>JALJVW010000072.1:12043521-12643521 GCA_024865655.1 Emberiza elegans
TGGTGTAGTTGTTGGGTAGAAGGGAATCAGATTTTGTTGGAAATGCAGTATCTTTTTTTAGATCTACAGAGAGAAGTCAGAAAAAGCAGATGAGGTCTGGGCCCTGTGTGTCTAAACCTTCTGTGTGTTCTTCCATCTAGATTGCTTGATCTAAACCCCTTCCTTTTTCTTACCTGTCCTGCAAGGAAGAATAATTTTGCATGGATTGTAGTGTTTTGTTATACTCGGACCTTCTGATGTACCCTTTTGGAGCAGAGAAGGTTGTCTGAAGCTGGCACCCAGGGAATATTGGTTCTGCACTTCATGGTGCTGCTTTGGGATGCTGTTTCTCCTGCACAAGTGAGCTTTTGCCTTCAGCAGGGGAGTTCAGCTTAGCCTGGAGCAAGGAGTTTCCTTCTGCTGTCACGCACCTTGGAGACACGAGCTAAGCAGCTGAGTAGTGTGTCCCAGGCACTGAGACCTTGAAATTCATTTGGCAGCTGCTGGGAAGGCAGCATGAGGGACTCCCAGTGCCAGAGAGATGCATCCTCCTGGGCTGGGCTGGGCTGGCTGGGCTGGGCTGGCATTCCCCGAGCACCTCTTGGACTCTGCTCAGGGCTGTCACGTTTCCCCGGTGCCAGGGAGCGCTGACACAGCGTGCCCAACCTGGCCAAGAGAGACAGGGCCTCCTGCCCAACTGGGAATGGTGGAAATGATTGCCTGCAGATGCTGTCATGAGCAGATTTAGCAGCAGTGAGAAATCCAAGCAGATTCTCCAGGCACAGCGAGGCTGGGCAGTGTGTGCGACCAGTCCTCAGTGAAAGGGCTGGGAACTCTCTCCTGGTGGTGCTTCAGACCAACACACAGATCACAGAGATCTCTGATCTGCACAGTGATCAGAGATCACAAGGTACCAGAGGGATCTTTTGTGCCTGTGGAAAGCCAGGAAAGCCCTGGTACAATGGCCATGGGGAAGTGGGACCTCTCAGCATTCTGGCCAGGACTCAAGGTTTGGATGATAGGACATCTAACCCTGTTACCACCCTTTCCCTCTGTCAGACATCGGCATTCGTGCTTCATGTATAAAAGTGAACCATACACATATGATGAACCATTTGTTTCTTTGCAACACCATTCAGAGCAAACCTACTCTAAGGGACTAAATGTATATTTACATGTGACATACATTTCAGCACTGTATCACCCTGTTTGATCTTTCCATCTGCCCGTTCATCCCCTCTAAATGTTATCTAGGTTATAGCTGGGTCTCAGCTACCACATATAGGGAAGGCAGAGATTCTGCTCTCATACAACACTGCTTTCTCTGAAAAACACCATTTCAGCCTTAGCTACAGACCCAAATGCAGCAGGACAGTGACTTTGGTGTTGTGCAGATTGAAAAGTGTGTTTTGTGCTCCTGGCCTTCCCAGGAGAATTTTCATTTCATGTGACATTTTCTGTGCTGCCCTTGCCACACACCAAATGCTTTAAGAGAACTGATCCACGCAGGGATCCACCATGTTACTTACCTTTCCCTGCATCCACAGCCGCCCCCTTACCCAGGCATCCGGGAGGGATGCTCAGGTTGACCCCACGTGGCTGGGTAACCAGAGGAGGGCTGCAGGGACCGCGTGGCAGGTGGAGGGAATGTGCTAATCCTGGTCATGCCCTTCCATCACCTTCACGTGCTCCGTCAGCTGCGCGGAGCCGCCCGGCCCCGCACGCCCTGCCGTGCCCCGGTGGCATGTCCCCATGGAGCCCCGGTGGCGTGTCCCCATGGGCCCCGGTGGCATGTCCCCATGGGGGGGTCCCGTGCTCCCCGGGCAAGGCACCGCCGCCAGCCCGAGTCCCTCGGAGCGCTGCGTGTCACGGGCAATCCGGCTGCGTGGCTGCCACCTGCAGTTGGAAAAAAAATCACTGGAACAGGTCAGGAATGACAGTCTGAAGGTGCTGCCTCTCCCAGGTCATCTGCGGGGCGAAAGGAAAAGGCCGAACGATCAAGCTGGAAGGGAGAAAATGCGGGGGAAATGGAGTTCTGTGATAGAGGAGGTGAGCAGCTCCTGTGAGAAAAGAGGTAAAAAAGCTGGGAAAAATCCAGCTTGTGGTTTTGGAGACATAAGGAAAGTCACTCTGGGGATGGATGTTCACTAGACCATCACAGCTATGCAAAATTTGAAAAGCCATGGTCCGGAAACAGGGCTTTGGGGACAACTGGGATACAAATGGACTGTTAGGCTGCTTCTCGGGCCATGTGGAGACACGGATTTTATATTTTGTTGCTTAGCATTCATTTTTGTTTGTCAGCTCCAGAAAGCTGTTTTCCCAAGCCTTGTCTCAGGGCCGTGGGGTGCAGGAGCAAACTGGGGCTGTTGACTTTCAGACTACTCAATCATCCTGCAAATTACAGCCAGCCCAGAAGAAAAACACAGCTCTGCATGTTTCCTTTTTTAGGTAGAAGTGTTGGGAAAACAACACGAGATTTTGTTTCTGATAAACTAGGAGCTGTTTCAGGAATATTAATTATTTTTCTTGTATCAATATTTTACATTTATTCCTCTGCTATGGTACTGGGATTGAGATGGATGAAGCCTACAGCATGGTTTCAGACTTTCCTTCAGGCCCCTGAAAAAAAAAATTAAAATAGTGCTGAAATTTTGATGTCAGAAAGGTTTATTTTCCAGTTATTTTAGCCTGGGGTATGGAAGCTGTGGGCTCCATTCCCTGCCCCATGTAATCCCTTTGCAACATCACTTAGAATCATATTCTTAAAAAGCTTCTGTATGCCCTAAGGAAGGGAGTTAAAGGGCATCTGAAGGTGTTGAGGCACCTGAATAAATTTTAACTTCTTGTGTACCACCTCTGTAATCCTTCATCTCCCAGAACTTCCCACTGGTGGAAGGCTGCAGGAGAGATTTTGCTGCTTTATAGTTGTACTGCGAGGAGAAATTCTCAGTCTGGGAGATGTTGGAGCCTCCAAAGGCACACATCTGATTTTCAATAAGGAAGTGAGAATGGAAAGAGTGGATCCATCAGGGGATTTTTGTCCGCTGTGTCCAACCTGAGCTGGTGCTCAGTACTGAACTTGGGCACAGCCTGGGTTGGAAGAAGATCCTTTCTTTCAGAGCTGATTGAGGCCTGGAGAGAGCTCACCCAAGTCTAGACAGTCTGGGACAAGATTGTCATGGTGCATCTGGGATTTAAGCCTCGGTCTCTGTGCATGACTCAAAAAACAGGACATGGAGTAGTAACTCAGCCAGGTCCCTCTAACCTGGTGGGAAACCTGCCCATGAACCAATGTCCCACATCTGCACCAGATCTGAGGCTGCTTGGATGCAAATGGGAGTCTGCTGGGAGTCTGCACGGAAACAGAGGTTGTGTAGATGGTTTTAGGGCTGGATTACCTGTGTGGTGGTGTCCTTGGGACAAAGACCTTGACTCCTTTGGGATGAAATGGCTGGGAAATGTTACAAAGAGGTGTTTTACACATCATCCCCTGAGATGTAGCATGAAGATGAGCTCTCATTCTGCTGCAAGTTAGAGTGATTTTGTCAGAAGGCATGGCATGAATGTGACCATGCGGATTAAGTCCTGAAGGTTTCCCTCAGTCAACACTGTCTTTGAAATCAAGGAGGCTGAAGTTATTGCCTGATAGGAGGAGGAGTCCATCTGGGATTTCTCAGCTGAAATTAACTTTAATGATAAAAACAATGATATAAATATGCAAAATACAAAAACAGTGCTGTCAGCCACTTTGTTTCTGGCTCAAGGGGTTTATACGTTTAGTCTTACATGTTTTTCACATTGATTTTGTGTATCAAGATTTAATGTTGTCAGGAACCACTCAGTAAAAATATTTAGTAATAACAATAAAAATAGAGGGTGTGATTTCATAATCCTAACAAAACAGATAAGACAGATGTTCAAACTAATTCTTGGCTTGGGTTTAGGCGTTCTCCTGGTGCCTATCACATTGAACTAGTACTGAGACAACTTTGTTTTCAAGGAGGTCTTCATGCTGGAGCATATCAAGTAAGAGATCTAAGAGAGTATAACATCAACAGTAATGATATTTCTTTTGAGATACAGAACGTTTAGCCATTGAGACAGTATTTTTTCTTGTCGTTTGTTTAGTCTGTTTGGTGAATTCTGCCAGGTTGGTTTTGATCCTGTATGAAGAGCGATTTGCTGTAAGAGCGGATGCATCAGCCGAGTCACGTTTGAAAGTAAATAATAAATAATTGTAACAGTTAATATAAGGAACTGACATCTCCAGAGTTTATTTTCCGCTTGGTTTAGTTTAGTTCAGGCCAGCTTCTTTCTGGCATCATTTGCATCCAAGCCGAGAGATCAGACCGGGGCAGCCGCCGCCGTCCCTGCCCGGCTGCCTGCGCGCTGGGTTCCCACGGCCGGGGCTCCCTCCCGGCCCGGGCAGCGGGGACGGGTTCCGGGCTGCGGGGTCGGAGGTTTGCACCGCCGCTGGGCCTACGGGGGTGCGGGGAAGGCACCGCTCCGGGCACGGCGATGTCGGCACCGCAGCGCCGGGGGTGCCGGGCTCGGCTGCAGCGGGGGCTGCGGGACGCGCTCCCCGCTCCCGGCGCTCCGCAGCCGCCCGCAAAGGGTTAAGGGGAGCGGGGCCGGCGGAGGGCGGGGGCTGCCGGGGGCTCCCGGGGATTGGTGCGAAGTTTGGAGCGGGGCGGCCCCGCGCCGCCCTCCGCGGCGGCTCGGCCCCCACCGCCACAAAGCCCTGCAGGGAAAGTTGCTTTATCGCCGGTTTCTCTCTCCCCGGCTCTCCCCCCCCTCCCCTCCCCTTCCCCAGCCCCTTTCCCCTCCTCCCCTCGCTCCTTAAACGGGATTCCGGCTGGGCGAGCCGCCGGACGGCATCACCGGGCATCCCGCGGCGCGGAGCCCCGGAGGCTCTGGCAGGTCCCCGCTGTCCCTCCCCGCACACACACGCTCAGCCCGGCCCGGAAAGCAGGAAAAAAATAATTTACAAGGTTTCCCCCTTTCCCTGACCTCCTCGCCCGTGACTCTCGAGTGGAAAAAAATCGCCCGCGGGGGCGAAGGGGGGAGGTTGTTAAAAAGCCGGTGAAGGGGCAGAGCCGCTCCGTGGGGAGGGCACCCCCAGGCAGCCCCCGCCACCCCGGGGAGGGGGGCATGAGGTAGAGGCCGGCGGCGGAGCGCCCGCCGGGCGCCGTGGCCGCGGAGGGCATGAGGCGGCGAGCGGCGGGGATGGGCTCCAGCGCGCGGTGTTAGAGCCCGCAGCAGCCGAGGTAAGTGTCCCCCGCGCCGGGACAGCCCGGGACAGCCCGCCGCCGGTGTCCCCGCACAGCTGGGAGCCGCCGGCGCAGCCCCGGGGCAGCACCAGGTGGCATCGCGCCGGGTGTCCCCCCGCGCGTCCCTCCCTCCCTTCCGCGACCCCGACTCCCGGCGGCCAATCCCCCGTTACCGCCGAGCCCCGGGCAGCCCCGGCGCCCCCCGCTGCCGCTGCCCGCCGCGAACGGCGGAGCGAACGGCGGAGCGGCCGCGCTCGCTGTGCTGGATGCTGTACGCGGGTTGTTGTGTGTCCTGGGGGCACGGGGTGTTTAAAGCGGGGAGTTTACAAGGGTGAGGAATCCAGACAGTGTTTAGAGAGTGAGAGTTTTAGGAGGAGAATAGGGTGTAATTAATGTAAACCTGATCTTCCCCGGGCGTGCGTATCGCAGCGAAGGCATCTTCAAGAATCTGGGTAATTAAGTGCGGTTGCGCTTTGGGACGCACCTCTGGAGCCCACGGAAACAAGTGGGGCTGCTGGTGGGGAGAGCGTGCCGGGGGTGGGTGGAGGGGAAGAGGAGGAAAGGAGGAATCAGTGCTGTACGGAGAAGTCTCGGAGTGGAGGAAGGCGCGTACCCAGAGCGGAGCCTGGCTGAGGGGCACTGGAGCAGCAACACAAAGTTTTCTGGGCTGCTGATGGGAGAGGTAACATTCCTCCTCCCCCTTCCACCAAGTTCCTCCGCAAATTGTTAACCTGAAATCTTGTTTTATGGCCACTTGCTAGCGTTTTGTTTGCCTTCCAGACTGGTTCTGTACAGGATACTAAAGAATTATGCATTAACTGTAAACTTAGAGGAGCTTACTGGCCTCAGTGGGTTCTTGATTTATATCAGTCTAAAGCAGAGAGGAGGGCAAAGTTTTACTCACTGAGCACCAAGGAATGAATTACAAGTACGTTGCTTTTTCATTTGCTGTTTCTTCTTGCCAGTCTTCTCAATAGGATTTAAAACTCTGCAAAGTTGAGGGTTGTTCAGGGTTTTTCCCCCACAGTAATTATTTTGCTCTCCTTTCTCCTGCCTCCAGGTCTGAGAGGACAGTAGCCTGTGCGACACGGCGGGATCTGGTTTTCAAAATGGAATTGCAGCTGGCGCTCCTTTTGGCAGGGATAATTGCATTTTCGGACTCAGCAAGAGGTAAGGGGACCGTGCTTGGTGTGATCACCCTGTGACTCTGTCCCTTCCCTCTGCTCCGTGGGCTCTGCCAACACCCGTGGTGCCCCCGGAGGAACCCCCCAGGGGAGTTGCTGTCAGCAGGGACTCGTCCCCTGCACATTTTTTATCTGCACAGAGGCGCAGGCTCGTGCCCACGCGTGCCCCTCCTTACCTGCGTGGTTTGGGGCCGGTGTTTGGGATGGAGCGCGGCTGCTGCGGCTTTGCTGAGGTGTCTGAGGCACAGGTGAACTTCCAGGGGCTTTTCTGGTGCCTGTGTAAAAACACACAGACAATTTTAAAGAAAAGCAACTGCATTCCTCTGTGGATCAGAAATACTTCTCCCCTCCTGTAATCCCTCCAGCCTCTGCCCTGTGTATTCCCACTTACAAACTAAACAAACACATCCATTAACTTCCCCGGTGACAGACAAATGACAGTTCCCAACAGCGAGAGTGTATTTTAGCGCTGAGGCTCCAGCAGTTGATCAGATTTCAATAAACAGGTTACCCTTCCAGAGGCAAATTGAAATACATTGACCTGGGAATGATGGGGGTAGGAAAAAAAGAAGTTGCTTTATGGCAGGGTGCTTTTAGCAAAGCTCTGGG
This sequence comes from Emberiza elegans, assembly GCA_024865655.1. Lineage (NCBI taxonomy): Eukaryota > Metazoa > Chordata > Aves > Passeriformes > Fringillidae > Emberiza > Emberiza elegans. The sequence continues at coordinate 12,050,567 of JALJVW010000072.1, forward strand.
ATCAGAGTGCAAGGAGCGGTGGCGCTTCCTGCACTTTGCCTGTGTTGTACCTTGGTGGGTGCTGTCCTTAGAAAGCCTGAATGGGAATCCAGGATTTCAGCTCCCCTGCCTCTGGTCACAAAGTAGGGGCTGCATTGTTCCAGGAGAATAGGGGTACGACTTTAGGATGCAGATTGCTCCAGCTGCAATTCTCAACAGTCTCAGAGTTTTGTGAATTGTTATAAGACCTTGAAGTCGTCCAGTGTGAAGGACTTGCGAATTAAAAGGTTTAAACTTGCCCTTCACTTGGGCTGTAACTTGCCAAAAATAAATCTTGGGGGTGAGGGTGGGAAAAGAGAGGGGGAGAATTACTCTGAAAACTCAAGTTTGGTTTAGTGCACTGCTTTTTTTTTTTTTTTTTTTTTTTTTTTTGGCATTGGCTCTCAAGCAAATATTTTATGGAGGCAAAAGCACTATAAAATGATTTGGCTGGAAGCTGAATGAAAAAGAAAACAGTATATAGGCTGTAATTCCTTCAAGTCTGAATTCCAGGCAAGGCTTACAATGGAGACTCAGTTTAAGTTGTGGGCGATGGGCAGCAGTGTGTGAATTAAGATGACTTCATGGATGTATTTTATTGCAATGGACCCGAGAAGTTGGTGGAGTTCCGGAAAAGATCTGAAGTGGGCAGGAGAAGACAAAAAGATTCTTGTATCTGATGTGAGCTGAGTATCGGCTCCTTTACTGGCTAACCCTGTTTAAATTTGGTTTGCAATTGTCTTGCTCTTACGCTTACTGCCCCTGGAAAGTGAAGCACTGTGGGCTGTTGTCATGTGAAGAAGTGACAGAAAATTAACAGCAGTAGTTTCAGGACATCATTATTTTTCTTGTGGAAAGATCCTTTAAATATAACTTTGATAGGATCATATTGGTAATTGGATTATTTGAAACTTTTCAGAGCTGGAAAGACCCATGCTGTAAGTGTATGGAGAGATGGTTCTGGTTATTTAAAATTTTCAAGAAATAGTGGTTAAAAGCCAGGGTCAAACCCATGAAAAATGTGGGTCATTCATGGGCTGATTTAAGACAGGGGAAGCTGAGAAGAAAAAGGAGTCATTGCTGTGAAAACAGAGACAAAATTCTGACATTTAAGTCCTGCTTTAGACCTCCTTAAGAAGGAGAACATTTTTGATAATGAAGAAGGTAGATGGAAGATGAAACTTGTGAGCAGAGATGAGACACTTCCCAGAACTTTGAAACTTTGTGCTGACAGATATCTCCAATTGTTATGTGTTTACATTGGGATAATTTCAGGTTCTTGGAAAAATGTGCCAGGCTTTTCATGTGCCTGCAGAGTTTTTCTGAACGCCTCATACGAGGGCTTTGGCCGCTGGAGATGTGTAAATGTTACCTGCTGCAGTCGCTCAGGTTTTATAGGCAGTCCTGCAGCCAAATCTCAGCCTGAGGTCGTGAGGCTCTTCTCTGGAGGAAGAAGGGCTCTTTGTTTTGGTCAAACAGCATTTCATATCTGTGTCCTGATTGCAGGTTAGACATGGGTGGCCTGAAGTGTGCCAGCACCTCCTGGTCCAAGACATCAGAAGTTCAATAGGTGCCTGCTGGCTGGCAGTCAAGTGAGGAAGTGGCTGAGGAGGCTCTCTGGGAAAGTGGTCGTCCTTCTTTTCTACCCATTTTAGGCAAAAGTAGGTTATGCTGTAATTAGGGTGTTAATTTGGAGCTGACTGAGTGCTGAGCCTGTGCTTGGGGAAGGGCTGTGCCGTGGTGCATCTGCACAAGGGGGCAGAGTTAAGTTGCCCACGCGCTCCAGCTTTGATATTTCCTGACAGTTGAATGCTCAGCTGCAATCTTGCATTAAATGTTAACGTTGTATTATTTTTACATCTTTATTTAGGTGACACCTTTTAAGGCAAAGGGCCCTGCAGGAATGACTGATTGGGTTTAGCCAGCGGGTTTTTTTTTCCACCTCCCAGCAAAAAGGGGCGTTTTTCCAGGGTGGGATCTGTGCCTGCTGGCTCTGTTGCACCAGTGTATTTCATCACTGATGTAGAAGACACTGTAAGAAAGGGAATATCTTAGCAAACCAAGATAAACTCTTGAGAAAGAGGCAGTACCCCTGAAGTATCCAGGCAAAACAGAGAGCAGGTCTGATTTTGGTCATACAGGTGGTAGAACTGTCTGTGTTTGAAGGGATTAGGGGTGAGGTAGCTCTGCCTGTTTTTGAACCAATGCTTTTGGGGTTGAAAGACTGACTAAGGGCTTGTGTACGCCTGCAAATGCACTGGAATAACCCTTCCAAAAAACTTAGTCTAGAATAACTCTCAGTGGCCAATCTTACTCCAGACTAAGGATCTCCTGAAGGGAGCCTGTACCAAAAAAGTCTTCCTCGGGAGCTATTTTGTTAGATATCCAAACCCCTTCTTTCCCTTGTGGCTGAAGACTAGAACACCCGTGTACTCAAACCCTGACTTGGAGAACAAAACCTGTGGGCTGTGGTTTTCTAAGAGGGACTGTGCCTTCTAGCTGACAGCCAAGGCATGGGGCAGCAGCTTCAGCTTGGTTCCCAGCCTCGACAGATAATGTCTGCTCTGAACCTGGGATAACAGTGCAGGTCCAGCAGCTCATCCCTCGTGTTAGTCCATTCCTGCTCTCTCCAAGCAGCCCCATAATGGGCATAAAAGTCTTCAGTGTCCTGTGCTGGCCCTCCTCTGCAGGGATTAATGCCATCCTGGGTCACTAACCTTTACTGACTATGTCCTGCAGCAATGTAGCTCCTGCCACGCCACACCTCCAGCTGGACACAGGTAATACAATCTGGTATTTTCCTGCCTGTGTTATCTCAGTGACCGACAACGCAATATTTGTTCCAAATCTGTCAAGTTGCCATCATATTCGCGTTGGTGACCGTATATGGTAACGTTGGGATGTGCCTGGCTTGGTCCCGTGGCTTAAGCAAGATTTTGCATGGTATGTTTAGAAGTTTTTGGTAAGAGCAGTAACCACCCTCCTGTTAGCAAGTAAACTGATATTCTGCTGGAAACTAATTAGTTTGGATGTTGATTTCATTTTCGGTGCATTGCGTAGGGAGGGGAAGAACGGGACCTTAATTGCTTTCTGTTCTGGCACTTCTCTCTGCGACCTTGGCTTGCAAACCTGCTTGGTGTCTGCTTTACAGGGAATTTGCTGATTGGGCCACATCAAAATTCAATGGTTTCATGCAGAAATAATGTTATGTGCCATTTTGGTTTCTCTTAATATTGGAGAAAAGGGAATAGGTTCCTAGAGGTGTTTTTTTTATTTCTTGGAAGTTGAGTTCTTCGTTCTGATGAACAGAATTCCTGTTCTGTAACTTTGAGGTTTATAAGAGTGAACTTTAGGGTTTATAAGAGTCCTTCAGTAAGCACAGAAAATATAAATGATGGTAATGTTACAGAGATTTGGCTTTTGTATTATGCCTTTATTCTTGTTGAGTGGTTGTTACCAGATAGAACGATTAGGTAATTTCTCGCTTGTGAAAGAGAAGCATGTTCAGATCTAACAGCCTGATTCAGATTTTGTGGAAGTCACAGCACATCTTCTGGAGAAGTTTGGGGCATTTTTTGGATCTTGTGCTTGGGGAACTTGCTCATGAATAATCTGTCAGCATGACTTGTACCTGGAGTCAACATGGCGAGCTAAGAAAATCCTGGTTATTTTTTTAAACGCTCATTCCTCCCTTCGTCTGAGGCCATTGGCCGCTTTAAATTGTGGCCGAGTTTAAGCATAAAATTCAGTGTGCGTCATACTGGAAAATTAGGGTTGATTTTATTTGTTTTTAATTAGGAATATTACAAAACTCAGCAAATTGCTCGAATACATCTAGATTTTTCCCTAAAGTTTTTATAACTCTGTTTTTCAAGTCCATGTGTTTCTTTGACCTTCATTAAAAGACGCAAGCAGCAAATCCAAATGTCTCTTTTCTGGGATGTACTTGCACACAGCAAAGGCTGGACTCCAAAGCCTGAGTCTTAGCCACAGAAGCAACTTTCATATGCCATGAAGTGCTGCTTGAGATATTACAGGAAAGTGTATTTTTCAGGAAAAAAATATAATTTGAAATTGAGAAAGAAGTGACGCTTGCTAGCAAGTAGGAGCTCCCTTTTCAAGATTTGGGGCCATTGGTGCCAATTTATTAACTAAAGCTGAAGTTTTTCATTTGACATGAATTGGCTGATAGAGCTGATCTTTTCCAATATCCTCTCTGATAATTCCTTTTTGAGTGTCTGTCTCACCATAAGTGACATTGATACATCTGGGTGCGCAGCACTCGTCATGGAATAGTGTGAGTGTAGTAGAGTCTGCCTCTGCATTTTTGGATTAATTACTGGAAGAGATAAAAATTTCCACTGAAGGAGGAAAATAACAATGCAGAGATCCTCTTGTTCCTAGGTTGAATTAAAAGAAACTCAACAACCTTTAGTCATAGCTTTATTTCTTCAGTGAGATTTGAACTGGTGCAGCTGATTTTCCTAACATGTGAAGCTCCTACTTGTGTCTGCAGTGACTTGTAAAACCAAGCTGCCAAAAGGATCTGTGCAAATGTATCCCAGCATTACAGGAGTTGGTGGAAATGCTCTTTTCTCACATTTCTTTCATTACCCTCCTCATTTTGTCTTGTTTCAAGTAATTTGTCTTTCATCTGACCTCTTCCTGTATTTTCTGGTGGGCTGCTCAAGCTAAAATGTATTTGATATTGTTTGGAACATTGAATTTGGATTTCTATTCCTTGTCTTTTTCTCTGTAATCAGCCTTTACTTGGAGCTTTCTCTGGTAATAACGCCCCCATACCTATTTAGTTGTGTTTACCTGTTCTAATCTTTTGCAGCAAGGTGAAACATTTTTGGTCATATAAGGGGCTTTTTGAGAGTGGAGCCAGTGTGAATGCAGAAGTTGCAAGCACCTTTGTCTGATGCAGGTCTGTTCAGTCTGCTGCTCTGTCATAGCAACTGTGATACTATGGTAAAAGAAAAATATTTCCAAAAGCAAGCTTGATTAATCTGATTGTGCTGTCCTGATGTCGTATGAGATAGGCAGATGCAGCCCATGCCAGTTGTGACAGGTTAGGACCTGATTCAGAGCCTGGGACTGTTGGTGCTGTGACTCCTACTCATTCCCACAGGCTTTGGATCCATCCCTGAAGGATGACTTACTCAGATTATCTGTGATACCCACCTCATGTGTGACAGCAGAGGGGATGTGGGCTATGTGTGCCACTCGCCTCCTTGGCTGCATGGCTTGCACTCACATTTTTTATTCTAGAAAAGCACATTTTGCTGCTACTGACTACCAGCTCTGGCAGATAGGTAGAGCGTGCACTGCCAGGGCTGAAAACAATTTGAAAATTCACTGCTTAAACTCTGGGTTGCTGCAGAGAGGTTTATCCCCAAAGACAGAGAGCCATCCTGTGGGCAGTGTTCTGGGTCTGGATGGGCTCAAAAATTGCCTGTTATTTAATAAGTGAGAATATGCTGTTTGTTGCTAAATCCATTCCCGTCTCTGATGTTTTTTCCCTCCCCTTCCCAGTCAAATAAACCTGGGCTGTGTGGAGTTTGGTTGGTTGCTCTGATTACTCAGTGTCCCCTTGGTATCACAGCAGAAACACAGTGTCCTGCAGTGCTGTAAGGAACCTGACGCTGTTATTTCATCCCAGCCACTCCAATTTTCATGAAGAAATTCAGCCAATAACTCCAGGCTACTTCTCCCATTAAGTGTTCAAACTCACTTTGAGCTTCACTAAGGAAAGAAGAAAAATGTAAATTGGGAACAGAGGCTCCTTGGAGCAGGTTAATGTTTCTCAGGATGGCTGCACCTCTATGCTCAGCCTCTCTACAGGTGGTTTCCAGCTTGATGGGACACAAAATAATTTCTTCTCATATGTGGTAAATTTAATTCATGAGAGGTTGACACAGTTTTGGGTATCCTGTCAAGTGAGTAGTGCAAGAGGTGTCATACCCTAGATGCCATTGACTTGTGTGGGTATTTTAGGAGCTGTCAGTATTTGTGCCTGTCAGATAAAAACACAGGAATAGCAGACAAATAGGGAAATGTGGACTTAATTTGTCTAATAGGCATTTTTAAAAATTCCCATTCTCCTTGCTAGGTTTGTTCCACATACCCCCTGAACTGATAACCTTAAGAGTTAGGTATTAATGTGGACTGGCACAACATCCTGTGGTAACTTTGGGCTTGTTAGTTCTGCCCAAGATATGGGAGAGGGAAAAAGCTGGAGTGGAACGTGGTGGGAAATGAATTAGCCAACCTCCAAGATAAAATTTAGTCCAGATTAATTAGTGTACCCTGCTCTTGAGGCCTGCTGGTGCCTGGGAGAGGATCTTGAGCAGGCAGTGTGTGACTTAGAAGGGGATGTTGGGATGCAGCTTTTCCAAGTCTGTGCTGTGGCTCTCTCGTCTCTTGTGTCCTCCCAGGTGCCCCCACATACAGGTGTGAGGCTTTATTGGCTTTTGACCAATGTGTGACTCTGAGTAAAAGCCTTGTAATGTAAAAGGGATGCTTCCATTGTGCTGTGCTTTACTATTGCTTTGTATGGATTTTAATCTCCTTTGTTCTAGACAGAACTGAATGGGGCAAGGCCAAACCAACCACAAAGAAGGGAAAAGGGAAAGCTGTTCAAGTCTCTCAAAGCTGCACAAGCCAAAGCACTGGAGTTAGGCAGCTGCAGATGCTGGAGCACTGTGAACAGGTTTCTTTCCCTTCTCCTTCCTCTCTAGCAGATTTGTGTGAGTTGGAGTAACAGAGGAAGTTATTTTTCTCAGTGATTGTTCTCAGATCTGTTAACATGGATCTGTAACACATCTGTAACTGCTGGTTAAGCAATGGCAAGTGCCAGATGAGGTACAGGTGTATGAACTGCATGTCAAGGATGGAAGGGTTAATGAGTAACAGGATGAACCTCTGAACACTGTGGAATATCTCCCCAGGGATATTCCAGACTCTGGGGAAGGAAGGGAGGATGCTTGTTTGTCATTGACCAGTCAGTATTAAGCTGGTGGCTTTAACTCCTGCAGGGTGTGGATACCCTTCAGAGAGAGGGGCTGTGAGCCATCTTACTCACCTTCTGGGTGAAGTCTAAATCTTCCCTGTTCTCCTGCAGACTAACACAAAATTTTGGTGGCAATACCAGCGTCTCTTTATCCAGACAAGTAATATTGGGAAGTGTTTAATATATTTTTGGGCAGTCTGAAATGGAAAAACTGGAGAGGAGTTGACAGCTCCTCCAGCATGTGGAGATCAGGATCCATGCTCTGATAAGTCATTTCATATTTTAATGTCCAGGGTTGGATTACAAAGGTGATAGTCCCTTTAGGTTCAGTGAGTTGTGGCTGAGTAGGTGTGAGTAAGATTTAAGTATATAATCCTAACAGAGAGCAGAAACTGGAGCCTCATAAGACCAGGCTGAGTTTCAGTTCTGTGCAGGGTGGCACCATGCCATGGGAGGGTTCATCATGATCTGCAATAGTTAATATAAAACCAGAATAACAGATCAGAGCTGATGAGTATCTTTCCTCCTCCCTGCTATTCCCAGCCAATCAGAAATGCAGTATTGCCAGGGCTAATTTCATTAAGGGCTAATGAGAGTGAAACTTTCAACTTAGTCATGGCCAGGACAGTAAGCAGGTGTTTACTTTGCCTTCTTTGATTGACAAGGCATCATAAACCTGTTAGGGAGATATTTGCATATGCAGGGAAGTGGCTTTGGACAGTTGATTGCTGGGTTTGTTCTCTGGTGTTTGCTCTGAGCACACAGCTGTTGTTTCTGAGATACAAAGAAGTAGTAGAGGCTGGTGAGAGCATTTTGTTCAGGAGCTGCAGAAACCATAACGTGGGGATGGGTCAGTGTTACATCTAGACCAGAGCAAAGTCCTGCTTGTACTCCTAAGGCAGAATGCTTTTCCTGATTTCCTGCCTGCTCAAACAGGAGTAGGCCAGAGGATTTGGAGGATTTCAAGCAGTACTTTGTGATGGTGATTTACACAGGTTTGTATTTGTCCTTGGAAGATCATTGGAAACATCAGACTTTTAGTCCTTGTATACAATTGGTAAAGTAGCCTTTGGATATTTAAATTGAAGTTAAATTCAGGGCTCTCCTCCCCTTGAGCATTCCTGTTTGGAGGATTGTGGATTCACAGAGCTAGGAGTCTGTCCCTTACTTTCCCATCAATACCAAAGAAGAAAGATACTGCAAGGGTGCTACTCAAAAGTAATCATAGCAATAGACCTGCATATTTATAAGAATTACGACTATTTATTGAGAGTTTCCAGTACATTAAAAAGAGACCCAAAAAGTGCTGCTGGCATAGTCAGTCTTCCTCTTCTAGATACTGTCAGGAGAAAAAGCTTGTCTTTCCGAAGGCCACAGACTAAGTGGAGTTTGAAGCTTATTTTTCTTTTATCCAAGAAAATCCAATAAATCCAGTAAATTCTTTCAGTGTGGTCTTCCAAGAGTTTTTCAACTTGGTCTGACTCACAGATTATTTGAGTGCCATTATAGACTAGGGGTCAAGCAAGTTAATTCCCAGAACAGTATGCTGCCCTGTTTTCAAACTGTGCTAATCAGGGTTTTGAGTCAAAGCATGGCAGTTTGCTTAGTGAAATTATTTTCCTGTTAGAAAATCACAAATAGGCTCTGACTATTCATGTTGGCTTGGTCATTGGAGCACTCACATCACATGCAATGCAAAACCCCCAGGGATGCAGTCGCTGTGGATCAGGGCACTGGTGGGGGCTCATTTCCCATTTCACAAGGTTGAACTCGTGAAAACAGGCTGAAACCGTTGGAAAGAATAGAAAGAAATTGTTGCTGTTACATTTCCACCTCCAGCAGGACGGAGGGAGCTGTGAGTGTCCTTCCCCAGAGGAGACATTTGGTGGAGTTATTTGGTTACCTCTCCCCCTCACCTTTTTGTAATGGACTCTTGTTTACTTTTTCCTCCTCCTTTCCCGAAGCTTATTAGCACTGTTTAGGCAGAGGAAATGAATTAACATAATTCACTGTTGTTCAGAACAGGACGCATTCCCTGCATGTATGTATACACACGCTGGCATTCACCCTCCCAGCCTGCGCAGAGGAGCTTGTTTACAGAGTCTGGCTCCATTTAGGGAGAACAATACCCTGATTATAGAGGGCAGCCTTTTCTTTCCAGAAACCAGAAGGAACCCTTTGCTTCAAGCAGCTACTGCCCCTTGAAGGTGGTGTGGGCATTGTGAGCTGCTGGAAAGGAGGGAATAAATCTGTTGTGGACACAAACCAGCAGCATTGTTCTCCACGGAAGTTGGTTTAGGGGTGGGGGTGAGGAATGGTGTTGGCATAAACCACATGCCAAGTGTAAGATCTACCAGAGTGCAGTGAGGTGTCGTGACTTCCAGTTTAATTTTCAAATAACAGCTGAGAGACTTCATGGGGAATTATTTGTTGCTGCTTGAACTGGGAAGGGAGCTGGGAAGGCTGGGTGGGAAGAAAATGGTAATTGAGTCTCAGAGTGGTTTTGGATGGGCTGAGTTGGGTTGAAAGGTGCTGTTATGTGTGAAATGCTGGTCATTTCTAATTGCAGTCGTGCACCTGTGCCTGGTAGATAATGCTGGAGCCATGTCATACGGCGCATTTGCTTCACATGATGTTGAGAAAGGTCAAGCACTTGGTTTCTGTCCTGCTAAGTTGGGTCATTAGATGCACAAATAGGACTCCCCTTCCTTTTCCTGACTGCAGCCGCTCAGATTCTGGCAGTAAATCCTTCTCAGGTGTGACTTCATGGCAGCTGAAGATTGACCCCATCACTGGCCTGTCCTTGTCCTCCTTTGCTCCCAGCCTGGTAACTCCCTTGTGCCAGGGGGAGAGCGCCTCTGACCTTGCTTTGGATGTTTTGGGGAGGAAACTTGGGCAGGGAGCCAACCTGGAAAAAGATGTGATGGTTTAAATTCTTAGAGGAGCATGGGCTGAGCTTGTGGAATATCTCAGTGTCCTTACAGGCAGCAAGTCCTTTCTTCTGTTCCCACTTATGGCAGGAAGGCTCAGTACTTTGAAGGACTGGATATTTATGGGAACATTTATAAAATGACTCTTTAGGAATCTCAAATGCATCAAGGTCCACAGGGCAAAATGTAACATGGCCTGGGGGCAGTGAATGTGAAGCCTGAAAAGTCATGTTTGGCTCTTGGTTCAGCTCAGAGGTAGCATGTGGCTGGACCTTCTGCACTGGGAGATTGCATCTTTCACACTCTGCATTGTGACAATTTTCTGTTTATCTCAGTGATCCCTTGAAATTTGGAGGGATTTTATAGGGAAATGGGTGATACCTTCCTTCCTGTGTCTCTGCTTTTGTCTTCTGAGGCAGAAGGATCATTTTGGGGAAATGGAAAATGGCAAGGTAATCCTGTCAGTGTTTGCTGGCCTGTCTCTGGCAGTGCCTGCTGCAAGGAAGGAGCTGCTCCATGAGAAGCACAGTGGGCAGCAAAGGTGGCTGCAACCAGTGCTGCTGGTGAGCAGGTGTTCCCTGTGGTCCAGGCACACTGTGTATCCACCCTGGAGCCAAGGTGAATGTGGGATGTCACCCAGAAGTTTCTCCTCAAGCTTGGCTTTGTCTCTACAAACCTTCTGACTACTGGCACTGCTTCAGCAGGTTGCAAAAATAAGGCAGAGAAAATAACTTGGCCAAAATACTCCCTGTGGGTGAAAATATTTTTCCAGGGAGAGTAAGAGAGCCAGCAGGCTAAACAGGTAATGCTGCAGAGCTGCACAAACAATGCTTTTAGGGCATTTCTGGAAGGGGATGCTCATGTTGACTGGTGAGACATGGTGCAGGAGTTCTGTCCAGGGGTGACTGACACATGTCTGACCTTCTGAGACATGACCCAGCACCCTGGAGAAGCTGTGGCTTTTGCCTCTTGATCCAGTTTTTTTGGAAAGGGGGAAGGATCCTGGTATATGTATCAGTATCCAGACGAAGGCTGCTGGGCTTACTCTGCCTTGGAAGGCTAAACTCAGGTACAGGTGTGAAAAGCAGAACCTGGTACTCAATAACTCTACCTATTGACAGAAAAAGTTTTTTTTTTTTTCTTAAATATGCTTTAAAATCTGCCAAACCCTCAAACCTGGACAAGAGGTCCCTCTTGGGCAATGTAAGAGGGACAAGTGTGGGTTCCCACACTGGCTCACAAGCTGCAAGAAGACAACAGGAACAGGGCAGTAAAAGCCACTCCAGGGTCCATCCCTGCATCTGTGATGGCTTTAAACTGAGAGTGTGAGGCTGTGTGGCGATCTGGGGAAAATGTGAATCTTGGCAACAGTCCCTGCCTTATTCAGAATATCTGGGAAACACTGAGCTGGGAGGTTGAAAATACATCTCTGGGGTTTCTTTCTCCAGAAGGAAAAACATCATCAGACTTTCACTGAGACAAGTGTTTGAAAGAAAAAAAGGGAGCAGCTTAGTTATCAAACTCTAACTGAAATAACAGCAGCAAGGAGTAACCCTGAATGAATTTTAATGGCATTTTGATTTGGATAGTTTTCTTTCTGTACTTATAGGCACTTTCCCTTTTACCTCTGCAAGGGTAAGGCACATACTAAAAACTGCAAAATAATCCCAAACTGCGAACCTAATAACTTGTCTGAGGGAGAAGAAAAATGCTACAAATTAATTGAGCAGGTTTTCTGCTGTAATTAACACAGTGTTAAAATTGACTCAGGGCCTTCTGTCCGTGGCATGTGTTGGAGGGTATTTACAATTAACATAGAGCTTGAGGAGGACTGCAACATCTGAGATATTTAGTATTGCTCTCAGAGAGCAGGTCAACAAGTGAGCAGGGGTTTTAGTTGATACAACGAACACAGCATAAGGCAAAGGTGTTATTATAGCAGGTGTGATTTTTTTTTTTTTTTTGGGTTAGTGCCTGGAAGTCCTCATTGCACCAAAGTGCTGTGGTAAGGGCTGTTGAACTCAGAAGGAGGAACAGACAGCTACAGCGTTAAATGCAGCAGCTCTTTGGAGAGAGGCTTTGTTTTACTCTGACAAAGGGCCCCTCCAAAACCAGACCCATTGGTCAGCTGAGTTGTATTTACCGTGTACCCTCCAGAATGGTGAGGTACCTCTGCACCCTGTACAGAGCAAATGTGGCCCTGATAAGGATTTCTTGCTGCTGCTACAATACAGACCCACCAGGCCGATAGTTCTGTCCCCAGAGCTTGTTTCAGTGCTCAAGGTGAAACAGATGACAGTATTTGTTCATGCACAGGCTGGAGCCTTGCACTGAACACCCACTGGTGGTTCATGTGTGTGAACTGCAAGTTCAGTTTTCCCCTCTCTGCTGGGCACAAGGCACCATTGACTTCAGGGAGAGATGGCATTACACCCTACTTATTTTTTATGGAAACATAAAAAGTCCTGGAATGAAAAAAAAATGCACAGATTATTCAGGCATTATTACTGTTATTATCATCCTTGTCATCATCAAAGTGTCTTCATCCATGCTACCAGCAAGGTCTGACTGCTCCCGCGTGTTCCTCCACATCCTGCTGGAGCCTACCAGCGGTTTCCACCTTCTAGCAAGGTGGAAATAACAACCAACCTTAAATCTGGGAGAAGGAAAGAGAGTTGAGAGAGGCAAATTTTCACACAGTCACAGAAAAAGAGATCTTCCAAAAGACTTCATTTTCCTTCCAAAGGCTTCTGGTGGTTGTTGAAAGGGCATTTCAGTGGAAAAAGGCCAAGCAGCCCTAGGCAGAACCAACACCCTCAATTGAGAAATATTTTTTTCAAACAGCAGTACTGCTAAGAAGTTATTAAAGTCAAATAAAACACGGAAAATAGTGTATGACACATCTATTTGAATTCATCCCAGTTTGGATCCCCTGAACCCATGTAGCACAACACTGGAGGCACACAAGGGGAGGTCCAAACCCAAGGATTTCAATGCACTTTTGCAACTGGAGAAGTCTCTGTTCTCAGACACCATTTTTCCAACTGTTTGGGCACATACTTAAAACACCTGGAGATTTCTTGTATTTAAAGAAATACTTGCTGAGGACCTTCCACTCTTGCAATTCCCTTTGCTTTGTTCCTCTGCCTCCCCTGCAGTGTTATCTTGGGCAAAAATTGAAAATAAAATAAAGAAAAAGGGTTATTTTGGGAGCCCAGCTGTGTCATTTCAGGTTTTGCTAGCTGTTTAGGAAGACTTGTGAGGACTCTCTGGGGGAGAAAGGGTCAGGTCAGAGGCAGAAAGCCACTCACCCTCTGTCAGAGGGGCTTATAATGCCAGGGCAGCTCCCCAGGGAATGTCTGTCTGTTTGTCCTTCCCTCTGGGGTTGACAAGAGGCTGATTCCTTCCCCCAGCTGTTCCCCCTGTCACATTACAAATGAGACTCTGAAAAGTAGCCCTTGGCTTTGATACAGCTCTTCTCTTGCTAAATTGTTCTACCCATCAATTAACGTCAAGCAAAGGTGTTTTATAACTATTTTATAACTTTTTCAAGAGCAGGACCTTCATGCCTTTGCTTAGGAAAAGTCCAACCCCTGTGTGAAGAGGCTGCCAAAATGCACAGTGCACAGTGAGGTATGTGTGAGAGCAAACAGAACTTTTGCTTTTCATGAAAAAAGTGCTCCTTAACATCCAAATCCTTCCACAGAGACTTTATCCAAAAAGAGAGCATCTTTTTTATAAGTGATAATGAGGACAAAACCTCTTTATCTTCCCCATTAGGGCAGTGGCACTGCCAGTGGCACATTAAGACCAGCATCAGTTATGATCAGAAGATCTTCATTTCTGATGAGTTTGAAAACCTGGTATGAAGAGCTGCTGGCTTTGCCTGGATTCTATTCTAATTCCATTCCATTCTCATTCCTAATGTGAGCAAGCAGCATTTGGAGCCATTGTTCACCCTTGTAGCTCTTGGCCTGTGCAGTGGATGTGAAATGTACAGAGTGAATTATGGAATAAATAATTGAAAATCTTACATGGCAGTGTATTTCCTGGGAGGGAGCAGCAAGACCATAGTGGGGCCTTTCAGGCCGTCTCTTACCCACTCACCCTCTCCTCTTGTACCAACTTCCAGCAATTTGGCTGTGTGTTTTTTTTAGGAACTAACTTCCACCCAAAGACTACTGAATTTTACTTAAATGCTGTGTTCTGTCAGAGCTGATAAGGCAGCAGCCAGCCTGCAAAGATAACACAAGGTATCAAGACTGCTTGTGTTTGTCTTTATTTGGATTTTCTAGCAAGCATTTGACAGGCGCTGAGAGCTGTCTGGAGACTCTGGGGTTTAGTGGGTCCTCCCTGCTTTTTTTTTTGTCTTTGGTACCAAAATGCTTTTAGGCTGATTTGGAAGGGAAAAAAAAGGCCTGATGGAGCTGGGGAATTAGTGGTGTTTACTGAAGGGAGTGGGGAAGGTGGACAGTGGGGGCTGGATGCCAAGGATGGCTCTGGGATCTGTTGTGATGTCTCCACTTGGAAAATATTTCCCCCAACAGGGTTTAAAGGGGGTGAGGAGCAATACAGAGTCACTCTAAATGCCTGATCACTGGCAGGAATGTGTTAAGGTGTATGAAAACCTGTGATTAATTGTCTTTTCAACTTCCCCCTGACTCCCACTCCCCTTTTCTTGCAGAGTTGTCCCTGTTTGGGCTGCTGGCTTTTGTTAACCTTTGAGGGAGTGTTTATGCTTGGCTTTTGTTAACCAGAAGGGAAAATTTTCCAGTCAGAAATTGATCTATCTGCTGATGCTAATAACTTTGTGATAGGGAGTTTACGGAGCAAAGCAGATGTGGATAGAAAACATAGCCCATAACCCTTCACAGAGATCTTCTGTCACCCTTAGAGTGATATATTAGGGTCCATTTTCAGCCCAGGTGAGCCCTTAGTGAAGTAAAGTGTTCCCCCCTATCCTCACCTCTTTGTAATGAACCTGTGTGTCCCTAGTTCTGTAGAATCATAGAATCCTGGACTGGTTTGTGTTGGAAGACTCCTTAAAAATCACCTTGTTCCCACCCCCTGCCATGGGCAGGGGCACCTTCCACTGGGTTGCCCCCTCAACCTGACCTTGAGCACTTCCAGAGATGTGGCAACCTGTTCCATTGCTTCAGTGCCCTCACAAGAAAGCATTTCTTCCTGCCCTCTGTCTGATGCAACTCTGTGCATGGTTGTACCATGGGTCAGATTAGGACATAGATATGACTGGAAATCCTATTTAAAAAAAAAAAAAAAAAAGAAAAAGGGAAGACTAAAAGTCATGGCATAGCCCTACAGCAATGGATTTTACATACCTGGCTGTTGCTTGTGGTGCCCCTCAGGTGGTTTGTACCAAGCAGGCTCTTACTTGCTGATATTTAATATTCATAGTTTTGTCAGTGCTGTTTCACCATGGCTGGAATTACAATGCCAAACTAAGTGCCCTTTTCAAATTTCAATGCAATTTGTGGGCATGCTTTAATTAAGCTTCACAGCACTGCTTGGAGGAACTTATTTTATGCCTACCCTGTTGTGAAGGCAACCTCACAGAGAGGGTCAGGAGCACTGGTTGGGAGCACTGGTTTTGTTACGTGCTTCTGTCCAGCAAATCTTTCTTGCTCTTTAATGCAACCTGTCCCATATGAAATTAATTTCCAACATGCATTTGCTTACAAAATAGCATTCTTCACACCAGAAATATAAAGCAGTAGAAAAAACCATTGCCAGATGTCTATATTTATAGAAAACTGGCATGTTCTGTCTGGCGATGACAGAATATTTCAGTGTATTTATGAAGTGCTCGTGTTTTTAGAAATATTGAAATCCAGTCAATATCAGTAGAATCTTGCTTTTCTTATTTTAACCAGCAGAACATGTTTCTTTAGTAGATACAGTACTAAAAAACTAGGAAAAAAGTTTTCACTACCCCTCTGTCCTCACTGGTTTGTTTGTTTTGGTTTGTTTTTTTTCCAGCTTCACAGACCTCATTTTAAAGGGACATCTCTGGCTTTAAACAAACATTACTAGAATCTCATGCAGCTTTGACTATATACTTCTTTGTCAGGCATTTTTGCCTGAGATATAACTGCTCATAAAACTGAAAGAATAATTTTCACTCTAACAATAGGTCATACAACGTTTTTCAGTTTTCAGACTGAGGTGTTTCTGTTTGCTTTCACGGCCCTCTTTTGGGTTGTTATCATGCAAAGGGTCTCGCATTTGAATCTGAACCCTTTGCATGTTAAATTTGGATCAAGCCAGAGGTGTTGGAGGGTGCAGAAGCCCTGGCATGGCTGGTGGCTACAGTGAAGCCCATCGGAAGTAATGTCCTGCAGACAGCTCAGTTGTTTTCCAGACTGCCTGTAAACAGCTCTATTGAGCCACTTAGTGCCTCAGGGTCAAGGTTTTTGCTTATGTTCCTGACATGGACACTGGAGAGTTTTCAGAACTAAAATTTGCAGAGATCTGGACAGATCCTTGTTGGAAGGTGCTGTTGGAAGTCAGGGCTGCATGCCTGGCAGTAAAGAAATGGGAGGGATTTAGATGGGTGCCTTTACATATTCAGGTAACAAATGAGGAGCTGTACACAAATGTAAGCAAGGGGGGCTCCTTGTGGGATTTACCACTGGAACACAATTGTTAATCTATGCAATCTACAAATCAAATTAATTGGGTTTGCTCAGGCTGTTGCTCACACCATTGCTAAGCACAGTAGCTTGAAGGCAATGAGGGTTTGGCCTCCCAATCTCTGCTGCATATTTGTTTTTTTTTTGCAGCAAATGCCTTTGATAGATGTAAGTTATATTTCCGTACATTACAAATGATAGATTCCTCCCCCATATCCTGTGACAGCCTTCCCTGGAGACAGACAGTCTGTGTTGTTTTAGCCAGATGGAGAAAGATTAACGGGAAAGGTTTTGCTGGTGTTTGCAAAGACTTTTAGCAAAAGGGAGAGGTTTGGATAGAGGATTTAGTGAGAATGAAAAAGCATTTCTGAAAAGTCCTGCCTGCCCACAGGGCTCCCCTCACTGCCTCCCCTCTCATGGTGCCTTCTGCCTGCAAGGAGCATCAGGACGGTCCAGAGGAACCCTCAGGCTGGGCTCCCTCCCTGTGCTCCTGCTCAGGTGGAACTAATCCCATGGCATCTGCAGATCTGCAGATGATTTTCTGATCCAGCTGTGCTGCTGCACTGAGTCTGTGGGTGGGCAGGGAGCCTCTGCATGGCTGGGGAGTGTGAGCAGGTGGGTACACGTGGGGAAGGGGCTGCAGGGGACCCCTTTGTCCTCTCCATGGGGCTCACCCCACCAGGCATGGGAATGCTGCCCTGCACCATGAGAAGTGCTCAGCTCATGGATAACATCATTGATGTGTTGGTGTCTGAGCTGCCCTCAAAGGAAATGCTGGTAAGTAGAGCATTGAGCCAGTATTGACCATCTCTCTGCAGACTGTAATGGGAGTTTGACCCCTCAATTTAGATGTGCCCAGGAGCTGAGTCCCTGCCATATTTAAGTTCCTGGAATAGCTAATGGTGATGCTGCCATAGTCATACATAGCTCATGCATATCTGCATGCAGTGCCAGTAATTAAAGCCTACAGGTTAAAATCACAGGCAATTTCCACTGAGCTTCCCTCCCCCGCCCCTCCAATGAGTTTTTAGAGCTGGATGGGCTCTATCTCACTCCTTAGCTGCTCAATGTCCTCAGTCACTCTCACCTAGAGGCCCCAACTCTTCCCTGCCAGGTATGCCTGAGGACACATTGCAGTTAAACATCCAAGGACATTGCTCTGTATTCCTAGGAAATGTTTTGGTCACTGCCCACAAAGCAGCTGAGTCTGGAAGTTTCACACAGGCTCCTTGCTCCTATGTGTGTAATACTATATGTGTTTAAGGGAAGAGGTGGTTTTCCTTCCTCCTGGTGATCAGTTTATACCCCAGAGTGGGAAGGATTGATAGCCCTTGGGGCTTTCTCATCACCATGCAGGAATTAGCATCACAAGCAGGAGGGGCTCAGAGGTCTGACCTGCAGCCTTGTGTGGTGTTTTCATTGTGAAGTACAGACAGGATGTACAGTAAATTAGGTTCAGGCAGTTCTGCTTGCTGAAAACAACATCATTTCACAGTGACCCTGAAAACAACTTTTTTTTTTTTGAGTCCTAGCAGAGGGACTGTAGCTGGATCCAGGAGGAGGAGTTGTGGGTGATGGATCAGGAGCTGGAAGCAAAACTTTCCTCTCTGGGTTAGTGCTGCAAATCCTGCCCTTGGTGACAAGGCTGGTGACGCACACAGAGGACTTGGTGGCCTTCACCATGGCCTGATACAGGGCTGATAGAGTACCTCCTGCTTCATGTGAGCTGCAAAATATGGACACCGTGGCCTGGAGTCCCACTGTCATGAAAGGGGGCATCCAGTTGTGGCAGCAGTTGGAGAAAGCCACCAGCAGAAACTGCTCTGTGCAGAGCCCCAGTGGTCCCTTCAGCAATGGGAAGGAGAAAAGCTTATCCAGCCCCTGCTGTGCTACAGAACAGGATTTGTTTGTCCCACTCTTTATCTGTGTGAGATTGAGATGCTTCGTGGGCTAAAAGCACATTTTCCTCCTGCAAGGAGAGATGAGGGACCCCTCAGGTGCCTCTGCTCTGTGTGTCTGAAGTTAGAGGTGAAGGAGGGCTGATGGGATCTGGTTTTGAGCATGTTCTGGTGTCAATCAGGAATGGCTTCTTCCAAGTGGAAAAGGAAAGGCTAATTTAAAGCCAATATATGTGAATTTACCCTCAGGCTTCAGTGAGAGTTTGAAGGATTAGTATGTGAGCCAGCCCATTTCCTTACACAGGCAAAACCTTTCCTTATGGCATGAGATTCAGCTCATTGCAGAAGGCTCAGGTACCACCAAACTCCTCTCTGAATGGGAGGCATAATGTCTGTAGATATTGTGTTGCCTGTCTGTCTGCACAGTGAGAAGTGTCATAGTAAATGAATCCATTACCCAGGATTGTTGATATAACACCTTTCTTCTACCTCTGAAAGAGGCTTCCTTTTAGGTCTTTAAATCTGTGTTATCTACAGCTCCCTTGGTGTAATTGAAGGATTTGGGGATTAGAGGATGGAGCTAACGTCCCTGCTGCTTTTCTGCATTTTGGAATGCGAGGGAAGAGGCTGGGGGTGGAATGGTTCTCGAGTGTGCAGTTTATTGATGTGTCTTGGGTAGAGTTTTATGGCTTTGTTAAAAGATGTTGAGCTGTATGATTTATTAGCACTGCCAGAGAGTGTATTAATGATTATTTCACATTCCCTGAGATCTTAGTGGGTCCTGCCCATGGGGAGGTCAGAAGGAAGGGGCATTTGACAAAGTACTGCTCTACTTACAATAACAACTGATAATGAGCCCAGAAAATAAGAAAGTTCCTTTGCCTTCAGGCTGCGTTATCTTGCAGCTGATATCAACACAGCCTTCCAGAGAGAACTGCTGACCCTTTGCTGTGTGTTGTCAGATCTCTAAGAAAGTGCCATGGCAAAACCTGCATGCCCATGTGCCTTGGAAATGTTTTTACCTGCTTAGGAGCAGGCGCTCCAGCATCAGCAATGCCTCCTGGCAGATGCAGCACTCTCTGCTAAGCATGCAGGTTTGGGGGCTTTGGTTGGGAATGAGCAGACCCAGCTGGCATGAAAAAGGACGTGTTAACATTTGCTTTTCTTTTTCAGGGGTATTCTCTAGTAAAAGTCAATCTGGCCTATTTGGTGCCTTCCAGAGCTAAAGGGCCAGTCCCCAGTCTGGGTCTGGTTAGTCTCAGGTCCATACCTGATCCACTGACTATTTCTGGTGCATGTTCAGAGTCCTCTGAATAATATGGGCGTTTTTTGACTGTAACTTCTGCACTGCACAGCAGCTGAAGCTTTAAGAAAATTAGTTATTATGACAATTCTGTTAAAGACATAAAACCAAACACCTGTTAGCAGAGAACTCCATATTGGGTGATGGCCACCCAGCATTGCAGACCCATTCTTTTGTGGATTTGGTCAGGCTGTCTCAGAGTGAGTGTCTGTGGGTCTGCCTTGTCCTTCCAGCATCTGGACTGGTGGAGATAAGACAGCAATCACCCCTCAGCTCTCCCTGCTTCCAAAGCCGATTTTACAATGTTTTTTTAATTTTTCACAGGCTACTGCTGGCCAAGTGGAGACATTCCTTGTCTGTTATTCATGGGCAGAAATGCTTGATTAGGGCTCCTCTTCCTGGAAACATCAGTGAAGTCGATGCCCTGGATCCTCTTCCACAGATAAGATTAAGAGCATGGAAATCAGCACACTTCTGGCAGTGGTTTTTACTGGCTCCAGGTGGTAATTGCAGAGAGGGTATTCTGGACTATGAGAAATTTGCAGGATCATTTGTCAAGCACCATTTGCTGGTGGGTTCTGGGGGCAGAGAACTCACCTAATAGACATGTTTTTTTTTTTCCCCACGTTGTTTCTTTGGCTGGCAGTGGCTGTGAGGGTTGCTGCTGCAAAGGGAATGAGTCACTCATTTGTTTGAAGCAGCAAAGAAAGGTTCTGCGTGTTCCCATTGATATTAAACACGAAGCTGCGATTTTGGTGGTTTTCTTTTCTCCTGCTTTCAGTGTATTTGGTTTTCATATCAGGGAGGTCAGGAATTCATGTTTGCTGCCTTTGAGGAGGGAGGTTTTGGGGAAGTCTTTAGGTCTTTCTGGCTGCCCATCCCAAGCTGCTGCCATCAAAGCACAGTGGAGCCTGTCAGCTGGGGATATTTCCAGTTGCTGTTTTTGTGGGGGACCTGTCTGAGTTTCAGCCTCATGGATCTGTCTTACTTCAGTTGTTTTTATTAAAGTCAGTGACCAGTGCAACCCTGGAATGCAGCCAGGCTTTATTTCATGGCATTACAATTTGAGGGATGTGAGGATCAGCATGTACCATTAGAGTGGCTGGTCCGTCCTGCCTGGCACAGAGCTGGGAGCTTCATCTGCTGGATCTCTTATGGGGGCACAAACCTGTGCTTGATTAAATCCATTCTAGCACCTCTCTATATGATTATTTCCCTGCAGGCAAGTAAAGGATAGAGGTGAGACTCTTCCATCTGGTAGTCTTCTTTCAATAAGCAGGAAATTTAATTTCCCAGTTTTTCTTGTAATAATCCCACTGACTTTACCCCAGTGAGTTTTTTCTCTTTAGGGTGTCTTGCTCAGGAAAATGCAGAAGTGATTCCCCTGGTGTAGGAGGACTGGTCCATGAGAAAGCTGCTTTTCCTGCCCAATGGTGATGTAACAGACTGTATCCTCCTGTCTTTCACTCCCCACAGGTAAATTTCAGAGTAGTCACCTGGGACACATGTGTGCATATTTAGATAAGATACAAACCCCAGCCAGTGTCTTGTAAGTGCTTCTGTTGGCTGCTGGTTCTGCTAAAAGCTGGAACAGCAGATTTCACTCTCCAAGTAAGATTGGTCCCCTGAGGGGCACAGCTCCACCTGACATCAGCAGCACCCTATGGTTCCCCCATTGTTTTTACTTTTGCTGTGTCTGTAATTAAAAAAGCAAAACCATCCCATCCTCACCCCCACAGAGACCATATGTGGAAGTGACTGTGCTTGATGCAAATGCAGAAAATGTGGCTGAAAATAGATTGCGAGTGATGTAAAAGCTGTGCTCATCAAAGGAAAATGCCAACCCAGTTTGCCCTCATGGTTCTGGAAGGGATTTTGTCTTGTGCAGAATGTATTTCCCCCTCATCCCCCTCCTCTCCCCTGGAGCTGTAAGTCCCCTTTTGTTAGGCCACTGTCGTGGAGCTAAATCCTGGAAACGTAATTTATTCAAAGTGTTCTGCACACATGTAAATGGGCAAAACTTATTGACAGCTGAGTTAAAGTATCTCTTTCTTCTGTGTAACAAGGCACTTTTGCTGGATCTTTCAGCTGCTGGCTTTGTTCCTCAGGCTGGTGAAAAGAGCTTGTGGGGGGAGAAACAGGCACACAGGGAGAATGCCTTGGGTGTATGTTGTGTGTGTGCACAGGCAGAGATTTGTGTGGGGACAGCCTGGCAGCAGCTCTCCCCATGGAAGGTGCAGGATGGCACACAAATCTCAGCAAGTTCTTGGTATAAGAAGACACTCTCTGTGTCCTTGGTCCTTTGAAAGGCTCCAAGTGGCTGTGTGTCCACCTTTAACTGTGGGAAATGACAGTTCCCAAAAGGATCTTGGTATTTGTCTATTAAATTCCAAGCACACAGCAAATTCAGCTGAACTTTCTGCTGCTTAAGCACTACTCTTTCCTCCTCCATACAAGGCCTTGAATTAGCTAATTAAAATCTAGGGGAGAGAGGGAACAGCCTGCAATGGAGTGAACTCACAAGATTTCTGAGGTCATTGCTGGTACAGAGTTCCCTCACTCTGTCCCGTGAAAAGATTTTTAAGTATTCATTGGAAATCTCCCATGGATTTAACTTCTTCCTTTGTTTTCCTTTGCAGTAAAAGCTTGATTGAAAGTGGCTGTGGCAGCAGTAATGCCTGGCTGAGTTTGGAGAAAACAAGCTCTAGGCCCATTTAGACATTTTGTTTGAAAGCAGCTTCCATTATCTCCTGTTAGGAGCTGTGCTTAGTAAGGAGCAGGGTGAATGCATATGTGTGTTCATCCATTATGACTTCTTTATCAATTATTTTTAATCACTGTTTTTTAGGAAGAGGTGAGATTATTATTTTTTTAATGTAGGTAATTAATGCCTGATAAACCTGACTCCAGTTTTCTGGGGATAATTTTCACAATATTAAGTGAGTTGATCTCAGCGTTAAAATACAATTTATTCTATTCTGTCAATTCATCTTTTAGGATGTCATTCAGATCCCATGAAAGAAAACTGACAAAAATTTGGGATTTTTTTTTTCCCCACACTTAAGATTTTTTTTTGGTAGACACATTTGTTAAAACTGAATTTACATGCTGAAATTTAAGGTGTCAATTACTGTAGCTTGATCAGAGCTACATTATGTTTTATCAAATGTTTTCTGAGCCTCAGTTAACAGAGGTGAGGCTTTGAGGAGAAGAGTGGTTCTGCCTGAGTCCCTGAGCAGGGCAGCCCCTCTCACTTCAGTGGCACTGGAGGAACGTTTTGGGTTTGTCTTAGCAAAAGTGGAGTAGGTCAATGTACAAAATGGAGAACTTATTTATGTAAGGACATGACTGGAAATGTTTTATCTTAACCCCAGAGCAGGTAGGGCACATGGAGGCAGTACTGGCTTCTGCAGCATATCTTGAGCAGGGAATTGCATGGGGGAAATTCTGTCTTACCAACTCATGCCTGAAGCATGCTCTTTGTGTTGGGACAAAGAGCTATTTGTCAGCAGAGGCTGTTTCATATAAAAATGGTATTTTCCATTGAGTTTTGTTTTGGAGGCCCTTCTCTCCCCCATCCTTTCCTGCTGCTGGCTGTCTGCTGGCATCTCACTCTTCTTTGCCTGCACTGGGCCAATCAGACTCATTGCACTGCTGAAAAGTAATGCAAGAAAATATTTTCAGGTGATTTGATCATCTGAATCTTCCTTCTCACCACATCACAATGACTGCACAGCGAGGAGAGGATGGAGTCAGTTTGATTTTTGCTTTAGTGCTGCTTTGAACTTAGATCTCTCCAAGTTCATAGGGGCATACAAATGGTTTTGTGGTGCTGTTGGGAGTTTCTTGGTTTCATCAATCTGAGCTTGAGTGTGGAAGAGCCCAGGCCTCTGAGTTCTTCATGGAAGTGAGAGGTCTGACACTGTGGTGCCTTGTGCTTTCTATTTTTGTTGGGCTAATGATAGGGAAATGCCACTTGCTCTTCAGATTGATAGGAGGAAACAGCTCCTAAAAATACCCTTTTGGTGGGGTTTTCCCTGTCTGCTGGAGAGATGCTGGGAAGGCTCTGTGCTGGAACAAGATCTGTGCTAGAAGTGAACTGAAGTGTGTGGGGAAATGCAATCAGTCTGCACTCCCAGAGTCTGTCTGAGGCAGTGGAAGGAGTAGGATGAAACCTGTGGCAATTTCAGGCTCCGCTGTAGGTTCTTCTCTTGGGTCATCCTTGTTTTGACCAGATAAGGTGGAGCTGGGATCATGTTAGACCTTGTTCACCAGCCACACAAAGTCTCCTCAAATTGGAGGTTACCTTTGAATTGTGTAAGGATTTCAGTGTGCTGGGCAAAGCAGGGAGCATTAAGAAGGGACAGCAAGCAGGGAGGACCTCCAAAAACCTGGGATGGGTTTTAGTCCTGCCCCATGAAGAGCAAGAAGATGGCTGAGTCTATCTTTTGGACTCTTTCAAGAGTGAAGCTCCTGGGCTGACCAGGCAACATGCTCTGAGGATTGATTTTAAATTAACCCAAACCAAATTACTTAGTGAAGCCTCATTCTTGAGAGGGTGTTGATGCTGTCAGGCTTGGACGGGGCCTCCCTGTGGCTGCTCTGGCTTCTGTCAGCTTTATGACTGTAGCCATGAAATTAGCCATTTAACCATGTAATGACTTTTTATTTCATTTAATCTTCCAAAAAGCGCTATTTGTGCAAAAACACCAAGAGTGCTGCGGTTTCTAATGTAGCCTTTCTCTGGCTCATTTCCTGCCCAGCTGCTGTCCTCTCCAGCCCCTGTCTCCTGGCTGTGGAGGTCACACCTGCACATCTGCAGTGAGCACCTCAGCCTGTGCTGCTCCTGGGGGAGCTGGAGCCAGTGGTGGCTGTGCCCATCCAGCTCCTGGCTTCCTTCAGCCGTCGTCAGAGCTTTATCTCTGGACCTGGTGTCTGATGAGGCCCTCATGGGGCAGGAGCACTTGCTGGAAAATGATTTATACTAATTAGGCAGCCTGAAGGTTTCTTGTGGAACAGTAGGAGGGAAGACACAGAGGTCAGTTGTCTTTATTCTCCAAAAAGCCATCATCACCTGATAAAGATTCAACTGCCTTAGATTTTGAAGAGGATGTTTCATGCTGCTTCGGCCAAAGCAGGGAGTGAAGACTTCAATCTAGTGACCTTTGTTCTCTAAAAGAGCGTGTCAAGTTTTGGCTGTGCTGCTGGCCTTGACTTTTAATTGTTGGAGAGGATGTGAGATCAGCCCCAAGCCTTTGTGCTGCAGCTTACCCGGTGAGAGAGGGGAAGTGCTGTGCTTCTCTGCACACCGCTGCCACAGTTTAATGGGAAAAAAACACAGGCAGCCTCCCCTTCCCCCCAAATAACAAGCTACCTCTTATCAGCAAAAATTAAAGCAAGAGAAGAACAAGAAGGGATGGGAAACCTGATTTTATCAATAGCTGTGTTTTCATGCAGATTGTTACACCATGATGAACGAGGGGGGTTGCCCTGACTTTACCTTGTCTTTAGCACAAACTTCAGCCCCATATGAAGGGCCAAATCCCCATTTCCTTACACAATGACGGCACGTGCTTGTGAGGTGTCTGAATTTGGCCTGACAAGGTGGCCTCGCCCCCCCTCACGCCTCAGAACCACTTCTCACCCCTCTGTGATCCAGCTGAAGCTGATGGACCAGGTGCTGGAGAGGGAGGACAGAGTGGGAAGGGTTTTTGAAGGGCCAGCAGGATCTGGGGGGAAGGACCTTGTATCAATATTGGTCTCTGAGACTCCTTTCTCTGCCTTGCTGTCTGTCCATTGTGTGCTACTCTGCTGGAGTAAAGACACCTGTGGTGGTTTGCAGGCACTTTTAGAAGCATGTCTGAAAATGAGGTGCCCTCTGGACCGCATGGGGCCACCCACTGTTGCTCCATGCCTCTTCAGTGTGCCATCCTCTGGTTACCTGGTATCCTGCCCTTGTCCCTTGGGCTGGTGTTTGCAAGGAGGTCCTTGAAAGGTGCCCTGTGCTCAGCTGTCTTTTCTAGATGGCATGAATGATTTACACCCTTTTAATGCCTCTTTGCCCCTTTTACTTGACAGAAAAGCACTAGAACATGATGAAAAATTTCTGTGCTTCCCTGCAAAGAGCAGCCAGGCCTAGTAGGTGCTTTCTCCTTTATCCCTAGCATAGTAGGCCTGTCACTGGTGATGGTGGGCAGTCATTTCTGGCTGACCTCACCAAGGATATCCCCTAAGTGTTGACTGGTTACAGTCTTGGTTTCAGGGTTGCTGAGATGTGTCCAGTGGGGAACAGCACTCGGGAACTATTTTTTTCTGGACAAATGTCTCCTTACAACCTTGCTGCTCACGTGGGTTATGTGATTTCCAAGCTGGCTGGGAGCCTGGAAGTGAACTCATGGGCCTCAAGGAGCAATAAGTGCTGTGGTGTTTGAACCAGCCCAGCCAAACCCAGCGTGCACGTGTGTGTGTGTGTGTTTGTGTGCATGTGTGAAAGCACTTTCCAGCAGACCATCTATCTGTAATGATAGTCCAGCTCCACTCAGCTGTGGTATCAGCAGCAGTTCTATGGTACCAAGCCAGACAAGGAAATATGCTCCTGAAAACAGCCTGTTTCAAACTGCACATGTCACCTGTGGGTCTGTGTGAGTAGAACAAATCTCTCTCAAATGCAGTTTTTTGTGACAAAGGGTTTCCTGGAAAAGCTGAGGTCTGAGCTGGTACCTTTCTTTACATCAGTGAGGTGTGCCCAAGTTATCGATCCACCTCCAATCAGCTCCCATTCCTCTTCCAGGTGCTGCCCTCTTTGCAAGGACTGTGGCAAGGAGATTTGAAGGCAGCTAGTTAGCCTGTGATGGATTTGGAGGTTCTCTAAAGAAAGCCTCTGATGTGTGGGTTGGGAACAGAGTCTGTTCTTTTATACTTGCGTTGTGCTCTCCTGTAAGTGGCTCTGCAGATGCTGGGCTGGCTCCTTTGAGAAACCAAGGAACTTGCAAAGGTGTTGAATGGTTCTAGTAGGAGCTGAAAGGAGCTGTGAGTGCTTCACAAGCCCATGAGGAGTGAAAAGTCTGTCTTAAGGTACCAAAGCAGTTTTGTAGTTGGCTCGAGCCCAAGAACAAGAGAGGAGAGAAAAGCAAAGTAATGCCTTTTCCAAAAGTCTCTTAGAGATTCAAATCTAGGATTGATGAAATCTTTGATTTGGGACCAAATTATTTGACCGTGTGTGCCCCTGTTGCTCTATTGCTGCCTGAAGAGCCTGTCAAATGGAGTCTTTGATGAGGCTGTGCTGGGCTGAGACCTGGTGGGGAATCATCTGCCCTGTCCTCAGTGCCTGCACTGTGAGGAGATGAGCGGAGTCTCTCTGTACTTGTGGTGCAGGGAGCTGAAAGGAACTGGCTTGAACATGGACAGTGCATTGGGCAAATCTGGGCTGTTATTATATATCTGAGCACAGATAACTGGTGCATGGGGACCTCTTCCCAAGGCTCTGTTACCCTGCAGGGCTGTAGACATTCCATAGGTTCAGGGTCCTATGTACCAGCTCCATGTGGATGACCTGGTGTGTCTTCTGCTGCCCTGAATGTCTTATGCTTGGAGTCACTCAAGGCCTTAGAGCCCGGAGAGCTGCTCTCTATTCATGCCTCTATCCATGTCTCTGCCACTGATTTATCCTGGCATGGTGGCAATTCCCTCTAATTACTGCAATTATTCCCTTCTGTTTTTATTCTTGGAATATTCCCTTCTTTTATGACCTTGTAAAAAAATCAAAGAAATGGGAGTAGATTAAAATCCTCCATATTTTCATATTTTTAAGTATGTTTTTAATCCTGAAGCAAGACAGAAAAGCTTTATAAGCTTGCTGGGTTACAACAACACCAAAGCCTGGAAGACAAGGCGGTATTGGGAAAAATAATTTGGTTAACACTGAGCTGGTGAATTTCAGACTGATGGAAAGTGATAGCCCTTCAGCTGTGGCTTCAGTGCTCTGCAACCATAGCCATGACCTGCCATAAGCATGCCCTGAGGTAGGGCAGGACACTGCCACTGCCCATTCCTGGGCATCTCTTGCAGAGCTCCCAGAAGCCATTTCTGAAACACCACCTCTGAGCCTCTGATCTCTACCCACCTCCTGAAAAAATACAGTGAAAAGGCTGAAAAACACTGTTAGAGACCTCCAGAATTTCCCATTTAGCAGGACCAGCCTGCCCTGACAAGCCCTTGAGCTGTCGTGGCTGTTCTCTCTCAGCTTCCTGACAGAGGGTGCACAGCATTTCCCAAAGAGACTTCTGCCAGTGCCAGGAAAGGAGACAGTATTGCTTTGCTCAGAGTTGTCCTTGTGCTTTTTCCTCCCTCGTGTTAGTGAGATAAGGAGCCTGTGAAAGACTGTGCAAAGCACCATGTCGGTTTAATCAGTGTACGAGGGAGAAACTCGATATGCCCTGTTAGTGTAGTCACAGTCCAAGCATGAAATTAAGCGGAGGTGGGGGTGGATGTGATGGAGAGAAATGCTGTCCATCTCCCAGGCATGAAGCTGAGAGTCCACAGGAAGGGAGAATTGAGGGAATGCCCTTGCAGAAAGCCTCCTGGAGCCTGGCAGACCGGGACTGTGGTGCCTTATAATTATTGCACATAATAACCCAAAGTGGGTCACGCAGCAGTTTTGTGTGACGGTATTAAATGGCACTTTGGGAGAGCGTGCGTGCTGATTACAGCTGGTGAGGAATGCCATCACTTTAAGAGGGGTGAAAAAGAAGTGAGAATGAAAAGATTTTCTTTGTGCCTTGAGGGATGTAAGGATAGTGTTTTCCCCACCACCCCAGGGATCAGTGGAGAGTTACACTTGCTCAACCCAGACATCAGAGCCTGAGGCTGCATGTTGACATGGGATTTAGTGCAACCTGTCTGCTTGAACTCTGCTTGACTGTGTCCTGGTGGGTGCTTCCTAGCCTGAATTACTCTGGAGCAGTGCTGTGCACTACCAAATGTTACCTGTGCTTTGGCCTGGAGCTGGCAGTGTTTAAAGCTGGTACTTTCAGCCTCCACAAGCTGGTACTGCTACAGAGAGAAGCTGTCCCACCTGCTGCTGCCCTGCCCTGATCTACCCCTCCCTTGGAGAATGTGATTCAGGATCTCCATTGCAATCAGAAAAGGCTTTCTTGGGACACTAATTTTGCCATCAAGTGTGACTTTTTGCATTTTTTGCAGGGATTTCAATGTGCTCTCTAAGCTCAGAAATTGCAAACATTTTTAATTTAATTGCTCCTGATACACAATTCTTACTAGATGTTGTAGGTATGACGGTTGTTTCTGACATGACAATTATATGCAGAAGCTGCAAACAAGACAGTCAAGATGGCATTCCCTGCTGCCCCAATCTCTACTGTTTAATTATCTTTCCTTTCCATCTTGTTCAGAATGAACAGATTAAAGAGAATACTTTTATTTTCAGCTTCTTTTTGTCTGAAAATGAAGGATGGTTTTACTAGCCTCAGGTTACCCTCCAAGCTCTGAGTAATGCCCTATTCAGGCAACAGTCCTGCTGAAATTAGTGGGTGTTGCACCTTGTAGTGGAGAAGTCTTAAAATGCTTTACAGAGGTAGTTGCCACCCTTGACCCTGCTTTACAAGTCCAAGGCACAGAGGGAAAAGCTTCTACCAAACCAAGCAGCAAAAGAAAGAGAATATGACCTAGCTGATAGTGACAGCATTGTAGCTCAGTGTTAGATTACCCCAGCTGTGTCGATTTGCAGATATGGAGTCAATTCCCCAAAACAGGGCCACGGCTAGGTAAAATTTCAGAGATGAGTGAAGACAAGGATGCTCTGGTGAAAGAGACTTCTCCTGAGTGCTGGAGAACTTGACATTCTCACTGCTGTTTCATTGGGAAAATCCTGCCATGTCTTTTTTGTTTCTTATTCTTGTTATTCCTCTTAGAGCTCCAGTCCATCCCTGGCTGGACCCTTAGTCCTGCTGTGGGAAGGAGCTCTCTGTACCCTGTATGAAATCATGGGGTGGCTGTGCTTGTTCTGATCACCCTCACTCATGATCTCTGCCATTCCCCAGCCTGGTGTCCCGAATTCCCCACTGCCTGCCCTGCCCAGCCCTTTGGCTGCAGAGCAGGGGGGCTCTGGGGCAGAGTGGTGTCCCTGTGTCCCTGTGTCCCTGCCAGGCTCTCGGGAGTCCTGCCAGCTGCCCTGCTCCCTCGGGCTGACAAAGGCTGGGGCTGCTGCGGGAGGAAGCGTGCACGGATCCCAAGGGGAAAAGGAGAGCAAGCACTTTGTATCACTTGACAGGAAGGCCTCTGCTTGACAAAAGAGCACTGCTGACAGGCTCCAAAAAGCAGCCTGGGGCTTATGTTTCCTGAGCCAGCAAGACATCCCCAGCCATAGTGCAGAGGGGTTAAAGAGATGGGAGTGAGAGCGGGGTCTGTCGGTATTAACAGACCATGGCAGGTTTGTTCCTGACCTGTGCATGGCTCCAGCTTCCCAAAAGGTGAACTTGCCACCCATCCCTTCCAGCCTCTGTTGTCTGTGCAGCTGCTGGGGCATCAGGGATGCTGGCAGATTGGGAAGAAGCACTTGCCAGATTTTTCACTTCGCCCTCTGCTCCCCGCTCCCAGGCTCGCACAGCAGTGAAGTAATCTGTGACATTCAGACAGCGGGAAGGGGAAGCCGCTGCAAAATAAAATAACAGCATCAGGAAGCAGCACCGTGCTTTTCCCCACTCCCAGCTGGGAAATGACAACACTTCATTCAGCTGCTCAGAGCCCGGCGCCAGGGCAGCCCTTGCTGAGCAGGGCTGGCTCAGAACTTCCCTGGCTGCCCAGCTCAGCGCTGCCTGCCCAGTGGGCTCAGGGGCACTGGGAAGATGACACAGGCGAGGTGCCAGCTGACAGTCTCCTTAACAGCAGGGTCTGCACAGTAACACCTGGCAAAACAGTTGCTGGGGTTTATAGCTTCTGTGAAGACCCCTGAGGGTGTTTCTTTTACATTTTAATTCCTGATAGTTACGTTTTGCAAGATACCCAGACCTTCCCTCCTTCCTTTTCTGGTGGCTGTTACTTTTACAGATGTATTGCATCATGAAATCTCGCAGCCCAAATCCAGTGTGTTATGTGCCAGAAGCAAACTGACCCTTTGGACAGGTGGTGTGTGAGTTTGAGAGAAGTTTTTCTCTCTTCTTCCCCTTCTTGTTACAAACCAACCCCTGGGTGGAAGGCACTGCCTCTATACACTGAGTGCAGGAGGTTGGTCCCTGTGCTCCTTCCCTTTCTAAAACATTAGGAAAGTGTTGCATTTTCTGGGACCCCTGACGAAGGGAGGAACAATGAATCTATGTTCTTAGAAGGCCAATTTATTATTTTATGATCTATAACATATTAAGAATACTATAGTAAACTTTAGTTTACTATAGTAAACTTTAGTATTAAAGAATACAGAAAGGATACAGACAGAAGGCTAGAAAGATACTAATGAATTTCGTGACTCTCTCGCCAGAGTCTGACACAGCTTGGCCCGAACTGGTGAATAAGTCAAAACAATTCACATGAAGCCAGTGAAACAATCACCTGTTGGAGAAACAATCTCCAAACCGCATTCCTAAGCAGCAAAACACAGGAGAAGCAAATGAGATAATATTGTTTTCCTTTTTCTCTGAGGCATCTCAGCTTCCCAGGTGAGAAATCCTGGGCAAAGGGATTTTTGCAGAAAATATGACAGTAACAAGGGGAGGGAAAAAAGTCAACCGGGCACATCACATCCGATGGTGGCACCAGCCAATCACCTTAACATGGACAGCGAGATCCACAGACTTTAAATCCTCAAAAGCAGATTATATTCTTTGTTTATGTATGACTGGAATGTAAAAATAAGTAAGGCAAAGCCTCCCGTTTAGGGCTGGAGTCCTAAACCACAGATCTGCTGTGGATTTAATGCCTGTTCTCCTCATCTGAATCTGAAGGGACACAAAAGAGCCAGCACCTGGTAATGGGCTTGAGGGTCATGGTGATTTTCTGTCCAGAGTTTCAGCTCTGCTGGGCCTGATGGTGGCTTTTTAGCCTAGGATGTGACTTGTCTTGTAGGGATCACAGACCTGATTTTTCATTGACTTCAGATGTACACCTCCTAGGGTTAGAACACAAATGCTGGTCTTTTTCATTCAGGTGTCTTCCCCAGCAACCACATATTTTTATTATGGTCCAACAGCATCAGGAGGGAGCAAAAGTTGTGCAGCCCTGCAAGTTGTCCCTTCAGCTTCCAGCCCCTTTCTTTGGGTGCTGTGACTTGATGGCACTACCTGAGTCATGATGTCACCTCACTGCTGTGCTGGCATTGCGGGCACGTGGAAAGGAGCACACATTCCATGGTGTGAAATGTGAAATACCAAGATTTCACCTACACCTTTCAGCCTGCAGATTGCTGTGAGGCTGTGCCCACTGTAGTTGAGTTTCTTCCCATCCAGCAGCTTTGGGGGCTGTCACTTCAGCCCCTCAGATGGTTTCAGCCTGAGCTGTTCACCATCTGCACGTTGCTGCCTTGTGCTCACACGAGGATGACATAAATGTCTGTCCATCTTCCTGTGGGTTTTTTTGAGTTGCTTCTGAGTGTTAAAGTAATTTTGTGTTTTGCACCTGGTTTTTATCACCCAGGCTCCATCACTGTCAATCCTCTTGCAATTGTTTAGGTTAATCCTCTCGCTGGCTATTTCTTTTCCTCTACCCAGCACTGGTCTCCCCAAGCTTCTCATCCTGCAGTACAGCTAAATCCTGAGAGCACTGGACCTGCATCCCAAATCAACACAAAATGCCTGTTGTTCTTCTGGGCCAGGTGCACTAGGAATGCAAAAGTATTAAACGATGTCACTATCTACTGATGATGCTGTTTTGGTCCTGACTTGCCACAGAAAGCAGGAGTGCACCTGTGAGCTGTAAAGAGGAGGCTCCTGGCACGTGTGTCTGGACTCTTGGTGCCCCAAACCCATGTTTCCCTGTGCAGTGAGTCTGATTTTAAAGTGTCTGCTCGTTTACAGTTGTGCAAACCTGTGAAAGCTTGGTGTTACCTGCCCTTGGGGTGGTTCCTGGCCCTAGAATTGATCTCCTGTGGAACTGTGGCCAATTATTTTCATAGGTCTGTTCATCCTCCTCTTTTGTTTCTGGTCTGTCCATTTGGACATTCTCTCTTTTTGTGTGTTTGCGCTGTACCTCATTCAGTCAGGGGCTCTGGTCCTGGTGGGGACCTTGGGGGAACTGCCACAGTAGTCATGTAAAATCTTACTGTGTTCATGTGACAGGGCTTTAACCTGCTTCACATCACTGCAAATGACTGCCCTGGGCATCAAAGAATGACCAATATACACTCTTCTATTTTCTGTGTATGTAATTACATTACCTCTGATATAGAGACTAAAAAAAATATAAAGGAAAATAAATATTATATATAAAGGAAAATAACTATTTTTCTTCAGAAATCGCAATCATATCCCACTGAAAGTAAAGTTCCTCCCAGAGTTGTGTGGGCTTTGCTGAACCTGAGACATAGACAATCTTATTGAAAATCATCATAGAATTATAGAATGCCTTGGATTGGAAGGGATCTTAGAGATCATTTCATTCCAACCCCCCTGCCTGGGCAAGGGTGCCACCCATGAGATGAGGTTGCTCAAAGCCCTGTCCAACCTGGCTTTGAACACTTCCAGGGATGGAGCATCCACAGCTTGCCTGGGCACCCTGTCCCAGTCCCTCACCACCCTTACAGTAAAGAATTTCTTACTAACATTTAATCTAAATTGCCATTCCCCCTTGCCCTATCTATTTTTTTTTTTAAAAAATGTTTCTTATAAATACCCTTTAGATACTGGAATGCTGCTAGAAGGTCTCCATAGAACCTTCTCTTTTCCAGGATGAACACCCCCAGCTGTCTCAGCCTGTCCCCACAGCAGAGGGGCTCCAGCCCTCTGATCATCTTTGTGGCCTCCTCTGGACTCTCTCCAACAGGCCCATTGTTTTCTAAAGGAAAATAAGATTTTTCTTGTAAGACGATTTCCACACTTCAGGTGTTGCTGCTGCTCCACTTCGATCAGGATTTCAAAATCTCTGAAATCATACATGAAACCAAACACCCCTCTTGTGCCAGACCCTGGGTGGAGGAGGCTTTCAGTGCCCAGCTGTGAGCTCCTGAGGGAGCAGGCTGGGAGCAGGAGGAGCACAGGTCAGGGAGCCAAGTGGTTTCAGTTCTGCTGTTCACCTCGGTACAGGCTCCATGTTCAGCCCGGGCCAATGAGCCATGTCTGCAGATAAAGAGCTATTCTGGTAAAGTGTGCTGAGAGGGGATGTGTAAATGCAATAAACCCTTACATTTATGCAATATATCCAGCTCAGCCTCCACTCCCCTGCAGCTGGAGCTTCTGATGGGTTTTAGGGAATGATCCTCCTTAAATTAAACAGTAGGACAAAGCCACCAGTAGCTAAGTGGGCTGGTCTGACATGGAGGAGGCCGGAGCTCTGCTGTGGGGGCACCTGGCTCTGGGCAGGGGACAGGGACACTGCCCACCCCTGATGGCTCCAGCTCGTTAATCTGAAACTGCCGTGTGCCAGTCTTGGTTTTAAATAGCAAGTCAAGAGGGAAGCCACATTTGTCTGGGGCTGAGGAGGGAGCCAAGCTGAGAAATAGTGCTGCTTGCTGGATTGTCTGGACAGCATGGACAGAAAAGGCCCCCTCTTCCCAGCATCCACCCCCAAACGGGTTTTGGCTTCAAAGGTGACTTTTTTTCAGATCAATGTCTGCTGGTGTGGAGGTTGGGGGAGGAAGAACTGGCAGCTGAGGCAGAAGGGCTTGTCCTTTGTTCTGTCTGCTGAGGGAGTGATGTGGGCTGCTGCAGTGAGGGGCTGGGCTGGTGGTGGGGTGGGCGGGGTGTGACATGGCAGATGGAACCCACAAGGTGGGAAGGGCTGGTGTGCCCTGGGTGTGTGCCCTGGCTGTGTGGGGATGGCCAGTGCTGGTGGGCAAGAGTGGGGGCTTGTAACAGGGCATGACAGAAGAGAGAGAGGAAGAGGTCCTGGTGACTGGGAGCCATCTGTGGAGCTGTGAGCAATGAGGACACCAAGGGTTACAGGGGAAAAAAAGGATGAAAGTGTGGTCAAATAGAAGCACCAACCACTGCAGTTGGAGCCTTTCTTTATGGTGCTTCTGGTCAGGGTGAGCTCTTGTCCCATCCTGTGTCTTACACTTTTATTTAATGGGTGTTTATGGGATTTGTGCCAGCATAAGTTGCACTAGTGAATTAGGCCTCAGAGGCAAACCAGCTCCAAGAGGGCCAAAAGAGTGGGATCAGCTCCTGCTCCTGAAAAAAAATGTGGAGTGGCTCTCTAAAGTGGTCTCTTTCCAAGGTGAGAGGAGACTGTGGTGAACCCAGCATCTCAGCCTCCTGCAGTCCTCAAAACTGCTTTTACTTAACCTGCATAGTGGCCATTTTCACAGTGTGACTGTTCTCTTCCTTCTCCCAGGGTTTAACTGTGACCTTTGAGCAAGGCTGGGGTGGGAGCTGGAGCCTGGGGTCTCTCTCAGTCTGAAGGGGTGCAGTGGTGGAGTCCCCATCCCTGGAGGTGTTTGGGGAGGGTGGATGTGGCACTTGGTGTCAGGCTGCTGTTGGGTCTCAGGTTGGACTGGGTGATCTCAGAGGTCTTTTCTGATCTTATTGATTCTGTGGCTCTGTGGTGGGTGTGCTGTATGGCTGGGGTGCCTGCATGTCCTGCTGCTGGCTGCATCCTCCCAGGTGTGAACTCTGTCATTTGGAGTTTATATCTGGCACAGTTATATTTTCTGGAAAAATCCCTTTGCCCAGGATTCTTCTCCTGTGAAGCTGAGAAGCCTCAGAGAAAAAGGAAAACAGTATTATCTCATGGCTTCTTCTGTGTTTTGCTGCAGTGGAATGTGTTTGGAGATTGTTTATCCAACAGGTGGATGTTTGATTGGTTTCATCTGAATTGTTTTGACTTACTGACCAATCAGGGCCAAGCTGTGTTGAGGTTCTGGAAAGAGACAAGAGTTTTCATTATTATCTTTTTAGCCTTGTGTTAGTATCCTTTCTGTATTCTTTAGTATAGTTTAGTATAATATTCTTTAATATAATATAGTATCATAAAATAATAAATTAGCCTTCCGAGAACATGGAGTCAGATTCATCATTCCTTCCTTCATCTGGGAACCCTGCAAGTACAAGATATATCCACTTCCTTGGGCTTGTTTGGACCAAGCAGATCAGAGGAAAACCTTTAGCCAAGAGTGCTCTCCTCATTTATTAGAGCCTTGACAAGTTAAATAGAGGTAGAGATTAAATATGAATAGGACTTATGTTGGAAATCTCAGCCTTAGAGACATTAAAGAGAAGGAAGTAAAGTCAACAGGGAAGTCACCTGACTAATAGGAGGGAAATCTGAGGGGGGTGCTGATGGTGTCCCACTTCCTTGTGGAGCAGAGGAGCTGGGGTAGGACACCTGAAAGGTGCCTGGCAGATGTGGCATTTTCCTCTTCAATTGAGAGCTGCAGCCACAGATAGGCATTATAATTTTAAACTCTCTTATAAGTTTGTCTTTCTGAAAAACACAGCAATAAAAGCTGTCTACTTTTGCAACTTATGTGGAATGCAATTAGTGGATCCTTTCCATGTGCTGACAGATTTCATCTGCCTCTGTCTATCTTTAGTTATTAATTGCCTAGGATTTAAACATGAGTTTCTCATTCTTTATCTTTATTTATAATCAATACTTGTCTGATGGTATGAATAGCTGTCAAGTTAAGCTAAGTATTACCAAATCATGGCAGATTTGTATGTTATTTGCATGAGAACAGCTTTGTGCTGCCTTTTTAAATTAGAGTGACTGAGCAGTCCACGTTATGGACTAGATCAGGATGAGTCCAACTTTGTGTCAGTGTAACAGCAAAACTTGGATTACAGGCTGTTTTTTTGCCATTGCCTAGGATGGTATTTTCTTTTTTTTTCCCTGGTAATTGATGGTCTTTTCTGTTTCTTTTCCTAAAGCGTTTACTGAAAATGTGAATGCCATTTTAAGAGTGTTTCTTTAGCAAGGAAGTGTGTGATAAATAGAAGGCAAAGTTCTTCATTCCAAGAAAGCACTGCAAATCCACACCACATCTGCTGACTTCAGCAGTCTCACCAGGTTTGCACAACACACACATTGCAGCTGGGCTCACACTGTGCATACTTAGAGAAAGTTAAGTTACCATGAGAGAATGATGGAAATGTTTTTTGGGAAATGAAGCTTTCCTGAAATTGTTTTGTTACTTTTATTGAGACCAACATACTTGTATAAGAAGAAAAAGTAAATAGGAATATCTCCAAAAAGGCCAAGAACAGGAAGAGCAGGACAGTGAGTTGCTCTTCATCTTGAGTTCAGGTTGCTGGCTCAGGATATGGATCTCCATGATCAAATCTCTGATCTGGAATTAAATATGTTTTCCCTTTTAAAGAGAGAGAGTGAGAGACACTTGATCTTGCATCTTGGACAGGTGGTAAACTGTAACTTTCTTTCAGAGAAAAAGCTGAAATAAGAGTAAAATGAGAGAAACAAGAGACAAAGGGGGCTACATATTTGTCCCTAGCTGGTGCAGTGTGTGTTTGTGCATTGCTTGTGGAGACACACAGCCTTCCCTTTGCTGTCTCTGTTCAAATATTACTCTCTCTCCAGCATGGAAAACATGAAGTTCCCAAATATTATACCTTCCTGTTTGCAACAAACACTTAAACAGTGCCATGTTTATGGGGGACTCAGTCCTGCATTCAGGGGCAAGGATGGCTTGTGTCAGTCCCAGAGCCCATAGGACTTGGTATGTTGCTCTTCCACTGCGCTGATCAGGTTGTTCATATGTTTGTTTGGCAAACAGGATCATTGAAATTAATGGCTTTTTATTTATTTGTTGATTTTTTTAAGCAGTTAAAAAAAAAAAGATGGCCAGGGAGTGATTAATTCTTCCTCACCCCTCTTGTTTTTTTCTGTGGAGATTTTTCACTTGGTGAGGCAGGGGCTGTCTCTGGAGCACACAGAGCTGTTTATTCTGCTGACATCCTTCAGAAGATGTGTTATAAACAGGAAGGAAAGAGGGAAGAGCCCAGGTCTTGTTGACAGGGAGCATGTGGCTATTTTTGTGGGTGGGAAACCTTACCAGACCCAAGTTTGGAATCCGGGTGTGCTTCTGAGAGGTAGCCAACCTCTCCAGTGCTGTTGCTGCTGAAATCCCCATTCTGACATCCTAACCCTGCTGGAGTGCAACCAGCACTTTTCATTTCCTGGCTTTTTTAACTCTCCCAGTCAGTCCATTCAGTCCCTCCTGGGACAGGCTGTCCTGCTGGGGCGTTGCACTGCAATTAGATGTTAGGTGTCAGGAGCAGATAATGGCCAAGCAGTATCAGAGAGGATGGCACTTAGCTAATCACTGGCTCTGTTTATCTTACAGGCTATTTTAGGGAAAAACAGCAACAATGCAAGAAAGCTGCCACCATAGTGTCTGTGGTTGAGGTTGGCTGCTATTGCTTTGGGGTTGTGTTGGCATTTCCACTCTGGCTTCACGTGGTGCTTTCCCAATGGCCTTGTTTTCACAGCTGCCCCATGACCGGGCAGGAGCCCAGTGGCAAATAAATTCAGCCACAGCCCTGGCCAGACCTCGTTGTCAGCACTTCTGTCTTCTGCTGGATCACTTCTGTGTTGCCTTGGTTTTTTTTCCTCTGGAAAAGCAAGAACCTAGGTGTGGAGGCGTTTGGGAAAGGCAGATGAGCTTCTGGGATAATTAGCATCATCCATGAAACTTCCACATTTTATATGCTTGTTACATCAGAAGCCTTTAGGGTTGAAGTTGCATCTTTAGACATTTTGGTATGTTTAACACTTGATTCTCTGAGTCTCCAGCATCTGCCTGGTTTAGGTGTCTTACATCATCTTTCTGGGATCTCTTTCAGCAGCAGAGAAGAATAAAGAATGTTGAACAAAATGTAGCATGGCTAACCTTACATACACAGATTAGTTTTCAAACATTCTTTGCCTGAAACTAATTGCCTCATACTAATTAGCCCTTTCTAAGTGGTGAATTGCAGGGCAGGCAGCTGTGGCTGCTGTCAGTCAGGCTCCAAAGTCTAGCTCCTGGTGAAATGAGAGCCTGGTTGAGTCTCTCCAGTGCACATGAGGATTGTTACTCCAAGAACTTGCCCTGGGTACCCCATCTGGAGAAAAACCAGAGGAAGCTGTGTATGTGTGTGACAGTTTTGGGAAAACAGCTTTAAAGAGAAGTGGAAATTCTGTCTTGCTGCTGTCCCATGGAAAAAAGAAATCCAGCCATGTACCCCCTGAATTGCAGGAATTCCTGGAGCCCCAGCAAACCCCGTCTAATCTCTCCCAGTCCCTCACATATCACCTCTGAATGTTTTCAGTGAGTTCCCAGACCTCATGCTTTCTTGCTCCTGATAACTAGCCATTGCTGGGATGCCAGAGCCACTGCACTGCATAGTTCAGCTATCAGCAAAAATACAGTGAGATAAAGGGGATGGTTAGTACTAGAGTGTCTGTGGTAGTGCAGATGTCAGAGATACTCAACTGGCTTTCCTGGAGAAGTTCTTTAAATGGGTCAAGTTACTTTGGGAGAACAGTATCTAGCCCTTTTGACAGTGTGAACATCCCTGAGAGCATCATGCAAACATTTCTTCCTGTTGAAGAGTTAGGCAGCCATGAAATAGGCACTCAGTGCTTCAGAGTCTTGGCAAGGTCCTTTCCACCTCCCCTGGGACTTTCTGAAGATGCCTCTTGGGTGCTGAGCATATTTGGGAAGATGAAAAGC
Source organism: Emberiza elegans (assembly GCA_024865655.1). Classification (NCBI taxonomy): domain Eukaryota; kingdom Metazoa; phylum Chordata; class Aves; order Passeriformes; family Fringillidae; genus Emberiza; species Emberiza elegans. The sequence goes on from JALJVW010000072.1 coordinate 12,090,215, forward strand.
TGGCCTGAATAATGGGCAGGGAGTTCTTTTGAGAATTAAGCCCATAAAATAATGAAACCAAATAGAGGTGCTGAAGGATTTATTGAAATGACTGAGCAATTGTAGGATCACAGATGCCAAAGAGGAAGAATAGGGCTGTTGGCCTTTCCTGCCAGGTCAGGACTGCTGCCTGTAGTGTCTAGTCTAGCAGCCTGTTCAGTTGTTTTGAGTGATCATTTCCATTGCTTCCCTTCTGAGACCCTTGTATTTCCTGATAGGAAAGCTTAGTAACAATGAGACCTAAGTGCCAGGCTAAATTTTTCTTCTAATTGCTGGTTAATATTCTTACTAATTCAATGGGAAATGCATACCAAAGCAGAGTTCCCATGGGGTTCCTTAGAAAATGTGCCATTGTCCTTGGTGTTTTCTCCAGTGCATCACTGGAGAGTCCCTCTTGGCATTTCTGTGTTGTGTCTGTCTGTGTGACAATTTGGTGGCTGAGATATTTTATATGGCTTGGTGTGAAGAATGATGTTTTGGGTTGAGGTTTGTGGCCTGTGAGGTTAAATAGCAGGAGTGGTGGTCTTGGTGTGGAAACTGATTTCTGGGAACCAGTCTCTTGCTGACTCTGCTACTAACATGGGCAAATATCCTTAAGCTATGGTGAACTCATGAATGAAATAAGGTTTTGTTCCTCCTCATGCCCATCAGAGGGACAATCAGTCTCTTGGCAGCCTAAATACCAATGGGTAAGGCACTCCTGTAAGTCTGAGCTTTTGGCCTGTGGAAAGTGCAGGGCAGAGTGTGTCCACTAAGTTTCTAGTAAAACTAGAAATGCATTGAGTGGAGACATCTGCATTTGAGATGTTTGCAGAGCAGTGTTCCCCACTGAGCAGCGGTGGATTGATCATAGCTGGGAGTTTGTAGCTGCTCTGGGCAAGGTCCAGGGAGTGACTGGAGCAGCTTGTGCTGAAGAAGCTCTGCAGAAGTGCAAAATACAATGATTACACTAGTCCAGGGTTTTATCCATGGGTCTCTGGGTCAGTGTGAGTGTTATGTGCCTTTGTGCTGAGTCGGGAAGGAAGAAGCAGGAAAGAAGAGATTGCAGACACCTCCTCCATTCATGGGGATGCTTCACCATTTATGGAGGGGGATTGGCCTCAGCTGTGAGGGCAGCTGCCAGTCTGCCCCTCCTGACTGATATTTAGTGCTTGTTAAATGAACACAACCTTCAGTTTAGGCTCAGCATTTCACTTGATAGCTCTCTGTACAGCCACCAGTGCTGGGAAAAGGGAGGGAAGAGGAATCCCAAGAGCAGAAGCAAAACAGAGGAGAATAGTAAGGGGAAGGGAAAAAATATAAGGACATTGTTTTTAACAGCACTTAGTGACCTAGATTTTCCTTTCACAGCTCTTTCTAAAGTGTGCTCTATTGCAGATCCATTCAGCTTTTATTGGTATTTAGTACACTGTGTAGCAGCAGCCACTGTTGTCTGCTCAGCTCTTAACATGATACTCTGCCAGATGGCAAGGATATAAACCTGCGTTTGTGCTCCGGGACTGATCAAAGTTTTTCTGCCGTTGTCATCCCTGTAACATTGTCGCAGATGTAAGGCCGCTACACCCCACTCTCATCCCTGCAACCTTCCCATGTATAAACTCAGTACAGTGCCCCTTTTCATAGCAGCACCATGTCCACATTCCTTAAATCCCAAGAATAGCCCTGTGCAGGGGAGGATGCACAGCAAGGTTTTGCCAGGAGGTTTTTAGACGAGGTTGGTGCAGGGGTGAGCGCAGGGAGTGGAGTTGGCTGGGAGGAGGGTGGGTCTCCAGGAGATGTAAATCAGCAGCCCCAGTTACAGTAGCTGGGCTGATTTACTCTGGTGAAGAACCCAGCTTGGGATCTCAGCAGGAATCCTCCAAAGGAAAGGCATTTGGGAATGATTAAAATAATACTCAAGGCGATGATTGTTCAGTGGTTTTGAATGAGCAAAACCTTGCAGAGGAGAAAAGCTGTTTTGGAAGGGGATGTGGAGATGGAGGGAGATGACACAGGGGTCCTGCTCAGTGCAGACATTTTAAACAGGACAATTTAATTAATCTTTAATGTATCTTTACCTTTATCTTCTTATTCCCATTCTCCCATGGCTTTCACTCCCTATTCTGACACCCTTTTTTTGTGCTGAGGGCTTGTGTATGCCAACAAGCTTCTGCAAAGAGCCAGAGCAGTTTTGGGTGGCTGCACCATGGGCTGGACTCAGCTCCTTCCCCCTAAGGCAGGGGAGGTTTGTGTCCTGATCCACCTCCCTGCCTGCTGGAGGGACAGGATTACATTACAGCATAAGAATCCAGGGATATGGTCTGTGCTCAGAGGGAAGATGGTCTTGCTCCAAGAGAAGGAGGCTGTCCTGTGGCCAGGGGTTGCATGCCCGCACTGGACAGAGAGAAGCAGATGAGAAGAGAGAGCATCATGAGCAATTTTCCTCCCCCTGGTCTCTAAGGAGATTTTTAATTATGAATAGCACGGAGGGGGAAAAACATGTCCAGAGGTCTGTAGGGCTGCAGAGAGGGCAGTGGGCACTAGGTTGGAAATTAAGGGGGTCTAGAGAATTTAATCAGATGCCAGTACCCAGTCTGTGCTGGAAGAGGTGCTGGGAACTGTGCTCCAGCCTGTTACTTTTGGTGGTTTTTACAAGACTACACTGTTTTAATCTTGCCTTACTGTATGGCATGGGCAGGTGAGCCCCTTCAACATGCTGTTGTGTATGAGTTGCCTCTGGGAAGCTTGTGCTGATGCATGTTTTAAAAAAGGCAAAAGGTGCCAGTTGTGGCCTCCTGACATTCATGAAACTGGCAACTTTTTTAAAAAAATTTTTTAAGTTTGGGTTTTTCTCACAGTGGTGGGGATGAGGGCAGAAGAAGCCCGGTCTGGGATGATTTATGGCTCCAGGATTGGTTAATTTTTTGGCAAAGTTTGCAGGAAGAGCCCCCTAAGCGTGCCAGCTGTAATCGGCGGAGCTTTCAAGAGACACAGGGAGAGAGATAAAATGTTATTTATCCTCACACACACAGGCTGATGGAAAACGTGCGTGTCCCAGACGAGGAAATTCTCCCTCCTCCCTCTGCCCCCTCGCCTCAGTCCAGGCTCCCCGGGAGCAGCTGGGCTCTCTTTACTCCTGCAGTCCCCAACAGCTTCAAATTCACTTCCCTCAGCGCCTTCAAAGGAGGTTTTGATAAATGCATTGCACTTTGCAGCCAGCCAGGCTCTAATTGCCAGGAGGATTATGATAAGCTTTTTTCTTGTTGTTTCAAAACAATCTGGAGGACAGCGTGCCCTCCCGGTGCAGACACCCCCCAGCCCCGCTGCAGCCGGGCAGAGAGAGGCAGCAAGGTGCCACATTCACCCCGATCATTGCCTTAAACTGGGGGTTCCTTGGTCTCAGTCCAGCCCAAGTGTTGTGGGCTGACCCTCACTGCAGACCTGAGGGTGACCTGTGCTGGAGGGAGCCTTGTGCCAAGGCAGCTCCTCCGTGCTCGCCAAACGTCCTGGCACCTCTGGGGCCCCGGCAGTCCCAGCAGCAGAGCTGCCTCGTGGGCCACTGAAGTGGAAACTCAAGAGGTCTGTCAGCCCCTGGGAGTGATTCTCTTTCTCCAGCCGTGTGGTTGTGCTGCTTGTGCAGTGGTTTTTTGTAGTTTTTTTTTTTTTTTTATTTAAAGGGTGCTCTCGTTTCTTTGCCTGCTAAGTTTAATAACCATGGTCTGGTTAGAAAATAATGCAGGGGAAAAAGCAGAGCTGCCTTAATTTGTGATCTAAAAATAGGGAAACCTACACCATTAAATTGAGAGGATTTAGAAGCATAACCATAAAGCCAGGAAGAGTTTGCCAGGAGCTATCGAGTGACACAGATTTCAGCTCCCTCCTTCTTCTAGTTTTCTTCTTTTAAAGGTGAACTGAACAGCCTTAGATTACTATTTTGCTGCTTTTGATTACAAATGTGGTTCAGGGAGTTTTCACTGTGACAGTTATCAGTAGAGCTTCCTTTGTAATTTTAAAAATTTTGTTTGTAATAGATTTTGAATGCATTCCCACCAGCCAAGAAAATGCTTTGTAATCCCTGTTTAACCCTTAAATATCCCAATTTATGACTGAGGTACCTGAGATCCATTCCAGTAGAGGAGCTCAAGGATGTAACCATAAGGAGAGAAAGACTGAGGGTTACTGTTCTCATCTGACACTTAACAAACCATCATTTAAATCTTTATGAATCAGTCACTTTCCTGACTTTCCTGACTGATGTGAGAAATCCCTTTTGTCTTTGCCATCACCAGCATGGGGATGAGCTTCTCAGGTGTGAAATGAGGATAATAATGTTTTGTAGAAATATCTCCAGTGGAAAATGGCAGATTTTCTGTAATCAGCTTTCTCTGGAGTGATGTGGCATCCAGCTCTGCCCCTAGAATGGTGAATGGGTTGGAGACCCTGAGACGGAGTCTTCCAGCCTCTAAAAACTGCTCTGCCAAAAGTGTTAGTGATTTCCTTTAGCAAGGTTTGCCCTGTGGGTCCTTTTGGAAGAACTCTGCTAGGGAAGGTCCTGGAGGTTGACCTTTTTTCCCTGATCTGGGTGGTTTCCTGCCCAGGCACTGACCAGTTCACCTTCCTGGTCCCCATCTCTTCATGCTCACTGATGATTTCCAGCATGGCTCAGTGAGGTGCCTTCAGACAAAATGAGTTCCACCCAATTTCTCTGTGTGCTGGGCTTGAGCCAATGATGCTTTGCTCAAACTCAGCACCACTTTTCCTTGTGTAGACAATCAGTTTTCATATCAAAAGCAGATTCATGGTTAGCTGTCATCTTTGATTAAGAAAAGTTGCATTTCACTCAATTTTCTTGGCTAATTAGCCCCCTTGGATTGCTCAGGGCTTCAAGATCTGCTATAAAGCCCTGCATAGTATTGAGATTGTTTTCTTGGTCTTGTGCTCACCTCAGATGACACTGTGCTGGTTTCACTAATGCTGTGTATTGGGTAGCTTGCTGTCCAGGAGAGCCTCATTTGCCTTCTTTTTCTTTTCAGTGTCTTAGAGTAGCTGGAATCTGTTTCTCAGATGCCTTGAGTATGAACAGAGCTGTCCAGAAAGCCAAAAGCAGCCTGACAGACAAACAAGGAAATATTCTGGGAACTTTGAAGGTGATGAAAAGCAAAGTTATTCCAGATAAGCTCTGGAACACACTGCCATGAGATAATACTAGGACCACATGCTGGTTGGGATTAAAAAATACGTAGATATGTGGATAATGGGAATATCTGCTCTCATATTACCCAGTTTTTCTTTTTTTAAGGGATGTTAATCCTCATGCTTTAAAGGCATATGTGAATACTGAGGATACAGTTATTTAAGGAGCACTTTGCTGGTAAATAAGGGGAGGATTAGTGCCTGGATGGTGGCCTGGCTGGAGGGATCTTCAGATTAGGGAGGCTGTAGGTGTGAGACAACACCTACACATCTGATCCATGCTGAGCATCCTCACACTTGCCAGGAGTGCTGAGCTTTGTTTAGTGTGCCCTTGCCAAAAACCTGAGGAAGCACAAGCACAGGATAGAACCATAGAATTGTTATGGATGTAGAATCCAGGATCACTGAGCCCAGCTGTTCACCCAGCACTGCTGTGTTCACCACTAAACCATGTCCCCACATCCACACGCCTTTTGCACACTTCCAGGGAGGGTGATTCCAGCACTTCCCTGGGCAGCCTGTTCCAGTGATGTTGTGGAGGCCAAGGCACAGACCTAAAGTCCTAAGTGTGACATAGTCAGACACCCTTTGTATCAGGGAGGAACTGTGATGGCTAGTGAAATGCTGTGGTTGGTGATAGTGAGGGTCTAAAAACTGTGATGTGTTGGAGTGAACCCACCATCAGCTTTGAAAACACCTTTCTGTCCCCCATGCTTGCCAACTGGGTGCTGTTGGGATGATTAATTTGAATTTTGGTAGAAGAGAAAAGAGATTTTGCTGTCATAAATATAAGGTACTGCCCTACTTGCATGGCTGAAGTACCTGGGTACAGTGTTCTGGAAATGGAGCTGAAACAGAAGAAAGAGCAGTGTGGCTTGTCTGGGTATTTAGGAGAGTGCTTCAGTCTGAACTGGAGACATGAACTTTGGATAGCTATGTTCTGCATGCTTGAAAACTGGGTCAGAGATGTCAGAAGAAGGTTTTCTATTGATTCAAAGGGATTTGCCTCTGTGTGCTGATCCACAGCAATCTCTCTAGAGCTCCCCTCTCTACTCTCTCATTTCAGCACAATCCCATTTGTTTTAACTCCTCCTCCCTGTCCCCATCGCCTCAGCACTCAGCTGTTTATTTAGCAGAAGTTGGCCCAAACTTTGGAAGCAAGGGTAAACAGAGCTAAGGTCAATCTGAGAAACACAGCACCCCAGGAGAGCTGCTGCTTCTCACTGCTGCTGGAGAGCCTGTATCCAACTGGAATTGGAGGGAAGCTGAAAAGACATGGATAGAGTTTGTCCCTGCAAGGATAGCAGGGTTTATGTATTTAAAAAAAAATCACACAGGACAAAAGTGTGGAACCTTAAGGTGAACTGGGTGAAACTATACCCTTCTTATGTTTCCTCCCTTTGAAGACCTTGCATTGTGTATTCACAGCCATTACCATATGAATCAACGATTAAAAAAAACCCAAACCCAACATCTTGATAAGAATCCAACTTTGCTTTACCAGTCCATCCTCTGAGGTAACCAGAGCGAGCTCCTTTCACTCCGGCCATTGTTGGCAACACAGATTATGTTCTTCAAAGACTGTCTGTCTCGTTCCAACACAAGGTCCATATCTTGACTGAGCATTAACGTCACCTGATAGGCCCCATGTCCAGCTCCACCTTGCCCTTCCCAGCAAACCAGGCTTTACAGCAGAGTCACACCGTGAGCAGAGGGAATAAAGAGCCTTTGTGCTCCTCCTGGGTCCATCCCCTGGAGCTGATCAGGCACCAGGATTGATTACCAGGCAGGTAAAGACCTGATAACCTACCAAATCTGTGTATGAAGACCCCTTTCTGACGACTCCTTCCCCTGATTTGCATTTCAGGCCTCCGTCTCCTTTTCGAAATGATTTTATCTGGCTTTCACTATAGTCCAGACTGCAGGAAGTTCACATGAGAAGAGGCAGCAGGGAAGCTTGGAGGATACTCCTCTAGTACTGCTGGAATAGAAATTAAGGCCATAATCTTTTACTTAATGTGCAGCATTGATTGAGTCAACTCCTCTGCTTGCCAAGTACTAGGAATTAGCATTCACTTACCATCACATTAAATAAATTAAATAAATTTACAAATACATAAAATCAAATTGAACGATTTAGTAAGGTTGCAAAACAGAGAATTGAATATGTCCTTTTCTGCCTTAATTCAGCTCATGTGTGAATATGCCAAATCATAGAATTTCTAATTACATGTTCTACTATTTTTCTCTCATAAGAATGGAGTTATATGTCCCAGGCATTGGAAAAACTTAGACCAAATGGGTCCATGTGGCAAAATTATGAGCAATTAAACTTTTGTCTTAATCAGTTTAAGCAATCTGTTGATTCTCGCCACAACCACAGGGATTTGTGGTGGCTATTATGTGTGGAAGGGCCATATGTAACTCCTCAATTTCTTTTGTTTGGGATAGCAATAGCCCTTGAAGAAATTTTGTATAGAAAAGGTGGGTTTTAAAAAAAAAGCCATTTCTTTCTTAAAATGCCACTTGGGTTTAAAAATGCTGATTCTTTTTTTATGGATTTATGGAAATCCTGGCAAATAGTGATGAATTTTGTTCAGCGCCTCTTGTCTGTCTGCAAAGTTGGTGCGTAGTGTCTCCCAGAAATGGGTATGGTTTGTGCAAAGGGCTGTGAAAGTGGGACTGTCCTCTGTGCTGTTGGTGTCAGTGTCTGCTGCAGGATCCCTGCCAAAACATGTGAAAGAACTCTAGGAAAATTTCTCCTATTTTCTCTGTTTGGGAAGTGACCCAACAGCCCCCAAAGCTGCCTTACAGGAACTGTAAGGAGAGGTGAAGCCCTTCTCACCTAAATCCAACAATTATAAACAAGCCACTTAGCCAAAACATAAAAGATGGTGTAAATGGAAATTATGCCTTCCCTTAGGGTTTTCCATCAGAGGGTCTGTTTCTCTGGGATGGGTGGATGACATCCAGCCTGCTCTTTAGTGAGCAATTCCTGTGGGAGGTCTGAGGAATTTTGAAGCTGTCAGGCTGTAATACTCTGGGTTTAGCTTTTTCGAGAAAGCACGCTGTTTTCCAGAGAGGGAAGCCAGATTGCTGGTTTAAAGCTGCTACATTTCACCAAAAGAATGCTGATTATTTCACAGTCATGCGAGCGCCTGACCGGTAAAACGTGTGGGCAGTCTGTCCTTTTTTTTTTTTTTTTTTTTTCCTGTTTTCTCACCGATTTGGCTTCTTAATACAATGCCTGAAGATCTTTTGAGAGGGCCAGAAAAATCTGCTGACGGCTCTCGCAGCTGATTTGACCCAGAGCGCCTGCTTGGCTGAGCAGAAAGATGACACTGCAGCAAAAATGTTACTTTAAGGGAAAAGAAAACAGGCACAATGCTCCTGCCATTGTTCCCAGGCTCTGTTCTGGTGCCAAGCTCTGCACTTAGGAAAACAAGAGGTACCAGGTTTTAACCTTTCCCCTGCTTCCCGCAGGTGTTATCTTTTGCTCTGAATAGGCAGGATGAGGTCCACAAATCACATTCAAGCCTCTAGCAGCCCCGCTGGCTATGAAAAGACAACTTTTAGTGGGTTTTGTAGGGAGGAGCTTTACAAGATTTTCAGCAAAAAGAGTTATTTTCTCACCTTTTATTCTTTCTAGGTTTCAGTGTAATATTGGGTGAAGTCATTGGTGCCTTCTCTCCCAGCACTGGAAGTAGTTTAGTGCTGAGATATACAGCCTATAGTGATTTAACTATATTTTACCACTGACAAAGAAGAAAACAAAAAAAGAAACCTGAAATGGCTTTGGTGAGGCTCCCATTTAAATAGTTATTGTTTTGAGTAAAAATGGTTTGTGGAAGGAGAGCAAAGTGCTCTGACTTCAAAGCTTGTCATTGTAAAGAAATCTGATGGTGAGTGGTCACGCATACCTGAACGTCACTCCTACTGCAGCAAAGCCAGAAGTGCTGGCAGGCAGCCTGGGCATGTTCCCATTGCAGGCAGGGTGAGAGATCCTCAGCTGGTGTAAATCACAATAGCTGGATTTAAGTTGGAGATTTCTTTTTCAAAAACTTACTGGCTGCACTGGGGGCTGGATTGAGCCCCTTATGTGAGTTGTCTTAAAACCCTCTGATCCTATTATTTGTTCAAATCTTAGAGAAACCCTTTGAGCCTAAGAAAATTTGGTACAAGTACGATCAGGACTTCTGTTTTTATTAGTTTTCCAGGCTGGCTTGCTATTCTGTTAATCTTAACAGGACACTGAAAACTGTTCAGGTGGTGTTTGTGCCCCTCATATCTGCTTCAAGAAACTGAAACTGCTCCTTCAGTCCTGCTGAACAGTCATTTTTTGAATCTACCATCCACATTCCTGAAACTCAGCTTGTGCCATCCTGGACTGTTGGGACAGAGTGATCATCCCACTTTGTGTCTCTCTGCAATATCTAAGCAGTCTTGTGTTCAGCTTGTTATAGGTCGACCATAAATTGTTTTTTTCCTCCCCAGTAGATACACACACAAGGTAAGAGGTATGCACACTCCCACCCTGCAAGTCAGGTAGCTCCAATGATCATGCAAGGATGATGCATTTTGCAGGGATAATGCAGCAGTGATGACAAATGGGTGCCTCTGAGTATTTAGAGAGTGCCTGGAAGGCAGACAGATTATCTCAGAAGCACCTCAAGCTAATCCTGCTCAAGAAAACCAGTTTTTCTTAGCCTCTAATCTACCTGCTGAAACCAGGCTGGATTTGGCATGCCTTCTTTTTGAAGAAGTGGGAAGTAAGATGACATGCAAACTGTCAGTTCAAGTCTGGAGATTGGATTTCTGGGTGTGGAAAAATTGGAAGACATCTAACATTCATTGACCAGTAGTCATTTTTAGTGTAAATATCCTCCTGTGCACTTGGAAGATAAAGCTGTTGATGAAAATGCCCTGCCACAAAGCAGTGCTCAGTGCTTTTGTCAGCGAGGGCACTGTGTCGTGCTTTATGAGAGATTTGAAATGATTCTAATTTTTCTTCTTAGCCTCCTTTTTGAGCCCAGTCAACAAAAGTGTCAGAGGTGATGTGCACGCAACTGGGAAGGTGCTGCAGGAGGAGCTGTTACGGCTGCCCAAAGGATGGCAGATTTATCTTCCATTGCTTTTCTGAGACCAAAAATACCCTACTGTTCTGCACTGGAACAAACCCAAAATGTTTCACTTCATTTTCCCCACAAAATGGAATGTCAACAAAATGTCCGTCTTGGTCTTGGAAGATGTTGACCTTTTCCATTCCTCCTGGCCCCTGCACGAGTTCCTTGAAGCACGCAGTTACTTATCCCTACTTCTTCAGGACCCGAGGCCATCCTGGCAGTGGGAGGTTCAGCTCTGCCTCAGGGTGTCCTGGGTCCCAGTGACCTCTCCTCTGGTAACAGCAATGCTTTCCCTTGTGAAGCTGCAGCTCACTTTTAGCCAGGATTCTCCTTTTTTGTAGACAAACCCATTAACTGTCACTGAAACACCCCCAGCCCCATCTGCAAATCACAGTTTAAATAAACATCAAACTATTTCCCACCCACTGAAATAAATCTTCTAGTGCTCTAACTGGCACATTCAGGGTTTTTTGTCCTTGCTGGTTTTGTTGTCAGGTCATGCTAACCTGACCATAAATGTATATTTTAGTGGAAGGAAACGTGGGGCTGATTCTTCAGCTAACATTCAAGGCTGTTACAATTTATTAGCTGCACAAATTTACTTTAAACAAGCATCTGTGACTTTTAAAAGTGACCTAGTACCTAAGGAAACAGTTTTAAAAACCAAGATGGGCTCCTACCAACCTGTTGGGGTGGGGGGAGTGGAAAAAAAGAGAAAAAAAAGGCATAACCTGTGCTGCTACAGGGCTGTTTTGTAACGATTTTAGCTAGGATTGTTCTGGTGCTTTCCCTTCGTGAAAATATAGCCACTTCATTAAAAAAAAAAAAAGAAAAGTAAAAGAAGAAGACAAATACCACCATCTCCATTATATAGATGGGGAAATGAGGCAGAGAGAGATGAAAGGGCTTTGGCCTATTCATCCCACCAGGAAAACAACAACATCCAGGTCAGCCAAGTCCCTGTCTTTACACTTTGGTCCTTAGGCTATGGCTTTCTAAGTACCTTGCACCTGTGTAAATAGGGAGGCAGGTGCAAAGTCCCCTGTGCTGCGGCAGCCTTGGGAGGGCAGGAACGCAGTGGAATGTCCTCAGAGGGTGGCTGAGCAATGTCACTGTCCTCCCTTGCCTCTGCCCCAGCCAGCAGGACTGTGTCCTCCCCGGGCAGGAGGCATTGCTCTGGCACTGTGAAAGCATGTAGTCAGCACCAGAGATTTCATGCTCTGTCTCTTGAAATCCAATATGAAGCAGTTGCCTTCCCTCCATCCCACAGGCTCATTACACAGCTCTGTGTGTGGCCTCTCCCCATAATTAACCTGAGGGGGTTACTTTCCTTTTCTAATTTGTAGGAAGTGGCTCATGACATCTGTTGCAGCCCCGAGGCTCCTTCCTGCAAACCTTTAGCTGCTTCTCGTTGAAAGAAAAGGCAACACAAAGAGGTGTAACAATTAACTGGGCTGAGTCCTGGCTTTGAAAACAGCATCTTTCAATTGCTCAACAAAAATCTGCTGAGAGGACAGTGAATATTCTTTTCAAAGGGAACCATAAGCTTAAACCTCATGACTAAGTATCTTCATTTCTCTTCTTGTTAATACTTCAGGGAAAAACTAACAAACAACAACTGGCCTAAGAGTTTTAACGTATTTTGCCTTTTTATTCTGTTTGTCTTATGGTACAAAATTATGATAGTGCTCTTCCTCACAGTTCACCCTTTCTCCTTTGGAGACTTGCACTTACCTGTTACATCATACCTTAACTGGGGCTTGATACGGCAGGGAACTCCCCCATAAAAGCCACTGTAGAATTTGATCCTGAAACTTTTGGAAGTGAGAAACAGATTCTAAAGGAAAAAGGGATCGTTTGGATTCTCTTATAACAAGAAAGCTTTCCAGTTTTATCATTGTATTTTGGAGTTAGAGGATGTTTTGGGAAGGACAAAATCTGAAAGAGACAGAAAGGTGCACCAGCTTATTCTGTGGGAGGGAAATCACTGGGGTGGGTGGGAAGATGGTTCTCACCAGCCAAGCTGTTTTGAGGTGATGCTCTCCCAGTCTCACTTCTTGGAGCTCTTTATTACTCTTGTAAAGTCAGTATACCTCAGGGCATAAAGAGAGAAAAGCTGTACAGGTGCATCTGTGTGTGCATTAGAGCTGTGAGAACATATGTAACTCTTATTGTCACTGATTTATTACAGGGCTTGCAATGAGATTTTTCTGATCTGGGCTGTGGCTGTTCTGAGAAACATAAATTTCTATCCTAGACATAAAACATTTTTTTACAGTAGATCAATTTTGATATACTTTCATCCCAAATTTGTACTTCCCCTCAAATTGGCATCTCCTGACTGAAATGCAGGCAGCTGGAAATGGTTGACTGTAATCTCACCTGACCTCTTGCATAATGTGCTGCACAAAACCTCTCCTGCTCCTTTCTGCAGCGTTTCTGTTGGGCACAGAGCATTAGCTGTGTGTAGATAAAAACCCTTTTGGAAAGGTGTCTGCCCTGTGTTTGCAGCAGGCAGTTGTAGCCTGAGTCAGGCAGCTCTGACCTCGGCCAGGGCTGGTGATACCTTAACAGCAGTTGTGTGTGTGTGTGTACTGCCCTAACAGCAAATGAATGAAAAAGGCTTTGAAGTTGCTGGCTGGCTGGGGAGCAAAAGTCCCTTCATCTTTCAGCACCAGTGGTGCTTGCCAGGCCATCCAGTGCTCCTGAAAACCCCTCCCTGCTCCTGATTGCCAGCGTAATGAAGATGACAAAGTGCCATTTGCCTCCTGCTCTCCATGCACAATGGAAGCAGCCTGGTGGGTCCTGCTGAGATTCCTGTGTCTGGAAGGGCTTTTTAGATTGATGATTCTTACTGGGGAGTTTTACAGGGAAGGAGTCCCCTCCTGAAAGGGCTGAGCTGCTGTTGTGTGAGGGCTTGCAGGTGAGCAGAGTTTTGAGTTTTGTGGACCACTTCGTGCCAGCTTGGCCGGATTGTGGTTCTTCCTCCAGAGCAGTTTCAGACCCAAGAGCAGGGACTCCTCAGAGCTGAGTGCAATGTCTCCTGCAAAATCAAGAATCATCCAGTGTGATGAACCCAAGTCTAAATGTGGGCTGATAAGGGTGGACTGTGCCCTGCCACATCCAGGCCATCAAGTTGTCCTCTTGGGAACGGACCTGTGTCCCCACCCTGCTCCCTGTGCCCTGGGATAATACCAGCAATATCCCTATGCTCCCCATGAGTAAGGCTGGAGCTGTACCTGTGTCAGGGAAGGAACATTTCTCCTCACAACACTGCACAACTACAAGGGCCCTTTTAGTTTTAACACTCTGTGTTTGAAAGGTCTGCTTGGCAAAGAGCTGAATGGCCCCATGAGCTGTGTGAAGGGGAAATGCACTGGGCAGGAAATACATGGCTCTGTTAATAAATAACAAGGATTATGTGAGTGCTGTGTAGGGGGCTACAGCAGGAGCAGCCTGTGGGGATGCAGAAATGAGGGGGCTTTTGTGTGGGATGGAGGTATGGGGGTCTGTCCAAATGTGTAGAGTCCTGGTTAAAAGCTGATGGGCGTGAGGGTTGCTGAGCTGACCCTTACAGTGAATACAGTGCAGAGAACACATCACTTGGAGCCACTGGAGCTTGGGCTCTGCAGATCCATGGGTGAAAGGGGCTCAGGGAGGAAGGGGAACCCTTGCCATGTCCCTCAGCATGTCATACTTTGCTTTGTGAACATCACAAAAATATTTTGTGAGTTCCTCCAGAAGTGCTGCTTGATTATGTTTAGGGAGGAGAGGAGAGGGTGGAGGGTCAGGGGACAGTAAAAAGTACAGTTGACATATTGTCTTCAGGTGACCTGTGCAGCTTTAGCCACTGACCTGCCCAAGTGCTGCTTTGATGATCTCAGATTCACTCTGTATTGGTTGTGTCTTGCTAGAGAGGCCCTACTGGGATTGTCTAAGAATTGTTCAGAATTGCTCTTCTGATACTACCTTGTAATGTCCCTGGTGCAAAATCCTTCTTCCACTGCTCATCTCATTCAATTTCAGGTTACTTTACAGGCACTAGAATAATTTTGTGATGCTGTGCTTGAGATAGAGATTTGAATTTAGACCTAAGTTATATGGAAGAAATAACATTAAGGAGTTGGGGCCAAGCCTTCAAACTCAAGTGTTTAATAATAGATGCCTAAATCTGCACAGGCATTTAAATGTATTGCCTTGTCCTGATCTGTGAAGACTGCTAAGCAGTTTATTCTATTAATTTAATGTGAATTTAATAGGTAGGCATCCTCTGCTACTTGCTGAGGTCCATCCCCTCCACAGAGGGAACAGAGGCTCCAAATTATTACAGAAAACCTGATTTCATCCCAGCCAAGTCTTGCAGCAGACCATAAAGCTGTAATGTTACCCTTCCCAGAACCATGACTCAGTCTCCAGTACTCAAGATGATATTAAGATATTTAAAAATTCATATTTAGGCACTGGTTACTTGTTTTCTGGCTAAGCATTCAAATTCTCAAGCTTTCCACAAGCTTGTCACCACAACAGCTAAAAAAAATTCCTTAAGGTTCATCCTTTTGTGTTATCCCATGACTCCAGAAGTTGTGACTACATGAAAACATACTGATACCATTAACTCAGGGTGAAAAGACCACAGTTGGCATCTTGGATGGTTTTTTGTAAGCCTTAATATTAGCAGCTTGGCTCTGCTCTTGTAAACTAAGGGCTACAAGTGGCACCTTCTTGTTCAGTTGCCTTTTTTCAGGAATTTTTTAGAGTCAGCACAGGCAAGGGAGGGTGAGGCTGCTCCTCTTCCGCCTTGTGCCCCCATCAATGATAAAATCATGTAAGTATTGATTGCAGGGTTTTCTTTAATTGGGTGAGATGGTTTGGAGAGCCAGCTGTTGTTCCTCCTCCCCAGAGAAGGTTTTGGGCTGACATAACCCAGCAGCAGGGAAGGTGGATAGACGTGGGAGGGAGGTGGGAAAGGAGAGCAGGTCCTGCACCTCCCCAGACTGAATTATGTATCTGTCACTGCCAGGTCCTGGAGGAGATGGCTCAGGCAGCAGCTGACATGGGTTAAGCACTGCAAGTGCTGTGGCATTGGGTGTCTCAGCTGTTTGCATGAGTCTGGTTCAGTGGAGGCACCCACCCACATCCCGCCCCTCAAGGCTCCCCAGCAGCAGTGAATGCTCCTTTATCACCCCAAAATAAAAGTGTGGCTGTGCAGTAACCACAGAGCTTGGCCCTGGCTAAGCCCTTGGTGGTTGGTAATGAAATTCAGGGAATTCCAGGCACAAGTGCTTCTCCCTGTACTTTAATCTGGATGCCAGAAGCAATCTGTGCAGAGGAATGGATGATCTTAGAGGCCACACAGATAACTCTGCACGGAGCAGCGTCCCAGGTGCCTCACAAAGGAGGTCCCTTTGCTGTGGTTTCACTTTCCCTGGAAGGGAATTGAGGGATAGGGCCTTCCCAGAGGGAAGGGGTGCATTGCTGACGTGTTCACCCATCCCTGCATGCCAGTGAAATGAGAAGATGCAGCTGGCACGAGGTCTCCGTGCGTTTCTTCCTCGCTGGCTGACGTGGGGAACTGCTGTGCTGCCCTGTGTCACAGCTCACTGGCTCTGGGCAGGAAAGAATTCAGTTCATTTCCTTTCTCATTGACATTACCATGTAGGAGAAGGGGTTACTTTTGCTTTTTAAAGTCTGATGTGCATGAAATGTTACATGTTCTGTGTTTAAGAGGAGCAGCTAGTGGCTGTTCCAGTGCACAGCTGCTGAAGCACCATGGAATGACATAACAGCCATGAACTGCTGTGAGACATGGAAGCTGAGGATGCTCCTATATCACCCTTGGGTCTAGATGAGAATTTCTGGAGGCAACACTTCCAGGGTGAAAGATGCCAGCTCATCATAGCTAAAATTTTGAGGGAATGATTGATTTTGGTCATTCATCAAGTTCATTTAAAAAAACCCAGCACTCTGCTATTATCATGTTTCACAACTGTGCCTGGGGGACTTTATCTTGGATCAGAAAAAGGCTAATTGTTGTACAAATAAAGAATGGTAGGAATAAAATTGTCTCCCAGGGAGATTGTGATTGCCATTTACTTTCTTCAGATGAAATGTAAGACTGTCTGATTTGGCATAGTTTGGGTTTGATCTACAATTTAGGTTACTTTTTTACAAAAAAGCTTGAAAAGATAAAAAATGAATAGCAGCTGCCAGGATTGAAATGAAACACTCCCAAACTGCTGCTGGAACATCTGACCAGATAGAAAAATGTTCACAGATTAAAGTTTTAAGAAAATGCTGAGGTTCTTACTTTCATTATTTTTTGTTACCCCTCTTTGTAATAGAATTTTTCTTTTGACGTTTCACAAAAATATCCGGGGACTGTGAAACCATTTTCTCTTCACTTTCTTCATGGCTGCTGCAATTAGACTGTGGCAAGGGGTTTTTGGGGTGTGGGAGCTTTTCCCCATGGTTTTTCTTACCCCACTTTGAACAGAATTAGATGATCCAACACTACAAACAGCTGAGCCCAGTATTGCATTATAGCACTGCTCTTGCTGCTACTGGCTGAACTGCACTGGGGGTTTTTTTGAATTATGGGATCAGTTTTTGCAGGGCAGACAAGGCCATGATTATTCTCTGAATGTGGGGTTGGTGATGTCATGCTGTTGCAGAAAGTAGGCTCTGCATGTGCAAAAATAGCCATGAATTTCATGATACAGAGAGGGAGCCCTCGTGGTTGTGGAGTAACATCACACATTTCAGTAATACAGTGCTAAAGTTCTACTTTCATGAAATATGTGGCAATACACACACATGGATTTTTTGTGTGTAGGTTGATGTCGTGTCCTGATCTGCAAAGAGATGTGATAAAATGCAGCATTCTTGTGTGTGTATATACATATGCAGAGAAACTGATTGTAAGATGCTAAGCTTTGCAATAATCTTTTTTATTAATAAAAATGGATTTTAAATAATTTTGAGTATCTTCAATAATTTGTTGCATTGTTTAAACATTCTCTTTTGCCTCTACCCTTTCCACTTTGCCTTCATTTCCAGCAACAGTCAGTGTATTTTAGCAGAGCCTGGATGGCCTGTTGGGATGTCCAGGCTCAGGGAGTTGAGTGGGGACATCAGCCGGAGCCCTCAGCCTGTGCAGGCAGCAGCAGGGCTGTATCAGCAGAGGTGCATCAGCAGCAGCCAGAGCACAGTGTACCTTCCTAAAGGCACTGGGAGGGTGGGAGAGAGAAGGAACACTCTCTGCCAGGCTTGGTTTCTTGGACACCAGCCAGAGGCTCTCCAAGGCACACATTCTGGCTGCCCACCTGTGCAGAAGCCCTTACCACCACATCTCCATGTCCTGCAGGTGTGTGGTGTTGTGCACAGCCCTGCACTGCAGTTTGAAGAGTGGCACTGCAAATGTTCACCGTCCACTGGGTTTTGGAGCTGGGTGTGTTCCTAACACCCTGGGCGTGCAGGATGACACAGGCTTACTCACCATGAGCAGCATGTTCACACAGGACAGAGGGACAGAGTCACTTCTGTGTGAAATCCTGGCTCCCGTGGGTGGTGTGGGCTGCTTTGCCTCAAGGCTGCTGCACAAAGTTCCTTCCAGGTCAGACTGCTGCCCTTTAGTCCAACCTGGCTCCTGCTCAAGGGTGAAAATAGAGGGTTTCTTGTTCCAAAACAGCAGCAGAGCTGGTGGCCTCAGTCCAATGCACCTCCCAAAGCAGAGCTGGCACCTATTTTCCCTACCTGTTTAGCCATGATTAATCCCACAGCCTTTCTCTGCAATGCTGTGTGGGTCTGGAGTTCTGCTATCCTGTGTGTTGTGCAACCTCAAGCCAGACTGGGGTGAACTCTGTATCCTCCTTCTCTGTCATACCTGAGGACATGATCCCTGTCATGGCAGGGAAATACACAATCTCTGCAGAGACGCACTTTTCCCTCTGCTGTCAGTGATGTGAGTTCCATGACTACTGAAAGCACCCTAAAATACATATAGATAAGGAGAACAGAGTTAGCTCTTGACAATCTGTAGAGCCACTGGAAGTCTTCTTCTTTACACAGCATGCCACATCTTCCTTCTTTTCTCATCTTTTAAATCTGAATATTTTAATTTTGCTCTTTCCACCTCCCTTTGGGAAAAAAAGTGCCTGGAGGTTGTAGGGCCATGGAGTCACCCCCTTCCTTCTCACAGTACATGATTATCCGCCTGACTTATTTTATTGAAACCACAGAAGATTAAGTTTGTGAACAACTGCTGACTAGAAAAAAGAAAGATTTTTGTACAGTGCTAAAGTGACAAAAAGGGTGGGAAAGAAGATAAAATAAAAAGAAAGAGAAGGGAAGAGAAAAGAAAGAGAAGAGAAAAAAAGAAAAAAGAAAAGAAAAAAAAAAAGAAAAGAAAAGAAAAGAAAAGAAAAGAAAAGAAAAGAAAAGAAAAGAAAAGAAAAGAAAAGAAAAGAAAAGAAAAAGAAAAGAAAGAAAAAAGAGGAAAAGCTTCACATTATTTGAAAGATACTCCAAAGAAATCCCTTTCACTTGTACAATGATTTCTTCTCCTGGGAGATCTCTCTGCAATAGTTGTCCTCTTCCTTTAAGTGGTTACAGATTGAGAATGTGATATCCTGCCAGAAGAGTCCTGATTGCTCTACTTCAGGCTAAATGAACTGGAAGAAAGAAAGAAGCTTTATAAGATTGGTGCTTTCTGCTAATTGTTCTGCAGAGAGGCTCATGCCAGTGCTAGTCTGTGTGCCAGGTAAAAACCTCTCATGGCACAGTTGTATTTCTTTCCCATTTCTGTACTTGGGGGATGTTTGCAGTGATAGTGTCAAGGATGCTTCCCTTTACTGTACCTGAGTGGATTTAAAAGATGTGCAGATGTGGCTTGTAGGGACGTGGTTTTAGTGGAGGACTTCACAGTGCTCTTTTAATGGTTGAACATGATCTTAAAGGTCTTTTCCTACCCAAATTGTTCTGAGACTCTTATTCTTTGCAGACGTGTCATCATGAGCACATCCACAGGCTGAACTCCTGACACTGAGCTGGTTCCAGTCCTTGCTGTAACCCTTAGAGTTGCAGCTGACATTGGGTGTGTGCCCACATGACTTCACGTCATGTCACTGTGTCCCTAACTTCTTAAAGAGATGGATTTTCCCTGTTTTACCATGACCTGCCATGCTGCTGCTCCCTAAATCAGTGGTTTCCTTTTCTGTCTTTCACAAAAGAAAATTTTACTGGAAAGTTTTTGGGCACCTTTTGACATTTTACACTGAGGTCTGCTGAGCTCCTCATGCAAGTCATGGGGATTTGTCCTGGAGTGGGGAGGCATCACCTGCTTGGCACAGTGAGCACTGGGAGTCAAAACTGGATTCCTGATGCTGCTGCTACAGACTCACAGGGCAGCCTTGGGCAAGTCTCTCTCTCTCTCCCCACAGGCTGCATTATATTTGCAGTGCAGATAATGTGAAATGGGGCAGAGATGCCAGCAGGGATCCTGGCAGCAGTCAGTGTGTGATGTAGATGGACCCGGTATTTTCCTGTCTCTGATGTGTGTGAGACCACCAGACAAAGCTTTTTGAAGCCGTCAGTTCATACTATATCCTGTGTCATCCTTGTGTGAACAGTCAGCTATGCAAAGAATTATTACTCCTGGTTCTTGTATTCCTGAAGGGAATGGCGAGCAGGAACATCTTTTAGACAGTTTCCTATGCACAACTAAAGTGGAAGGAATGAAATTGTTCACCTTCAAGATGGTGTTTCCCCTTCTTCCCTAAATTTTGGGGTTTGGATTGTTTGAACCAGCACTTTTTTATTGTTTTGTCTTAACTTCTGTGTTTGAAACATCAGATCACTATACCTCCTCTGTGCTGGATGTGCTCCAGCCTAAACAATCTCTATTCTGCGTGCTTAAATTCCTTTCTATAGTTTCAGCTGAATGTGGAATTCTTTTCTGCTCCTCTGTCTGAATTGCCCTGTGCCATTCCTCAGGGCAGTGGGACAGCTCATGTGCTCTTCCCTGGAAGGGGCAGCATCTCAGTAGTGTGTGAAGCAGGGTCTGTGTAATCCTTTGGGATCTTCCAGGATAAAAAGCTGCTCTATAAATACTATATCATTTTCATTGTCATTTTGGATTCAGGAGTGAAATGATCCCACTTAGTTAAAGGAGGATGAAGTGTCTATTTTCATATTTGTTTAATTGAACCACTCAGCATGTCTGATAGTAATAGCTTTATTTGAAGCATGTGGTTCTTATGAGCTGCTAAGATACCAATAGCATTTGGATTAGTCTTTTTGCCAAGAAAGCCAGGTCAATTCTTCAGGAGAATTAAAAAAAAACCCAAAAACCTAAAGCAAACTTTACTTTAACAGTGTCTTGAATTTCACTTTAGGTTCCATAAATATTTGTCAGTGTTCCTTTTGTAATACCCATGAGAGCCCTTGGCAAGACATGGGGTCTATCTCCTGAACACAGAATATAAATAAATTCCCCAAACCATGCTGGAGAATTGGAGGTAACTTTAGCCCATGCAAGAGACCTGAAGCCAAGCAAAGGGGTGATCGTGGTTCTTGAATTACTATTTGTAGAGAGAAGAGGGAATGAGAGGGAAAAAGGAGAAGTACTGAGAGAGGGAAATCTAAACATCAGTAGAAGGTATGTGGGAGCCCACACCATCCTGTGCAGGAAGGTGGAGGTCATTTACCAAGGCAATGACAGAAAAGTGACTTCTGCTTGGATTGCAGGTGCTGTCTCCTCCTAATGCTTCCAGGAAAGTTTACAATATTTTCTCATGCCCTAGAGAAAAAGGGAGGAAATGTTACATTTTTGATGAGGACTGGTAATGCCATCTATTTCAGAAGATCAGGCCAAGAAAGCACTGGGGGAGCCACCCTATGAGCCCCCTTCCCCCACTTTCCTCTGAATACTTTTGATATTCCTGAGATCTGGGTTCACTTCTGTGGTTTTCAGCACTATATCTTAAGAAAAAAAGAACCCTGTGATGATTTCAAAGACTTGCCTATAGCTAAGTACTTAACCAGAGGTTTAGGGTGCAGGGCTTTTGATTTAAGAGCAAGCCCTGTTCTGTGCAGTTGAGGGGGGAAATAGCTGAAATTTTATCCTATCCCTGACCACAGATTGAGATTACCAAAGCTGTACAAAAGCAGGGAGTCAGAATGAAGGAGGTGTATTGAAGGAAGCGGGACCTTGGCTTCTAGCAATGCGCTCTGGTTGCTGGATCAACTCCAATAAAAATTTAAATTCAGACAAGCTGAATGCCTTATTTGTCTGGTTAAGGGGGAAGAAGGTGGGGATGGTGAAGTTTTTCCTTTACCTCTGAACATTAAAATACTGGTAGTAGGATGTGAGAAGTATATATTCCTTAAGAATCAACTATTGGAGTATCAGATGGTTGACAACTGTTTTTTTTCTTTATGTGCTTAAGCTGGAAAATTGCAAAGCATGGATAAATAAAGGTGTGAGAGGGGTTTGCTGGGGGACAACCTGTTTTATAGTGAGATGGGAGCCTATCTGTCCACAGATTTAGAATACCCTACAAAATGCTTGACAACTTTGATCTCCCTTTAAATTAATGGGAATTGAGTGTTGCTGACACTTCACAAGATCAGTGTGTCTCTTTGCATGGAGAATTTCCAGCAATGAGCAATGATCTCCATACCAGTCCTCAGTTGTCTGCAAGTACTAAAAGAAAAGTATAAAAGAACCACTAACCCCATGTTTTCTGCTTTCACAGACAGCTGTCTGGGGCCTTGTAGCTATTGATATTCTATAGCTTTCTATTCCTGCCATACTGTTTCTACATATGGTTTTGGAAATGCAACTGAGGTTTGCCAGCGGTTCCTTAATCTGGTTACTATGGAAGTTAAGGGAAAAAAAATCGGGTAACAACCTCCATCTGCAAAACTACTTCTGGTTTTGTGACTGGGATGCATACACAGTCAGCATAGTCAGATCATTTTTTACTTAAAAATACCCTCTTTCCCTCACCAAAACAGGAAGCATCTTTCCAGGAATGCTTGGGAAAGTGTTTGACTTTTATGTGACTGAGATAACTGGGAAAAGTATTAAGGCTGGAAAAGGTTTAGCCAGACAGAAATACCCCTCATACTCGATAGATGTATTACCTGTGCTCAGTCTGTTGTATTCCTAAGTTCCTCACATTTTTCTTCCCAGGCTGGTTATTTTTTAAAAAAATATGGAGTTTCAGTTATCCTTTGGAGCTTCATAAAACTTTCTTAAAAAAGCTTTGCAGCCCATTTCTTAATCCTATTCCATCATACAGCTCATGCCAGCAGTACGGTTTGGCAAGGGGCTGTTTACCTTTCTGCACCATGTCCAGAAAAATACAGGAGGGGCAGAGGCACAGCCAGTGTGTGCTGGCAGGGTGCACAGGCAGCATGAGCTGCATTATTCCCTGCATTACCCCTCTGCCTGCAGCAAGAGCTGCATTACTGAGGGGTCTGGGCAGCATTACAGAGGGTAATGAGCTGCATTACTGAGGGGTCTGGGCAGCATTTACAGGAGCTGAGCACCAGCTCCTGGCTAATGAAGAAGGAGGGAGGGATGCTCTGTTCCTGTCCCCAGGGCTTTGGTTTACACAGCTCCATTGTGTTGCACAGGGCCTTCCTGCCCTGCAGCTTGACTTGCTCCGTGACAAATTATTCCTTAATTACTGGATGGCAGAAGAAAAGCTTTACAGCCCTGAGGTTATTCCTAACAAATCAGGTTACAGAAGACTTGAAAATTATATTGAGCAGAAAAGCACCATGAGGTTTCCTTGGGTGCTTGGGCTGTGTTAAGCTTTACTAAGGCAATGTGCTAATGAAGCTTGTTAAAATGCAATTTATACATTAATGCTGTGGATGCACAAATGAGGATAATCAGCAGAGAGGTGCTAGTGAAGCTGTTGTGATTAGCATGACTTGTGTGTGTCACTGCTGTGCTCAGGGCCTCACCTCACTGTGCAAGGTGTGTGAACACAAGAAGGCTGTGCCTCAAGAGCTCCCTGGGGATATGAGATGAAGGAGGATGACAGGAAGATGGGTGGACCAAAGCAACAGTGAGATCAGAAAATCTTATTATCATAGAGTGGTTTGGGTTTGAAGGAACCTCAAAGATCAATTTCCAACCTCCACTATCCCAGGTTGCTCCAAGCCCCATCCAGCCTGGCCTTAAGCACTTCCAGGGATGCAACAGCCACAGCTTAACAGGGCAACCTGTTCCAGTGTACGCTGAGTAAAGAATTTCTTCCATTCATCTGATCTAAATCTCTTCTTCTTTTAGTTTTAAACTGTTTGATGGTGTTGGCCATGAGGACCAGCAGGATGCCAGGCTTGGCTGCTGACCAGTGATGGTGGTTCCTGGTGCAGGAAAGCTTTAGGGGGTGTGTGCAGGGAGACAGCCAATGCCTTGGCCAATGCTCCCACTCAAGGCAGGAAATACCCATGATTTTCTTTGAAAATGTAAAAAGGCAGGAGAGAGCCTGGACATCTGGCACAGCTGGAAGAGGGTGGACCTCTGGTAAGGAAGAGGTGGTAGAACAGTGTTTGGGAAGAAGCCAGGAGGAGCCTTGACAAGTGAAGAAAAGTAGCAGCTGTTTGATGTGGCAGGGAAAGGGAAAGGTGGATGTGAGGAGAGGGAGAAGTGGCCAGAGCCGTGCCTAGAAAAATTTAATATGGATGAGGCAAGAGTGTGCTTTGCCAAGGCTGGAGCAGAGGAGTCTTGATGAAATATGATGGGAGTCTGAATGCAAACTCCAAGTGAGTAGACGGGCAGCCAGGGCTGGGCTTATCAAGGAGCTGCAGAAAGACTTTGGCTCAGGGTCTGAGCCAGGATGGGGAGAGCTGGAGGGAGAGCAAAGCAAAAAATAACACCAGGGCTGTGGGCCTGAGCGTCAGGCAAGACAGTAGCAGTGTCCACAGCAATTAAGGAAGGAGGTGGGGAGGGGGAGGAAGATTAAGAGCTCTGAGCTTGAGCTGACAGCTCGACATCCAGGAGATGTCAGGGAGACAGGCAAGGTTTTTGTCCAGACAGAGAGAGACAGGCCCGGATGATCGGATCAGACAACTGGGGGGACTGATTTATGTGAGAAGATTAAAAGAGCTGCTTGTAAATATATGTATAGCTTGGCTAAGTGACACCTGAGGGGACAATAACTGTCTGCAAGTGTATGAAGGGATTGGATACTGGAGCCAGGGGGAGGGGGAGGGAACAGTTTAGGAGCGTAGATGAGGATTTTGACTAGAGGCAGTGGAATAAGGTGGAGCAAAGCTGGCTGTATTGCCTCCTTAGGCAAAGTATCTGCCCTGGAAAACTGAGAAGGTTCTTTGGTGAGTCTTAAGAGCTGCATATCCATCTAGGTTCCCATCTGCCTGTGATCACAGGGTGCTTGCAATGTGGTGTGTGTCCTCACAGCACCTCAAGAGAGGAAGGTGTCCCCAGCTTTGTGCAATTGTGCAATTTGTGGCACTTTGGTACCTTGTGTGACCCTTGCTCTCTGACTGTCAAGGACCTAAGAAAGTACCTTATCCCTTAGGTTCTCTTCCATTTAATTTGTCTCTGTTTTAAAGGGTCATTTCTGCAGATAGTCCAGAGAGATGGATGGGAATGAGACCTAAAGGGGCTCCTCCAGCCCACAGTTTGTGACATTTCTCCTCATGGTCCTTACAACTTGTTAACTTAGGCAGTTTTACTCCTCTGTGAAGCCAAGGGAAGGAGCAGCAGGTATTAATTTGTTTCTGTTGGGCTCATCTATGGGCCAGTGCCAGTCCAGTGCCTTGTCTCTGCCTTTTTGGGTATTTCAGAGGGAGATGCAGGGCATCTGCAGGAGGCAGCTCCAGAGTGAGCTGTCTGTTGGGAGATTTGGTTTCCTTACACTGGTTACTGCCTTTTGCAGGCCCCAGGTTTCTGTTTGTTTTGAGCAACATTGCTCAGAACATGAAAGGGTTTTCCTAGGAAACTTTAACAGAACACTGAGAAAAGTAAAAGGAATGAGCATAAAGTGGATCCATGCCATTGTTTTTGTTATTTGATTTTCTGGTGGAGGTTCTGCTGTGATACCAGATGGGGGTTAAATCCTCAGATAAGTCTTCCAAAGAGCCCTACTTCCAAAGTTAAATACCAGCTGTCTTCTTCTGTCTCAGCACCCTTTCCATACCTATCCTTGTCTGGCTGCTCTTTACATTGGTGTCCTAAAGAGACGAAATTCATGTGGTGACATTTTTTGAGGGTCAATCCATCTCCATCCCTTCCAGTAGCTTTTAAGCCTTTAAGCCAATTTCACACACATTGTTTGAGAAGGAGTGATGTGAGAGATACTAAGTTCAAACTTTGTGAAAATGGGAAGTCATGTAGAAGGGATTGTAATTGTGCTGCATCCCACTGCCATCACGCTTGGAACAAAGGCCATTGCAAATCTTCAGCCTTTTCTAAATATGTAGATGAATTTTCTAAATAAAGAGACATTAATGCAACAGTGACAAACAAGCAAATAAGTAAATTAAGATGTCATCAGATTCTTGCCCCTTATTAGGCCCTGGGAAATGGCTCCACAGAATGTACGGCCATTGGAAATTAAGCTTTGTCAATAAATTGCCCGTCATTGCAAACTGTCCCATCCCCAGTGTGGGGCTGGACAGGTATCAGTGGGAGATGTGAATTGCTGGTGGCTGTTGCACCTCTTTCTGTGCATGAGGTGCTCAGGGTGTCATCCCTTACCAGTGCCAAACTGAATCTCGTTATGCATTGACAATAAAAAAATATATGGAACCAAATAATACAGAACCAAATTATACAGAGCAAAAATGCATTTCCAGCTCTTCATGCAGACTTCAGTTGCATTTTAGTGGTGGAGCCCTTCAGTAGAGACCAGAGGTCTCTGACCCATGGAGGTCTTCTTTTTCCTGCAAGGAGTTTGTGTTTGACCTTGGCAGTCACAGTTACTAGCAGAGCTCCCTGCTCTGACTTTGGCTTCTGTTTCAGCAGGACCAAAATCTGTGGGGTCTTTCTGAGTATTTCCCTCCTCACCCAATATTGCTGAAAATGAGCCTGAAGTGCTGACAGACAGCAGCACTCTCAGAGCGTAGGAATCCAACATAAACAGACTTGCTGGTTGT
Organism: Emberiza elegans; assembly: GCA_024865655.1. Lineage (NCBI taxonomy): Eukaryota > Metazoa > Chordata > Aves > Passeriformes > Fringillidae > Emberiza > Emberiza elegans. The sequence continues at coordinate 12,116,683 of JALJVW010000072.1, forward strand.
GTACTTGGACATGTTAAACGAGGTCCCTGCTTTGATCTTCCTTGCACTATCCTAAAGCCCAGCAAGCAAAGGCTAAGTAAACAGACCTTTGATTTCAGGGCTGTTTGGAGCAGAGGTCTTGTAAAACTTTTATCAATGGCAGAGCTGAGCTACTGAAGTCCCTCTTGGACTGTAGGTGCTGCAAGAGTAGCAGTGTGGTTTTATTGACCCTAACATCTCCCTGCTTCCCATAATGACAAACATCTGGGAATATGAGCCAGCTTCCTGTTGATTGTTATGTGCCAGCTTCTCTAGGAGAGACACCTGCTTATAATCTCCTGTATGGTGAATGGAGCATAAGCTATTTCAGATCCTACAGCTATTGGATCCCACAGCCAGTGCAGCCTTTTGTTAATGCATGTCATAAAGATGCTAAAAAAAATCACATGGGACACATTCGTGGGAAACACTCACGTTACTAATCCTGTGTGTTCAACACTCCTTGGTCAAACCCCACAAAAACCAGTACTCTGGCTGAAATAGCTTGAATGTTACAACAAATTGGATTTTATTTATTTGTTTCCTGTTTTCACAGCATTTAGTGATTCCCCACAATCACAAAGGTCACAAATTTTCTTTCATGTTCAAATAAACAGGAGATTCTCCTTCAGGATCATGCCCTCCAAAAAGACACAGTAAGAAACAAGCACCTAATATCACAAGATTTAAAAATTAAAATTGTGAGTTCTGGCAAACTCCCCTCAGTGGATGAAACACAGGAGTTGGATTGGCCTCTGCTTTCTTCTAATTTAGTATTTTTCTCTGTCTTCTGGTGAATTACATGAAGGAAGGTTTGTTTCCCTTATATTCACCATAGGAAAGTGACGTAGGAGAGTGAGATCCTGCCAAAGTATTTTATTTTTTAGAAGCATTATCAAATTTTCATTGTTTTCAACACTGAAAACCACTGTATTTTGGAGTGGTTTATAATAATGGAGTCCAGGCTGTTCCCAGTGGGCCAAAGCTCTGGACCCTCTTGGTGGAGCCATTTCAGGCAAAGCTTGACTTAGCTTAGGACCAAAAGCTGAAGTGTTTTGCTCAGCCCTACCAAGGATTATTGCTTCATATCAAGAGAAATGCTAAATGACAAAATAATTGACCAAAAACAATTGACCAGTTGTTCCATGCCCAAAGTGCTCCTGCTGTACCTTCTGGAAGTAAAGTTGAGATTGTTGGTGGAGTAAATTGTGAGTCAGAGTGCATCTAGACCCTCTTGTCTTCTGCCCTCACACTTTTACAACTTGGCCTTAAATGATGACCTTTCTTACACTGCCTATTCCCCCTTAGTCATGAACTGATCCTTTACTGTGAGTCAAACAATGCAGCACTGTTCTCCCTTCGGAAGTGAATTTTGTCTTTTGTTAAATAGTCACATCCACTATTAGATAAGAAGTGTTTTTAACAGCCCTCTGTTTGTTGCTATTTGATGGCAGTTCTTTGATCCCCTGAGGGGTTTGCGGCGCTGTTTGTGATATACAGCAAATCGATTTTACACATTTCCATCTTTTATCGATGAGTCTTCCAATGGGGTTTCATCATAATCAGATTGGAGAATACCATGGCACAGACATTGGGAAGGGGCTGGAATTTACATGCAATAAAGATTAGGGGATTAGCAGTTGATTAGGAGTGTGCTGATTTCTCCAGCCTCAGGTACAGCAAGGGATCCTGCATGTCTGCTGTTCTCTGACCTTGGGTTTTGACCTCTTGACTCCTTGCTCAGAAATGCCAGCGAGCAGCACAGAGTGATTCCTGACGTGGCTCCAAGAACAAGTTCAGGGCACTTCAACAGTAAAGCCTGTTTCTGTGAGCGGGGAAGCCCAGAAATGGGGTAGGCTGGGCAGACAGACTGTGGCAGCTCTTGAGTGTGCAGGCAGGAATTCCTGCTGACAGCTGATGCTCCGTGCGTGTGCCGGTACCCGCACGTGCGCCATGGGATGCGGGGCAGCTCCGCACTCGAGACAATATTTCTCCGTGCACAGCTTTTCCTAGATAGAGCCTGTGCTCTCAAGGTTTCTCCCCCTGCCACTTGCAGGAGGGACTGCACATTACCAGACACTGAGGTAATAGGATTGCACATTAATTGATATTCCAGTGGCTCTATCTACCTGCTGGATATGATGTTACATTCCAGCGCGCAGCCCGCCAGCGGAATGGCGTCACTTGAAATCATGGAGCAGTCGGTGTCAGCAAAACTCCCGTGTGCCTCTGTAGCTGCTGAAGTTTTGGGCAGCTCAAATAAAGCTGTGCTAAGAACAGGGGGTTGGTAGTTTGCTTGTGTATCAGATAATAATTAGCACCATCTTGCTGCTGATGCAGATGTACAGGGACAAAAGGCAGGCAATTTGGGATCTTCAGCAAAGGAGAAGCATCTCCAAATCCATAGTTGGGGAACCTAAATGGATTTATATTTTAAATATTTGTTTTCAGTGGTTGAGTTTTGACAGACTATGGCCACTGCTAGGTGCTGGTTTGCTAGTACCGTTCATCCTGACACATGCCATGCTGGTGTGCAGTAGAGGTACATGAGGAATAATCTTCCTCCAGGTGGTACTAGGCAGCTTTTGAGCAGCAAGGGGTGCAGCAAACCTTTGGACATACCAGATTAAATGCAAATCTGGTTTTATCTGATTTTAGAAGCTGAACAGTCCCAGGACATTACAGCACAGCCTCTGGCAGTCCTAGGTGGTGCAATTGGACATAGTGAGTCTGACAGAACAAGAAGTCTTCACTCTCTCCTGGTAGTAAAACAAATAAGGCCAGGTAAGAGTGCACTCACCCTGTTGGGAGCAAACCAAAGGAGGGGCAGAGGATGTGGGTCCGTTTGAAGATCTCCCAGATGCAGGCAGGCTGCAGAAAGCTGCACTTGCCTCTGTCCCAGTGAGTCTATTGTGTTTTTACATCAGGTAGTGTGTGCTTCAGTGTCTGAAGAGGAGGAACCAGATGGGAATGCTATAAGAATTCAGTGATAGTTTCCCTATGCAGGAGACTTGGTGTCTGTTGAGTTTAAATGTAGGTTTTCAATGAATCAACCTTGGAAAGACTTTTTTTTAAAGTGCATTCAAGTATTTTCCCCTCCTGGAAGGGATGTACAGGTGTGTACTGTAGAATGGCACAACAGGAACAAATCTTTCAAGTGAAATATTTGGTGCTGAGGAGGCGATGTTCACACTAAAGGCACTTTGGGAGTTTATTCTGGATCAGCTCCAGTTTGGTCATGAAGACTGAGTGCTCGTTAATGGAAATGCCAGAGGACAGCTTCTACTTTTGTTTTCCCTGGGGCCCAGGTAGCAGTTGCTGACTGTCTGCATTAGCAGCTGGTGGGGTTTGGGAAGATTTGATCTATAAAGCAAAACATTTAGTTTTGAGGATGTGGCACCTCCATTTCAGAGGAGTGTTTCACTTCAGAATAGCTTTAGTCTGATTCTGAGAACTAAATGCCCTTTGCAGCTCAATTTCAAACAAAAGCAACTTAGTCCATGTGCACCAAAACAGCTTCATGATGTGAAGCAAAGTATAATTGGTGGTGAAAATCAAAACACTAATTTTAAAGTATGTCTCTGGTCCTGATTATGACACTGATATAGGCATATGTAAGGCAGACATTTATGATGAGAGTTTAATTCAGAGAGAATGAGCCAGCTCCTATCACACCTACCATGGAGGTTCTGGTAGGGCAACAGTGAATTGTTTCAGGCAGATTTTAAAATGCTGCTGTCTTAAAGGTGTGTTGCATTTTTCTTTTGGAGCAAGATTTGTCTTTTTGCTTCTAATTTTTCTTCCAGAACAAGACAAGTTATATATATAAATGTAGACACAGACATATGTGTGTGTGTGTGTGTGTATATATATATATATATATACACACATATATATAAAATATATATTTTTTTTGTTTATAACTGTCCAAAATCAATAATGTTTTCAGATTTTAGGAACACAACAACCAATTAAAAAAATATTACCATTGCTTAGTCAACATGCTTTTAAAAGCACATTTTTTCCTTGCATGTGTTTTACTTTGATTGGCCAAAATTATTACACAAAATATTTCTCAAGCTGAAAAGGGGAGAAAACCAGGCAAAACTCTTTGAAAGAGAAAACCAGGTAAAGTCTTGCATCTTGACAAAAATGTGATTTTCTCATAGGAAAACAGTTCTGCCAAAGGCTCCATACCAAGCCTGCTATGCAGCCATTCAGCTGGAAATGCTTTCTGTTCGAGAGAAGCCTCTGAAAATATCTCCAGTTCTTAAATACCACAATGTTTATCTCTTTGTGGTCACCATCAAACAGTTGTTACCACGCTTTTGTGGTGGCCAAACATAGAAGCCCCCAGAGACGAGGGCAGAGGAAAGGGAGGGCTGAGAGCAGCCTTGCCATGCAGGGCACTGCCACTGATTTCCCAACAGCAGAAGGCTTAGGGATATTTTGGCAGTGTCTCGTGATTGAGAGTGAGTGTTCAAGATGGTTTTCTTCTGAGTCCTTAGTCCACTAATCACACCTTTTCCATCCTGGGTATTGGGAAAGGCCAGTAGGAACCAGCAGTGGATGGAAGAGTTTAAAGTCTTCTCTGCTTTTATACCTTGGAGTGAATTCTGGTTAAAAAGGTTTTTAAGAATATTTTGAGGAAAACCAAATCCTCGGATACAAGTGAAAAAAGGCTTCTGTGTCAGTCCATGGCTGAAAACTTGCTGCTGTGGGCTAGCAGGAAAGCAAACCAGCTATTTAAAGGTCTGTGTTTGCCTCGTTCCTGTGTATGGCACAGAGTCAACCATCGTGGTTTCTGATTTCCTGCAGACATAAACAATGACACTTACAATTTCCTGCTTGCACAGTGCTCACACAAGAGCCTGTCCATAAGGGAAACGTCTAATTACTTATTAAACCCTGCACACTGCTCAGACTGGGTTAAATATTGACTACCAAGGTTCAAGGGGAGCCTGTGTCACCAAACACGAGCTTGGGCATCCTATTTTCTAGGAGCTGTTCAGATCAAATGGGTAGGTGACAAAATGCTGCATGCTGAGAGGAGGGACAAAGAAGGGGACGACAATCAGAGCAGGTTGTCTCAGAAATAAACACCTATCTTTGGAGCCTGGGGATTTGGAATGTGGTTGTTCTTGGTGGCTCGAAGGGGAGTTTTGTTACAAAAAAAAAGTGAATTAAACTGAGTCTTGTGGAGTGCTTGGTTTGTTTTACTGAAAGTCTTAAAGATGTGGGAAATTTGGCTGGAAAATCCACTGGGCTTGTGAAGCAGGATTTGCATGGTTGGGAAACAGTTGGAAGGGCATAGTACAATGATATTTATGTTAAAATTTGGGTAGATCCAACCCAGAAGGTAATTCAGGGCTGCCTGACTGGATTGTTTCCCAGAGATTATGGGAAGCAAACAAATGTCTTGTGTTGGCAGGAATGGTCCCTCTGTGACCTGTGGTGGAGATGGTGGAGCTTTGGGTTTGGTTTGGAAAGAGCAGGTTGGAGCTATGGAATTTCAGTTGGGTTCTGGATCCTCCCTCAAGCCAGAGGATTTCTAGCTTTCTTCCAGAATTAGGCAGTTTATCCTTCCTGGAAATAGCAGGATTAAAAAAAACACCAAACCAAAAAAACCTTCTAATTTTAAAAGCTTGAGCCATGTTTTAAGGCCATTTCTTTTGAAAAAATGCCCAACAAATTAGGAATGACATTTTTTAGATGAGCTTGCCTTCTTGAGTGGGAAATGGAAGAGATAGATTGTGAGGGTGTGTGTGCCAACACACCTTTGTTGTACTTATCTCTTCTCTAAAAAAAGTTTTCTGATTATCCATTGAGCTGCATACCTGAACTGCACCGTCAGTGTAATTTTAGCATTTGAGTAGAAATATTAGTCCTCTCCTTTGGCCCACACTAATCCCACTGGCAGCACTTGAGAAACAATAAATAATATCATTTCTTCCACACTAGAATCTTTCCAGCATATGAAGTCTGTTTCTTCAAAAGCAATTTGAATTAATCCTAACTCTCCTTTGCATTTGCTACCTCGCAACCTGAGAGATAAAGTTACTATTTTTTGCTGCTGAAAAAATGTTCGGCAACAATTGAAATTGAATGTCACCTCTGCACATTTAATTTAATAAGATGGTAATTTCATGTTAAATAAATACCAACTGATTATTGAAAACATATGCTCAAAGGATTTAGAAACTACATAAGAGATATGTATCTCATCTACTGTTGTTGAACTAATAAATCTAAGCAATAATCAAGTGCCAATTGTTTAACATACAATAACTATTTTATTAAATGTCAGTGAAATGTATATGCAGGGCACTTAATTAAATGGAACACGTTCCCAGATATTCTAGTTTTCTTAGTTTTGGAACATCTAGAGTAGGAAATTTACTGGCAGCCTTCACACAAGGGGCTAGTTATTTCTCATGTAAAAATATGGCAGGTACTTTTTGTGTTATCAATAAATATCCATTTCATCAGCAAAGCAAATCCTACCACAGAGGTAGGGAAGAAAGGGAAGATATGGCACTTCACTTGCTGTGAGATGGACCTGCAAAGCTGTTTTCTCCATGAGGTTGTTGGGCTGAGCCGTGCACCCCAAGGCTGGAGCTTGCTTCTGCAAACACTCCGTGATTTCTAAACCTAAGCCTGACCAGCCATCAGGGCTGGTCAGCAAATACTTGTGGTGTTTTTGTGTTCCTCACTCAGAGTCTTTGTTCTACGGAGATGCTGTTGGTTTTTTCTTTAATCTTTTGATTGTTTTTGATAAGCATTGTTTTTGTCTGTGGGCGCCTATGTTTTCAAGCCAAGAAGGACCCATTAGCTCATCTAATCTGATCTCCTCATGTCACATACCAAACCATTTGGACCAGTTGCCCCCACGCTGACCCCTGCTTTACTTGGCTAACAAATACCTTTTGGAAATGCAAACTGTTTTGTTTTGAAAATATGAAAAGATGTTGGATTCACCAGTCCTTTGAACTGCTTATTCCATTAGTTAATGGGATACATGGGCAACACATTCATCCTTTTATCTCTCTCAAAAAGCATTTTTATCAGTTCTGCTCTCCATGTAATGGCTTCCAACTGTGCAGAGAGCCAAGAGTTCCTCTCTTTCAGGAACACCTACTCCACTTGATTGAAACTGTTCCCAACACTGCTTTGTAAAGCCTTCCCTGTGGGATTTGCTCCTTGGTAGAGTTTGTCCTAGCAGAGCCAGGCCTCTGTCCATTCATCCATCATTACAGCCTGAATGCCAATGCAAATAATGGTATTAATGATATGCAGAGAGTGTGAGTGCATAATCCTCATGTTGGTCTTGCAGAGAGGGTTAAACTATTGTAGAAGAGGTTAAACTCTGGTTGTACGCAGGAATTGTCCAGCCCAGCTTTGCAGCAGCAGGTACCCCAAGATAGGCAACTCTGGATGTGTGTTTCAAACATGGCTTTTAGTCCTTTCCAGCTGCCTGTGTACATTTTGAGGTGTTAGAAAGGTAAAGAAAATCCACTTTGCTGTGAACCACCCTGGCAGAAAAGACTTCGGAAGCTCAGGTTTTACAGTGATGAGCATGGTGAAGGCCAAATGTTGCCTCAAGTTTTGGTGTAAGAGATTGTGTTTACACCAAATGAGCAGTTTGGTTGGTAACCTCTGTCCAATTCCTTCATCTCACTATTGTAGTGAAGCATTTCTGTGCTTAGCTCTATTTTCCTCATAGGACATACACTATCTGTGGTACTCCAGCCCCTCATGCTAATTCCATGTGTTGATGGGCTGTTTGGGTGCTTCATTGTGAATGACTTTGCTAATTTGCTAACACAGCACTTCAAAAGAAGTCTTATCTACATAGAAAGTGAATGTGTTTGGTATTAAATAATAAAATATACATAACCCATGGGGCTCTTAAAACTTATTTAACTTCTTTATAAACTTTACAATACAGTATGTGGATATTATAAATTACTTTCCATTCCAAGAAACTGTCCGGGCTTGTTGACCTTCCTTGGAATTTCCTCTTTGTAATTATGTTTAATGTGTTAATAAAGTTCACTTTGAACTGTATGATGGCAAATGGTCTCATAGGACATGGGTCAGTGCTGGTGCGTTCACCATATGTGAAGCTTGATATTCGTGTGCAGTTTAGTTGTAGGAATAGCAAGGATAAGTCCAAACAATTGCAGAAGCAGTATCTCCTCCCCAGGTTAGCAGTAAAAAGGGGTTCATGGAAAGTTAGGAATGTGGAGTGGGAAATCATTTAGCTTTCACTGCTAGGTGTTACTAAATTATAGTGCTGGGTTTGAGTCACTATCAAAACACCATATATTTAGAGGGTTTTCACACACAGCTGTAAATCATGTTTACTACATGTATGAGTTGAATGAGTGCATGAACTTTGCAGTGCAGCCCAGGAAAATATAATTACATGTGTGTGTGTTTTTGACTGTGAGAAATATGGACAGGAAGCTCCAGGCTATTCCACTATTGCGTCTTAAATACACTTCTAGAAGTTGTTTTTGCTGCTTCCTGGAAATAGCTGTTTGCTAAAGCAAAGAGGCTTTCTTGGGTTTTACATAATTCCTTTTGCCAAGAAATGGCAACTACTATCCCTTCCCAAGGCACTGGGAAGGAGAGCAGGAATGCTAGTAAAGCAGTGTCAGCAGCAGAGAAGCAAGTGGGGCTTTTCTGTGGTGTAGGATTGTGGATATAAATTGAAAATTGCCCAGCTGTTCAGTAAGACAGGTGTAGGGTCTGTCTTTTATATAATGGAACAGAATGGGGATTCCAGTTGCTTGTATTCGTAAATGAGGCAAATAAATCTGCACACTTGTCTGCATGTATATGAGCAGAAGTATTTAAAACAAATGAGGTGATCATGGCATTTCCTTGTTAATGTTTGACAGAGTTTATATGATCTTGAACAGAAAACTTGGCATCTGGCTGAGCTTGTTGGTTTCTTTCTGGATGTGTTTATATGAATTTGCAGATGGGGAAACTACAAGCAAGAAAATAACTTGGTGGAAAATGTAGGTTCTGGGTTGTTTAAATTATATTTTAAGCCTGATTGCACCCTGGCCCTTGGAACTCCAGGCATGATCCCTGCTAGTAACTAAAATTATTTTAATGTTATGGGGCAAAGTTATATTTAGTTTGTGTTTGGAGAAAGAATAACAACAAAGCACAGGAGGAGGCAGCTGCATTCTCATCACTTCTTCCCGAGTCACATCCTCAGATGTCAAATCCCACCCTTCTCCCTCAGACACAGTATTAAGAAATTAGTCTCTCAAATTATTGGGCTGAGGACAAGGGGGACTTAAGAAAACCTGCCCCACTGGGTTTGTGTTGAGGTGGGGCTTAACTTTCTGAGCAAGCTCCTTCTGTTCAGATATAGAAGCCAGCTGCATTTCTCCACTGTGATGGGGCTTAAAGGCAGTGCCCCATGGCCATAGAGAGCTGTCCTTCCCTGGTGGAGAACCGCAAGAGTTCCCTCTCCTTTCCTGACTACGAAAATGCCTAAAGATCTTGGATGGAATATCTACCTAGGGCCTTGTTTTCATGCCCATATCCCATGAAAAAATACTGCAGGAAGGAAATGCTGTGTTCAGGAGCATCACAGATTGGAGATTCTCAGCGCTTAAAAAAGGCTGATGTTTCCAAGAATCACTGCCTAATGGCTAAGAAATTGGGAGGAGCACAGTGTAGAGACCCCTCCAGAATTTACACTCAGGGCCAGAGGGCACTTGCTCTCTGCTGCTCCACCTTGAAAGGATCCAGGAGCTTTGACCTGTGAGTGCAGGCACATGGCAGTTGACAGGATTCATTCCCCCCTAGCCAGAGAAATGACACCTATTAGCATTAATTTTGCATTGGTAAATATATGAAGTCACTGTTTTAACAGCCTGGTTTAATGAAATGTTTTCAGGTTTCAGAACAATCCCTTACGGTGTTGCTCTCCAGTTCTTGGGGTGTTGCCTTGCCCACAAACAAGGCAGGAGCAGTGCTGTAGTGAGCAGGCACAGGGCATTGCGCTCAGTTAGAGCATTTCTGCTCACACATGACACAAAGCTGAGTCCAGGATGGCAGAGATCGTGACTCTGGCTGCTTGAGCAGTAATTTCATCTGCCTTTTACTGCTGCCCTAGAGCACGGGACAGACGCGGGCAGCGGTGAGGGATGGGAAGTCAGTCAGAGCCAGGGCTCAGCCTGTTTTTACCTCCCTGGCAGCTGTAGGTGAAGCAGCAGGTGCTTTCCTGGGATTTTGCCTGGCTAAGCAGCTGTAGATATGTATCCAGCCTGCAGGAGCCCGTGTCCTGGGCCCGGTCCCACAGCGCACACTCAGCTGTGAGCGCACACATGCCCCAGCCCTGCGGGGTCAGACACCCGGGACACTCCCAAATCAGTGCCTTGGGAGGGATAACTGGGCACTCTGCTCTCCTGGCCCCCCCTGGCATATTATGGGCCAGTTCTGGAAGATGGGAACCTCCTGTCAGTAGCAGGGCTGCACACGGGAAATTGGCTGGCTCAGCATGTTTTTAGTACATCTTTTTATCATGCAGTAGGAGATGGAACTGCTATAGAGAAACCTTGGACATTAATTTCCGAGAGAACCTGAGTGGTGCTGAGCAGCTTAATATCTGGATTCAGAGGGGGAAGATGTTTTTGCCTAGATAGTGCAGATTTGTGTAGATAGTGTGAGGCAGCTCTGTGTCAGCAGCACCCGCTGCCCAGAGGATATTGGAGAAGGGCCTTTTTTTCAAAACAAACTTACCCCTCTCTGCTGCCTCCACTGATGCCTCTAATGGTGCAGAGTGGTGAGATGTGCCAAAGTGTGTCTTGACTGGAAAAGCATTCATCCGTCACTGCTGCAGTCCCAAGGCAGGGCTCTACAGATATGTAGTGAAATAAGACCCAATGAATGCCTGTACATGAGAAAGAGAGACAGACATCCATGATGATATCAATATTTTGTTCTTGCTGTAACCCAGCTTCAGGAGGTCCAGCTATCATTGGCTTGCCAGGGCGTCTGAAGCCTCTGGCATATGTGAAGGTGCTGAATTATATTGTGGTTCTTTGTAAACACAGTAGTAAATTACAGTATTGTAATATCGTGGCACTTGATATTTACATCAGAACACTGATTCCAGACAGTACTGCTTGAGCAGAAAGTTATTAATGCAAATATGATAGGTAATAAAATGGAAATACTTACAGCAGAAACAAGGCCTTATCATCTTTGTCCTAAAGCTGTACACTACTGAGAAGCGCATGCTGTATCTGGCAAAATTCACAGCAGGAAAAAAGAGTGAGGGGAGGGTTTTATTCCTGTTCCTGAGAAAGCTGCTGGAAGAGCTAATGAAGAGCTGCACTAATGTTTTTAGGCAGAACGGCTCTAAGAAACGCACCCTTTTCTAAATGTCATAAAGGTCTGCGGATAGATCCTGTGACAGGGACTGATCCAACAATTCCTCAGAATGAAAGGTCAGTCAAAGGAAAATGGCATTTAGGAGGACCAAGCTTACCACTGACCCAAACATGTGACAGATCCAGAGGCAACTCTGGGGCCATCAGGAGCCCCGCCTGTGCAGGCTGCCCCAGAGAAGCACATGACGTGACTGGGAAACTATCTGATTCCTCCAGGTCTCCAAATTCATCAGGAGTCACCATGAATGTCGGAAGGAAAGGGGTTTTGAAGGAGCCTACAGCAGGCCTCCAAGCTGGGAGGAGTGCTCCTCTCTCCACTGTCCCTGCTTGCCCTGCACCAAACATTTTTTTTCCCAGTACTAATTATAGATGTGTTTTTGTCATTTGAATATGCATGAAGTCCAGGCTCACAGGCAGGTTGCAGTGAAACTGCTCTTAAAGTTTGACTTGGTTTGGTAGGGCTCTGAGTCAGAAAGAACCTCTCCAAGGGCCAACCCAGAATTTCAACAAGTCTGTGGACTTGTCTGGGCATTTCAGCTCCTTTGCGCTTAGTGCCCCATGTAGGGAAATGTAACAGAATTGGGGGCAGATTCTCACCCATTGTTTGTGAATTCTGCCTTATCAAAGGCAACACACATAGCCCCTCTTCATGGGTGGATTTTCACTTTAAAATATTCAGCAATGCAATTTGTGTCAGACCAGCATTCAAAAGGCTTTGGGGTTGTCTTTCCATCCACAGAGATGGTTGGAGATCTCATAAGGTGAAGAACATAAGGGTGGTTTGGAATTTTTAGAAACACCTGGACAGGCAGGATTTCTCCTGGTGTTTTGCTAGTTCCCTTGGAGTATGGGAGGATACCATCACCTCCAAGATCTGTCCCACAGGTGTCTGCAGAAGATGTGAAGGGGTGGGTGTTATCTTTGCCTTCTTTGTTATTTTTGTTATCTCTGACTTTTTTAGAATAAGTGCTCTCAAGGTCCTTACTTTGGGTCATTAGGAGTTGATCAGAATCTGAGTGTGTCTAAGAACCATTGATTTAACCAGCCTCTTAGTTAAACTCTAATAAATTTCAAGCTAGTTCACCACTCTGTTCTCAGCTTGAGCAGCATTTCTTTTCACCAGCAAAGCTGCAAAATTCATGGGTGGGATTCAACATGAGTAACTGCAACAGCAGCTCTGGAGTCATTCAGGAGCTGGACTGTATGTACTGCCTCAGTCATGCTGAGGAAAAATCAAGCAGACTTTGGAATAATAGGAATTAGTCATGAGGAAGTGCAAATGTGAGCTCTGCAGTTTGTTCCCTGTGGGTCCAATCCTGCAAAACATTAGGAACAGGAGTAAAATATGAGGGAACAATTCCAAATCCCACAGACATCTTGTGGGTTTTGGGTGCAACTCAGCATCAGCAATTCTTAGCAAAACATTTTGTCCTTGTGCAAGAACAGGGCACTTATTATCACACCCATTAATAGACTATTCTGGGAAGAGCACTGCTATTGCAATCTGTGCAGAGAACTTGTGCAATTAATGAAAAGGCAGAAAAGGCAGATGCAGGAAAAAGTCTCTCAACTTTTCAGAGCCTTGGGAAGGAATTTCAGTTGGAATTCAGCTGTGGGAGCATTCCCACTGTTGGAGTCTTTATCACTTTTTTCTGATTGTTGGCCTGTCCAAGTGCATCCTGTTATCATGTGGCAAACAGTGGTTTTAGTCTGACATTCCAGGAGCACTCTCTTTTGTATGAAATTTTCACCTTTTACAAAGAGAAAATATTTGTCAAGTCGGTCAAACTGGCAGGGTTGCTAAGGAAATTTATAAAAATATCCTCTTTTGGACTATAAGCAATGTTAACATGTCAGGCTAAGCTGTGTCTTTTATTGAAGCAGTACCCAATGAATATTCTGTGTTCAACAACTGCAGGCTTATGTGTCTCAGATAAAGCCCATCTGGTCACTATTAAAGGGAATTACTGTACATACAACATGAAAGAATTAAAACATTTGGGGGGGTGTGGGGAAGTGTTTTGTTGTAAGTACCACTCCTGTTACTAATTTTACCTTCTGGATAGGTGTTAAGTTTAAAACAACTACAGTTTCTTTACCAAATACACCAGAAAAGTTTGTGGTTGGGCTCCTTTTTGTGACAGGAAAATGCTGGAAATTTTGGAAAAGCAATAGAGCCTCAGAGCCAGGCTTCCCTGGTGGGTTAGTGTGAGCTGCAAAGCTACAGCGTCAGGTCTTGCTGTATCCCTCTGTAACTGCTGGTATTTTCAGCCTTGGTTGTAAGTGATTTTTGGTAAGCACCTTCCATTCTCTATAGCACTCAGTGTAGTGGCCAGATTGATGACACAGCTTTGAATCAGTGCTGTGTCACTGGCAAAAGTCATAACAGCTGTTCCTGTCTCTGCTCTTCCCTAGGCCCCCCAAGGATCGCTGATAAAGTGATTCACCGCCAGTCCGTGAGGCTGGGCAGGACCATCAAGCTCCTGTGCCCGGTGGAGGGCGACCCCCCGCCCCTCACCATGTGGATGAAGGACGGACGGACCATCCACAGCGGCTGGACGAGGTTCCGCATCCTCCAGCAGGGGCTGAAGATCAAGGAGGTGGAGAGCGAGGACGCGGGGACCTACATCTGCAAAGCCACCAACGGCTTCGGCAGCACCAACGTGAACTACACCCTCATCGTCATCGGTGAGTGCAGCTGGGCAGAGCCAGGCCTCACCTGCTCTGGGAGCACAGAGCTGATTTCCATGTAGCTGTCAGAGATTGCAGATTTGCTCTGCTAATCATTCACTGGCCTCCACTCTTAGCTGGCCCCTTCCAGTGTTTGAGGATTGCCAGAGCTGGCGGTGCTGCTGCGCATCTTCTGCTGCAGCCGGCTGCAGGCTGATAAGATTGCAGAGTGCCAAAGGTTACACATAAACAGAAGTGATGCAATAGCCACTGGGGTCCAGATCACAGTGAATTCCACACAGGAAAGGCTGTGTGATAAGGAGAGGTCACACTGATCTTTATGTTTGCTGTTGGAACAGGACAGCTCTCAAAACAAATGTTGGAGCACCCTTATGAAAATGCACAGCGGGGAGATCCATGTGCTGAGCTGTTGTAAAGCATGGTGTCTTCAGGAGTAATAATATCTGAGTTTAAACAAAGCTCTGAGCTGGCATGTAACCCAGAGATGCTCGGCTCCTGACAAATCTTGGTGGAGGCAGGATTAAAAAAACTTCAGATGCTGTCTCAGTGACCATGGGTTCACTGGCAATGCTTTTGAATATTTTCAAAAGGCTTGCTTGGCCCAGCAATGAGATTTTGGGGCCAATTGCTGGGTTGAGCATTCCCAAAGACTCCCAAAGATACTTCTCTGGGTAATCAGAGATTCCTCTGCAGGGGCTGCCACAGAAGTGTGCTCACTGGGGCTTGGCTGGGAGAAGGAAAAGAGCTGGGTGAAAATCAGTGTATTAGAGGATGTTGAGGGAGCCAAGGGGAGGGTTACAAGGCAGAGGGTGAGATCAGATACCTTGCTCACCTTTGCCTGATCAGCATCTGGACTACAAAGTTCTGTTTCTCTGAGATGGTGGGAATGAGGAGAGAGTTCAGGGCAGTTTACAGCTCCCTACTGGTTGGCTCTTGGCCTGGTTTTGTTCTATTTCTCCTTTTTCCTCTTTGCAGCAGGAGGGGAAACTGCTGTGGGCTCAAGGCATGTAGCAGACACTTGGTGCTGCTTGATGGAGGATTATCACCTGATAACAGGGTGATTCTTGGAGAATGCACTTTGCTGCACATCCAGTATAAGAAAGGGACCAGAATGTAAATATTTTATCTGGAAAGAGATGCTTCTGTGAGGGAAAACCTTTGGTGACTCCTTGTAGCATCAGTGGGATAGAGCTGCAAAAGTCATCTTAGTTTACATAGTTTGAGGATTTGGTTTTCTTTTCACCTTTTTCTTAGCCTCATTCACCCACTTCTCTGTGCTACACTGAACAAACAGGGGGAAGTGGAAATAGTCTTACAGCCATGTCTATACAGACTTCAGACTCTTGGCTGTGGAGAAATTAATGCTATAGGTAACTCCTTAGTCCAGCTTGTGCTTTTGCAGTATGTGGAAATTGACAAAGTCTTTGATCTCTTGTGTCATCCTCTATCTTCTATAAAACTCAAGCCATATCTCATTATTCCAGGGTAGAGGCATCAAGGTATCTGTAAGTCAAAGAAGGCTCTGCCTATTCTTGGTAACACAGCAGAAGCAAATGAAAACAAAAAGCCAGGAGGCACAGGGTAAATGTTGGACCAGAATTCAGGAAAGATTGGGACAAAAATTCCAATTCAGTTGCTCAGGGAAATTGGATTATCAAATATAATTGTGTTAAGAACAATAGTATTCATTATATTTGGCACTGAAAAGCCCTGGGCAGAAACCCTAGTTATTTAGAGCCTCATCAGGCATCTATGGAAGGAAATGGCAAGCTCCCATGGCCTCTGTGGGTGTGAGATTGAGCTCTATACAAACAAGAAAAGGGTAACTTTAACCTAAATCTGTGTCAGACATATGGGCTGAAGTATCATTCATTTCCATGCATCCTTGTTGTAAATACTGGCTAAACTCAGTACTTCTTATACTATTTTGCGCCTTCTTTCCTTGTCTCACAGTGTGCCCTTGTGCATTCTTGTTGCTCAGGCCATTTTTGATGGATTGCTTACGTCCCCTCTCTTTAGTGGCGCAGTTGTGTTCATGTAGCGTTTCAAACCGATTGCTTTTCACTGGAGCAGTTTCCCCTGAAAACAAATGTTCCCCTTGTGTCTTTCCTGTCAAGCTCTGCAAGTAAACACAAGGTATCACTGACTTACTCTTTCAAAGGACCCAGACATTTAATGCAATGACCAGATGCTCATGTTCGTCTTGGTGAAAATACTTTTGGTTGAGAGAAAATCAATCCCTTGTTGGTTTTCAAGAAGGAGGCAGTGTTTTAAAACCAACTGCATGTCAGTTTTGATGACGGAGATCAAATTGATGGAGCTGTTTTGTTTGTGCTCTGGAAAGCACAAAACTTCATTAGGCTTCTTGCACCATATGGCTTCTCTATTTTCCCACTCCTTCAAAGGAGAAAAACCCCTCTTATTCCAGCTTTACTGCTAACACCAAACATGTAAAAGAACACAGGTGTCAGACATGGGCAAGGTGGTTAAGATATTAGATCTAGAACAGCATTAAATGATTCATGAAACACTAGGACTTAAAAGAATATAATTCATGTTGACATGAGAGCATTCTGGAAATTTAATCAACAATAACTGGAAAATATTCAGTAGCTGATTGCAAAGTTTTGGAGTTACTCTGTATAATTCTAACTGAGCTCTGCCACACCACTGGCAAGTGAGGAACTGTCACCCCAGTGTTATTTACATGGAGGCTGCAGCAGAATAACGTGATGGTTTAGCCAAATCCTACAGAGAGCTGTGATTAAATTCAGCAGTATCCAACCTCTCTGCCTGCTTTCAGTGCTATGTAACTCCTACTAATTTAACTTTTACTAGCCACTGTATTCCATAACAGTACAGAGAACCAGCAGAAATCTGGGACGTTGTACAAAGGAATAAAAAGGTCAGTGGATCCTCCAAC
Organism: Emberiza elegans; assembly: GCA_024865655.1. Lineage (NCBI taxonomy): Eukaryota > Metazoa > Chordata > Aves > Passeriformes > Fringillidae > Emberiza > Emberiza elegans. Next base: position 12,133,738 of record JALJVW010000072.1, read on the forward strand.
ACTGGGGGTCCAGCAGACGTGGCGGAGATGAGCTCCCTGGCTGGACTCTGTGAGATGTAATAATTCAAATATAAGACTGTTTGAATGTCCCTTTGTGACTTCAGGACAGATCTTGCTTGCAACCAGCCAGCTCAGTGCACGAGCAGAGCAGACTTAGGTGTGCCTCTGCATGTCTGGAGACAGGACTCCAGCTTGCCTGGCTGGAGAACCTCTCAGTCTGGAAGTGCAGATGAGATGGATTACAGTGATTTTACAGATGGTAACTGAGATAAAGAGAGACCAGGTGATTAGGCCAAGACCACATAAAATAGGAGCTGAGGCTCAGAGTTGAGTCTAAATCTCTTAAATCTCTCCCTAAAAGACGATTCCTACTTCATAACACATACTAAAGTCTTTACCTCCTAATCTTGCATCTTCCTAGCTGCTGTTTTGGAAGTGAATCTTCTCTTATTCTGGGGTTTTGATCATCATTCTCAAACAAAGGCTTTGCCAACCCAGATGGTAGCAATTGGTTTCTGCCCTGCTTATTTCCCCATCTTCTCAGACTGCAGGGCCTGGATCCCAGAGATCCAAGGAACCCTGCTCTAATACAGCCCTGTGTGAAATGTAAGCCAGTAAAAGCAGATTACCAATATAAGTCAAAACTACAATTTCCTCTCTTAGCTATCCTTAATAGTTTTTGTGGCTCACCACAAGATTTGGGATGCCAATTACACTGCAGACGGATTTACAAATGCTGGAAGAGGAACTTTAATCAGTATTTAATTACATTGCAGTTATTAAGTACAATGGTTCCTTATTTTGGAGAATTATGTGTGGCTCATCAAAACAAATGTGCTATACCTTCCCCAAAATTATATTCACAATGGTGCTCATTAAATCTTATCTTTATTCCCTCAACTGAATTAATTCTAAAGGTGTGAAAAGTAACTTTATTTAATTTATAGATGGTTGGTTGGAACCTGCGGTTTCTTTACTGCATAATTAAAAAATTCCTTGCCAGTGTGCTCTAGAAGGAAACTTAAGGCCAAAGAGGAAGAAAGGAAGTGCTGAATAGCTACTCCTTATTTGAAAACTGTCCACCTTGTGTGCTGAAGGGAGGCATGTTCTGCAGAAAAAAAATAGCAGGTGGTGGTGTAACTGAAGCCTCTGTCGAGCTGTGGCCAGCTTGGCCAAACTGTGAGTTTGCACACATGGAGCCACACTCCAGACATCAGGCCCTCCCTGGGAAAACCTAGCCCAAATGGGTGAGCTTTTCCTGACTCAAAAATAACTGAGAAAACAAAGTATTCTAACATGGAAGTGCTGGAGGACCTCCATTACTGCTCTCTCTGCAATAATAAACATTATCCTGAGTTCCAGGAGTCTGGACATTCTCTGAAGGGAAAATTGTTTGTGAACAGCTGTAGGAAAGACTATAGGTAAATATTTATGCAGTAACATAATGACCTCTTTCACTAATACACAACACAGAGGACTTTTCACTTGCAGAAGTGTTGTAGGCCAAATCCTGCAAGGTGTGCCAGCATTACAACATGTGGGGCTATTGCTACAGGTGCTGCCAGTAAATACTTCTTGCATCTGTTGCTCAACCAGGTGATGAAAGATCAAACTGTCTCCATTTTCACATCTGCATCCATGCTTCTTACTGCTTTCAGTAGCAAAGGAAAAAAAAAGGCAACAGCAAGAGTTTGGGACTATCACCTTCTTGCTTCACTTGGTGTTTATAAACTGCCCAGGACCCATCTTGCTTGGGTGCATCTCAGCACAAAAAATAATCAACATGTAAGTCCAAAAAACAGCTTCTCCTGATTTTTTCCCCTATATCTCTGACTTCTGTAGTTGTTTATTTTGTTCTTTGAGGTTTGTTTTTTTTTTTTTTTTTGAGGAGTATTTTGGTGAAGAATCTCTCATCTGTCCAGTTCATATCCCAGTCTGGTGCCTGGCCCCATTTGGACTGTGGAGTAGTAAAGTTTTGATGCAGAGAGCAGGAGGAAAAGAGCAGCTTGTTGTCCTTAACTGCTGATGGGCTGTTCAGAATTTGAGCTACATCTCACTTTCAGACAAATCAAATTTGCTGTTAAATGTCTGCTGTCTGTCTATTGCAATTGATTGCTTCAAGAATCTGTCCTGACATCAGATGATTTATCTTTAAAGTAGCTTTTTCCTGCTGAGCCAACTGCTATTTTATGCTTTTTTACAGCTTGTCCAAAGACAGCTCTCTTTGATAACAGGCATGTGTGAAAAATTTGCATTAAAATAACCATTTTTTTAAAACAGTCAGCATAAATATCCTGAAAAAATTCATGGCCTTCTATGAATGGATATTTATTCTTACATTCTTTTTTCTGCTTGTAGTAATAGAAAATGCTGTGTGAAAAAAAAAATCAAGTACAGTGAAACATGGTTTGCATTACACTTCTGCAATGAAGTCATCAATCCATGTCTCAGAACTCATTTACAGTGTAAAAGCTGAGAAAACATTTCTAGCCCAGAGTCAGGTGCCACCAGCCATCTTGGAAAAGCATGACAAATTCATTTATGTTTGGGTTTTGGCCTCTTAAGAAACTCTGGGGACCAGAGAGAGATGTGTTCAGCAAGAAGATGTGAATCAACCCTGAGTCAGCAGTGTGTGCTCCACGGGTGTGCTAATGCTAAACAAAAATTGAAATGAGTCAACACTTAAAAAATAAAGGGAGAAAATATGCAGTTTTTGCATTTGAGAACAAGGTGGTGTAGCCTGTGCTGATCATGGTATGGAGTTAGCAAAATGTCTTTAGTGCATTTACTTCAACATGAAGTGCAAAGGGCAGTCCATCCAGCGTGGGACCATTAACACAATCACAGGGCATATAATCATGGCTAATGATGATTAGTCAGTTGTTAGATGGAAATGAAGAGTTCCTTGTGACAATAAACAGTTACCAAGTTCGTGTTTAGTTTGTTAAGGCCCCAAATCCAGCAGCTGGATCTACGTTGGTGGCCTCCTGTGCACACGCAGGGTGATTAACACCAGATGAGGATCTGGCCATAGCCACTGATGCTTAGTAATGGTTGTTGGTGCTAATTAATGCTCAGATTGGTTTGGGCCTTTGGGAGCTGGGCAGAAGAGGGGAGCCTCCCCAAGACCCAGCCACTGGAATGATTGCACAAGGACTTCTTGTCAACATGTGATGAGGTGCCACCGTGTCACCCTCTGTGGAGGTGTAGGTGGGGGTTTGGTTCTTAACAAGAGCCGCCTTACTGGTGTTGCCAGGTGAGGGAATCCTGCGTGCCAGCCTGTGGGAAGAGACTGGAAATGGGCATGAACAGATCCCAGTGAGTAGAGGAGCCAGTGAACTGTGAGTATTTTCATGTTTTGTTGCAAACTCAGAGCTGAAAGCTGTTCACTTGGAAGTGAAGCTCCTTTTCCACTGGAAGTGACTCGTCGTTGACTAACGATGCCCTCACCCAAGCAAGGGCTCTTCCTTCTCAGTGTTCATTAGCGTAGGCATAAAGACACACACCCTGGCCAAGCTTGGTGCTGCTCAGGGACAGCACAAGCATGTGAAAAGAAATCTAAAACCAGTCAGTGTTCCTACCCCCTGAGTTTCAGGGGTACTTCACTTCTTCCTCATTTGAGACATCCAACTCAGTGTCCAACAAACTCCTGTAAAATGTCAACTGTTTTGGGAGAGGAAAGGAGGAGAAAGAAATATGCTGAAATGAAAAGGTGTTGTGACTATTGCTGCATTGCTACAGGGAAACAATTTCACTAGTTTTCGTCGTTTTGATGAGTGCTGCACTAGACTGATGTCACAACAGTCCGTAACAATTTGTTCTTGAAAAGCTTGCTCCATAAAGAGGTGATGATGTGAGTGCCAGTATTAGCTGTAACTATCCTAAAAATGACTGATCAAAAATGTAACACTGAGTGGTTTGACTGATGGTCTTGGTGACCGGGTGTAAAAGGCTGGAAAATACCACAACTGGGCAGCAGTTTTGTTTCTTCCTAGTCCAGATCTATTATGTAGCTCAGTGCTAATGCTGTATAATGTCCACAGTTTTTACAAGATCTTTGTTCAGTTTTATTAGTTTCATTTGATTTTATAACAAACTTTACAGTATGCTTATCAATACATCATGTTCTGGCTAACAAAAGCCTCACTGTTTCGGGTAGATCTCTTTTTTCCCTTCGTGAAGCTGTAACATAGAAGCCAAGTTAAGAAGGTGACAACACCTGTTCACAATTTAAAGGAAATGAAAAGATTTTTTTTCCATGGATGTAAGCATGAAATTCATACATATATGTATGGATATATAATTTCCCCCCATACTCCGTCCTGTGGCAGACTGTGGCAAACCAGAGCTGCAGCCAGTGTAAATCCCAGGCATGCAGGACATATGGATGCATTTAGCCCACAATCCTTTGCAGATGCTTTGGAGTGTGTAGTGGCTGCTACACCCGTGCAAATAGCAAGCTGCAGTTCTGCTTGCTGCGTGAATATTGTTTGGGAATGAAAGCAACACACAATACCAGGCAGGCTGACATTAAAACCATGTTTGATCTGAGCAATTTATGGCTTCCTTCTGTTAAACGATATTAATAGAAAGAGCCTCTGATCCCAGCGAGTTTGTGGTGTTCATGTTGGGTTTTTCTCGTCAGTTTGTCTGAGGCTAAAAACATCTCTTGCCTCTGACTTTATTAATCAGAGCTGTCTTGGTGTAATCCTCCACATGGGCAGTGGGTGGAATTTCTCTGTTGACAGTGCAGTGCTGAGGTGCCCAGCCAGAGATTTGTCCACATCTGCATATCCACAATGCTGAGAAATAGCTGTGTTCCTGAGTAAAGCCAAGGCAGTCCCTGCTCCAAGCTGGTGATCTGTATGTGTGTGGAAGGCAGGCTTTCCAAAGGTGGTCTAGATTCCCAGGCAAGGTTTGCTCTGACTGCAGAAGAGTAGTTAGGAGTCTTTTAATTACCAGCACCCCAAGTAATGAGAAGACATCAAGCTAATTGCAGGCCTGGGCATCAGCAGCTTTGAGATATCTACCACCTTGCCAAGCATCCAAGATGACTTATCTTCTCCAAGTAGCAGGGTCTTCCTACAACTTCCCTACTACTACTGCTGTCGTCCCCTGTTCCTTACAGTTTTTCCTTGGAAGTTGTGCTCCTTCCTCTGCTTCTTACTGAAAGCTGAGAGTGAAGGATTTAGCATGGCTTCATTGGACTCAGAGGACCACAGAAGCTGAGTTGAGCTTCGTGGGCACAGTGTCTCCAGGAGGTCTGTGCCAGAGCACCGTGCCCCATTCCCTTGTGCCACCACACATTCTGCTGTCCTCAGTTTGCACAGTAAAGAGCACAGATAGTGGGGTTTTAGCCAAATTTTCCCTTTGGTATCAGTTAACTCAGAAATACCCAAAAGGCACACTTGTAAATTAAAGCACAGTGAAGAATATTTATTATAGAGTGAGCAGTGCCAAGTTGGACCAGTTTATAACATGTAGCTTGAATGTTGTTTTTGGAGACTGCTTTTTTATGTGTAAATGCACGTACACAGCACCAATTGCTCACATGCTGCCTCTTGATCCATGCATGTAGGTATGTTGCCTGTTGAAATGTATGGCTGCTGAGGAGCTGTATTTTTACATTCCTGTAGGGTCTGGTTCTCTGCCTTTCCTGTGCTGTCTTTGGCATCCACATTAAGAAAAAGATGAAAAAAGGAAAATAAAAATCAACAGAACTGCTGAAAATTAGTGTACAGACCTTTTTTAAAATCCAATTTATTTTTGTTTGATGAGAGGAGGAATATATTCTGTGTTGTCCTTCGTGAATAATATCATTGTGTTAGAAGGCTTTGATTCTTCCTTCTTTATAATAATGTGGGTTTCATAGTCAGAAGACCTGAGTGTTTACATTATACACTTCTTGGCAATAAAATTGGAAAAGAAGAAAAAAAAAGTACTAATCCCAGGAGTTCTGAAACCTACACTCCTTCTCAAACGTACCCTGTTAAAGACATTAAGTCCCTTGCAAACATCCATCTATCAGCAGTTGAGAGTTTGTAAAAGGCGTACTTTGTTCTGAACTCCCTGCCCTACTGATTATGCACAGTTCTTTTATTTTGAGAATAGGATGACGACCCCTTAGCCTGGTAATGATGACAGATTTATGTATTTTAACACCCAGACGCTGCTGTATTTGTTAAGGGCTGCCAGACTCCAGCAGTGCGGCAACCGTAGTTTATTTTCATTGTCAGTTTGTGCTGCTTTTTAAGGTGTTCTGCAGCCACTGGAAGCAGCACCACTGCTGCTTTCAGAGGTTGAGATGTCAGGCTGTTAAGAGCATAAGCCACCATCCTTGGACTGTTTCCACTCATAAAATGTCAGTTTTATTCTGGTTGCTCTGGCGGGATGGAACCTGTTCCTTGCACCAAAGCCAAGGAAAAGAGGGGAGAAACAAACAGTAAAGGGAGTCAGATAACACAGAATTTATCCCTTCACTTTTTGCTCCCATTATGTATTTTGCAGCTCTCGAGATAATGTTTTAAAGAAAACCTTCTTTTAATATGCAGCAAAAAGCAAAGAACATAAACACACTTTGCAGGCATAGCTGTTAAAGTGCTGTGTAGGTCAGCACATCTGTCCTCTGCACAATGCATCTGTCTGTGATTTTTCTGGGTTGTTTGAAATTACTGAAGTGGCAGAACAATAGGGAGACAAACAGTGAAAACAATGCTGTTGTTTAATATCAAGCTAAATTATTAACAGGCCTGTACAGAAAATATTTCATGTAAATTAAAGGGAAGCAAATTATTTTATTTTCCATTGCAATGATCCAGCGTAACAGACAGTTGATGTGTTTCTTCTTTTCTTCTCTTCTTTTCTTTGATCTTGCTTCAGATATGTTTGTTCCTGTGTGTGTATGTAAAGTTCTTACAGACACACTGAAGGTTGTTAGGTTATAGAGCAAAAAATGCAGAATATGGATGGTTTTCTGATCTCTTCATGCCAACCAAACCACTGAGTCTGAGTTTATCACACAATTGAAATGATACATAGGACTTTCATTGCTTTTTTTTCTTCCAGTTCATTGTTTCCCTGAAAAGTGTTAAGTCATTTGAACTATTGAGTTAAGTCAGTTTTCTGCTTGATTGTCCACAAAAGGCTTTGAAATATTTGGCATTAAATCTTCCATTGCAAAACTATTTTGATTTGGAAAAGCATCACCACCAAATTCTTCATTGACTTTTCTTTAGTCCAATATTGAATGTTTCTCTTCTTAAAGAGAAGCAATGTGACCTGGCATGTTGGTTTTGTGTTGGGTTTCTTTCAAACTGGAAAAAGTTGTGGTGACCTTTGCACTGAAGTAGACAAGGATCTTCGTCTCATTTTTGCTGAATGTGCAGCTGGCAGGAGAGAGGAGAACTGGTGACAGTCCTCCTTGGTCACTGATAGGGAACTGGGAGACTTGGATCCACTTCAGTTGCAGGCTGGGATTCCCTACTGAACAATTCCAGGAATCTCATGGGGGAGAAGAACGACGCCTCCCCAATCCCCAGCACAGACCAGTGTTTGTGCTCTGTTTGCAGTGTCTCCTGACAACTGCAAGGCCACTGCAGCTCCTCCTGGTAGCCCTGGCATGTGCTTTGGCAGGAAAAACTCCAACCCAGGAGAAATTTGTGGCAACAGCACCAAGAGGGTTGTGTCAGCCAAGGTCTCTCATGAGCTGCTTTGTTTGACTGTGGTTTTGTTAATCCCTTTCCTTCAAGGAGGTTTGGAAGATGCAGCAGCCTTTACTTCTGGGAAGTGAAAATATTGATGGTGAATTTTGAGAAGCTGGTCTATGTCTTTGATTTGAAATGCAAGCCAGGTACTGAGCATATTCCTGGCATTGGAACTGTGTCCTGCTCGCACTGGCTTCATCTGTAGGGACTCCATCACCCCCTTTCCTCTGGAATGGTTTTCAGAGCCTCTAGGGAGGTGTCTGAGAAACTCTGACCAAGAACCATTGTAAAAACATGCCTATGTGACCTTCAAAAAGATGGTGTTGTTTTCTGGGTGCTCTCTCCTTGGATAATTATGGAGAATTTTGTGGTGGCCCCTTGAGAACTTGCCTTGATAAACAGACAAAAGAGCAACATCTTTCAGGAGTAGATGGGTAGAATTTCGTGAGAGCGGAATTTGGCCACTGTACATCCTCAGTACTGTCAGAGCTCATGTGTATCTCATATCCCTCCACAAGGAATGATTTGGATACATTTTATCATTGTTCTCTGCAAAAGCTGCATCGTGGACATATTCAACTATGACTTCACCTGTAAAATCTTAAATACACAAGTTGTGCCTTGTATGTGATTATTGCTGTTCTTTTGTTTGACCTGTATTAAATTTTCTTCAGAATTTTTGGCCCTGCTGTGTTCAAAGCTCCTCACTTTTCAGGAGGATGGGCTGCACATTGGGCTGCTCACAAGTGACATTTTTGCCACCCTTCAGCATCTTCAGCAAGGGAGGGAATACTGCAGATCCTGTGACAGCACCTCTGCTGCTCCAAAGCCATGTTATATCCTTGGCATACCCTGAAGGAGAAACTCTTTAAAAGTTTCACTACATCCTTCCCACCTCACATTTGGGCAAAGCACTCTTCTGTCTTTTGGGCCAAACCTATTCATTTTTTCTCATATTCTATGGACCACAGAAATAGTTACAGACATGAGGAATAAAAGTCAACAGATGCCTGCATGTCATTCTTGTTGTAATCTTTTTTTAGAGTATTTTACTGACAACTATCTCCCTGGAGCTCTGTACCAGCTTTTATGACACTTGGTACAGGGAGCCTGTTTTCTGTAGAGAAATAACCAGTTTGTTTATTCCCATATGGAGTTCTGACTTTTTAATATTGCAGATGTGACATGACACCTGGTGCCCCCCCCAGCACTCTGCAGGATGTGCAATGATAATGATTTAACTTTTGGGGATGGTGTTGCTTTTGGGCTTTGCTTGTTTATGGTCCCATGGACTTGAAAAGTATTTTCAAGACCGTTTACTTCACCCTGCCTATTTTGGGGCATCTGCTAGTGTAATGCAGTTGGATTTTTCTCCAGCCTCAAATGCTAAACCATGGCTAAGAGAGGTGATAGGGCCAGCTCTTTGCTGATACTTTGGTCTCTGCTCTGAGTAGTAGGTGCATTTTTAGCCACTGCTTTTCTCAAGCCTCTCTTCAAATATAGTATGACTCAGGCCATAAGTGAAACACTTTTCATGTTCTTACTGAGGGGAGAAGTGGACCCCACTTAGAGGCCTGTAGTGTTAAAGGAGGATGGTAAACTGAACTTTCAGCATTTTATCTCTGGGACCATCAAAGATAGCAGATAAAGGGGAGTTTTTCAAAAGCAGTCAGCCGAGGCTGAGTCAACCCCTTTTGAAGAATTCCCATGAACTTCCATGGGATGAATATTGCCATTGCTGAAAGCTTTTGAAACCTTACCTAACCATCCAGTGACACTTCTTGAAAAATGTGTGTACTAAGCACACATTCCTGGGAAAATGTTAGTAGGGTTCACATGTGTTGAATACTGAGGTGCTTTCTCAGAAGCAGGTGTTTTGAAAGGAAATTGAGAAAATGGGTTTCAAAAGCAGTTTTAATGAGCTATAGTGTCTGCCCCAGTCAGTAGGGACATGGTAATTAAAAGGTATTTTTTAGAATGGTTTCTCTCCTTTAAGGAAGGCCTGACTGGTAAGTTGGCTGTGGCAATAAGCAATTCCCTAACAACAGTCCAGCACATTCAGCTGATATGTGAAGTCATGCTGAGAACAAAATCATTGCTAGGTTTGCTGGTGTCTGACTTGGAGCTCATATGATGCTTTGGGATTCAGAATAGAAAAGCCATTTCTGTACCACCTCTGGATATGAGCTGTAATAGTTGAACACAAGCTAGAAGGATACAGAAGCTGAGAACTGAGACAGTCCCAAGGTTGCAGTCATCAATTTTTTTTTTCCAGTTTATGAAAACTGGAGGCTCAAATTTCAGGAACGCTGCAGTTGGGTGTAGTCCATGCATGCAGTTGCCATTGACTGTGGTGGGAAATTGATGGAGTTACTCAGAAGGAATGTATGTGAATGACGAGCAGGGTGCCCCACCCATGTTGCAGGACTGCCTCCTCATACCTGCCCGCCTTAGCTTTAGGACTCATCTGGAAATTCATTGGACTCATTTGAAGGGAATGGAAGTCTTGCAGTTTTACGGGAAGGAAATGAAGGACAGAAGGAGCAAAAAAAAAACATTAAGGGAGGGATTTTTTTTAAATCTTTCCTCCCTTTTGCATTGCAGACACATTAAGTACTTAACATTTTAAGAGCATCCCCTGACTTAGAAAAGCTGGCAGAGATGGGATTCAGTATGAGTCTGCCAGATTGATTTACAAATCGGCCTTACGAACTCCTGCTGCTTAAACATACCAGAATGCGACAATTAAAGCCAACATCTGGAATTCATTGGTGGAGCTGATCCTAGATAAACATTAAATGAATGTCCATTTCCTTAGCATTGGATTTCCTCTGGCTACCACAGCTTAAGCAGTGTCATCCTATCAGATAGAGCTGATGCTGATAGCAGAGCAAATGTCAAAGTCATGAGCCAGATCAATTTGTTCTGTCTTTTGAGCACTGAAACTAGGACTAAAGCTGGGCTGAGGACACTCACTGTTTTTTTCCACTAGACTGTGGGAATGAATTCCTCATCTCACTAACCTGGGCTAAGCTGATTGTGTGACTCCCTTTCTCTCCTGTGCAGAATACTTCAGATTGCTTAAGTTAATCTCACTTGAGGAACTTTGTCTCAATATTTCTCTCTCTGTTTCCCCCAAACCTGACAAGGCTATTGAAGACTCCCTCCACTCTACAAATCCAGGGAGGGATTTTGTTTGTTCATTTGTCAGAAACATAGAAAATCAGTTAATGAATTTGGGACTAAATTAGCTGCAAATTACATAAGTGGAAGCCAGTCACAACAAATACACATCTTCCTTTGCAACAGATCTGCAGTATTCAGCATCTTCCCACTTTCACCAATCTGACAGTCAATGGATTCTTCTTCCCACTTTTTGCCCAGTCATTCAGCTTTATAAAAGCATCAACTCAGCACTTTGGTTTCCCTAGAGAAAAAACTGCATTAATCTTTCCATTTTCTCCCTTCCTGTGTTTTCGCACTCGGCCTCCCCTCACTTTGTGGAGGAGCTGTGCTCCTGTGGAGACCATCTTGTCTTGGAAGTGACTTTTCAGGAGGCATTTGCATTTCCCATCTCCTGTATCCAGCTCAGCAAGGAGCAGCACAGCTGTGAGGGCTGTGCTTGACATACCCCAGAGCTCTCAGTGTCACTGTAGCACCTCAAGGGCTGGTGCATTTCAGGAAGGAATCACAAGCAGGTTCCCTGAATCCCCCTAGGGAACCAGCGGGATGTTCTGCACAGAGCGCCTTCTCTCCTTCTCTCCTTCCCTCCTTCCCTCCTTATCTCTCCTTCTCTCCTTCTCTCCTTCTCTCCTTCCCTCCTTCTCTCCTTCTCTCCTTCTCTCCTTCCCTCCTTCTCTCCTTATCTCCTTATCTCCTTCCCTCCTTCCCTCCTTCTCTCCTTCTCTCCTTCTCTCCTTCTCGCGCCCCAGCCTGGCAGGAGGGAGCTGTGACCCCTCTGAGGACACAGAGCAGGCTCAGCACGGCGGTGCAGAGCCCTGGCACTTCACATTCTCATGGTCTAGAGTTGCCTGCTCGGGGTAGGCTCCAAGAGGCAGAGGGATTTTCCTTGCTGCTTGGCCCTTTTCCCCTTGTGGCTCTGCAAGCGTTAATCTGCAAGTGGAAACTGAAATGCCAAAGAGCTCCTCAGAGAGGAAGGATTCAGGTGGGTTTACAGTTGTGTTATTTTGCTTTGCTGGTGACTTCTGTCTGGTGGGTTTCCCAAAGCAGCTGGTAAATATTTTTCTCTGTGTTATGGTGCCCGACAGTAGCCTGGAGTCCCAGTTTCTTCCAATAGAAGACAGACCTTTGAGGTCCATAAAATTTATACAATACACTTTCTGATTTTTATTAGCCTAGTAAAAGAGATCATATTTTGTGTGCTTCTGTATCTCTGGAACATATGGCTGGGGAATTATTCTGCAGGGCACCAAGCTGCATGTTATAGTAGAAAATAGTGATTTATCTGAGCTGTGAAAATGGTAGACCAAGCAGATAATGAAAGTCCTTGAAATGTTTCAGACATACACAGCCATTTTAGAATATCCCACAAGGGGGCTGTGGGTTACATTGTCATTTAGCTTTTAGTTGTTGCTAATTAGTTCCACCTAAATACTAATTTCCCCAGCCCATTCCTCGTCTCTCAGTTATAACACTCCAAAGAGTGAATTTTCTTTACTTTCCCTGTGTTTGAAAACAGTTTCATGGCGAGTGGTCTGTTTGTGAACATGCAGTGAATTCAAATACTTTTAAAAATTATTTAAAACAATTTAAAACAATTATTTTTAAAATACACTTGCTTCCAGGCCCAACTATGCATGGGGAGATTAGGGCACAGCAGAAGGCAAGTCCCAGCCTTTAGGGTTTGAAGAGATAAAGTTGATCAAGGACTGGTGGAGTAAGGTACTAAAAGGTAGAGGAAGTTTCTAAACCTTGTGCAGAACACTGCTAGAATAAGTGGCCTCTTTATGCCTCTATTAGGTTTTTTTTCTCTTCATTGTTTTTCTTATCTGGGCAGCTAAGAAAGGAAACAAAGTACTGGCCAGTGAAGCACGTGTTGTTTAGTAGCCTGTTTCTGTTCAAATAGAAATTTATTCCAAGACTGGGCAAATCGTGGTGCTTGTGACAGGGCTGCAGAAGAACATGGACTGGAAAGTAGATGTATCTTCTCTCTGCAAGGTTGGCCATGACTTTTATCTTGATAATAAGGAAAACTGCATTCTTCCAGTGAAGGAGAAAATGAAATGATAGAAATGCATATGAAGAAGGAATAAAAGTTTTTTTCCAATGCTTGGCCTTAGCTGAAATATTTATAGTTGTGCACATTCTGCCCAGTTCCTTTGTTTGGTCATTTCCAAAATGACCTTATGCCAATACACTGGCAGATGTGGAAGTGGAAGGGATCACACAGTGTCACTCGGGTGGGATGTTGGGGATGTGTTTGACCACCGTCTTGTTCTCCTCTGGGAAGATGATGCCAGCTGCACAGCCTGGACACAACCTAGAACTTGCCTCTGTTGGTTTGTGCCTCTTGCAGTGCTGAGGAGGCTGAGCATGGAGCTGAGGAGGCTTTGGGTCTCTGTTACCTCTACACAGTCCTGGAGGTGCTGTTAGAGGGAGATGCCACATCCTCCTGGACTCCTTCTTCCATGCAAAACCCCACCAAATAGCACAGCTTCACCACAAACATAGGTGAGTCCCCTTACCACCACATGGAAGAAATAACCAAATTCTTTGGACTTTTGTTCACTAAAGGCCAGTGGAAGGTAACTCTGAGGTAACTCTGTTTCCTTCTGCATCATTTTTCTGACCTAAAAATAACACTGCGGCCCTTGTGGTTGCCATTAGGGTTATTTAGTGCTGCGGCCTTTTTTTTTCCCCTTCCCCTTTCCAGAACACTAGTGCTGCTGAGCAGAAGAACTGCCCCATTGTGCGAGCCCAAAGGAAACACTGCATAGAAAATGTGAGGAATTTTTAGGCCATGATATGTTTGGACTAGGAAGCAGGGGACTCGGAGGAATGCGGAGTACAGTTCCAAAAATATTCCTTGCAACAGTGCTCTTGGTCAGTAACAGTTATTTTTGTTGGCCCGCCAGCTCTCTGGAGCAGGGCTGATGTCATTCCCCGGCACGGTGGAGGTGGGAATACAGAGAGCGCCCTGTGGTTTTGCAGGGCTGAGAGTGGACAGCTGAACCAAATGCCTGCTCCTGTCTCAAATGCTCTCTCTGTTGTGAAAAAGAAAATTTAAAGGCAGCATACTGTAGGGGATTTGGGGGGTAAAATAATTAAGAGCACCATAAAACATTTTCTGTAGTCGTAGTCTCTTCCTTCCCTGTGAGCTCCCTTCCTCTTAGATCTGCTGCTTTTCTCCTCTCAGTGATTTATGTACTTTGGAGTGCTTTTTGGGTTGTGTTTATGATGTTAGACTGCTTTTGTTATTAAAAGTGATCAAATAATAACTTATAGTGCTCTGGTATCCTGAGCATCTCTGGCTGAAACACAGGCATGTGAACATCTTCACAGTGATTAAATAAGCTGATAATATAGCTTAGAACACCTCTGGAGAAGAAAACCAGCTTTTTTTTTTTTTCTGTAATAGGCAGAAAAGAGAAGCAAAATATTGGGACCTTTTTCCTTGCTAACGACTCTCAATGGTTATTGTGATCTTGGTGATGCTGATTTAACTTTGATATATATGTGAGGAAGAGGCCAAGAAATAGAAAAATCTCAATTTTCATTAAAAGTTTATCTAGACTGATAAGCTGGTAAAAGGTGTGTCCATCCATGAGTGGTCTGTACCCAGCATAATGTAACTTCACCTCTGTCCTCCATAATCTGAATTTTGGTCAGCACATTACCCCAGAGACAGGGGTGGCACAGCATGTTGGACACAAGGCAAGGAGTTAAAAACCTACATTTTAATCCTGGTTCTTGTATTTAATCAGACCATTTAACCATGTGTGCCACTGGTTATTGCTTTCTACCTGGGTCTTATATGTGACACACGTGTACCCTTGGAGGGGCTGTGTTCATCCTCGAGGGGCTCTGGTTTTTGTTTTGGCATCTGGATTTAATTGCAGCCACACTTTGCTTCTTCACAGCCCCAGTGAAAGTTGTGTCTCTTGACTTGACATGAAGGGAAACTTATTTGAGCTATGGGAGTGGTCCAAAAGTCCCCTGTTCAGATCTTTATTGCATCCTGTTTTATGGGGAAAGGAAGAACCCGTAAAAAACCCACAGTGCTGCCTTTCCTCAGCCAGGTATCTTGGGGCTGCAGAGGGAAGAAAACTGTACAAAAACAACCCAAAAGCATATGAATGCAAAGGTTTCCTAACCTTGAAACTTAACTTTTGGGTTGATAGAATCCATGCAATGCTGACAGCTATACAGTGGCAGGAAATTATTAAAGGTGTCAGGTTTTCCATTTTAATTCTGGGAACACACTGGCTGTAGATTTCCTTGAAAATATTGCTGAAATGGTCCCACTTTCTAAATTGGAAAGATTTACAATTTACCTTTTCTGTTAACCTCTTGTTCCTCAAAAGGTTAAGTAAGGGAAATTCCTCTTTTTAACACTGGTAGCTGTTTGACAGGCTTTCCTTAGCGGTGGGTAACAGTGGATTTCTCAGCAAATGTGCCAATGTAATTGTGAAGGAAACATTAACTTGCAAGTTGTCTACAGCAGTCTTGGAAATCTGCTTCTGTCATATAATTCATATACCCTGTTTAAGTTTCATATTGCATAATGTAATGTGAATGGAATAGCATATAATAGAAGAGATTATTTCAGTTGCATGGGACCTGCAATGATCATCTGAGGAATTCAGGGATTGCCAAGTTAATGTGTGGTGTGAAGGGCATTGTCCAAATGTCTCACACACTGACAGGCCCAGGGCATCAAAAACTACTCTGGAAAGCCTGTTCCAGTGTTTGGACAATCTTTGGGTAAAGACGTGCTTCCCAGTGTTCAATCTAGACTTCCCTTGGTGCAGCTTGGATCCATTCCCACATGTCCTGGCACTGGATACCAGGTAGAAGAACTCAGCTCTTCCCTCTCCACTTCCCCTCCTCGGGAAGCTCTAGGGAAGGATTAGTTGCTCCTCAGCCTTCTTTTCTCCAAACTGGAATCATAGAAGTGTCTAGGTTAGAAAATACTTTTAAGGTTATTGAGCCCAAGTAATGACTCTGAGTGCTTGACCACTCTTGTGGTGACAAAATCTTTTCTAATATCCAGTCTTAACCTCCCCTAACACAACCTGAGGCCAGCAGGACAGTCAACTTACGCAGGTGAAAATAAATATAAATATAAATATAAATATAAATATAAATATAAATATAAATATAAATATAAATGTAAATGTAAATGTAAATGTAAATGTAAATGTAAATGTAAATGTAAATATAATAAATATAAATATATGTATATGTATGTATAAAGGAGAGTGGAGACTGGTAAATTTTGTGCTAGCATGGGCTTCAGGCTCACCTTTAATCTTACCTCAAGGTTTTGCTGGGGAAAGATGGAACTTTGGTAATGTGAAATAGATGCAATGGAGGCTGCTAGTTCAGGTGCAGGGTGGCTGCTGAGTGTTGGAGTGCAGGAGAAGGAAAGGATTCTTTAGTGGGCTTGAAATGTCAGTGAGATCTTGGGCAGTGATGGGATGTGCTGGGAGCTAATTTGGATTAAAACTAGAGCATCTGTGGGGAGGACTGGAAAGTTGATGTCTCTCTAGGAAGGAAGAGCTGATGAAGCTCTTGGAGAGTCTGGAAAGGTTCTCCCAGGACTAATCCACGTTTTTAAATTTCTGTCTATAAGAGCTAAGTAACCAGCTGTGTATTCCCTGCATGGATTTACTTGGGACAGGTTAAAAAAATTAGTTTTGTCTGGTGTTTCATCAGAACTTCTTGGTTTATGTGTGAAGCAGCCATGGAAGGCCAGGGGGAGATGATGGGCTGGGGAATATGTCAGGGTTAATAGACCAGTCAGTCCCCTGATTAGCTCTACCCTGGCAGCTGCCTAGTAGTCAGCTTCCAGTATAAATAATCTTTCAGCTCCAGGGTTGATATTTCCAAAGCTTAAAATATGAAGGCCATACTGTGCTCTTTCTCAATATCATGACCTTAATAGGTTTCCAGTAAGAGCTGTAAAAGCTGTCCCCACACACGCTCTGCTTTGTGACTTGAAAACATCTGTGCAACAGTGCATGGCTCACTGTCCTGGACAGGACTGGATGAAGACCAGTGCCTAATTGGAGAAGGAAGGGCTTTGATGTGCCCCAGATGAAAGACATCAGATGGTCTCTCTCAATTAGTCACTGAAGTAGGTTTGGAATTCTGAAGCTAGTGGAATCAGAAGCATTAATGATGGTGGCTAAATATTTTTAGAATAGAATAGGCTATTTTGATTGGAAGGGACCTAAACCAACAATCTAGTCCAAGTGCCTGACCAGTTCAGGGCCTGACCAAAAGCTAAAATATTGTTGAGAGCATCTCTTAGAGCATTGGCAAGTTTGGGCATTGGCTGCCTCTCTGGAAAGCCTGTTCCAGTGTTTGACCAACCTCTTGGGAGAGAAACCCTCCTTGACGTTCCAGTTTAAGCCTTCTCTGGCACGGCTCTGAGCCATTTTTGTTTCTGTTCTTCAATCAGTCAGATAAACTGCTGTGACTGGGTGTAGTAGCCTGTTGGAACACTGAAGGAGGCAAACAGGACAAAGGAAGCAGCAGCACATTGTCCTGCCCTTGGAAAAGCAGGCAGAGAAGAGGGTTTGAGGAGAGTGATGGTTAAAAGGTCCTGAGTGCTTCTTTTTAAGGGAATCAGTGGGGCAGGTTATGGACACCTTGTGCTGACACCTAAAGTGTCAGGGGTTTATTGGTAAAAATTTCTGTGGTACCCATAGAAGTTACCAAAACACCATGAGAATTGAAGCAAGGCTGTTCAGAGGAAGTTTTATACTGGCTGGAGCACCAAGGGAAGCTGAGACACCTTTGGACTTAAGGAGTCCTGGCCATATGAAGATGGTGAAACGGGGAATGTGCCAACAGTTTCCTGGACAGTGAAGTCATGTGTGTCTCCTAGAGCCTTGCCATGCTATTGATATGAAGAAGGTTTATTGAAACAGGGTGTTCCCACAGTCACTTCCTCACACTGTCGTTGCAGCACCCTCCCCAGTGAAATTCTTGCCTTTATTTCTGTCATTAGCAGAGTCCCAGTTTTTAGCCAGCTGTTTCCCCAAGGGTTACTCTGCAGGGCAGGTCATTGCAGCCAGGACCCTCTAAAGAAGATTTCTCTGTCTGGATTGTACTGTGAAGCAAAGCCGGCAGTGAACACTGGATTCATTTTCTGTGTTATTGTTAGAGTGAGCTCTTTATAACCATTCAATTTTCTTTTAAATAAATCCCATTTGGAAAAACAAATCCTGCCCATAAAAGCAGCTCTCTGTGCTGGGTTAGTTTTCAGCATACCATACACAGCTGTATATTTGGGTTTATGTCTCCAGGCTAAATTCTCATTCCTGTGTGCAAGCAGCGTGCTCATGTTAAAGCGATGGCAAAGCTGTTTCTTGGGACTCTTGGGCTTTCATTGGCATTAGGAAAGATGGAAGAGAATAAGTCAGGAAAGCGAATAAGCCAGACAGTTTGTGCCAGGGAGTTTTGTGTGAAAGATTAGAAAGGGACCAAGTTCCTATCCATGGGGTCTAAGGTGGCAGAGATCCCTGTGCCAGCTTTTCCTCTCTCTCTTCTGTGCAGTGAATGATTCCTGCTGGTCTGGCTCCCAGGTCTATTGGTTCTCATCCCTTCTTCTGCCTTCAGGCTGATGCAAGTCCCTTGTGCATTGTGGAGGTGAACCTCTGGCCACTCACAGAGGGAGGAGGGACATGTAACCAGGGTGTCCCCCCTTCAGAGGAGAAGTCTGATTTTTCTCTGGCCGTGACTTTTCTGTGCTCACAGAGGATGCTGGGGGAGCTGAATAGGGATAAATGCAGTTGCTCTTTAAGGTCCCCTTCAATCCAAGCCATCCTATGGTTCTGTGATCCTTTCCAAAATTGTGCAGCTTGCTTCACCACTTCACACAGGCTATCTCTTCAAATTCTTTTTTCTCCTTTTATTTTTTTTCCCCAGCAAGAGGGAGATGAGAAAAAGCAATTGTCCCACAATTGTTGCCAATTCCTCACTGGCTGACGCTTAAATATAAGGAAGAGTCAGCAAAATATAGAATCTGTGAAGGGAGAGAGTGATCTCAAAAGAAACCATGGGAATGTTTGAAACAAAAGTGCTATTATTCATTGTGGGCTTTGTTTTAGCATTTCCAGTGTGTAAGTCACTGCAGACCTCCACTGCTGGGACACAGAATGGGAAATTTCAGCTGGAAAGAGCCATCTAAAGATACAGCTCTAAAGGAGTGTGAGGCACCCTCTTCCTTTCCATCCGCATTACATCTGGAATTATTTCACACAGTTATTTATGCTACAACAATGGAGCCATTAATGCTGCCACAATAATACTTTGCAGTTCTTTAATGAGGTTTCTAAGAACGTCTTTAGTGCAGGGTCACACTTAAACTATGGAAGACTATTTTAAAATATTTAAAATATTAATTTCTGTATCTAATTCTTGAGACAGAGCAGTTTATTTCTGCTTCTTTCTATCTCGGATGTTAGATAATTCAAAGACTTTTTTCTGGATTTTGTCTTTGCAGCGAGGTTGGGGCTTTTTCAGAGAGCTTTAAATGGTGGAAGGAAGCCTGGTTTAACACTTCAGTCAGGGTGAAATATTTTAAAGCAATTTTTTTCTTACTCTAGAGACAATGTGCCACTGTTGAGGGGGTGGAGCAGGATTTGGGACGCTGAAAAAAATCTGTATTACTCTGTATAATGCAGAGCAAATTGTATTGGGACTTCCTAGTCCTCAGCACACTAAGTCGGCCAAAGGCTCCTGTTCCTGCATTGCTTTTGACCTCTCGCCATCCTTCCTTGTGTAAAACAATGCAACAGTCACAGGAGAAACCTTCTTTGGTTCCTGTGGATCTTCACAGCTTGCAAAAGGTTCAGCATTTGCGTGGCTCCTGCTAAAACAATTTCCTTGCAAAAATAATGTAATACAATTTGAAAAAGTAGCCCCTTTATTTCAGGTGGCTTATCTCAGGCTCAGGTAGAAGCAGCTGAGCTGAGGTTTTCATTAGAATTCTCATGTTTTAGGAAATGAGTGAAATGTGGGTTTTGATGGTCTGAAAGGTTAGGGGTGAACCAGGAGGTACAGAGCGGGAGAGGAGTGATATTCAGACTTGTCCCTGCAGTATTGCTGTGAGCCCATGGCCAGAACTTGCCTTGGGCCAGACCCTGAGCAGCATTTCCACAGCAATTCATGTCACACCAGCAACACTTCGCTTTTCCTCAAGTACGTGTTTTACAAGCTGAGTTCATGCCCTTGGGGAGAAATAACAAGTGCCTGTGATTAGGAAGGTGATTTGATAGGACTGAAAAGGAAAATAGCCAAAGTTTTTCAGTGGAGGTAAATATTTAGTGCTTGTGTCAGTTGTGCAGAGCATTTGATTTCCTTAGTGCATTGGTTCTCCTCCCTCCCTCTCCACTTACATCTCTCTGCCATTTGCGGTTTGGTATGACGTGAAGAACCTGATAGAGGTTTATGAAGTGGAGGCTTTTGCAGACCTTTAATTTGAAGTGTGGTGGTGTGATGGCCAGAAGTGTTGATGAAAAGCTGCCTCGTGCAGTCCCTTGAGCTTTGGTCTAGCCTGAGTTGTCCATTTGCTTGGGAATGTGGCAAGGTTGAATTTGATTCTCCAGTTTTGAATTCTTCAGTTTTGAAATCTGTTTCTATCTGCAGGAAAAACCTTGCATATATTTTTTTCAATATTTATACCATGGGAGAATAGGGCTTATGGAATTATTTTCTTTGTGCCCTTTCACACCTCTCCCATGGTGACCAGCAGCAGACACTTGGGTCCATTGGGTGAAAAAGGGGCAGGTGATACTATAGACCCTTGCTGAGGGATTGAGGAGGAGGGATCTGCCAGGATAGAAAAATCCCAGGAATCTACTGCCTGTGCCCAGCTATGAACTCTACCTTTCCTGGTTCAGAATCTTTTGTTAAATTTTTTTTTAATTAGTCTTGTTCCCATCAGCCAATTTTTTTCTTTTTCTCCCAAGCAGCTTTAAACACATGGGGATTATTCCTTATTTATGTCAGAGTGCTCAGAGGTGCCAACAGAAAGCAAAGCCATTTTGTGGTGGTTATTTTTCTAACATGTAGCAAGAAATAGATCCTCACCCTTATGATGTTACAGGGTAAGTGAACTGCACAGACAAATGATGAGTGACAGGCCGTGTCCCATTTTACTGAGACAGGGAACTTGCCTGAAGCCCCAAAAGAAGTTTGTACAGAAACTAGAAACTGAGCCCCTGTGTTACAAGTCCAGGTGCCACAATCAAAAGTCTTTCCTTCATTTCCAAAACTTAATGGGAGATATTATTTTTCTCAAGAGAAGGTTTTGGATTTTTTATTTCCTCAAATGCAACCTAAATATTTTCTTTATTAATTTCATTCTCCTAGTTTGAGGTAGACACACTGTCAAAAATTCAATATCCCCTTTCAATTTGGCCTTCTGCTATTAACTACACATCTGCCTGACAGAGAACAATGACTGCCAGGTTTGCTCCTGCACACAGATAGAAGATCTAGTGGTGCCTCAGGAAACTTCTCTAACCCATATGGAAGACAGCGTGTGGCGAAATTTGCCAATCAGATAGGCTAATTAAGTATATTAAATCAAGCTAGAATGTCTCAGTATGAAGAGGAGAATACATGAGACATGGGTACCTCCACAGACATACCTGAACCAAATATGGCAGTTATAATATTTTTAAAATTTAGGAAGTTCTGCTGCCTAAACTAAACCCTGACTATGATGGATATTTTCCATTTTAATTGGTATCATAGTTTGGTGGGATTTTTTTGTCCAAATTTATTTTACATGCATGGGGTTTTCCATATTTTGTTGTTAAATTAAGGACCAGAAGGGTCTGTTGACAGTGTGCCAGTCCAATGAAGGTGATGTAAATCTTGTTGACCCTCTACAGCAGCAGTTTGGTCTTAGGATTTAACAGCCTTTATAGCTTTATTACAATGAATGAAATGTAATTTCTGTTCCCTAGGAATTTTGGTTTTTTGAGGAGTCTTTGAGGTTAGAACCTCTACTGGACACTCTGCTATGCAATTACCTGTACTATGGCTGATAAGCATGTTAGCCCCTTACTGTCACTGAGTTAATGTCCTTAGATGGGGCCTGTGCTGGCCTTAGGAATGGGGTATCGGGACATGGGCATGCCCAGCACAATCTCTGTCTGTGACTGCCAGGACAGTGGGCACCCAGGGCAGCACTGTCTGGTATTCCCCTGGCACAAGTGCCCAGACTCCAGCAGTTTGATCCTTGGGAATTCCCTGAAACAGAAATACTGTCTGTCCAGAATGCAGAGCACTGGACCCCTGCCTGTGCTGGTTCATTAACAACACCACAGAGGAAATATTGTCAGAATTAAAAACTGAGAAAATGTCCCTGTATAGCACATGGGAGATGTGGCTGGGTTTGTGCTATGTAATTCACTGGCTGTGAGAGCAGCAGTGGACTTCACTCTGCTGTCACGGTGGGCTGCAGGGGCTGAAAATTCCTTTCCATAGCTGCCAGCAGCATTAGGGTTGCAGCTAAGGGCCACCACCTCTCTCAGTTCTATGTGGCTTGGAGCAAAAGGTGCTCCTTCAGCTCTCACAACAAGCCCTTGAAGACTAGAATACTGGTCATTCTGAGAACAACCCCTAAGTCTTCTTTTTTAAATTCTTCTAGAGTTTGAACCAGAATTTTCTGTGAGAATATAGTTTCTGTGACAAAAAAACCCAAAAAAACCCCCCAAAAAACCCCAAAAAAACCAAAACCCCAAAAAACCCGAAACACTTTTCCATAAGAAGAATGGCAAGGGGAATGCTTCCTTAGAAAATGTCATTTTGAATAGTGTGTTAAATGCCTGAGAGACCTTTCTGACCAAACCCTGCTCAAGGGAGGTGGAGAAAAGCAGATATTTGTGAGGGACCAGGATAGGGCAAGATCTCCTGGGAGGTCTGTGCCCCTATTCACCATGGATGTTCTTAACTTTGCAGCAGAAGGAAGTGTACAAGATGTTTTTCTGTCTTTGTTCCTACATTCCCATGGCTTGCCCCACATACAATGCTTATTTTTCTCCTGCACAGTATCTTGTATGATGCTTTACCCAGCTGGACTACACAGAATGTGTGTAAATAGGATTTCATATCCACTTTGTGTGGGTGACTGCACAGTCTTCAAGAAGGTGAAGAGTGAAGGTTGTTTCCTCTGATTAGAACATATTCTAGAGTAATGCTTCTGTGATTCAAACCAAGGGGAGGTTTTTAGGTATGCAGTGTACAGTAATTACAAATTGGAATTTTGGCTAGAACAACCTCCTTTGCTTTTTTTGAAAAACTGCAATGAGATTTTTAACGATGATGGATGATCAGCATACTGGTTTTATGTTTTGCCCAAGAAGGATGAATCACAGATGTCAGAGCTGGAAAAGGCTTACAGAAAGAGGTCATCTAATCATCCCCAATAAGACAGGATCCTATTAATTTGTGATGGTAAAGACACTTGAAGAACACTTCAGTGGTAGTATCTTAGCTGTTCTGTTCATGTGCTTCTTCCTTGTGCTTTCAGGTTTTCTTTCAGTTCCATGGCATTTTTGCAAAGGAAGAAAACTCAGCCTAAGGCTTTCTTATGACAGATGCTAAGCAGTGCTCAAATCACATAAGCCAGATTCAACCCACAAGTTTTTGGTGACTGCCAACCAACCAAGAATTTCATAGTTTGAGCATTTTTCAAAGATAACAACCACTGGATCAGTCATTTGCTCTGTGCCAGGAAAATACTATGTTGGTTTTTACTAGTCACAAAGCTGGCATTTTCTCTGCAGGCTTTTTATGATGGTTTAATTTAAGTTTAGGAGGTAGCTCTGTCGTCTCTCTCCTTTAAAAATGTGTACATATGGAAATAGCTAGAAGTAAAGCAAATGAGTAAAAATGACATCTTTTCATAGGTAAGACTAAGCAGCCTGATTTAAAGGAAACTTTTTTGACAAGATCTTCTAAATATAGCCTTTCAGCTAGCTCCCCTGGAAAGTGATGGCAGGTTCAGGATTTCAAAGTTTTGCCTGAAAATAAAAGTCTACAGAAAGCATCCCCAGGATTTTAAGAGATATTTAGAAAACCATCAACCCAACATCATCCTTTATTTTCACAGTTTTTTTAAATGTTGTCTTTTATACCATTTGGATTAAGGACACTTAAATTGCACCAGGCTAGGGGCTGTGTTGACAATTTGCCAGGCTCTTGAGAGCCACATGTAATTTTAAAAATATGGAGAAAATTGCAGCTGGTGCTGATTTGGAACATGGCAGGTCGTTTCACTCCACCATGCAGAAGTGTTTCTATGCCCACAGAGGGACACATATTTTGACAGAGCTGTGGCTGTGCCAGGCTGTCCTGGGTGTCCTAAAAAAACCCACTCTTCCTGTGTCCTGTTTTGTAAGTGGGGATTTCTGAGTAATTTCTGAGCAGGAGACGTTGCATCATGGGATGGTGTTAGGAAAGTTGTCTGAACAGCTGCAGCTGGTGAGCTTCATTCTGAGTGTGCTGGGTGCTCATCCAGACCTGTGCCTGTCTCCTACTGAGGGTCCTGAAAAACACCTGCAGCAGCCTCAGAATACATGGAGTGGAAAGCAGCAGAGAATTCAACAACCAAGTGGTACAAACTGTTTTTGAAAAAGTAAAGGTAGTTATGTAATTTTCAGGTAGAGAGATAAGCTTGTCCTTGACTTTCCAGAAGGCCTGAGCCAAGACACGGTTAAAAATGTCAACATGTCACTCACTTGGGTTTCTGTGAAATACCTGAAATCACTTAATGTGTTTTTTAAAGCAATAATCATTGGTCAGAAGGACAAATAATGTCATATGTTGTGCTGATAATTCTGTTTGCTAACACAAGGTTTTTCTGCTATACAGATAGGACTGAAGGATTTTGTTCTTGGTAGCCAGAGGAGGGAATTGTGCTTGTCCCTTACTAAAAAAAAAACATGGGCTGTGCTTATCACTCATGTGGCTGGGCAGGTGCCAGGAAGGATGACTGATACCATTGCATCTTATGGTTAATTACCCAACAAAAAGACAATAATAACATCTCAAAACCTGCAAACCAGACATCAGACTTGTTTGTATAATCATATCACCTTGTGCTTTGTGCTCCTGGTTTGTGTCTCATGGCCTGAATGGAGTCTCTGGGCTACAGAGTAAGTAACAAATAAAAAAGCCAGCAGTCATTAAAATGACTGTGGTCCTACGTTGTTAAAATTGACAGGCTACCCCAAAAATTCAGAAAAACATAAGGAAAATTGTTACTTCCATGGAATAATTCATATTGTCCTATTTTCTAGCCCAATCCAGTAGGCTCTACCAACAAAATGGAGCTGTCCTATTTCTGAGGCATTACAATGATTTCAGTATCTGTCTTCTGCATATCTCTCACACAGCAAGATCTTCCCCTTGCCAGAGTTGGAGCCAGATATTTTTTTCTTTAGGACTTTCTCAGGGATTTTTCAAGATATTTCCTCTGTGTGTTTGCAGTTAGGGATGTTGCAAATACTGGGGCTAACCTCTGGTAATTGACCCTCTTTTTCACCAGGGTCTGGAGTGAATTGTTGGTCATTCCTGGTTGTGCTTGTTGTGATTGCCTGAAAATCTGAAGCTGTGTTAGCTAAGATTCTTGCATTTCCAATGAACAATGTAGGCAGTGTGTCATGCTGTGGGGTAGGTGGTGGTCAGTGCAGGTGTGCCTGTGATCTCTCTTGACCTACAGCTGCAACATCCAAATGTACAGGTCATGTAGGAAAGACTGGTCTGATCCCACAGACTTCTCTGTGGTTGCCTCGAGAGAGGAGCCTTTCAGCTTTTGTGGGCAAGAATTTGTCGGACTGTAGAACAGCAAAGCCAGGCCACCGCTGTCCGCTGCAAAATGCAGTAGCTGCCTTCACAGTGTATAAAGAAACTTGATCAGGAGTAATATTTGTGGTTTAAAAAGGCTGAAGACAAGTAGGAGATTTCCCTGAAAGCTGCAGGAGTGGGAGGCTGACTGCCCACATGATTTCTTTGGTGAAACAGCCTTCTAATAACAGTGGTATCAGCCAAGGCTACAGCCACAGAGCCAAGTGGGTGTTGCTGTTACCTGGGCATCATTTTCTTTGTGTGAATCTCTGCTGGGACCTTCTTGCAGCACAAATGAAACTTTATATCAGCTGCTCAGCTGGAATAAATCAATTTTACTAACAATAGCAGGATTTGGTCCATATGATAATTTTTTGTGCCTGTTTGAGCAAGGAAGGGTCTGGCAATAAAGCTGTGCAAGTATAATGTTTCTTGTGTAGAGGAGGCAACAGTAAAGAGGCTGTGCTGAAGACAGGTTGGGTTATGTTTGCTAAGTGGATGGAGCCTGTCAGGGAGATCACACCTCCTTTTAGAAGCCTGTGTACATCACTGTCCTGTCTCACAAATGCTTTTCAGATATCTTTTAAACATGGACAACATGTTTTTAAAAGGAAGAAATGTCAAGCTTTCCTAATACTGTGTCCACCCTTACTATGTGGTTCTCGGTGTGAAATTTGATTTTGCTGGGTCAATGTCCCACACCTGGACTTTGACTCTCTCTATTAACTGTCCCTCCACTCATTTTGTCCTGCACTGTCTCCTTGAGTTTGCTAATTACTGATCAACAAACAGATGGACAGAAGAATCACAAGGCCTTGTTATCAGTTTGTACTAATTTTAATTAAATGCTCTCATTGGACACTCCTGGAGTCTTAATGAGGCAGAGGAAATCAGTGAGTGACAGAGTGAATTGCTAATTCACTGTGCAGTAACTACAGGCAGTGGGAATATCTGAGATCCTCTGGGCTGCATCGGAAACCCAGAAGTGTCGTAGCTCCAGAAATGAAGCTGGATCTGACATCCTCTGCTGGGGAAAAAGAAGATGCCTTCAGATTAACGATAGATGAAGAAGATTTGTGAAACATTGTCAAAATATGTACTGTGGTTTAGTGCAGAAACAAGCCCTGTCTTGTTTGCTAACTGGGCTTTTTTTTTTTTCTTTCTCCTTTTTGGGAAGAATCCCACTGTATGCCAGGACTAAGTCTGATTTCACCAACCCTGTGGGAATACACAATGAAGAGTTGAGCCTCTTTGATGCAGCTCAAATGAAAATACAGGACTAATGCACAGGCTCCCTTCCATGCCACCAGGATTTTTGCAGAGATCTTGTTGATGGTGTGAATAAGCTCCTTGCCATTCAGCACAACTTCTCAGAAGGCAGATTAACCAACCAGCGTCTGAACATGTTTTCAGCACAGGGAGGATTTACCAGGGGGACTGTAAACATTCACATTTGTTCCTCTTCAAAGAGATGGTTCTGCTCTCATTACTTCCCCTCTCTCCTCCACCTGGCCCCAGCCCTACCCTATTTTGCCTCATGATTTACTGGGCTTCCTTGAACTCTGACCTGTGTCAATGGGGCTGTGATGTAAACATCTTCCTGTGGCTGCAGAGCTGTGACCTGGAGGAGCAGGTGGGGGATGAGGATGGGTGAGAGCTGTGTCATTTGTCTGACCCTATTTTTGGCCCTACAGTTCCTTGCTCTCCAGGACAGCAAGAGGCAAAGCCTGTAGGAGTCAAGAAGAGCCTTTCTGTTGACTTGAATGATCTTAGGATTGGGACATATGTTTGCTGTGCAAACTGGAAGATAGCCCTCATAAACCCCAGGAAGTGAAAGAGGGAGATTCCCCCAGGCACGCGGAGGTCCTGCTCTCTGGGTGATCTTTCTTTGGGAATGAAAGCAGATCCGCAGCTCCTTGTGTCCGACAGCACAAGAGGAGCTTGCACAACAAAAGAGGAGCTGGCGTTGTGAAAGCCAGGCAGGAAACTCTCTGGCTCCAGACACGTAGGCACAGCTCAGGGCCTGGCCCAGGAGAGGAGGATTCTTTGTGTTTTGTTGCTCTCATCAGTGCGGCTGCCAGGATCAAACTTGAGTCCACATGGGAGGATGCAACGGGAGTGGGAGTGGAAGGAGCGTGGGTGCCGAGAGATGTTGTTTTTGTGAAATTCGTGAAGGTTATTGGGAAGGAGTCAAGTGTCAGTCAGTGGTTAGGGTGTTCCTTCCAACCTGTGTTGTGGACATGCCAGCTGTGCTGCTCACTTTTCCATAGTGTTTGGTTTGAAATCAGATTTCAGCCTGGCTGCAAGACCACTATGACTGTCAATTAATATTTTATATTATTTATTTATGAAGATGAATATTGCAATTATTGTGGGTGCTCTAGGGGCTTGCTTTTCCACCTGGAAAATGTTTTCCTGCAGGACTGCATCTGTTCCTGATATGTTTATATTTGTAACATGATTTTCTCCAAGAGCCATTCATGGAGCCAGTATTACAAACATGAAATGAGATCTCAGACTGAAAAACTTGGATAACATGGTCGCTGTGGGACACTCAGATACTGTTATTTTTCCCTGAGAAGTCTCTCTGGTGAAAGAAGGAAAGTGGAAAATTGAATTTAGTTCTTTCTACTGACCTCAACTTCTGCTGTGCTGCTCTACAGAAAAAAAATAAGTCAGCTTAAAACTGAGGTTCTAAAATAAATAGTTTCTCTTGGATTTCATTAGAACTTGAAATAATTTACCTTAATTTCTTGTCCTCACCAGCTTCAGCCAGCTGGGAGGACTCTGCAGACAGTGGGGACCTGACAGAGAGTTTTTTGAGGCACTGTCATGACACAAATGTTAATCAGCATTTCAGTAAACAGCCTCTGTCATGAAACTGTAACATCAGCTTTCTTGGAAAATACCATAATAATTCAATAATTCAATTTTTAGATTAAAACAAGGACTTACATACCTGTTTGAACACAATTCTATTTGTCTCAGAGGGTGGGAGAAGGTTTAGGTCAGCACTCATGTTCAGTATCCACAGACAGCTGACAATATTTGCTGCCCTTCCCAGATCAAAGCTGAGGCAGAGGGCTGAGTCTGAGTGCATTTGTGTTTTTGTATCAGTAAGCTGACTGTGGATCTACAGCTGAATTCAAGTAACCTAAAATCTCAGACTTTGGTAGAACAGTGCTGGTGTGATTTGCCATTTGATGAGCCACCCCTCATCAGCTGAACTGTGGAAGCTGAAACGATATTCTTATAAAACCCTGGAATCATAGAATGGTTTGGATTGAGTGGGACCTTAAGACTATTTCATTCCAACCCCTTGCCATGGTCAGGGACACTTTCCACTGTCCCAGGTTGCTCCAAGCCCCATCCAACCTGGCTTGAACACTTCCAGGGATGGGGCAGCCACAGCTTCTCTGGGCACCCTGTGCCAGGGCCTCCCCACCCTCACAGTCCTTTACATTTTTAATTTTCATTGGGACAGACTGAGTGATTATTTACAAGGATAGACAGTAGCTCTGGTGATAGTCTGATGTGAAGAGCAGAGGCATTTCAGCCCGGTGTGTGAGTGAGACCTGTTCAGCCTTCCTTGGTTAAAACCTTCATCAGGTTCGGCAGCATGGCAGAAAGACAAGGGTTTGCACATGCTCCTGGGGAGGAGCAACTGCTTTGGACAAAGGATGCTGGAATCTCTGCTGACCTAGAGAGGAGACTGCAAATAGCATTATATTGGCATGCTCAGCATGTAGTAATGATTCCTGGGAGTCCTACATCTTGTTTGTTGGGTGGGGTTTTCTCCATCTGTCTACCTATCTCTACAGTGTATATGAACCACAGCTGTTGACAAGGAAAATATGCAGTTGCTCTGCAGCAGCAGGAAGGAAAAATAAATCATCCTCCCCGTGCCCCTTCTGTTACTATTGACGTACCAGTGACTATGCTAAGGTTAAAATCACACAGAGCTATATGTGTCAATGACAAGGAATTTGCTCTGAACTGGATCATGCTGCCACTCATGACAGATAAATTCTCTATTTGTAATTGCACTCCCCTTGGCAGACTGCTCAGCTTTATGGCCATGATGGTTATTTCAGCAAAGTTGCTCACATTTTGTGCCAACACAGTGTCAGGAGAGCATGGCTTTAATAGGAGTTTTGCCACAAGAGGATGAGAACTGGGCATTGAAATGACCATCTAGAGCAGAGCTCCAGAGGGGTTGATTGTCCTCTGTGCAGCTGAGGGGGGAGTTTGCTTCTTGAGATGTTTTATTTTGCTTTTTACACAAGAGCTCTTCCCCTGCCCCTTGTGATTCACCCAGCCGATGGAGCTGCCCACATTCCCCAAACAATCTTGACAGATAGTAAAGTTTCCCTCATAAGCCATGCATATTTTTGTGAATAGATCAGATGTCACCAAGGGCACCATTTCAGTTTGTCATCTTCCTCTGGCTTACACTGTAGATGCTCCTTCTCGTTAGTGGAGTTGCATTCATTTACACTAACTGACAGTGTAGCCCTGTGTTTTACATGACTTCTGGGATATATGTATTTTTCTTTTTTGAAGTCTTCTGCCCTCAGGCTCCCATTCTGCCTAGCAAATGAATGTTTCAGGAAGACATCCAAAGCCAATCTCTGTATCCTGTGGTGAAAACAAGACTGACTGTATTCATTCCTGCTTGTCACTGTCTAAAATATGTCTTCCTGATTAAGTTAGTGGACAAGAGCTAGTCACACACTACAATATGATACAAAGAATATAAAAATGCACACTGTGCTCTCCATGACCTTTCTTCCTTCATGATCAAATTTTTTAGGGTTGTTGTTGTTTTTGTTGTTGTTGAATACCTTCTGTCTTGAGAACTTTTCTTCCTTTGGCTGATCCTGCTGACTTCTGTGTGAGTATATCAGACATGAGCAAGGACAGAATTCCAGTCCATCTTGCACAGACAGCACATATTTCTGGTTTGCTGTAACTGTTTATATCAGAGTAAGCACACAGAGGACACGTATAAAATCTGGATCCAGCGTACTACACATCATACAGCAAATTTGATTTCATTGGCCTATACTGTCTTTTATTTGCCTGCTAAGCCTTTAAAATCATATAACTTCACAGATTTCAAATCGTACAGTCTCCACTCTCCAGCTGGAAGATTGAAGGGGGATTATAGGCTAATCTCAAATGTCATCACAGTTGCTACCTCCACTACACTAGTTCCTTTTGTTTAAAAATAGTGAAGCATTAGGGCTTGGTTTTTTGTTTTTCTTTTTTCTCTCTCTCTTTTTTTTTTTTAAGAAGATAATGTTAAGCACTGCAGAGGTTAATGTTAGTGAAAAATTACAGGTTTAGGAATCCACAGAAGATTTTCTGGAAAGAACAGTCAGTTTCTTTGGTACCATATTACAGCTCTACGTCCATGCTCTATGTGTCCAGGAAAAGGTCAGAAAATTCTTTACTCATGATCATGAAGATGCTTCTGAATGAGGTTGGAAATGTTCCTTTGTCATTTGTTAACTCCCACCACCAGCCACTGCCTGATATTCTGCCTTGTTCACCATGTCTGCAGAGGCACCAATTTTATGTGTTGCTTAGGCAGCATTATCTTTTAAGGAGGACTAACTCATTTAGCAGCCTGCTCTCTGACTGTCAGGGTATATTGAGTACTTTAACATTTATAAGTGTTTCCTCCTCTTCTCTTACTTGTTTTGGCTTACTCTTTTTTTTTTTTTTGTCTCATTTTTCTCATTTAATTTTTGAGCCATGACACTGAGTCTGACCCCAGATGCTGTCTCAGATATTGTTGTGTTTACAGGCTACCCACTTCTATGAAGGATTCTCCTCATGTCCAAAAAATGCATTTGCTGGTTTTGCCACATGTTTTGCCTGAGAATTCAAGTGTAGCTGTTCATCCTGCAGTCTCTGCTTTTGAGCTCTGTGTCTCACAGCCTGAAGCTTTGCTCTCTTCCAGACTCACACACTGCTGAATGGTTACCTGTTCACTGAGTGGTGCAGTTTGTGCTCTGTCATCTCTCTCCTCAGGCGATACATTCTCCACAGTTGGTTTTGCTTCTGTCTTTTCTTCACAATTCTTCACATTCTTCATTTGTGAGACCTTTGGTTTGTCTACTCTGTGTTAGAAACTGGGATGCCATAGACTAGACCAGTCAAGCTGACAAGGTAAATTACTGTCCCTCCACCCTTCCAGGCACAGCTTTCTCTATGCAGGGTGGTAGATGTTCAGTTCAGGAAATCCTATGGAGAGTGGGACTGCTGGCAATATCCTGAGCACCCACAAGTTATCCAACACAAGTCTTCTGCATCTTCCTGTTTCTGCTGCCTCATCAGCTATAAAAACTGGGGTCTGCACTAGCCACTCTAGGTTCTTCATTTGTGAAGAATTTCTTCACAATTCTTCACATTCTTCATTTGTGAGACCTTTGGTTTGTCTACTCTGTGTTAGAAACTGGGATGCCATAGACTAGACCAGTCAAGCTGACAAGGTAAATTTGTTTTGTTTTCTACAAGAATACAAATTTCAATGCTAATTAACCTCCTCAAGTTTTTGAAGTGATTGGCTAGTATGCCTTTACTTCCCTAGTCATGCAGCTAGTTGCAGAGGACAAGAGAGCCCTCACAAGTATCAAAAACATCGTTCATAGTGCACAGTGCTCGTATTTTCTCTGAAGTTTAACATGCATCAGAAATTCAGGCTTTTTGCATTTTGTTATAAAGCTGTGGAGATGGAGTTAACTTCCCCTGAAATTTGTTTTCTCGTCTAAAGCAGAACACACATAAACTTTTATCTTGAGTGCACCTGTGTACAGCATGCCTGGTTTTGATGCAGTGAAGAAAAAACAAGCGCCTAGTCTTCTCTAATGAGGAAGCTGACCAAGGTGTGCCTGTGGTTTTATTCAGCGTGCTGTGTTAAAAGGATGAAAGGCACTATAAAAGAGGAGAGTTTTTCTGGAACCATGGTCCAGTTGTTCGGCCAATGGGGCATGCTGCATTTTCCATTTCTCACATTGCCAGTAGGCACATGAGTAATCGTGTGGTAAAGGAAAGAAAAGAAGGGACCAAAAAGAGCACAGAGGGCGAGCGTGTCAGGCCTTAATGAATGCCGTGCCCCAGCCCAGGTGCTCGTTTCCAGCAAAGTGTCCGTACGTCACTTATTATTTAGAGTCTCTAACACTTGCTCAAGGTGCCAGAAAATAAAAACAGACGCTGACACGCAGCGGGCACAGAGCGCGGCGGCGGCAGCGCAGATGGAGGTTGGATTTCACGCCCCGGCGTTGGCTAACATGGCGCGAGGGGGATCGCTTTCACAGGGGCTGACCGGGCCGCGCTCCAAACGAGGCGTTCCACATGATTTCACATCCAACAATCGCTGCTGCAGTGGCACATTTGTTGTTTCCACTCGTGCGATAAGGCAGCGATGTGCTGGTGCATTCACGGGAGCTTTATCGATCGGGCTGTTTTCCTAATGTGCTCTAAGCCGCGGAATTACAAATCCTGGATGGCGCGTTACCGTGCTCTGATGGCTCGGGGAGGCACACGGGAGCCATTCATCCTGATCAGTTACTGTCAAATACTCTCCCCCAGGCCCAGAAGATAACTTGTCTTGCCTGGAGGAGTAGGTGTGTGCCATGAGAATGAAGCCCAGCGTAAAACATAACTCTAGTTCCCCTGCCTGTGGGTTGCTAGCCACAGAAAATTTACTTGATGGTGCGTTGGTAAAGTACAAGAAATCAATGCGAGTCTTCTGTGTATTTTCATAGTAAATTTGGCATTTGAGCCATGTTTAGTAAAGTTTTGCCAGGGGTAGTAAGCCTTGCCAGCTTCTTTTGTGATCCAAGGAAAAGTTCTTTATCTGGCAATGCAAGAAACTTCATGAAAGTAAAATTGACTTATGGCTTGAGGATGAAAGTAGTATGCCACAAAAAACCAAAAAAGATGTTGCAAAACAAGGCAGTGGGAGTGTATTTTTTCTAGTGTTTAATTATACTGGCGAAAAGGGAGCATCTAAGAGCCAGAGCTCAAAGCAGGACCCAGTGTCCAGTGAAGAGAAAGGTGCTTGCTTCCTTAACCAACAAAGTATACGAAACCCATTTGGAAACTTTTCCCAGCAACATTTTCTGATGGAAAAATGGAATTTCCAAAACACTATAAATACAATAATTCAGAAAATCTTTGATTATCGTAAAAATACAGTGAAAATCCCAACAAAATTTTATTTGAATATGCATAATTAAAAAGATATGTTATTTTGCTGAATCTGACTCAACTTACTATGTTCTGAGTCAGCTCAATAAGCTATTAAGTTGCTTCCACTAATGCAGCAAGAACCTTCAAATGTTTAAATGACTTGTTTTTCTCTACTCTTCAGTTTGCTCAATTCTCAAATCTCTCTCAAGAGCTTCATTTTAGTTGCTCTTGCATACTTTAATCCACATCTTTGTAAGGTCACTAGGCTTTAGCCATACAGTTATTTATTTCAAGACATATTGTGTATTTCAAGACACTTGTGTATTCTTCCCTAAATTTTTCCATTTTCCTTGTTTAGTTCAACGAACCTAAAGGTTTGCATAGTGCTTGCATCAAATATGACACACAAGTACTGATAGAAAGCCATTTAGCCTGAAGGAAGGACTTTACTAGAATTTATGCCTAGTTCAGGGGAGGAAGGGGTCTCTGATTTCTCTGTTGCAATGTACCCTATTGATATGTTACTGTAAAGTGGCTTTAATTCTGTTGGATCCATGTGTTTTCACAACCTGAGATTTTTTAGATCCTGAATTTTGGCCTGAGTCGATCTTTGAGTAGATCTGTAATGTATGAAAAGGGCAGTATAATATATTTACGTGTGTTATGTATATAAGGGCCATTCTCATTTTCTGAGTTTAATGGTGAAGAGGGAATAAAGTTTTTAAGACATGGGACAGATTTTTTTAGATGAATACCTGGAGATTTGAGAGATTCTGCAGCATTTATAAGTGATAACGCTGCTGTGATCAAACAGTTGTGGTTTTGTGTTTAAACAATCCCCTTTCTTTGTGATCTTGTGCTGTGGGTGTGGCACTGAAAAGAAGGATTTGACAGTAAAATCCATCTCCAAAGGGAGACCTGTCTTCTAAGGCAAGACTTGTAAGCAGAGCAAGTAGGGGCAGTGATCAGAATCTCCTCACACTGCTGTGATGGCAGAGAGGGGTAGTGTTACACCAGGGGAGTGCTCACGATTTACTTGTGCAGCAGAGAGAGAAACCTAACCCTTTCTACCAGCAAAGAAGTCAAATATTTAATTTGTGTCTCCAGAGAAGTGATTCTTTTTCTGCTGTTATTGTGGAAACAACGAAGTTATTACTGCCTTTTTTTTTGATGCTGAAAGACCATTATAATTGGAGTTTTCATTTAACAGATTCCTTTTGCCTTCATTACAAAGAGCAGCAGTTTTAAAGGGAACTTGGCCAGCTTTGCTGTTTTATAGCCTTGAGATCTCTGCAGTGGATGAGGTGACCACATTTCACGCCTTCATCTGCTGAATAGTGAGAGGTAGATCCAGCACCCTTGTGTAACACAGCCTTGTTCCTTCCCTGGGGCTGCAGTGGGGACTTGGAGGCCATGGGAAAGGGAGCCCTTGGTCATCCCTTGATGGGTCACATCCTGCCTGCAGGACAGACCCTCCTCAGGCGTCTGCCTGTCTGCAGCTGAAGATGACTCCCATCCAAAGGGGAGAAGCCAAGCCAAGGCAGAAGTCCTGGAATCACCAGCGAAGAGCATCTGCCAGGCCTGGCTGTAGCTGTGTGTTGGAAAAGCCTCGTCTGCATGGGGAATGGCACTCATTCAGCAGATGACAGCCAGCACTTGGCAGGGCCCCACCAGCCCTGACCTTTGGGGCAGGTGGGAGGGCAAGCCAGTGTTTACCTTGGCCAGTCTAGCCAGGGTTTATTCCTCATGGAAATGGGAATAAACTCTTGAGTACTCCCTTCCCACAGCTCCCAGTGTGCATTGGTGGGGTACACTGCATGTCAGGATCTGACCCACTAGCTGTGCCCCATGGCTGCAAGTGGTGACAGCTCTTGCTGGTGATGTCACCGATCTTATTGGAAAAATCCTTAGTGTGGGGTAGCCCTTGTGCATTATTTATTTCCCAGCAAAGTCTTACTGGGTTGGCAAACACAGCATGAAAATGCCAGCTTTTGGAGCACCTGTACTGAGGGAAAATTGTGTCAAATTAAACCATTGCATTTAAATACACACACCATTCTATGTATATACAAGATAAATATATATGTGACATTAATAGGACTAAACTAGACAGTTTTTGCCCTCTACAATGAAGACAACTCATGCTGAGGTCTGGGCTTCCTTCCATCATTTATGCGACAAGATTCCCTTTATCACACTTTCAAAAGTACCATTTCTGAAGATACTTTCTTGTGGACTAATTGGGATTATACTAAGGCAGAGGTGCAATTCTGAAATGTATATATATGTAGATATTGTACAGTAAAGCTCCAAGGCTATTTGGAGCTTTGCATTCTCAAGAGAGACTGGAAATCCTGTATTGCTTTGGTTGGAAGATGCTGGAATAGAAAGGGGTCAGCGTGTGGTTGAACTGACAACTGGTTCCCCAAATCTGAACTGCTGCAAGATACTTACTTTGATTTAACATTTGGCCCACTCATTAGGGTTTTTTTGCTCCAGGTTGAAATCTATATCAGTAAACCTTATATATGTTCGAGTGGCAGATTTTCCCCTTCACTCTTGGAAGACAAAGGTCATAAGGAACTTTTTTCTTGTGATCATAAGCCAGGTCCTGATCTTGTTTCCACAGCTAAATATCTGGAATAACATAATGTGTTTAATAGATTTGCTTCAGATCTTTGGCCATGTGAGTGATACTGTGAAGGACTCTCCCATCTCATCTAGTGCACATTGCACTGACCCACTGAGTCAAATTACAGGCACATCAAGGAAAATAGGGTTTCACAAATGCACGTGCAAACCACACACTAGTTCAGCACGGTGGGTGCAGCATGTGGCTTGCTGCAGTTTATTGTCAGAGCCTTTCATTAATTAAAGCCAACAGCAGAAGCTGATGCTTGGACATCACCCAGTAAAGAAACTCTATCCTCTGCAGAAGGCGCAGGGAGTCCTTGGGAGGACTGCAGGGATAAATATATGCACATTTGCCCATCCTGATACAGTAGCTCTCATCTCCCAAGCTTTCATCTGACTTCTGCTCTGTAAATACCTCTGGTCATACAAGGGAAAGGCTATACCCAGTAAAATGGGAAGCCAGTGCCTTCGCCCTCTTCACTTCACGCTTATGTGTGTTGTCTGTCACCTTGTAGTTAGAGATACACTGATAAACTAGTAGCTGCTGGTAGTTATCAGGAATTTAATTGAGAACCGTTTAACATGAGGGTGACCTTGTGAATGAAATTCTGAATGAAATAGTTTCTTAGACACTCACCACACACTAAATAGTGCTGCAGCTCTCTCTGTTCTCCCTTGCTGTGTTGCAGTCACTATTCCAAGCACTCAACAGCATAGATGATCATCCTTCAAATGTTGTACATTGTTTTATCAACACTTGAGGAGAAAAGTGTTGAATCCTTGTGGCCAGAAACCAGAGGGATACATGGAGAGTTCAGCACACGCTCCACGCTCTATGAAAGGGCAGAGAGGGTCTGTGAGACCTGTCAGAGCTGCTTCAGTCTACCTGGTCAGAGATATAAGTGGTCTTAAAAAAACAAACCACAACAAAACAAACTGGTTTTAGTTTTTCCTTCTAAAACAGGCATAGACCATGATGGGTTTCTTAATTTCCAATCTTTTGTAAACATATTAAGAGACTGCTATTTTCATTAGGTTTTCCCTGGTCTCTGAAGCCTGACTCTCAGATAGTACATTTTGACTCAGATCTGCTGGTGCCAGCACAGCTGCACTGATTCACAACAGTAACATGATCTAGTTACTTTTTCTAGTAACACATTCACAAAACCTTTCAATCTGCTTTCTCCAACACTGGCAGGGCAGAGTACACACAGGCAGATTAAATCTTCATGAAGCCTGGACCCTTCCCATTTCAAGGATGCCTACATTTTGATGACTGTCACTACAGGTTTTTACTCTACCATCAAGTCCATAATCCCAAGCAAAGCTCTCCAGACAGGCAGTTATTAGCAATTTCTAATCTGCTGCATGACCATCTGCTGCTTTGCTCTTAGTTCAGTGCTGCCTGAGTCTGGGGACCCAGCTATAATGTGCCCTTGCTGATACTTAACAAATGCTGAGAGGAATACTTTACTGTTTTGCATTTTCCACTCTGTTTCTTCCCCTTCTTGGCTCCATTCTTTTGCCTAGTTTTCACATTATTGGGTATGGTGTCTGGTTTCTAGTAGCATATTAGTAATGTAGGAAAAATGAACATAATTGCAAAAATACCACACAAAAGAGTCATATGCTGCTTTCATTGCTTAATCCGCTTGCTGGGAATAATTGAGTGGGATTCCTTTTGTTTTGTAGCTGCTTGATTTTCTGAGTAAAAGTCCCCTCCTCCCATGCTTGACCCTGCAAGTACTAATGGGCAGACAGGCTTGAGAGAAATAATAACAGAATCCAGCCCTTTGAAACTGAGCCTGCTCCAGGGAGTCAGAAATGCGTGGTTGAAAGTACTACTGCTTGTCATTTCTCATAGCTCGTGTGCTTTGGAGACATTGGCAAAGATTCACCTGGACTGGGGTGTGAATTCAGCTGCAAGCTGGTGATGATAAGCTCCGTGCTACTGGAGTAACACAGATATCAGGGGGGCTCTGCCATTGGAATGGGGAGACCCTCTCCTAGGAGAGCCATAATTCAATGTTGTTGTAATGGGAAGTGCCCTTAGAAGAGACCTCTTCTGTCAAAAACGCGTTTGCCTGGTTCTGTGTAGCTGTTACTAGTTCAGTGTAAAGCCTCATTCATCCAAATGTGTGTCATCACCCCTGTTTTAGATAAATGTGGTGGTTCAAGGTGGGCTCAAAGCCACATTGCTACTTTGCACCCCAGCAGGTTTCAGCTTCTCTCTGTTCTGCAGTACACAGTGATGTGGAATTGCCTTGCACAGCTCTGAAGGTGTTACTGGTCCTACTTGTTCTGTCCTTGATTGCTTCTGCGTTGTTTGGGTTTGTCCAGAGCACAGGCAGAAGTGTTGTTGTAGGAGAGCAGAGCAGGAGCAAGAGCTGCAGGGAAAAATTCATGTGTGTGTTCCCAGACAGGCTCTGGGCTGCTGGTGGCATTTCCAAAGCTCTGGGTATCTACTCAGGGGCCTGTCAGGAAACTGCAGTTGCTGTTGCTGGGATGGTTTGTAATGGGAAAGGAGACACTGAATGCATGCATCTAGTGTGGTCTTGTATGTTAGGACTGAGGTTGTTTTGTTATGTGAACAGCAGTGGTGAGACAGAGGAATGTTAAACACAACCAAGGGCCCATGCATTAAAAAGCACATTGATATATCATGGGGATTATACAAAAAGTCACTAATATGTTGACAAGATGAAGATAGGGCCTTGAAGGAAGAGATTTAAAGACCTTCAGCTGTAAACCTCATCAACAGGAAGATTGAGAGATGACTAAATTGCAGTCTGTAAGTACTTCATGGGAGGAAGATACCGGATATTAAACAGCTCTTTCATTTAGGAAAATAAAGGCATAAGCTGATAGCAGAGCTAAAAGGTGAGTCTGGACAAAAGCAAGGTAGAATCTAGACAGGCAGTGGAGGTGAAAAGCCTCTGGGACAAACTGCTGAGGGAAAGCATGGATTTTCCATCTTTTGATGTCTTCAGCTCATTTCTGGAAGCTTTCCTGGAAAATGCTTTTGCCAAATACAGCAGCACTGACTAGATGGGAGTTCAGATTAGATGTTCAAACAGTCCCTACTTGTGTAAAGCCCATATATCTTCTTGTCACACAGAGAGGACATAGCTCTGGAGAGAGGCTTGGCAGACCTGGCACATTCCTAGGTCCAGTACTGGTGTGTGGTGTAAACCTGCACAAAACAACCTTGAATGGCCATCTAAAACCACATCCAACACAAAAGATTCATACTATATTTGGAGGATCAGACACTAAAATAAATGACTTGGTTTCATTGTTGCTTAACAGAAGTGAGTGCTGCAAACACTTTATTATCCTGGAATAAGGATAATTATTTATGCACCAAAATAAAATTTGGGTGCTTAAGGATTTTGTACATAACCAGACATTGTATCTTCCTGTTCCTATATGGAACTGCCAATATTTGAGCTCACCCACACACTGTGATGTAATAAATGCTACAAGTCATGCCTGCTTTTTCATTTGGGAAGGAAACTGAAAGCTGTTCCTTGCAGAAGGCTGTTGTCCATACAAAACTCAGCGCAGGCTGTGGCAGCTTTATTGTGCAGCCATGTAACATTCCTACCAGTAATGCATGTGTGTGTAGAGAGAGGGCGGGCAGGCAGTAATTGTTTCACTGACAGAGAAGATATAGACAGATGCACAGAAGCATTCTGGAACAAAAATGGGGCTGCATCCACTGAAACAACAGATGCTGCCTTGTGAAAATATTTTTTCCATTATGGCTCCAATGTCATCTCCCACTTATCTCTCTCAGAAGTGCAGAAGGAGCTCATTTCAAGGGTACCTATTCTTGCCAATGGCATTCCTCCTGCCTCACAGCCTCAAAAAAGGGAATGGGTTTTTAACAGGCATCGTGGTGGGGGGACCATTTGTCTGCGATTAGGCCCGAGAAAGGAAAGAAACTTTTGTCCTGGTGAAAGGGAAGCTTGTAGTTCATTAAGCGGTGCAGGGATTAGCCATGTCGAGAGCTCTGTTCTCAAAAAGGGCTGGAGAGGGCCCGGGGAGGGGAGGGCTCCTTGTAAGAACTTTCTTCCTTTTCTCTTCTATTCTGTGGGTCTTTAATGGCTTCCCCGCGGTGGGGCACGGTGTAAGTAGGGGATCCTGGTCTTATTAGTGGGCTTTGGGTCCCCCACCTCCCTCCAGCCCAGCATCTCTTTATCATTCTGCCAGTTCATTACAAGCCCCAGCCAAGTCTTCACTGGCTTGGGACTAGGCTAAAGAGAGAGAAAGAAAAGGGATGGGGGGAGGGAAGAGGAGGCAAAGCAATTAATTTGGGAGCATTCAGGCCTGAGAATGTAGGCCACTCCAGAAGAAACAGTCCCCCCAAAGAAAAGAGAAAAAACCCAACCTTTAACAATGTTTTCTTTCAAGGTTTTGGCTACTGTTGCATAAAACCCTCCAGTGCTTTGATATTTTTCCACTTCTAATTTGCTTGAGCCGAGGAGTTTCTCCATAGAGATGTTTCCTTTCGTTAGGGGCTTTCAGATTTCCCCTTGATTCCCAAATGCTTCTACTTTGGAGGCAGAAAGGCTTTTGTCTTTTTTTTGGTATCAATAGTCCCTTGGGGCGAAAATGTGAAATTTGTGTGCAGGTAAATTCCCTCTGTCCTTGCTGGGAACCTCAGATGAGTACTGGCCACTATAGCAGGCAAGTCTAGGCTCTATGGTTTGCCTCCTGCTATTCCTTTGGAAAATTCCTTTTGCAGTCAAAACACTCCTTGTTCTTTCAGGTGGATATGATCAAATGCAGAATTACTGCAGGTCTCACTGGCACAGAGAGCCATCTGGGGAGCCCACTTGCTTGGAAATTCTGGAAAAGATATTCTGGCAGAAATTCATCGTTAAACATCAATTCTGGAGTGGAAACCCCTCTTTCCAGAGGTCTGAGCTCACTAGTTATTCCTCATCTGGACTGAGAGCTCATGAATAAGAATATTGCCACGGGACTGACAGCAAAACAGTTTTTCCAGAATCAGCTCCAAGCACAGATGCTGTCAGAGCTATTTCCTCTGGAGCAGTGGGAGTTTTGGTGGGCCTGGAGGTCCGGTCTCACTGCCTCACCAGCCAGCCAGCATACAGAAAGGCATCTGAATCATTTAGCTGAATGAGAGAGCCACAAATGAGTAATAAAAAAAAATTCAAGTTAGAATTTCCAACTGTTTATTTTCACCTGTGTGTGCCCCCTTGTGATTTCCTGGCTAGAAAAAGCACACTTCTGTGGGTAAGGGCATTTGTGTGTACCCTTTTATGAGAAAGGGGATTGACCATTAGGCAATTTTGGCATTTTTAAAAAATATTTGGATAGATGGAGGTGTGTTGAAGTTGAGGGAGGCTGCCTGAGATGAGACCATGTTGCTTCTCCTGTAAACCCAGCCATGTGTTTTCTGGGCTTGCATTTCTGCCCTGACTGCATTCACTACATCCCTGAAATACTCAGCATATGCTGCATTTCCACTCGAGGTGAGCCACAGCTGAACCCCTCACATGGCAGTCTGACTAAAGAAATCTGGCCTGATTTGTTGCTATGTTGGCTCCTAGTTTTGGGTGCCAGTGTGTTTGCTCCAGGCTGTTTGGCTTCCTCAAAAGGCACCTTCCCATTTGCTGGTGATCATACACAGTGTAGAAGAGCAGCATTCACAAGTCAGTGCAGGAGCTCTCTGTTACTAGAAATCACAATTCAAATATTTATTCTAGAAAAGTCCCATGGTAACACTCTGACATTTGACTGCTGACAAATGCAAAGGTGTGTCCGAGCCAGGAGGGACACAAACATAGGGTGGGAAAGAGCATCTGCATTGTGTTTAAATCTAAAAAGTGGGATGGTTCTGGGATGATCATGAGACTCCTGATGAGGCAGATGAGAGAAAGCCTGGAAAGGTTGGGACACTGGCCACACCACTGGCATCCCATTCTGTCAAACATGAGCAGCTCTTCATCATCGCTGCAAGGATGAAAGACACAGTTGCCTTAAGAGTCTGAGATGAACTGATTTTGTTCCTCCTTCGTGCTGCCTTCCGTGCTCTGGTGCAGGGCTTCTGGGGTGTTCTGGCCCCCTTGGAACAGCCCTGGGGCTCTGCATCTTTGGGAAATGACCTTTTCCACTGCTGCCAAGGGCAGCAAAGATGATTTCCTTTGCCATGACCTGTGGTTAGAAATGTGGGTGCCAAATTCTTTGCTCAAGCATTTGTTTAACAACTGGGTCGCCTGTTTCTATCAGAGGGCAGGATTTAGGCACATAAATTAAAGGGATTATCAGGAATGCTATCTTCACTTACTTTTTTTATTTCCCTTTTTGCTTCCTTTTTGGCCAAGGTTAATTCAGAGCTCTCATGTGGTCCCCCTGGAATGAGTGGAGAATATTGCCCAATATTTTCCAAGCTGTTTTCCAGCAAAGGCTATTGGTACAAGGCACTATAAAGATCAGAACAAGGTTCATACTGGCAATCAGCAGCTCTGACTTCCAGTATCTTACTGCAGGGTGAACCATAAAACAGGGGGTGGTGCATAAATTGAAAATAAAGTTGTGGTGGGTAAGAGCTACAGGCAACATCTGCCTTTCCCATCAGTGCAAAGGCAGAGCAGTTACACTTTTTATTTTTAGCAACTTTATTTGCAAACATGTGATATTCCACTGCATAAGAGGTGGTCAGTCAAATGGATGTTTTGGCAAGTTACTTTCCTCCTGGAGTCTAGCCTTGATGGAGAGAGGCTGAGCCCACGTCCCATCCTGGGCTGTGCCTCCCTCAAGTTTTGATTCATAGCCCGTGGGGAGAAAAGCTGGGCTTTAATTATGGATGGAGCCAATCAGTCAGATAAAGTGACAACCCACTCAGGTTTTGAGCACAGAACTCACACTGCATTTTTTTCAGTGATTACAGCCCAAAT
The DNA here is from genome assembly GCA_024865655.1 of Emberiza elegans. NCBI lineage: Eukaryota > Metazoa > Chordata > Aves > Passeriformes > Fringillidae > Emberiza > Emberiza elegans. The sequence continues at coordinate 12,177,260 of JALJVW010000072.1, forward strand.
CCTCCCATTTCTCTCCTCCCCACCCCCATGTGTGTATTCCTCAGTATTTCTGAGGTTTGGTCTGGTTCAAAAGCAAAAATGCTGAGAGGTAATAAAAATCAAGGTTAATGTACCATAATATTGAGTCAAGTGACTTGTAAAAATTCTTGCTTTAGTTTCTCTTAGTTCACAGACACAAAGTTCAGAACTTTTTCCAGCAAGATTTGCTATTGCAACATGCTCTTATTATGACAGCTTTTATTTTTAGAAATGTTGAGAATCTCTTTGGAAACTATTTATAGGTTTGCTGCTCAAGTATGCTGGAGCTTTTTATTTTTGTTTAATTATTGTATGCATAGTTTTGCTTTAATGTTGTTTTTATTTAATGACATGGAATATATATATTTTTTCTTTTTTAGTGAAACTCAAGCATACAAGCCTTTTCTTTGCTGATGTGTATATTGGAAAAGCTTGAGGCCAGAAGTGAGTGCTTCTCAAGAGAATTTAGACTCAGCTAAGGCATGATTTAACTGTGGTACTTAATTGGGATAAATTCACATGGGTAGACCCCCAGATGAAATTGTCAGATGCCCTGGGTGAGTACTTAATTGTCAGGGTTTTATGCAAACCCTAAAGAGGCAGTTAGTTTAAGTGTTCAAGCTGACTCCCTGCAGAGGGGGATGCTTTGCTCCATCCTTTTTCTGATCATCTGTGCCCATCCTTCTGTTCTTTTGGGTAAGTCTTCCCCATGCATCCCAGCTGCTGAATAGAAAATAAGGGCAAATCACCTTGTCCATTTTTGTATCACTTATTGCCTAGAAAGTAACTTCGATCATCATTTCAAATTATGCAATTACTCTCTTTTTCCTTCACTAAAATCTCAATATTTACAAGGCTCATTGCCACACTTTATAGGCCACTTTAGGAAAATATCAGCATGCCTGTGATTTTCTGAGGACTCCACAGTGGAGAAATTGGATATATTTGTGTCCAAGTCAAAATGACAGGGGCTGAAATGCATGGAAACATTTTAATCTAGTATGCTAATGGTCTTTCCTGTCTCGGAAATGTCCATTCTCTACTCAGGCAAAAGAAATTAAATGCAAAAAAAAGTTATGAATAACATCTAATCAAAAAGCCATCCCTGTTTTTATATCTTAGAGCAGGAATTAGCCATGACAGCTGCTCCTGGAAGGTTATTTGTCCATGCTATTATGCAGAATTCTGAAAATTGCCATTTTTTCCTCACAGACTGTTATCAGGAACAGTTATGTGTTTTGCCTAAAGACTATTACTTCCATTGTTTTTGAACTTTACACCAGACATAGTCTATCAAAAAAATAATCACTTGTCTTGTGACAAAACAAACCATTTCATTTTTTCCTTTTTTCCAAGGCATCTCATTATCAACTTTGGAAGGAAGTTGAATTTATAAAAAGATAAGTCATGTAAATAAGCTGGAAGAAATCTAATCAAAGTCCTTTGTCTTCTTTGGCAAGCACAGCTCCATTAAACTGTGATTCTCCTTTGAAGCTTCAGTTACCTGACTTACCAGAGCCTGGAGCAGGGGAGAAATGGCTAATATTTCTGAACAATGTGCATGTGTGTATGTGAGGGGGAGTTATTAACTTTTTGGGGGGCAAGGAAAAAAAAAGTCTCATCAAGTTTACAGATTGCAGCTTTATGGTTTTGGCCAGCTGCTTGGAATCACAGGATAAAATTTATCCCTGATGTGTCCCCACCAAAAGCAAGTGGAGGAGCAGTAGATGCTGTCTCTCCAATGCCCCATTCCCTTCCTCACATGAAACTCTCTTGCATCCACTTATGTTCACACATGTTTGTGGCCCCAAATGCTGTTTTCATCAAATGTACATCAGAAATACCTTGCATTGCTCCCCTGTGAGCACTCCCAGGCTGTATTGCACAGGGTTCTGTTTACCACTGTGTTTGGGTCATTTCTTTCCATTTAAAGGTAAATGCCAAATTCTCCTCACTGGTTTTTTTTTTTGAGTGTGCATCCACAACTGTCTTCAGTGTTGACAGATGCAATTAGACCAGATCTCCTGGGGAGCAGCATCCACCTAGCCCTGGTGGTGTGAAAGCCTGTGTGTCTTATCATACTGTTAGGCAGAGTAAATCAGAATAACTGAGGAATCTCGAGTATTTGAGTAAAACCACCCTGCTGGGCTCTGTGCTGCTGCAGCTGAATTTCTGCTGCCTGGAAAGCTTTCTCTACACTCATCCAGGGTCCAAAAATTGCCTCAGAGAGGCATAGGACTTGCAAGGCAGTAACACCTACCTGCTTTCTCCTAAATGACAGAGACTCACTTTTTTATTCTTCAGTCAAGCATTCAGCTGATGCACCAGTGATCTGTACACATGCAGTTTGCCACTGATTTCTTACAAACAATTTTAATCCTTCTAATTTCCCCCATCATTCTAGGTTGTATAAATAACCTGAAAATTGAGGGCAAAAAACATGGATTTTCTGTTCTTTGTTGGAATGCTGCTCTGGTGTAACTGAGAGGAGAACTTGACCTGCTGTATCCGTTTTTGCAGAGTTCAAACTGTAATTCCAGGCCAGATTTAATCTGTGCTTCTTGCTCATATTTCACTGAAGCTCTCAAAAAATACACATGCTGTGGACTGCAGCGCAGCATTGCAGGCAGTGAGTGACTGTTATCTGGCCTGAAGGATCTTCTGGAAATAAATTAAAAAAAAAAAAGATAGCGATCAAATTTCTGAAGTGAACAACTGATGGGTGTTTTAAGTCTTTAATTTGTTTTCATTTGCTTGGAAAAGCAGAACACGTTTGCCTTCAGAGCAAAAGGCAGTTAGTGATAGCGCTACTTAAGTGAGCAAAATAAAATGCTTGCAATGACAGTTATCAAAGGTTAGTCCTTGGAGATGAAAAGCTTTTGTGTCCATGTGCACTCCAAACCAAATCTTTCTGTGGGCCTACATAAAGTATACAACAATGTGCTTCCCTTCTGAACTTTTTTGGGACATGGCATGGAAAGACTGTTGCAGTCTTCATGAAGTCAAATCCCAGATGGGTATTGGTTTCAAAGGGAATGATGACTAGCCAGTATGTTAAATATTTTAATTCAGTAAAGCCTCCTGTTCTCCTTGATGTTTGCTAAAGTTACGTTCAGCAGCTGTAGAGGAGAATGTGCACAAGAAACCGAAGGAGAATCCTGTGTCCTCTCCTCTTGCCTAACCCATAAATTTTAGCACTGAGTAGGCAGGCACCAGCCCTCCTCACCTTGGCCCATGGGGTGGGGAGATGAGCAGAGAGGGGTTTGGATGGAAGCAGAGCTGTGAGCAGCTGGACCAGGTGCCACTGGTGCTCTAAAATGTCACTTTAAAGGCTATTAACATAGTGAAGGCTTTTGAAGGCTGCTGAACTGTTTGTAGCATAATCCTTCCGCTTTTGTGCCGCAGCACTCCCTGCACGTTGTGCTAATAGACATTTGTGCTGGGGGAGCCCACCATGTACAGAGCTCCAGAGAGAAAAGCTGCTTTAGCTGCACTCACTGGCAGATAATTGCTGGTGGTGCTGGAAGTCTGATACAGGCAGGCATTTTTTAGATAGATTTGTGTTGCTTTGGTTTTTTAAGGTTTTTTTAAAGTTTTCTGATGTTTATATTCTTGTAATGAACTTTTTTACACACTTTATGTAAATAACTTATTGGTTTGTATTTTTTTATGGAAGAAGAGAAATTTGATGGGCTGTTGGTTTGTCCAGTGTCATTGGAGAGGTGGCACTGTCACTTTTAGAAATCTATAAATGTTGGAGTCAGAAATTAAAAGCTCTCTTTTTTTACCTTGGAAAGCTGCGTGTCCACCTCATTTTATTTCATGTCCTATAGCAACAGATTTGAATTTTCCCAGAATCCAGGGTTGGTTATCTGGTTCTGGGCAGAATCTCTTGGAAGATAAGGAAACTGTTATAATAGAGGTGAGGAGTTTTGGGGATGGAAGCTTTGTCTTGAACTTTGTCACCATGCCAATGCTTTCTGCAGTAATAGAGAAAAATCCTTTCTGCAATATTAGGAAGTTATTTGCCAACAATTTTTGGACTAAGAGGCTGCTTTTACAGGCAGCCAATACAACAAACAGCCTTTCCTCTGGAGCAACTGCACTGGCTTTTGGTTTCTTTTGCTTTCTTCTGCTGTTTTTTGGCCTCTGTAGAATTTGTCTAATCTTACCTTGCTTGAACTGTGAATCAGAGCCTTTAGACCTGCTCAGTTATTCCAGAGGATTTAAGACAAATCTTTGTGTAGCTGATTTCTCACTGATGCCCCACTTCTCTCTGAGCATTCACTTGGCTCTGAGCTTGGCTAGACAGGAGTGATGGAGGCAGGTACCAACTTCTCAGGCAGATATTATGTATATTTATATTACAGTTGAGGCATAGGAAGAAACCTGGATTCTGTCCTGCTATTCATAGGCCTGGCTTTGCTGCTGAAAAAGTTTTTAGCTGTGACTTTACACTACAGGTGTCTCTGCTTTTATGTTCTGTAAGTTATGAGGCATTTAGCTCATTTTCCAAGAGCATCTCTTTTGCTTTTCATGGAGCAAAGCTCCCGTGTCCCAATGCACAGCACTGCAGATGGTTATATCAGTTCCTTCCTGATGACAATTTTAGTATTTGATCAGCTTGTTCCTTTTCATTTTAATTTATTGCCAATTATGCTTTCCTTGCTCAGAAGCAGTAATGTATGACATAAAAGCCACCTCCCTGGCTCCACTTGTCAACTGTGTTCGGTCATAGCTGCTGCCATTTTAATAACCAGTTCCTGCTCTTGGATCTTGAGAATGTATGATCAAAAATCCAGCATCTGAGACCCAGAGTGAAATACAGTGATTTTGCTGGAAAAGGCAACCCTTCAACTTACCTTTCACCCTAAGGACATGGCAAAGGTGAGAGGTGTTACACTGGGTGTCCAGTCTCTCTCCTTGCATGGAGTAAGGCTGTCTAAATAATTACATTCTCACTAGCACTAACTTGCTGCGTTACAATCCTAGCAGCATTTCATCTGTTCCCAGTGGAACCTTGCCTCCTTGTCCCTTTTGCAGGGTTGTCACCCTTTTATCAGGTGATTTGCCTGTGCTGGAGTGGCCTCAAACTATTTGCCATTCCAACAGGATAATTGTTGCTGAATGTAAAGCACTTGTCAGTTCTCCAGCTCTGGAAAGCAGGAAGTTTTGGATAGGTTCCTGAAAAATACACTTTTTTGGCCATGGCAAGGATGTTTTAAGAAATCCCAAGCACAGAAAAGCACTCAGGGCCAGGTGGTGTTAATCTGATGTGGAGTAGTCCCTTTCCCAGTGGCGTACTGTTTGTGTGCTGTCTCATTTGATAGGTGGTGCTGGAAACTTGATTTTTGGTTAGATGACGGAAGCACAAACCTGGGTCTGCTTATCCTCTACAGGCAAGCCAGAACGTATTTAGACAAACCAGGTAATTTTTAAAGCAATGTTCTCTAAATTCCAACACAAATTGCCTATGGGTCAATTGACTGCATGTAAGGATCAGGATTCATCATAAGGCCTACTACTTGTTAAACTCCCAAAAATACCCCAAGGTGTAGATCAAATAAGGTATCAAAGAGCTCACACAAATAACCACACAACATATGTTGTCCTAAGGCAAACATGTTCCTAAGCAGATGGGTTTGCATCTTTCACTGCTGCTGTTTGCACTGCAGCTGCTCACGAGGTGTTTCACCTTCCCATCCAGCAATACCCCTGTGCAGCAAAGGTGTGATTTAGGTTTGGTTTCAGGCAACAACTTTGAAGAATGAAGGTGGTAATTTTATCCAGGCTTTTTTCCTAAATAATTTGTATTGTTCCTTTTCCTGGGACCTTTTACAATTTGTGCTTTCCATGGCTTCTTTTTCTTTTTTTTTTTTTTTGGCATTGCTTCAGTCTTGATATATTCCCTTAATATATGATGAGAACAGTTCAGCCCTTCAGGGAGATGCCATTGGAGACCATTTTCAGGTTACTAGGTCTTTTCAGTATTGTTCACATCCATCCTTAAACATTAATATTCTTCATCCATTCCACTTTGAAGCCAATGAAATATTTTGATTGGCTTTAGTGTCCTTTGATCAAGGCCTGTGACAGTTGTATGGTGTTGCTGTCCTGCTGTACATGTTGTTAAAAGAAATTTGTATTTAGCCTTTCCACTAAAGGAGTGCTAATGTTGCTCTTATTTCTGGCTCCTTGTAGATGGGTGCTGTTGCATAAATAGTTGAGAACAGTTGTGCAGTCCTTACCCAAAGAATATGTAATTTTGGCAACAGCAGAAAAGGCAGAATTAACATTACTGTGAGTAAAAATTTTGAGGTGGTAAGAGGAGTAAATATCTTCCTCATTTTCACCCAGAAGCACTGGGGAGAAGTGAGAAGCAATCAGCTCTCTGTGCCTTTTACCTGTGCCTTATCCTCCACCAGTCGTTCCTGAGCACACCAGCTGCTCCCATTTCAGACCAGTGGAAGCTCTGGCAGTGTCTGAAAGCAGAGTCTGGCTTTTCATACAGGAATCCATTTGCCCATCCCTGTGGAGCATCCACAGAGAAAAACTGTTCAACAGTACAAAACCCACATTGTGTATGAGATTAGGACAGGAAATATGGGATTGCAAGCTGAAACTGCATGGTAAATTTGAGTGAGTTACACACACTAAAACAACATGGTTCTCTCTCTGCATCCCTGCCTGTACCAGAGGGCTCACAATTTGGCTCTGTTTATCCTCTTGTTACTCCCAGTTGGTGGGAACCCCTTGCTCCTGGGTTCACAGATGAGGTCCTGGACCATCAGCAGGGAAGGTCACCTCTGCAGGGGTGGAGGAGAGCCCAGAGCCAGGCTGGTGCTGTGCTGCACAACTCCCCTTTAAAGGAAAGGAAGAGGCTTTGATAACTTTGAGATAACAGCTCCTGAAGGCCTCTTCTGAGATGTGCCCTGAACAATAATCCATGGTGTGTTTACCTATGAACATGGGTATATGTTACCCAGCTTTACTGTTCCCAGAATGGATATTTAACTTTTTTTTTCCAATGAGTAGCCGAAAATGCTTTTCTTCTTTTTTCCCTGCTTTAAAAAGGCTAATGGGAAAAAAATCTGCTTTCAGAGGTGTTTTTTTCCCTTTGATAAGATTAACCCATTGTTTGTAAAGCAGAAAACAGATTTTTTTTCCACTGAGCAAGCAAAACCACAATCACAGTAGTGAATATTGGATAATTAACCCTTCTCATCTGGAGGAGATAGCACATAAGATTCACTGTACTACTTTCCCTGTGGCATAAAGTAGCAGTGGTATTAATCCAAGCCAAACACTGAAGTTTTACAATTGGTTGTATTATTATTGCAGTTACAGCATTTTTACAGCCAGAGCAGAAGGCTTCTGAAATTAAGGTGATATTTAATCTTCTTAAGACTGCTGGGCACCAACTAACTGCTCATGCTATGGAAGGGAGACAGCTGCCTTCTGCTCTGCTTTATACAGAATTAATGCCACACCTCAGTTTCTGGGAATTTTCCAACGCAGTTTTCATTTGGAATAGCTGGTCACTTGAGTAACGTGTAGCTTAGAAATAAAATAGAAGCAATTTTCTGCTTAATTAGAAACATAATCCAGAATTCTGCCAGCTCCAGGCCGGCAGTTCAACAGGAAGGTTTCACCATGGGATTGAATGTCACGTTTTGAAGCCTGCTCTGCATCCCTGCTGGACTGACAGTGTGGTTGCATTGCCTTTTTCTTGGGAAGGGGCATCACCTCTCGGGCAGGGTCTGGGTGAAGCCATCCCAGCTTCAGGCCAGGCATTTGACATTGGCCAGGGAATCCTTAAGCATCAGTCAACTTCAAGTGGGCAAGTGTGAGTGGAAGCAATGGAAATCTGCCCTCTGAGCCCAACCAGCTGGGCTGTGCAGGAGGGACAGTTCTCTCTGTCACAAGGAGGCCTCTTGAGGAGACTCCTCAGTGTGTGAAATGCTGACAAATTATGGTTCCACCAGCCAGGAGTCAAATTAAGGGAGGTTTGTGCTGAGGCTGAGATTGTTTTCCAACAGTATGATTTCTGAGTGCTTGGAGAGCAAGGCCAGCACAGTCAAACATTGTTGTTCTGCTGTGTTATCTCAGAGGGAACTTGCCAAATCACCCTGATTTGCAGTGGGACTCCAGTGCAGCACGTGGGAGACAGCTGGGGCTGTGCCAGTACGGGTTTGAGGGCATAAAGGCAGTGGGCCTCAAATGGATCAGACAGCTGATCCTACTCCAGGAGTTTAGTAAAAAAACAGTGACAAATCTGTATCCATATAGGGTTGGCTTGGGAGTACACAGGGATGTGTAATCAGAGTTCCTTGCAACAGGATGGTGATTGTTCAGTGAGATGTTGGGCTGTTCATTCCATGTTATACTGATGTGGGGAAATCCTGATTGCCTTGGACATCCCAAGATCCAGTGGCTTCCACAGGAACATGCAGTATCTCAAGCCTATTTTCTTTTAGAGAAACCCCATCCAAAAATGTGATCCAAAACCCTGTGCTCTTCTTGCATTCTGAGTTCACCTTTTTTCTTTTGAACAGAAGTAGCACTGTTTTGTATTTTTTAGATTTTCAGTTACTAGACTTCCTACATCATATTATTTAGCACAAGGATTATTTGTTTTCCAGCTTGTGGATTCCCAGCTTTTCCAGACAGACAAAACTATATCAGATCATTGCAAAAGCATGGCTCTTTGACTTGTCCTCAGTTACCTTCCCTGTGCTTTTGGAAGCAGTCATGGATACACAGACACATTGCAGGCTTCATCCCATTGCTACTTCTCACGGAAATTCTGATTTTATTAAAAATATTCCTCTCCATGGTTGCTCCTTCTTCCTTTCAGCAAGTCCTCTTTGCAGCAACCCCTCTCTGGCGTTCCTCCCATCCCTCTGCCATGAGGCTGCCTTTATTCCTGGTCGGATTACCGAAGCCTTCCCTCCTCCCTGTGGCATCCAGGGCTCCCAGCACAGGGTTTACCCCAGGCTTCCCATTGCGTAGGCTCTGTACTGCTGCCAGGCAATCCTCACAGTATATGCTGCGGGTGATTCTCTCAGCCTCTGGAATGAATTATTTTATTGCTGCCAGCTTGTCAGAGAAATCAGCTTGAAAGCTGAGCCAGAGAGAGGTTCCTGGGAGCGACCTACGCGGAGTGGAAGCAAGTCACCACTGAGCAAAATAAATGGGGGATGCATCAGCTGGAAAATGCAGGTGCTGTTTTATAGCAGAATTTCAAAAGAACCAGTTAGGCTTCCACAGGTGTTATATGCAAAGCTCATAAATATACAAATCATGATCTTATAATTAAGCATTGCTGTTTCCCTGGTTTTGGGTTTTAAGGGTATAGTTTTCTGTTTAACTGCCTTCCTTGTAAAGATTAGGCATGGTGTGGACATTTTTCTCTTCCCGTTTACCTCCCAAGGAATTTGCATTCCCGTCCTGGGCCTGCACTTGGGTGTGCGTGCTGCCACTGAAAAGGCTGTGAGCCATAAATAAAAGAACAATGTGACCACAAGCACCCCCTGCAGAGGAAGAAGAAAGGCATGAGTAAAATAATATGCCAGAGAAAATCGCAGGCCAGATAATTTATCCACCCCTAATTATTTCTGGGCCAGAATGAGATATTTCAGATAGTAAGGAGACACCTATTTTTTTTTTTTTTTCTTTTTCCCTAGTAATTTCAAACCATTGGACTATTACAATTTGATTCAAATTTTAGTTGACTCTTTGTCAAGAAAAAATCACCAAAGGTCACTCACAAGCACCACAGAATCCACTGCATGTATTTCTGAAGCAGAAGACAATTTTTTCATGCATTTCTGTTACTTTCAGCCATTCAGACTCCTGTGTCTTGAAAGAAAACACATCTCAGGTGTCATGTTAATCTGGTTGGTAGGAGATTATGGCTTGCAAATTGCTGATTTTGGATATGGATGCCTGGCCCATTTAAAAGACTTTAGCATAAATAGTAATAATAGATTTACAGTGGCGCAGTCTTTCAGAAGACGAGACAAAAAACTGTGCTTGTTAAAACAAAAGATACCCCAGAAGCAGGAAATTTAATATTATTAATGAAAACAGAAGGAATTGTTAGGAATGTTTTCACACGATAGAGCTCCCCATTCAGGATGTATTACCGTGGGGACTGCACCGAGGGGTCTCGCTGGATCTTTTTTTCCCCTGAGTGTGTCTGCAGCACTGTGAACATTCCTCTGCTCGAGCCTGTGATGTATTTGTAACATTTGCATGTAATCTGTCAGGCAGGGCCTCTGCTATAGAGCGTGGGAGTTTCAGGCCCGTGGGATTTGTGAGGCTGCAGATGCAGTAGTGGAAGTCAGTCAGATTTGTGGCAGGGACAGGGGTTTCCCCCGTGTTGGAAGGAGGGAAGAGTAAGCCCTGCAATCCGACTGTGCACAGGCAATTCTCACAAGGTTTCTGTTTTCAGCCTCTGGATGTGTTTTGGCATTGGAGTTCTCCTTTTCAGACGATCCTCCCCAATTTTTCAAGGTTCACCCACAAGTCATAATTGCCCAGGGGGATAACAGCACATGGATGCAATGAAATGCATTCATAAAAGTGCTTGTTTATGCACTGATGGGGCTCTAACTGCTTGTTATCTCTGAACATGATTTAGAGGGACATAAATGCAGCATCTCAGCCTCACACATTCATAACCCCTTCCATCAAAAAATCTCGAAGCATTTTACGCACAGATGTAACCAGATAATGTGTCCTGTTGTCTGTGTGGCATCTCCAACATCAGTCATCATCATTCTAAACCATATGCCAGAGTCTAGAGTATTCCCTGAAGTATTTTACATGGGAGGAGTCATGTAAATAGAATATCTGGCGATCTATGAATGGCTCACAGGATTTCAATCAACTGCACAGTTTTAAAATTGGCATTTAAATCCCTCTCACATCTGTTGTTTAAAATAGCCAGCAGCGTGTGGAATACATTCAGCATGAAATATTCATATGAGTATGTTAATAATAAAATGCATTATCACAGTAAAAAAATAATGTGTAAACTGCAGTGCTTGTTAGAGTAAATATTTAGAGATTTTAGAAAAAGAACTTTTTACTAGTCAAAAAATAAATACATTCCCTCCACAGATAATACTGAGATGTTCTCTGTTTTTTGAATACCGGACTTAAAATGTTCCCAGTTGGCCTCTTGGTGCAGACTGTGGCTTCCAGTGCTCTCCAAGAGCAGTCCAAATGGGGTAACTTGCATAGAAAGCTAATAAACTGCACCTGCTTTAGCTTCTAAATATCAGAGGGTGGAATACCTCTTGGAAAAAGTTTTTTATGGCTCATCTGGGCAAGGTCCTAGGTGACAGCTAACTGTGGTTAGGTGCTAGGTGGTTGTGGTTCATTTACAGGCTCTGAGTTCTACTTGCAGCCCTAGTTTGTCTCCTCAATGCATTTTCCTCTCTTCAAACCAGTATTATTTATGAGGACTCCCTGCCCCTGCTTCTTCTCAGTGAAGCCTTTAAATGAGGTCCAAGGTGTGAAGTGCATTCACATGGGACATGTTCTGTCTCTGACCATAGAGAATTCAAGTATTGGGGAGAGCTGTATCCTCACTCTGAAAAAAATGCAGTAACTCTGCTACTGAGCACTTCAAAATCTGTTGAATTCCACCTAAAATAATCTTGAGTTTCATACATTTTTAGATGACCTTGAAAGGCCCCTTTCAACCCAGGCTATCCTATGATTTTATGATTCTCTGTCTTCTTAGATAGCTTCTGTCTCTGGTCCTTTCTGATCCTAAGATGATGATTGTTCTTACAGGCTGCTGGTCATGTGCCAGGACAGGCATTAAAAAAAATGCAGAAACACACAAAGGAATTTAATTCCATCCCACAGGAATGACTGTACTACGCTAGTCATTGTTTTGAAGCATGTTTCAGAAATTTCTAATGACAGCACTGGGATTATATAGTTAATTGTGGAGCAACCATTTTTACAATTTGTGTTTTACCCCACATGGAAAGCTATAATTTACTCCATGTAATTAGGTTAGGTTTAATTTTGGCAAGACACAGGCCAGCATTATCCTGTGTAATATACTGTAATCCTCAAGTTAGGTAGGGTGCCAAGTATTCAGTTTGTTTTGGGAGCCAACAAAATTGCCACTTGTCCAGGGTTGTTCTTGGACGGAACTGTGAAAGTGGTAACGTTTTGCTACTAAAACCAGCTTATTATTAGTCTGACAATGACCTAGAGATATATGTATCATTCATTGAATGTTATGCAGAAGGTAAATGGCACTTCATTAATAAAATTATGCATTTAACAGCATATGGGGACAATGTTGCAGGTCTTGACATCATCAGACACCAAGGATACTTTCTGTCTTTCATTGACCCCAAAATCTCAATTTCTTTACCTTATTTTCATGCTGTAAATTATAGTGGTCAGAGAGATTACACCACTTCCCTATTTCTGTTACACTGATACTGCGTATCAGTTTGCTTATAAAAGATAAATCTAAGTTTAAAAAGCTATCTTTTTTTTCTCTCTACCCTTTCAAATGCCTTTTCTTTACTTTCTGACTTAATGGTTTACCTAACCTTTAGAAAGTCTATTTATCAAAGAGATTTGGGTATAAAGTTGTGGAATGGTGACTGATGAGGGGCTGCCAATGACATATTAAAATTCGTATTTATTACATATATGGACTTTTTTTCTGAAGTACTTCTCTTCTGAAATATGAGAGGAAGGATTCCCTAACAACACCTTGTGCCTCACTGAACATAATGAACATATTAGACACTTAGACTGTTACATGCTCTGCAATGTCCAATTAAAAGTTATCATCCTCTGTTGATGTCTTAGCACTTCTACAAGTTACAGGTGCTGTTATTTCTTGAAATCAAAGTTGAGCTGTAGTAGCCTATTGACCTATCCTGATGAGGTGTGATTTTTCACCTCAGGCAAACACACTTCTCCCATTAAAGATGTTGAGCAGCAGTCCTCTCTGAGATTTTGCTTCATTTGGTAATTGTCATAGGATGTTTCATTTTCTTCCACAGGAGATATTTTTACTTTTCTACCTAGAAGACTATGAAATATGTAAGCCCATAAAGAATGTTTCAATAGTTTTCATTCTGGGGTGGATGAAACAGCTGGATCCACATTCCTGGCTGTAAAGTGCAGGATCGCAATTCCCAGTTCATTGTGATGGATTGGGTAATTCCACACTAAGGAATTATCTCAGTGTTTGGAAGGCACAGGACTGTACAATTGATTATTTTTGTTTGATTATAAATGGCATCCAAAAATAATGCCTGTGCTCAGTCACTGACATGTGTGACCTCTCTCTTCCTTCCAGCCCCTCTGGAATCTCTTTGTGCTGGCCTATTTTGGCCATGTGAATTTCCAGGAAGATGGAACACGTACCAATGATGTTTCTACACATTTTGGTGAAGAAAACAATAAACATCGATCAGTGCTAGTAGGGAGGGGAGTGATAGAGGTATAATTTTATGGGGGACAGCAGCTGTGTAGTGGTTAAAATAGAAGGCTGGGAGCCAGGTCTTACCAGTTTATCCTCGGCTCTGCTGTAATCTTCTTCTTATCATTAACCTTGCATTAGTCCTTTCAGTGGCATGCCTCCCTCCCCTAACCCTAAGCAACTGAGGATTGTTGAAGATGCAGTTTTGGCTGTATTTTTGGGTGGGTGTTCGTACCACCTCTCTTTTGGCACCGACTCTACGTAGCCATCATCTCTTCCACAGGGAAGAGGGAACAGAGGTAGGTGTCACCCTGACCTTCTTTTCGTTCTCTGAACTTGGGCACTAGAGTTAGGTTTCCAAAGTAAGGACTGTTTAAACTTATTTGTCAGATAACACTTAAAATCACAGAATTCTTCCCAGTGTTTATAAACTTTCTGTATGTAACTAGTGATTTATTCTTATAAATAATAATTGCAGTGAAATAGTTATAATTCAAAAGGGCTGATTGGTGTTATAAATGAAACTTTTCTCTTCAACTCTATAAAGTGCAAGACCCCCTCATTCCCCCACCAGGCCAAAATGGGTGGATACTAAAAATATGTTTTTGAAGGAACTTTAATATGTGTGATATCCACTCATGCCCGCACTACACAGGCAATAAACTATTTAAACAGGGTCTGTCTTCTGTGCTGTGAACAGCCTCTAATATACTGGGACCCTGTCTCTAAGAAAGCCTTGATGCTAGCATTAAAAAATACTGGGAAATATTACCAATTTGTTCTGGGCCTGGAACAGCTGGCTGGTAATTGCTGTCTTTTGGGGGCTGCTATTTCATGCTCAGAAAGTGCTGGTGACAAGGCAGAAGCCTAACCACTCATCTTGTTCTCTGATTTCTTCTGCCTTTCATCCTCTGAAGTAGCAGATCAAGACTGTGACCGCAGACTGGTGCCTGTGGTACAGAGCTCTCGGGGCTGCTGTCTGTGTGTGCTGGAGCATGCTGATAAAAAAGCAACCTCAACAACAGCTACAAAGGAGGAAGGATTGTTTTCTTGCCCCCTGTGGAATGGAGACCTGAAGTGAGGCGGGAGGTCCTGGTGTCTGGAGGAGTCAGCATGGCGGAAGGGCTGTGATTGCCTTTGTAATGTAATTGTTGTAATGGCAGGCCGGGGAATTGCAGTGGTTGAGTGAAAAACTCCAGCTGTTTCTCCTTGTGGTTCTTTGTGTGGTTGCAGCAGGAGCTGGAGCATCCCCATGAGCAGATGGAGCCACGACAGAGAATGTGTCTCAGATGACTTTGTGAGCTCTGTGGGCAGCAAGAGACCACAAGGAGCAAGGAAGAGCAGCACTTTTAGAAAGGATTCTCCCTCCATGGCACTATGGAAAGTTGTTGGGAAGGAGGGGAGGAAGGTTATAAAGTAGGTGCAGATCTGAACCAGATTCAGAGTCACAGGCACAGAGAAGGGGAAGGAGAGAGGTGAGGGTGGTAGGCACAGGTCATATCCTGCGTGAACTCAGAAGAACTCCAGAATTCCTCTGTATGAATACAGCCAGAAGAGAATATTTCTCAATCTTCAATGACTTCTTTTTCACTAATATCCTTTTCTATTGTGTGTCTTCTTTCTATCAATCATACCATGCTCCAGGAGTTACTAAAGCTCTCTTTGAGAGCTACATGAGCCAACTCTGGCAAGTGGAATTGTAAAATCTATAGTTCAGCCATAGTTAGATCATTATAGTTTTACATGTTCTAAAATTTGGGGCTGGAAAGCTGCCTGGCAGAAAAGGAGCTGGGAGTGTTGGTTGAGAGCCAGCTGAACATGAGCCAGTATGTGCCCTGGTGGCCAAGAAGACCAGTGGGATCCTGGTCTGGGTCAGCAATGGTGTGGCCAGCAGGACCAGAGCAGTGATCGTCTCCCTGTGCTGGGCACTGGTGGGGCCACATCTCAATGTACATCTCTGTGTTCATTTTTGGTCCCATAACTGCAGAAAGGACATTGAGGGGCTGGAGCATGTCCAGAGAAGGGCAACAGAGCTGCGGAAGAGTCTGGAGTACACATCCCATGAAGAGCAGCTGAGGGAGAAACATGGAGCAAAGGAGACTCAGGGGGACCTTCTTGGTCTCTACAAGTCCCTGACAGGAGGATGTAGCCAGATTGGGCTCTTCTCCCAGGTAACAAGGTCAGGATGAAAGGAAATGGCCTCAAGTTGCACCAGGGGAGGTTTAGATTGGGTATTAGGAAAAATTTCTTCATGGAAAGGTTTGTCAGGCATTGGAACAGGCTGCCCAGGGAAGTGGTTGAATCACCATCCCTGGAGATATTTAAAAGACATGTGGATGTGGCCCTTAGGGACATGGTTTAGAGGGACTTGGCAGTGTTAGGTTTGTAGTTGGACTCAGTGATCCTCTGATTCTGTGAAATAGAGCTTCTTTCTCTTCTACTGACGATTCCATAGTCAAGCAGATGCCCCTCTTGGGAAACTTTCACATGTGTTCGATTTAAAGGCTTTCATTTTTTATCTGATTTTGTTATATATTAATCCCTTTATACCCTTAAAATACCTCACTTTTCTGAAGTTCCATCTCTCCACATTTACCTCTCTAAGGAAATAAGTGATCCCTTTCCATACCAAAGTTTTTAAATCAAGCCCAAGCAATAAACCAGAGCGTTCTTTATGCAGGAGTACAGAACAGGAATATGTCCATGTTGGTCTCCCAGCAGAGATTGCAGTATTAAGGAGGAATTGGTAGTAAAAGATTTAGTCCAGGTGCTGGTAGCAGCTTATGGGCAGCAGTGAAACATTCTCTCTGGACTGCTGAACTCTCAGTGGAAGTAGGGTTGGTTTGTCTGTGCTGCTTGAGCTCGACTGGTACCAGACTGTAAAATAAACCAATTTTCATAAGTCTGTGCTACCCCATTGTCCCCCTTTCTCTCATTCTGTGGAAGAGAGTGAAGTCTTCCTTGGTCTCATAGCTGTCATCTCTGATTATGTTCACCTGTTGTTGAGATGTGGGATGCAGCAATAAGCACCAATTCAGAGCTTTGTCACTGACAGGTAATACAATGGGCCTGCACATCGTCACAACTCAGAAATGTGAGGTACTGATGCAGCTCTGGACACAAGCCTCATTTCTTCATTTCCCAGCCAGGGCTTTTGTCTGTGTTCTGTGGAGTCTCTCCAGTGTTTCAGGAGGCAGGTGGCCTGCAAATGTTCCTTTGCAAAGCATCCTGCTTACAACAGATTCCCTGCGCCTGAAGTGAAATCTGTGAAAATTTTTGCATGGAAATTCTCATGAAAATGGCCAGAGCTGAAAATACAAAAAAAAACCCCACCAACACATACTTTTTTATTTTTATGGTCAGGAAATTCCAGTTTTAATACTTCTGGTTATTTTTGGCCCAACTGCAGTTGAAGGCAGTAGTTAGTAAAGTCTCCAGTGCCTGTCACAGAGGGAAATTCTCTGCCAGTAACCTTTTACTTCATGTTGGTTTTATTGTGGGTTCTTTGGTTTTAGTTTGGTGTTTGTGGTTGTTTTTTGGGGGGTGAGGGGTGGGTCGGGATTGGTTTTGGTGTTTTTGTTGGTATTTTTTGGTTGGTTTTTTTCCTTTGGTTTTGTGGGTTTTTTGAGAAAAGCAGAGTGTTCCTTGACTATGCACTCCTCTGAGTAGGTTTCTACTTTTCCATCTTTTTCCATCTTGAGGGGTTTTCTCTGACTGTACCCAAGGAGAGGGGGTTCCTCCATAAGGTCTTTTTTATTCAAATATTCCTGATATTGCTTTCACTGAACCCTTCCAAATAAATTCTAAACAGATTTCCTGTCTTTTCATAACATCAGCACTGTTAATACAGTAGGTGACACTGTTAATACAGGTAGGTTAAGGCATGGTGAGCATGAGATGGAGGGTTAATGGAGGATCTACAAAAAACACTCAAAATAGTACCTGATATTTATGCCAGGCTTGTGTCAATGGGATGAGTTCCTTGAAGTTTGGTCCTGTCTGCCTCTGTCAGGAAAGAGGGTTCAGAGTGGACACTTGCTAAATTAGACCTCAGTGATGGCAAAAAATTTCAGAATTAGTCAAAGTGAAGACTCTGCATCTTAATGATTTCAAGTCACCCTTGGGATTCACCTGTCTCAAGGGTCCTGCAGCCATAGTTCAGGCCTCACAAAAAACACAAAACAAGCTGAAAAATCACAAGAACTCAAAAATCAGTGTTTTGCTCCTCTTTACCCAAGATTTGAGTGTATTTGCACAGAGTTCTTCAGAATCACAGGTGTTAAGAGTTGGTTTTCAGTAACAAAAAACCCCTGTGTTTTAAAGTAGTGACTTCAAGGTCAAGATCATGTTCAAGGTCCTCCAGAAACATCCCAAATGTCACAAGATGAGCAATAAAACCCTGTCAGCTGGCAGTGGTAGCTCTCAGATGGTGTTTGTGCTAGCCAATGGGTTGGGCTGTTTTTCCCTGGCTGGTGAGGGTTAATACCAGCTGAAATTCTAATGAAACCTGGAGTGTTAATTAAAATCCCCACATTAAAGAGATCTGGGGAAAACAAGCGCCTTAATCCCTGTAATATCCCAGAGACAAAGTTGCTGCCTTCCTACACAGGTACCTCACAGACCATTCACCTGGGCATCAGATAAATCAGTAGGGACAGCAGAAGACTCCCTAAAACAAAGTACAGAGTGATCTCTGCCTTGTGTTTCCCTTTAAATTCCAGCAAGTATTACAGGAAAACCTGAATGCATCGGAGGTAAACTGCAGAGACCTACTTTTTAAGATTACGCTTGCTTTTGGGAGTGTTTATCCACCATCTACTGCACCTTCAAGGCTGATGAAAAAATAAGTCCAGTCTTTCCCTGTTTGAAGTTTATGGTCTAAGTTTTCCTGGTTAGGCTCAACAGAACAAATTCTGATACAACTCCTAGAAAGGCCCAAGGTCCACCTACCACAAGCAACCTGAGTTTGATCACTCCCAGAATTCTGCAGCAGTGAAGGACTTTGGGGAGCAGATATGATGTGTCTGGGTAAACGCGAGAGCCAGCTCGTACAGCCGGCGTTCAGAGAGATTTCTTTCATTCATCCATGAGAGAAGGAGAAGGCCTCATTATAATTGTTCAAGCCTGACTGGATTACATCACTTTCCCCCTCATTTCACTCCCTCCCCACTTGCCTCCCTCCTTTTATTTACACCCCTTGTTCAGCAGCGCTGTGGAGTGGGGGCTGCCCTAATGATGGATGCTGATCGCTTCATTCCCCACTGCCCCCCAGCGCCTCCCCCGGGGCTTTGAAGTGTGCTCAGGTCTCAGGCTCCAGTTCAGAGGTCACTTTGTTTATTTATGCAAAGCTGGCTCATCTGTGAAATGGGGCTTTCAAGGCCTCTGACATCAAAGACTCCAAAGCTGGTCCCATCAAGTCAGAGCAGGGACAGGCCTTGCATTATAACAAATTGAAGCAACTTTGTGAATCATGGGGAAATATGATGGCTGGATTTTTGCTTCAAAAATTGGGCTGTTGTTTTGACTTGTGGTTGGATGCTCAGCACATGGTATTGGTCTGAAAACCAGTCATACCCTTTTGGCTAAAACATGTAGCCTTCATGGAAGAGCCTGTGGATAAATAAAATTTGATCCTGACTCAGTAACAATCCAAATATTTCTCATCAGTTGCTCTCAGAGCTGGATTGTTATGCAGAATTTTCCATGTGCTTTAACTTTTAAGAGGGAATGGAGCAATTCTGCCATGGTAATAAACAGTAACCATATCTCACTGATGTGGCAGTCTTTGACCCATAGGCCCCTCAGTGGGCTTTGCCAGTTGGTGGAGTTACATACAGAAATCCCTTTTCTGCAGAAATCCAGCCTGCTTTGGGACACCCTGCTCTTCCCCAGCACCCTGTGGCTTCTCAGACCTAAAAGCCAGCTTGGAATGAGATCCTGAGGAGGAAAGGGAGAGGCAATGGCTGGAGAACAGCTGAGGATGATGCCACTGGGGTGACATTCCTGAAGAGTGGGCCGATGCCTCTGTCCGTCCTGGCCCTGCTTTGCATGGCCATGTGCAACATTTGGAGGGAAAGGGCCTACACGAGTTTGTCCCATGTCTCCAAGTCTGTCACCTGACACGATATTGGAACCTTGCCCTTCAGGTTTCTTGACCAGCCAGCATGCTCTGTAACACCACGGAGCCAAATTGTACATTAAGGACACCTAAATCATGTCTGTGTTTTCTTAGCATCAGATACTCGTGACATAAAATTAGTCAGTGATTGCTTTTCAGGGCAGGTTTTCCACTTCATATTCCAACTGGCTGCTATCCTTAGTGTGTGATACTGTCCAAGAAGTCCAGTGCAGGATGACCTTCCAACATAGGTCACAGAAAAGGGAGCTTGTGGGATACTTCAGCAGTTCATCCTTCTTAGCACTGGCTCTCATGGTAATCTGCTGGCAGCAAATTTGGCAGTGCTGCATAGCTGGTCCCTGCTGCCCTTTGACTGCAGGCTGATTTTTCTGTATGTGCTTATCACCCTGAGCTGCCCACCTCTGTGGGGAGCTGACAAGAGCATGAATAAGCAATCGGATTATTAGGTCATTTCTTGAATATAGCTAAGACTCATGATCTCTGCTATTAACTCACCATTTTGTATGCTGCTCCTGTATAGCTGGATGTGGCTTCTTTCTCCAGGTCCTCTCTCTGTCTAAGAAGAATACTGCCAGGCCAGTTGTGTTTGAGACAGTTGGAGTGAAATGCAAACAGCAGGTCTTCAGATCTGACACCATTAACCAGGCTTCAGACTGCAGGTTTGGGCTGAACCAGTTGCCTCTGAACTTTCAGGAAATTTAGCTTTGCTTTCAGCATCACACCATAGAAGTGTTTCTCTACCCTTGGAAACCACTTGATATTAAAATTGAAAAAATAACAAAGTTCTTCAATGCAAGGAGAAACAAACTCCATGCAGCCACAGTACTGACTTTGGTTGAGGCAGGTGGAAGTCAAATACTGATAATGTCTGAATTTAGACAGGGCCTTTCCATCCTCAGGGTGTTCCTGAGTTTTCTCGCTCCCCAAGTAAGAAAGCAGCTCTTTTTTGTTCTTTGCAGCCACAGATCAGAGCTTAAGACACTCACCCAAGGTGCAGGAGGGGAGATTCAAATCCCTCTCTGAATGCAGCAGAAAAGATACCTGACCCTGTGCCACTCACATCACAGATTAGCACTTTATCATTATATCTCTGGCTACTCTACTGCCTCCCTCATACTTTTTAAGTTCAACTGGAGACTCAGGGGCTTCAGGGAATCTTCCCCAAATAAGTTCCATCCAGTTTCTGGCTGCCATGAATCAGCTGTCTTTGGTACTGCTGTCGAGTGTGAGTTTGCTCAGATACAAGGAAGGTAGGAGCCCAGTTCACTGCACATTGCAGCTGGAAGGGTCTGCTGCAATATCCTTCACCCCATGAGCAGCTCTGGGGATGGGAAGGAGCAGTTTTGCTCTACAAGAGTTTCCATGTTTATGGCATTTCCCCACCTTAAGACTTCTGCTGTTGTTATTGTTACCATGTTCCCAACAGGTGTGAAGTAAGTTCCAGTGTAGCTAGACCAATGTGCCTAAATGCATGCAGTTATTTATTTCAGTCTTGCTCCTCCACCAAACCATCTATTCCATCAGGTCAGCATGGTGGCATAAGTTAGCCTGACCTCTTTCCCCAAAAATGTTTTTTTCTGGGTTTGGTAGGTTACTCCACAGGTTTGCGATTTGTCGGGATAACAACTGAGGATGCATCTTCAAAGGATGAAACAGATTCAGAACAATTTTCCTTACATCAAAAGCTTGGCAGCAAGTCAAGAGGTGTGGAGTCCACAGTCAGTGGCTGTGTGTCGGCAGGAGGAGGGCACAGGGGCTGACTTTCTGTAACATGAGGCTGTGGGCAAGGGAGATACCCTGCTCTGTGTACATCAATCTCAGCAGGATTAAGGTATAATTGGCAGAACATTGCCACTTAAATCTCATAACCACTTCTATGATATTCAGCAGTTAACAATGGACAGGAATCCCCCATCTGTGACCACAGTTTTTCCTCTCCATTACAACACATTTTTCTAAATGTGCTGAGGGATTTACTATATTCTCATGTTAGACAGGCATCCAAGAGCTCATTTGTGACACTAAGGATATTTATGGGTAAAACTGTACAAGTGCCAGGAGATAGTCAATTTGGTATTTTGACTGAAAGGAGACAACGTCATATGTAAGCCATCATCTGTAATGTGTATTTTTGTATTCCCTGCATTTGGTTTGCCAAGGCTGTAAAAATAAACTTGCAAAGTGCAGCTCAGGAGGCACTGGCACTCCTCTGTAACGCAGGCTGCAGGCAGAGCACTGGCACTCAGGCTCTGTGTGAGACTTGGTGTTTCCTGAGTGGGCCCTGTTTTTGGGCTGGGAGCTGGCTGGGGCGCCCAGGAAAGGCTCGAGGTGTCCAACAGAGGGATGGCAGCAGGCGGGATGGGGCAGTCAGCTGGCAAGGCTGCTGAGGTTTGAGCACGGTGCTGCTGCCCACGAGGTTTTCTTTTCCCCTTGAAGTGACAGCTGTACATAGCTGTATGTGTGCATTTCCAGGAGAAACTCTGCTGAAGTAGCCAAAAGAAGAAGAGAAAAATCTCTCAGGGTCAAGGGGGGACAAACTCATGTAGCATTGCAGCCTCTCTGCTTAAGGGACAGGGCTAATGAGAGCCGAGCATCTGTTGGCATATAGTGCCCTGTGCTGAAGAGATGGGATGATTTTCCAAAATAGCAGAACCTGGGGTGAGGATAGGTTAAACACACATTCTTCTCTCTCAAAGACTGCACACAAGTTTACGCACTAAATACTGTTTTAAGCACAACCCAATTTGTAAAACAACTGTAAAGAGAAGTTTTACTATTTGTACCTTTTGAGGGGAGCATGCTTATATATAAGTTGAGATCAGTTTTTCCTCTCTGTTGCAGAGATTACAGAAATAATTGTCCTGTCTTTTGCTCACAAGACCCTTTTCTTAGGAGTTTCAGGAGTTGGGCATTTGAAGGGATCCCTTCCTTAAATTAGATATTTCCACTTCTCTTTATTTATTTGGGGTTTTTACACCATTGTATTCCTCACTGAGGCAAACTTTTTCCCAGCCTTCACCAGACCTGTCTCTGAAAATCAGTGCAGCAGAGGTCAAGCTGGAGGAGGAATAACTTTCACATCTGGGTGCTGCAGATATGCGAGGCCACCAGTATCACCCAGGTTGTAGAAGGAGGCTCAGGACCCTTTCCTGCCCTGTTGGCCCTCCTGGAGACCTCGCAGGTGGCCACAGCATTGTGACAATCGAAGGTGGAGCTGCTGGAGAGATGGGGGTTTCACCTTGTAGGGATTTCTATTTCTCCAAGGCAGAGCTGAGATTTTGGTGCTGCTGTGTGGTAATCATATAGACAACAAGAGTGATGAGGGACAAAGTGGTGTGTTGATACAGGTGGATGGGTGGTCTTAATTAAAAAGAAATACTCACAAGCAGCTTTTCAAATCAATATTGGTTTTGCCAGCCATAAATGAGCATTCAGTAACCCTTGAGAGCTCATTTGACCCCAGACCTCCTTCCTTTGTGATTTTGTATGGAAGCTGAAGCATGAATCAGTAGCCACAATCATACTGCTTATGCTCTCTATGACTGATCACACAAGTCTTCCCTCACCTCCTAGGTTTAATTATCTTTAATTTTCATTTATGCCATTATTTGCATAGATGGTACCACAGATCAGCTCCTCCTAGGGAACAGCAACCTGTTTGGTCAGCTATCAATGGCAACATTGACTAAACTCCCATTGATTTGGTAGCCTGCTGAAAAGCCCATAAAGCAGAAAACTAAAAATTAAACTGGCCAGGCTGTAGGTGCCAGGATGTGGATGCCTACTGTATGTTGAGTTTGCTTCAGCTTGCATGTTGTCTCCAGCAGGAAATGCAAACTCCTCTTGTCATCATGCTGTACTGCAGGAGACCTTCTTAACATATTCCCTTTCCTTTCCTGCACAGATGATGCCAGCTCAGGAAAGGACAGCCAGGTGCCTGAAGGCTCCAATGGAGAATATGAAGACCATTCTGGGAAGCAGTGGGGTAAGGAGCAGTGTGTGTTTTGTGGTTTTCCTCGGCCCTTGGTTCAGTGCTGTTCACGTGGCACATTTCTCAGTTGCTGAAGGAGAGGAAAGGCAGAGCAACTGGAGTGAGTTCTCCCTACATATGGTCAAATAATAAACAGAGTGTCAGCTGAATGTGTTGGTGTGAATGGATCCCATCCAAGGGTCCTGCAAAATGCAGCCTGTGGTTGGCCCTAGGGCCCCCTGCCATTTACCCCAGCATGGTTCTCCCTTGTATTTGTTTTTCTGGGCAGCGACTTTTCTTTTGCATGTGCAGCTTTTACAGCTTTCATAGACTCCCTGTAAAAAGCATATTGACTTTTACAGCAGTATTTCCAAAAGTCTTCAGTGCCAACATAACATTGCTCCCACTGAGGGCAAATGGGAGGTCTGACTTCACTTCAGGAGAATTAGCACTAAGCCAAGATGAGTATTTTTTAAGATCACCCTCTCTTTCAGACACCTGCCTGAGCTTCTCCAAGCCATGGACTGTTCAGGTATAAGATTTTGTAGCTGTTGCAGAGCTTTGGGGAACTGCTAAAATCTCGCTCAGAACAGGCTCTGAATCACTGCAAAACTTGCAGGCCCAGTTTGGTCCAAGCACTCCTTGAAGGACAATAAGTTGTCAGGCTGATGCCTAAACAGCTTTTGGCCATTCCTGACAGGAGTGTAATGTGAGTTTATGAGCTCAGTGGATGAAGCACAGCATTTCATTTTGCTCGTGCAGTGCATCCCTCTCTTTAATTTTATAATACAGAGATGGCTTTGTCCCACATTTGTGACCAGGGAGAGCCTCACAGTAGTGGTAGGGGTGGAACCTGACAGGCTTTTGCTGTGTGAGTCCCCACCACTTAAACTGAGGCCAGTTTTCTTCAGCAGCTGGCAAACAGGGATGTGGTGTCCTCCAGGCTACACTTGACTTACATATTTATCTGAGACTGAGCTTGCCTGGGGAGAGAAAGGTAACCTCCACTCATTCTGGAGAGGGATGAAAACATTTCAGAGCTGGTGTCTTAGATAAACAACAGGTCAGGAGTACTTCAGGAGGGGCTCATCAACTAGTACAAAGCTGCCATCTCTCCACTTTTCATTACCACTGTGCTCCTGGTAGAGCTGCTGGATGATGGATCAATACAACGATACAATATTATTATGAAGAAAAGATGTGACCCCTACTAAAATGACTAGGCATTGACAATCTTGTATCAGACTGTGTCTTACTCGGTGCTGCCCTGGCCCAGTCTGTGGTGCTGCAGAGTGTTCCTGAACCTCTGCTTTTTCTTCTTTTCATCCCTCCTGTCTCCTTTCCTCTCCCCAAGTAGAGAAATGCCTGGGGCCAGCCATGCACCCACCTAAGCCCTTTCCATCCAGCACTGCTCACCAGTAAATTGCTGGTGTAAGCTGGTGTGCAGGGAGGGTCAGTGTGTGTCTGCAGGTCTCTGGAGGATGATGGGTGAAGAAGCAGTTGGTGTTTGGAGAAGTGTGAGAGGAGAAGCATGGTGGGGAAAAAAGCTCCACTTTACTTTCCATCTGCCATCATAGAGTGGTATCTCTGGGGAGAGCAGGGAACTGATGTGGGGAAGGATAGAGACCTCCATCCATGTCTTCCCACAACTGACTGAGCTCTTAACCAGAAGGCTTGAAATATATTTCAAACCATAGTCCTATTGTGACACTTCTTTTGTGATTATCATGAAAGCTGGAAGTGATAGTGACTGTCAGTACATGGGGCAATGGTGGTGCACCACAGCAGACAACATTTTTCAGATAATCACCTCACTTTGTGTGAGCAGTATCTGACAGGAGCCTCAGGGACTGATCCATGCCTCTCAAGGTGTCCCACAGGGAGAGGACACCACTGAATTCCTTCACAGGTCTTTGTGCTGCATTTAATTTTCATTAGCTTTGAATAAATCTTCATGGTAAACAGCATTTCAGCCAGGAACCCATACACAACACTGTCTCTTTGTCCCCATCCACTTGTGTTTTCCCTTGCTCTTGAGTGGGACATAATTTATACTGTACAAATGTGTGGTTCATGTTTATGAAGCAAATGCCAAGTGATGTGGAGGAGAACAAGCATGTGAATAACACAGAGGCACTTTGTAATTGCCTTTGCTGGCACTCCAACAAGCAAAACTTCTTGAAATGGAACAGATTTGGGGACAGACATTTAGCATCAACTCAAAAGAGACCTTTTCTTCCTCTCTCTCACAGTGCTGCTTCTCCTCTTTCTCCTTTGTGCTTGCTGGGTCTCTTTTTCTCTCTAATGTGTATGTCTCTCTCTCTTTCTCCTTTTTTTGTTAACTGGCTTTTCTAAACTTGTCCAATTCAGGCTTTTGTCAAGGAAACATTCAGGACTGTGTAAATGGGATCTGGTTTCAGCATATTGCACACAGCCTGGAGTAGCTTTTGAGACCACATAATCACTTAACCTTTTTTGAACAGAAAGAGAAAGAAAGAAAGGCTGAAAGATCCAAAAAAGTGCAGCTTTACCTGTAGTTTAGTATGTATTTGGGCAACCATGTGCTAGGAGTGAATGCAGAACTCCAGACGGGCTCATGGGAGTCACAGTGGGAAGAAAACCAGAAATGTTAAAGACCTGCTTTTTTTGGGTGGAAAGGGTTTCTGTCTTATAATGCCCTTACTGAGCAGGGGTGCCAGCAAGTCCTTCTGAGTGTTCAGAGTCACTAACTTGACTTTTCAATCTGCTGGGGGAGTGTGACTGTCCTGGCTCCAGTTTGCTCTTTGGTATGTTAGTCCCAGCTCAGGAATCCTGTCCATGAGGATCCCCTCTGCTTAGACCTGGTCTCAGAGTAAATTATTGCCATATTACAGAGTAACTGTTCAGACCCATTGCATGGCTGATTCCTGACCTCTCCATGAGCCTTGCAGACATTTTCTCAATTTCCACAGTGACAGCCCTTATCAGCACCTCTCCCTCGGCTCAGACTAAAATTTGGGATGTCTTTGCCCACAGTGTGCGGCTCTGACAGGGCTCATTGTCAGGGAGGGGGATTGTGTCTGCTGTGAGGGGGCCTCCTGCAGCAAAGACCCCAAAGACCCCAGCAATTCAGGCCCCAGGACCTGTGGAGGGGGTTAGTATGTCACACTTGCTGCTCAGCTGTCACGGCAAAGACTTCCAGCGCCGGAGTTACTCCGGTTCATTGGATTACACATGAAAGCCTCTGCATGGAGAGCAAAGCATTTCTGAGCAGGAGTTTGAAATAACATGAAATGGCTGGGACCCAAAATGACAGCCAAGGGGGGCAAAGGAAGGCTGTGGAGACAGATGGTTCCCCCTGTGGAAAAGCTCTCTGCCGGAGAGGGGTATGCCAAAGGGTGTCCTCTTCCAGAGGGAGGGATGTTGGCCAAGGCTGCTGGGGGTGAGGGCTAAGGGCTGTGCTCACAAACCTCAGAGGGCAATGGCTGCCATTTTCCAGTGCTTGGAGATAGGAAGCTGCAGACCAGTCTCTTCCATTCAGGAAAGCTCCACTATAATGCACATCCCAGAGCTTCTGGCCCTCAGCCCCGGGCAGCAGGGCTGGCTGTCAAGAAGGAAGTTCCACTAGGCCATCCTGTAGCTGGCCAGAGAATCCCTACAAGCACTTAAAAAGCTTGTATATGTGCTGCTTAAGGACATGGTTTAGTGGTGGAGCTGGCAGTGTTAGATTAATGGTTGAACTCAATAACCTTAAGAGGTCTTTTCCGACTTCAGCAGTTCTACGATGGGTTTAGTTAGAAGTGCCCCTGGACTGGCATAGTTAAACTAACTGACAGACTTCTTGTCTCTGCACTCTTAGAAATACTGGTGATTTCTTCGCTAAGACAAGATGACCCATGCTTCTATCCACCAGCAGCTATTGCTTCAGATTCTCTTGTTTTGGGATGGACTGGCATGGGTGTCCTCTAATAACAAGCTCATAAAATTTTATTGGGTCTTTCAATTTCTTTGTTCACTTCTTTGAACCATTCAACATGAATGTTTTGTAAATTGGAGCTGAATGAATTGCATACATTTAAGTTCAGACTAATGTACAAAAGTCTGTCACACTTCTAAGACTTTCCTATGCATGTAAAAGATGCTGACTCTTCTTAAGTCCCTATAAAGCCACTGAGAACTAGAAGGCAAAACATCTTCAGGAAATGAAGCTTCATATGACAAGCAAAAAATTGAGAAAATGGTCAGCGTGACAGGAATCTGAGTTTTTTCCTTTGGTCTTGGCCAAGGAGTTTGTGGAATATGGTAACAATTACAGTGTGATTATGGGGCCACATTTTGCCTTCAGCTGCAATAGCGTGATCTTGGTATTATTTTGTGAGATGGTCTGGTGCAATTGCCTTACAGACACAGAAATTCTGGGACTGTGCTATGCAGAAGGTTAATGCAGGCCAGAGCAGTCCAGTTGACATTCAAATGCATTGGGCTGGGTGGTGAATCCCTCCTAAGGAAAACAGTTTGAGCTGATAGGAGGGAGAGCATACACTGGTATGTATAGGGCTGCCTCAAGCAAATTTGGTTATAAGACATAACAACAGCTTCCTTCTCTGCTATGTCCTGTGCTCACCACTGTCCATTCTGATGCCTCTGCAGCCCGGCCCAGGTTCACCCAGCCTGCCAAGATGAGACGCAGAGTGATCGCCCGCCCCGTCGGCAGCTCCATCCGCCTCAAGTGCGTGGCCAGCGGCAACCCCAGGCCTGACATCACGTGGCTGAAGGACAACAAGCCCCTCACTCCCCAGGAGATTGGGGAGAACAAGAAGAAGAAGTGGACGCTGAACCTGAAGAACCTGAAGCCAGAGGACAGCGGGAAGTACACCTGCAGGGTGTTTAACAAAGTCGGAGAAATCAACGCGACGTACAAAGTAGAAGTGATCCGTAAGTGCGGCTCTGGGAGGGAGAGCAGAGGGCAGCCTTTGAGAAAGGGACTGGCTCAGTCATGACAGTGTGGGGTGGCATGGGAGCAGAACCTGGTCCATGCTCTGACACCTCCTTGCAGATACTGATGTCTGGACATGGAAATGGGGAAGTGCTAAAAACATTAGAAAAAAACACTGCTGAAACTCTAGAATGAACCTGAAACCTGGGCAAGAGAGAGTAGCAAGAGGACAATTGAGGAGATGAAATGAGGAGAGGTACTTGGGAAACAATCATCTCCACAGGCACCTGCATGGTTAAAGTCATGCCCAGTTCAGTCTTCCACAAGAGAATCAATCAATTCAAGGACAGACAGAGAACTAACAGAGAAAGTCCTTTCAAGTACCATGGGGGAATGGGGAAAGTATCTAGGATAGCCCAGATTATTATGTCAGAATCGGTGAAACCAGTCAATTTTAAATTTGATCAAGAAATTTCCCAAGGGAATCTTGAAAAACAAGAAATCTTATGATTAGAGTGACAAGCCAGACAAGGCTTTAGGGCCAGATTCTAAAAAATGTTTGGCCATCTGAAGGTCCAGACAGGTACAAATGAATTACTAAAAAAAAAAGCCCAAACCTTAAAAACACCCACCAGGATCCTGTCTGTATCTTTAGATGCCTACATAGCTTTAAAGATTCAATCCTCAGAAGATGAGCTGTAGGGGATTACCCTGCATTGTGGTGAGATAAATTGCTCTTCTTACTATCTAGCTATTCTGAGTCTTGCTCTCTAATCTTCTGTTTCCCCTATTATTGCTGAGGATAATTATACTCAAATCCTTCCTAAGTTTACCAGAGAAGAGCTCTTATTCTTAAATCATTGTGCTTTGCCTATGACATCATCATAAGTTGTCATGGAAATGATTACAGAGTAGCCAGCTCAAGAAAGAGAAGATGAGCTGAGTGGAGGGAAGATTGAATGGCCTTCATTAATGAGGAGCAGGGGCATGGAGGGCTCTTTCCAGCCACTTGGAAATCATGTTGTTTGTCTGTGCATACATTTTTAGCATGAGAAAGTTTATCCCGGTGTGAAAGATTGTTCTTAAAGGTAAAGATCTGTTCTCTGATAAGTCCTTTCCCTAGAATCACAGGAATTAAAAGCACATGTGGGAAGCTCTGTTGGGCTCTGAAGGCACAAACCTGCTGGACATCTGGGATTGATAAAGATGCAGCTGTGTGGAGACAGTAAAAACATGTGTTTACACTAAAACCAGGAGCAGAGGCAGGGAAATGAATCAAGCCCCATCCTAATGGCAGCTGTGGCATTTTCACTTCATCAAAACCAGACAGCACCA
The DNA here is from genome assembly GCA_024865655.1 of Emberiza elegans. Taxonomy (NCBI): domain Eukaryota; kingdom Metazoa; phylum Chordata; class Aves; order Passeriformes; family Fringillidae; genus Emberiza; species Emberiza elegans. The sequence continues at coordinate 12,207,111 of JALJVW010000072.1, forward strand.
GGAACAAACCCCTTTCTGTGTCCCTGTTTATCTTGGTTTTTATCAACTTAAAGATGTATGTAACCTTTGTTTTCATTAGCTTTTGCTGGCTAGGAGTGAAAACAGTAACCAAAGCTGGAACCAGAGTCAAGGAGATAAGGGCATTAAGCAGTTTTCAGACATCTTTCTATTTTTAACATCATTCTGTGGAGCATTACAGGTTTTATTTAATTTCCTCATTTTTTTCCCCTCCTCTGAGCCTCCACTCCTAAGTCCTGCTTATCTGAGTCTCAGTCTCCCCGGCTGTGATTGTTGCTCACAGTCCAAAGGCAAAGCCTACAGAGACTACTGTGGTATTTTTGTTTCCTAAGAACATCTTTAGAGCCCTCAATATTGAAAGTATCCTGAGTTTTTGAAAGAGGGTCCATTGTTCCTTCCTTTCACTCCAAAGCCAGTGCTGGTGGGAGCTGTTTTGTTACATGCTCAATCCAACAGTGTTTGCCATCAAAAGGAGTTGATGATTGCCAGCAGTTACCACCCACTGTGATACCATAATTTCTCCTGTGCCTAGGATAGAGGTTTGCATTACCTCCTTGTCTGGAAACTGTGACTGATTTATCTGATCCTAACACTAAAAGAGATCCAAACATTCCTCCGAATGAGGTGTACATTTTTCCTTTCACTTTATGTGGTGTTGACACAACCTTAGACTTACGATCATGCTGGAAAGGATGGTCTTGTGAACCTCTTCCAAAATATGAGGGCTCAGAGGGAAACCATCCTTTTCTCCAGGTCTGATGCAGGTAGAAAAGCAACTTCCTTGTTATAAACAGGAAGATTCAGGTTGAGCATGAGAAAAGACTTGCTAAAGCCTCAGACAATGGAGGAGTTGTTTGGAGAGCATCTACCATTGGAGGGTTTGGCAAGAGGCTGGCAAAATGTGTATCAGGAGATTTTTGCAGAAATCTCAGCCTGCCTTGGGGCAGGGAGTTGGACTAGACTATGATTTTGCATCCTTCCTACACCATTCCCCACGTTTCCACAACTGCAAGTTACTAAAGTTGGCAAACCCCTTGACCCATGGAGCTCCCTGTGTTTGTGTGCAGAGAGGACGAGGTCCAAGCCCATCCTGACAGGGACTCATCCCGTGAACACCACGGTGGACTACGGTGGCACCACGTCCTTCCAGTGCAAAGTGCGCAGCGACGTCAAGCCCGTCATCCAGTGGCTGAAGAGGGTGGAGTACGGCACGGAGAGCAAGTACAACTCCACCATCGACGTCGGGGGGCAGAAGTTCGTCGTGCTGCCCACGGGGGAGGTCTGGTCCCGCCCAGACGGTTCCTACCTGAACAAACTGATGATTACTCGAGCCAAGGAGGAGGATGCAGGGATGTACATTTGCCTCGGGGCAAACACCATGGGCTACAGCTTCCGGAGTGCTTTTCTCACAGTCCTGCCTGGTGAGTTGTGACGTTTCCCCCCTCTGTTATCAGTTGTTTGTGTCATGCTGTGGCAATGTTCCTCACTCAGGGCTCACCAGATGTGGTGGTGGTGTTCACAGGGGTCCCAGGACGAGGGAAGAGATGAGAATCTTGACTCCATGTTCCAGAAGGCTGATTTATTACTTTATGATATATATTATATTAAAAGAAAATGATATATTAAAACTATACTAAAAGAATGGAAGAAAGGATTTAATCAGAAGGCTAGCAAGGAATAGAAAAGAATGGAATGATAATAAAATCTTGTGACTGACCAGAAAGTCTGAGACAGCTGGGCTGTGATTGGCCATTAATTAAAAACAACCACATGAGAACAACCACAGATGCACCTGTTGCATTCCACAGCAGCAGATAATTATTGTTTACATTTCATTTCTGAGGCCTCTCAGCTTCTCAGGAGAAAAGATCCTAACAAAAGGATTTTTCATAAAATATGTCTGTGACATCAAGGTATTTGTTCATTCAACTGCTGTTGCCCATTGGCTCCCTGGCCCTCTGTGATGCTGTGCTGATTTAGGCTAGCCCAGTTCTGATAAGAATGAATGGGGGACTAAATCAGCCCTGATTTAAGTCAGTCCCTGCTGAAATCCTGTTGATGGTATTTCATTTTCTCCCTTTTTGGGGAATAACCACAGAATCACAGAATGGGTCAGGTTGGAAGGGACCACAGTCGGTCATCTGGTCCAACTTCCCTGCTCAAGCAGGGCAAATCCAGAGCATGTGGCACAGGATTGTGTCAGGATGGTTCTGGAATATCTCCAGTGAGGGAGACTCCACACCCTCTCTGGGCAATCTGTTCAGTGCTTGGTCACTGCACAGTAAAGGAGTTCTTCCTCATATTCAGGTGAAACTTCCTGGGCATCAGTTTCTGCTCTTTTTTGTGTCCTGTTGCTCAGCATCATGGAGCAGAGCCTGGTCCATGCTCTGACACCTCCTTGCAGATACAGACATTGTTGAGGCCCCTCTCAGTCATCCAGGTGACATAAATTGAATTATCTACTCCTGTATGAAACAGGAGCAAGCTGAGAAAAGATACAGCAGTTGCAGACACTAAATCACTTCAGTGATAGGCTGCAGGATGGGAGTGGGGAACTGAATAACAGCACAGTTTGCAACCTCATTCCCTAAAATTGCTCCTTTCTCTTGCCCTTATTTATATTGCTTTTACTGGTAAAAAGAAACAATGATACAGGCCCATAAAATGAGGGAAGAATAAAAACTGTCTGGGTCACAAAGAAATGAAATGAGTGAGCAAAGAAATGAAATTAGTGAGTGTGAAAAACAGAATGATTGATTGGTTAAATTTTTATCCAGTGGTCCCCTGGGGCCCCTGTACACAGCTGCTGCCTTCCCTCCCCAGGCCTCAGAGCTGGTGGCCACATCCAGCTGAGACTGCATCATTTGTGTTTGAGACACACCATCCTTGCCTGGTCATTTGCTCCTTTGTCTGCTGACTATGCAGTTCTACCCTGATAAACATTTTGGATTTAGGACTACTGAAAGGCCTGTAAATACCAAGGAAAAGCAGCATGGGTGCGATATAATTCAAAGCCTCTGGGAGTTATGACCTATGAGAGTCTGATCCAGATCCCACTGAAATCAGGGGGAGACTTTCCATGGATTTAAATGGGACTGTAGTGAGGCCTCGTGCCAGAACCAGAGCCTGCAGGGCTGTTGATATTGGCAGTGATGGAGAAGGAGAGACCAGCTTGCCCTAAGATGCAAAGATGTGGTTGTAAAGCCATGACTTAAAAAAGACCATTTTGCTTGTAAATCTACCAGATTTGACATTGACAGCTCTGAGGAACGTGGATGAATATCAAAACACTTTCTTTTCAGCCCAGCACAGGATTTCTGCCAACCAGCAGGAAGACTTCTGTTTTCTGTGGTCAGCTGATGGGTCAGCTCTCTGATCGTGTCATGTTTTTAACAGGGGGCTGGACCAGACTCACTTTCCAGCCTAAATTATGCTGTAATTTCCAGGGCTGGTGAATCAAAATTTCATCTATTAAGGTCAAAGTATAGGTCCTCCTAACTTCAAAGAGACCACATGGTATACATTTAACATTTCAAGCTACCCATAGGATTATTTGTCAAGGAGAGAAAAAGACATTAGTGTCTTAAAGAAGTTTAGCTTGAAAGTTAAGTGGTAGATGTTTGAATATAACATATTGAATGATTAAGATAGCCTGTGGTTTTGGAAGTTTTCTGGGTGTCTCCCTGCAGGCTGAATTCTGTGCCTGGGTATGTTTCAAGGCATTGGATGTTCCAGCGGGTAGCTATCTAGACAAGGATTTTCACCACTAAAATCCTATCCCAGGACTCCTTTTGGGTCTATAAATGAGGAGATCAGGCTGAGAAACTGGAATGGCTATCCAGGGATAGTCACTGACTGCCAACTGCAGAGAGATAAAGGAGGAGGTAGTTGTGAGAGATTATGTCTGAAGCATCTTATCTCCTCCAGTAGCTGAATTTACTGCCCTTGGAAAGCCAGCAGCAGCTCCAAAGAGACTGGTGGAGGTAGAGCCCATTTGGGGTAGGAAGCTGGGGACACACTTCAATGCTGAATGAACTTTCAGTTCTCCATGGCTTGGGAACCAAGGAGGGGCCACCAGCTCCCCTACATTTTTCCCATCCTTCAGCCTTCCTCCCAACCACACAAGGAAGTCAAGCCAACATCACCAAAACCCCACATTCATTCTCCCTGCCATGGTGGAGCACTGCTGGGTAGCTCCAGGATTGCTAGACAGGATTTCTAGACAATGTCTGAAGCCGTTGCAGGCAGAGCTATACCTGGCAGAGGTGGGTGGGCAGCGTGCTGTGGCTCTGTGCAACCTGATTGTGCTTCCTGGGCTGGTGACAGTGAGGTTTTACTGGCATGTCCTGGGTTGTGTCCTTCAGTCTGGGCAGCAAAGCCCATTCTGTCATCGAGTGAGAGCGTTAGGGAACTCTCTCAGGCTGGCTCTAGTGTGCATCCATTAAGGCTTGGATAAGAGAGTTATAAAATCCCCCAAAGACTCACCTCCTGACCCCTAAACCAGAGAAAATGAGTTGCTTGTCCTTCCAGGAGCACTGAAAAGCAAAGCAGTTACCAAACATCATGCGCTGGCTTGATTTCTCCCTTGTTCCTTGGTCTGGCAGAGTTGCCAGACAGTCTGTCCAGCAGCCAGCCCAAGTGTGACATGTGTTTTGAATCCACTTTGCCTGCATTCCATTAACTCTTTCTGTCTCTCCGTGCCCAGATCCCAAGCCTCCCAGCGCACCTGTGCCCCCTTCCTCTGCCAGCAGCCTGCCCTGGCCCGTCATCATCGGCATCCCGGCCGGGGCTGTCTTCATCTTTGGGACCATCCTGCTGTGGCTGTGCCAGTCCAAGAAGAAGCCGTGCTCCCCCCCGGCCGCCGCCCCCGCGCACCGCCCGCCGCCCCGCGACCGCGCCTGCGTGCCCCAGCTCCCCGACAAGGACTGCATCTCCTCCATCAACTACGAGGAGTACGTGGCCCAGCAGCAGCATTTACTGTCCCAGGGGCCCGGCCTGGCCCCTGCCATGGCCTCCAAAATGTACCCAAAGATTTACACGGACATCCACACCCACACCCACTCGCACGTGGAGGGCAAAGTGCACCAGCACCAGCACATCCAGTACCAGTGCTGAGGGCTGGCCCCGTGGACAGCGGCTCCTTTGGGCTTTTCTCCTCGTGGTACCTCAGCAGAGACTGCTCCAAGTCAGCTCAGCACTGCCAGCAACAGGCAAAGCAGACAGAAAAGGTTATATATGTAATTTTAAATATATATATATACATATATATATAATTGTATATGCGTGTGTGTATGTGTGTATATATATATGTGTATATATCTATATCTATCTATATAAATATATATATAATAGAGAAAGACACAGAGAGAAAAGAGATTTTTTTTTTAATTATTGCAATCAGGATGTAGCTGAGGAATAATGAAGGAACTCCAATTCACAGCAGAGAGGCAGCTGTCTCCAGCAGCAGAGCCTTCCTGGATATTTTAATCAAAGTGGCAACAAGTGAGATGGGACACAGGGATGTGAACCACCAGCTCCTTCCTTGTGTTACTGAAGGGAGCAGGTAGAGCAAGAGGTGTGTATGGTACTTTTCTGGCTGGGCCTGGATGCCTGCTGAGCATCACTTGTTTTGGTGGGGAGCCCCCAGACCTCTCCTGCTCTGAGTGACTCAAGCTCTGACATACTTGAGGTTTAGTGCCAAAGCACCAGGAGACACAATCCATTCATCTCTTCCAGGGAAAGAAAATAACACAAGAGGGTCTGAAAAAACCAATTTCTGTTCACAAGGTGAAATGCCACGTGCTTCTCAGTCGTGGTCAGCTCAATCAGCTAAGCAAGCTGGTTGGTTCAGTTTCTGCAAGGTGAAGGCATCTTGTTTCCCATGGGATGTTCTGCAGATCAGCTCTGCTCCCCTGGTCCTAGGACTCAGTGCCACTGCCAGGAAAAAAAGAAAGAAGGAAAAAGGAACATTGTACAGAACACCTTTATATTTATATTTAAGAAATAATAATAATTAATAATAATAATTGAACTGCTGATGGTGAAGAAAGCAAAACACACTGTCCTTCTCTGATGGCTTAGAGTGACAAGCTACTGGATTTTCTGCATCAATGCAAAATACGTGAGAGCATTAGAAAAAATAGTGAGAAGCAAAGAGAGTGAAATAATCTTGTAGGAAAAAATTGCATTTGAGAAATATCCACCTAGGTTGTGTGTGGTTGTCCCCTCCCCTCAGATATCACTTTGTAAGTGATAAAACATTGCAGTTCAAACAACAGTAAAAACAGAAAGAAGATAAAATAAATAAGGACCATATTAAATACCTATATGGACTGGGAATGAATCCAATTGCAAAATATAAAACCTTTGTAATTCTATATAGAGTTTAAACAGAAGTCATGTATATTTAATTTATTTTGTTAAACAAGAAAAAAAATGTATGATATTTTCCTCGAAACAGGCATTTCTATATGTATTTTTGATCAAAAAAAAAATAAAGATTTTTTTTTCAGGTTCTGTAGATGCCATGCTCAGAACACACTTGGTGTAGCTTGTGACCAACTGTGCTACTCCTACCCTGGAGGCCACCTGTCTCTATGCCTTTTCACTCTAGCCAGGTGTCACCTCCTGTCACCTCAGGTGCTGCTGGTGCCATCCCGTCCATCAGAAACTGACCTTTCCCACTGTCTGTGTTCTGACTGTGGGCGTCTGCAGTGCCCAGATCCCTTCTCATGGACCCCAGCCATCTTCAGCATCAGAGTTCTTCTCTCACAGGGAAAGCTGTTTCACTGTGCATTTCTGGGGGGTGTCGGGAGGATGACTCTTTAGTTCTTTAAGCCCAGACCTGCAGTGGTTTGTTGGTTTGGGTTTTTTTAAAGAAAATTTTGTAAATCATAATAATTTGTGAGGCTGTAAAAGGAACTTTGGCCTCAGGGTGCTTGGAAGGGGAAATCATGAAATGAAGGTGAAACACTTAATTTGTAGCTGCAGCTGCTCTAGGAGCCAGTGGAGGGTGAGCTGGGCACGGTGAGGACAGAACACAGGAGCTGCTCCCCTTCAGTGGGGCTTGAACCTTCCTTGTGCTGCACAGCACAGAGAGGCACCCAGCTCTTCAGGGGCCAACATTTTCTTTGGAGAAGGCAGGTTCAGTAATGATGAAACTGTTTCTCTTCATTTAGAGTTTGATGGTTAAAAAAAAAAAAGAAGAAAATCTCAAACATGCTAATTTTTAAGTTTGGAATCACTTCCTTAAGCCTGTTCCATGAAAGAGATCCTCACCAAACCAGCTGCTCCATTTAAAAGTGAAACACTTTATTTAATCTGAAACAAAGCTGTGCTTTAGGCTTTGCTTTTCTCTGAACATTTGTGGAGGTATTTGCTCTGTGTTGACCCGCAGTGATTTTTTCTGGTGGTTTGTTTGAATCACCAGCAAACCAAACAGTTCCCTGTTTGCTCAGCCGTGGTGCTGTGAGATGGGGCCCCGATTCAGTGAAACACTGAATCAGCTCCTGCTTTCTTCACCAACACATTCTGCTCCAAAAAGTCCCTTTCTTGCCTTAGGAAGAGGTTATCCATAATAACCCCTAGAGGAAGGCCATCCCTCATGATGGTGCTCTTGTAGAGGTTGTAATAAAGCAACCCATTGATAACTAGTATTTTTCAGCAGGAGGGTTCAACACAGATTTATGAAATCCCTAAAATTCAGATTAAGGGTATCTTTATATGCATCCTCTCAGCTTCAGGGAGAGCTGAGAGGAGCTTAAGTGTGAGCACTGATACAAGGCATGGATATAAGTCATGATTTAGGCAGGAGTTCTTAATGGCTGAAGTAAACTGAGTCATTTCATTTTAAAAAATAAATTTAAAAACCTCTATACAGTAAGGGCATTGCCTTTATTTCAAGGAGACACTAAGTGTATGTTTCCATGAGAGGTACTAAAGTCTAAATCTCAAATCTTGTGCCTATGGGAAGCTACTTACTACACTGTGGTGTGTCCCAAACTCCTGCACATTCCAGCAGCACTGGGGGCATGGCAAAGGGCAGGATTCCCCTGTAAGCCCGTGGTCCTTCTCTGCTCTCTGGGCCAGTGTTGTAGCAAGGAGACACTTCTGACCATGCTCAGTGAGCAGCTCCAGCCTCAGAGGTGGGGGTGAGCACTGGGTTTGTGGGGTTCAGCCCTAAGCAAACCCTGAGAGATTTTCTAATGGCACCAGTTCAAGTGGCAGCTCTGAGCCTCAGAGAGGGTTTGATGGGTTAAAAGAAGCACTCCTGCATTTCCCATGCAGCACAGAATTCCTGGCTGTGTGTAGCACTCTCCACCTGCCCTTTGTGACCCAGCTCTGTAGTGCTGCATCACACAGACAAAAACTTCACATTTTGTCACATGGCTCAAGTGGAAGGAGTGGCTTCTTCTTGCCCTGCAAAGATAAAACTCTAGTGCTGCTGACAGAGCTCTCCAAAGGCCAATGTTGCATTAAACTACCCTGTATGGGCAATGCATCAGCCCAGGGCAGCTGCAGCTCTGGGCTGTGGCACTGGGAATGCAGCTCTGGTTTTGGGTGCACCATGAGAGATGCTATGAAGGTCTTGATCTGCAGAAAGCCTGGGGATTTCTTCCTGCCTTGGCTGTCTGCTCCATCTTGACCACCAGAAATGGTGTGAGATTTCCCCCAGGGAAATACCATCACATTCCCTGTTTAGGAGGGGCTGTGTTTTTTTGTCTGGGCCTTGCAATGGCTTGCTGTGCCTGGCTGGATTTCACATTTTTGAGGAATTATTTTTCCTTCCCAAGGTACCTCTAAAACCTTTACTGAGTCACTCTGTCCCAAGCCCTATTGCATGCCATTGAATTTCAGGGCTTGTTTGTGCCTTGCATATATTGCAAAGTCTTCCATAGTTTAAATAAATTCAACCAGGTCACACTTGTGTATGAATATGTATTTTATTCAGTGGGAAAAGATTTGGATGCATCTTCATTCCTAAACAGAGGGTGTTCAAAGAAAACCATTGTCTTGTTTGTGGTAACTGACCCTATGTTGAACACAGAAGACTTTTCATTTTATGTATTTGTATGCATATAGGCATATAGATGTACATGCCAAGTTGTGATACAGAAGGCAGTTGTACTTTTAAAACCATGGAGCTTCAAAGATCAAAGGAATTTTAGGCTTAAAACTCACTATCTTTGTTAATTTTATTTGCATTACAGATCAAACATGGCTTTACTACCAGTTTGTGCATGGCTTTTTTTTAACTTTGTATGGACAATCTTTCTGTGGTCAGCCCCTTTCAAACTGAAAACTTATCAGACATTGAATATAAAAAGTGTTCTGTGGTTTTCATTTGGTGACAAATACAATAACTGAACACATCAAAGGAGACAGAATGGCACAGTGTGTCTGTGGCTTTGTAATAAAAGTTGCAGAAAAAAAGGTATAAAAGCCTGGAGTTGTGTTAATATGTTTTAGAGTTCTGTGTTTTGAAGGGAAGTGTGGCTCTGTGTGGGTGTGTGTGTGTTAGCACACATCAGGAGTGTGTGCTGGCAGGGCAAACAGAATTGTAAAGTTACCCGTGTGCCACAGCTTGGTCTGATATTTTGAGTGGGTTCTGTAAATCAAGCAGAGGCATTATTTTTTTAATGATTTGGGAAAGGTTTCTGATTTTTAGTGAAAAAGGGCAGTTTTAAATCTCTTTACCTCTAGAGCCAAATGCTATAACTGCACTAGGAGCCAAATTTTAATTAGCAAGATGGAATTTTGGAGAACCTAGATGGACCAGGGATTTCAAGGTCAAGCTCAGCACCTCCACCTCTTTAGAGGCAAACCTGTGAGTGTCTCACTACTCACTCCAGAGGCACTAAATGTCCAAGCTTTGACATCTTAAGTTCAGAAAAGCTGGCCCTCACCCAAACTTCATCTTGACCTGACCTGGGCCTCTGACCCAAAAATCCCTGTGCAGAAATTGCACACTTGGGGTAGGAAAGAGGAAATATTTCTCTGTTGACTCCATTTCTGTGGCTGTCTGAAACTCTTGAGAGGTTTGAAATATTGGAATAAAGACCTGGGGAAGATGCAGAGGTGAGCAAACCCTGGGCAGTGGTCAGATATTAATGGAGAATTTATCATGGCTTTCCTACCTGGGCAGCACCTCTGCCTACATGAGGAACTTTGAGCATGCCCAGGACTCCACATTGCTCAAAGCTGGTGATTAACATGGAATCATTGGAAAAGATCCTTACAATCATGGAATTATTACCCATATAGAGCTTGTTCCAGTTCTCAGAGATGCCAGTGGGGAAAAAAATCCCTTCAATGTCCAGAGGGAAATCAGTCAGACACATGGAGCCATTCCCAGGTTTTTACATCTTTTCCCTGGCTGGCCCATTGGCAGACAAAGATGGGGCAGAAATTAATGGCCCAGTATGAAGCCAGACACACATAAATGGTAAATGCACACTTTGGAAGGAACTATCCAAAGAAGAGGTAGACACTGCATCTCTCAAAATCTTCAAAGCTGGGTGCTTTGTGGACAGCGTGTGGCTGAATGCAAGATTTTGGGAATGTTACTGGGATAAAGGGATTCATGGACCCCAAATGAGGTCATCTAGTGGTGCCTTCTGGCCCTGGGGAAATGCAGCTGAGCTGCAGAGAGGAGCAGGTGCCGGAGCTTGTCCCTGGGCTGGCTGTGCTGCTGGCAGTGAGCACCGTGGCTGCTCACCCAGCTCCAGCTGCCCCCAGGCAGGTGATCCCAGCCCTTCCCAGCTCAGTGCTGCAGTCATGGCATTGCTTACACAAAGTGGGGCTCTGCACCCACATTTACTGCCCTTTGTGCAATCAGCAGCACGTCCCTGTGTGCACTCACACCCCTCCATTGTGGGGTCTGTCTTTCAGTTGTGCTGGCATGGCTTGGGGCTGTCATCCAGTGTGTTGGGGTGGGTTAGAGTCTGCCATCCCACATGTCCTTTGATGACCAGCTGAGGGAACAGGGTGGTTTTGTCTGGAGAAGAGGAGCCTGGCTTGGGGGAACCTCATTGCTCTCCACAACTACCTGGAAGGAAGCTGTAGGGAGGTGTGGGTTGGGAGGATGAGGGGAAATGGCCTTAAACTGCAACTGAAAATTCAGATGCAACAGTTGGAAAACATTTTTCACTGAAAGAGTGGTTAGGCATTGGAGTAAGTTTTCCAGGGAGGTAGTGGAGTCACTGTTTCAGGAAATGTTCAAGAGGTGACTGGATGTGGCATTTAGGGAGATGGTTTAGGGGTGATTAAAGTGGTGCTGGTTTGACAGTGGGAATGGATGATCCTGAGGTTCTCTTCCAACCCTCATAATCCTCTAAATGCAGAGAGCACCAAGACACAGAACTAAACTGGTGAGAAAAAATCAAGACCAACAACCAATTAATATCTTCCAGTTACTTATTGCCTTTAAAATCTTTAAATTTCAAACTAGACATAAGGAAAAAGTTCTTTCACAATGAGAATGGTGAAACACCAGAGAGGTGGTGCATGCCCCATCCTTGGAAACTTCAAAGGCCAGGTTGGATGGGGCTCTGAGCTGATCTAGTTGAAGATGTCCCTGTCATTGCAAGGGGTGGGACTAGATGTCCTTTAAAAGTCTCTCCCAACCCACTCCATGCTCTGGGATCCAAATGTTCTGGGATGGGTTAGGGTCTGTCATTTGAATGTGCTGGGAAGCATCCACCTGCCAGGTCAGTTCTGTATTCTGGAGCTGTCAGAAAATGCTACTAAGTAGGGAGCTGTAGGCATAGACTTTCTCTTCAGCTTTTCCTATCAGCAGAGCATTTCTTTGCCCAAGATTCTCAGCTTTTAAAAGTTTGCTACAAATGTAAAAAAGCTGCGATCAAATCCCAGCACCAAAAATGTGGATTACTGTAGTTGGAAATTGGAAATAATGGCTGATAAAACCACATTTAAAACACTGGTGTTATATTGACTGTTAGGTGGCACATATGTATTGTCTATTTGTGGATTGGAGTCTGGAGAAAAGAGAATGTCCATTTTACATTTTGTGTGTGTTTACCAGCTTCAGGTCTTTGCAAGGAATATGTGGAGCTATGACTTTATTTGTCCTCATTTTAGTTTATGCTTTTTTTTTTTTTTCTTTTTTCTTTTCCTTTCTGTCAGTTTGCTGTAATTAGGATTTAACATATCCTCCAATATGCATGGACATCAGCAAAGCAATGAATATTCTTTTTTTCCCATTTTCACTAACCAAATCCAGTTCAAACTGCTATTTCTATCCGAGCTGATCTATGCTTTAGTGAAAGGAGTAATAAATAACATTTTAGACCAGACTTCAAAATGCCTTTTTCCTTTGATCTGAGTAATTAAAGTCAAGCTGCTGTTCCTGAGTGTTTTCTGATGGAATTACATGAGTTACACAGCTCTTCATTTGTATCTTATTAAGCATTATGTGTTATTGATGCTGTCCAAACAATTAGCACCTAAATATGCCCCTTATTCTCATAAAGAGCCAGTAGCAGTGTTAATGTTAATGCCCTGGTTAACAGTTTGCTCCCATCCGGAGTCCACCATTGTGCTTGAATGCCATTTAATATCAATCAGGACTTTACTGATGCCCTTCTGAAGTTCTCTTCTGCAATCCTTTAACTGTGCAGCGAAGTGAGAAGAAGTTGAGCAATAACATTAAGTAAAAATGGCATTTCTCTTAAGGCAGGATTTTTCCTAAGTTCATTGCAAGTTTTGGTTATAAAAAGGCGAGCGCTTCATGGTGATCGGTCATTTTGACATTTTTATGGTGTTTTTATTACCCCTGGCTCATTTCCATACTAAAGAGAACATTTGTAACAATACTTGCTCGCTCTGTTATGATTGGGATTGCGCTTTGTTCGCTGTTGCTGCGCCCAGTAATGCTCTTGGCACACGTCCTCCCAGACCCCGCGGTGTATTTATTCAAAAGGAAGGAAAAAGAAGTGTCTACTAAAACAATAAACTACTGCTTGCCTTAACGTGGCCACAGCTTCCTTCTGCTGCAGACAATCAGTTATAAAAGCTGCTGGATAAACTTGCTCCTTCTTTGCTGAAAAAATAAATATTCATGAAGCTTACAGCCACTTTTGTCTGTGCTTTATTATTGGGTTGAAAACTGTGAAGGGTTTCAAAGCTAATGATTTAATCGGAGAGATAAGGGTGGAGGTCCAGATTCTGGAACCAATAGGAGCTCAGATATGAAATACTAATGAGGACCTGGGTAAGGGCTTAAGGCAAATTTTGATTTGCAACTTCAATATTAATGTTATCCTGCGTGTAAGGATAGGTTCAACCCAATAATAATTTTATTAATATTGAAAATTGAATACACTAATATATTCACTAATGCTGTCTGAGACAGGAGGTGAATGTGAAAAGAGGAGTCTTGAATGGTAGGGAGGGGCAATTAAAAACAGATAGGGAGTGGTGTCATGTCACCAGAGGTTGCCAGGGTCAAGTCAAGGCTTTGGCCACTCCACATGTGTTGGGTCCCAGGAGGCAGCTGGAGAACCTGTGGAGGCTTCCTCAGATCCAGGGCAAGCTAGAGCCCTCAGTGCCCACTGTGTAACAGGCAATTTCTCTTGAGCCCATCGCTGCAGAACATCTTTCATTTAAAGTGTGCTCATGTCTTGCCTGGCTTGCGAAGACAAGGAAGGATGTTTTCAAGTTTAGATTCATCTTTTTTCTTAAGTGACTTGGTGAAATTAACAACAGAGTAATCATAAGCTTCCTAAAGCAGGGAAGAGAAACTGGCACTTCCCGAAGGTGGTTTGGTTACTGGGTGGAGAAGAAGACCCCTGATGTATTTTCCTCTTCCATTAAAGTCAACAAGATAAGCTGAGTTTGTTACCCAGATCCCATGAAACTAAAGGATGAACCTGGCTTTGACAATGAAATACAATGCTGGAAAAAATACAGAAATATGCAGCAAATTGCTGAAATGTCCATTTATGTTACCTTTGCCCAAACCTGGTAGAGATGTCAGGAAATAGAGGTGACTTTCCTTATGCTGCTGTGTTGTGCAACCTGGGAGGCTGGTCTCTTGCGGTCTCTTCAGTCTCCTGAACTCTCCCTGTGTGTAGGAATAAGAAACAAAACCAGATGATGAGAGGGTAGAGGAGGGCAGGGTGGGGTCTCCTGCTGGTCCAAGACCCAGCTTTCATCACTTGGCTCCAGCTGCTGTTTGCTGGCCAAAGCCCTGGGCTGCCAGGGAACCCGAGCTGGCCTCTGCCATGGTTCAGTGCGAGCAAAGAGCTCTCCCACTTGACATCACCGGAGGAGGGTTTTGATGTTTATCTGGAACTCCCTTCCAAAGTGCATTTGTGGTAGAGGCTGCGTGTAAGGACAGGTTCAGCCTGCTATCACAGAGAAGTGATAAAACACTTTTCTCTCATTTTGGTTCTTAAGACCTAATACTCCCATATGCCAGAAAAGATTTGTAAGGGGCCATAAAGTCAGCACAGCTCTGTTTGCACTTGTTTTTTGGTTCCTTGACAGTGCTGCTGGGGCCTCTGTGCAAACATGGCTCTGCAGTCAGCATTTAAAGTGCCAGTCCCTGCAGCATTTGATCTGATTTTCCCTCTCTGCTGGAATGGACCCAAAAACCAAAAGCGGGAAAATGACATGGGCAAATCAATGTCAAAATAGTACTTAGAAATAACCTACTCATTAAATAATTTTATGAGAAAATATTATATATATTGTGTAGGTAAATGCTAACTCTTCATTTCCAGATTATCTTCACACTACACATTTTTGACCATTAAAAATTTTATATTCTTGTGAATCATAGCAATAATCACTCTCACTGTATAGAAGAGACATTGAAATACAGATAAATGAAAAGGTCTTTATAGAGCAGGAAGAGCAGAAATTTGAATTTGGATCCATGCACCAAATTAATGTCTGTCCAAAGCCATCACCTTCCTCTTTATGTCAGCAGTGCTTGCTTTGATGCTGGGAAATCTCAGGACATCTGTGGTCTCTTCTCCCAGGCAACAAGAGACAGGACAAAAGGAAATGCCCTCTGGTTGCACATGGGGAGGTTTAGATTCAATATCATGAAAAATTCTTCACAGAAAGGGTGGTCAGGCTTTGGAACGGGGTGCCAAGGCAGTGGTGGATTCACCATCCCTGGAAGTGAAAAGAAATATAGATGTGGCACTTGGGGACAGGGATTAGTGGTGGCCTTGGCAGTGCTGGATTAATGGTTTGACTCAATGATCTCAGAGCTCTTTATCTACCTTTGCAATTCTATGATTCTGTGTTTTACTGTCTTTCAGAGCACCAGGAGTAGCAAAGCAAGACTAAGAACAATTGTACCCCCAAATTAGAGCTGGTGGCAAAATGGGGATACTGGAAGCCCCACTGGGAGGCTGTGTCTGAGTTCCAAGCTCAGTTTCTCAGTCAGTGGAAGGCACAGCCAGTTTGTTACTCTGTTCAGGGTCTTCACTTGTCCTTTTTTCTTCCAAAACATTGTCTAAAAGGTGAAGCTGTTTCCTCAGGTGCTGGATGAGGCAATCAGAGTGGTTTGGGTTAAACTTGGCTTCATGGAAGTCACTGGGATTCTTATGCTGGACTTTTTGGGAAGCAAGCTCATTTCCTTTAAGAAGCTGGCAGCCTTCTGACAACTGCTGTCATCAGCACTCTGGTATATAATTTTTTCCCTTTATTTTCTGGACAAGTACGTACAAAAGAAATGTGAGGGGAAATTTGTACCATCCTGGAGGAACTGTGCAAGATGTGTTGACATCAAACCTTTGTCCTAAAGCTACTAGAGAAATTCATTTGTGTGTGGTTCCAACTCATGCATGTCGAGCATTCAGAAGCTTCTATCTAAGACCACGTGTTGTCCTTAAGAAAGCTGGGGGGCAAAATCATGATAAATAATTCACATGACAACTAGCACTAAAGGGAAATTTTACCAAGCAGGTTCAAATTATTTATTAAACACTGTTAAGTCCCTCCAGGAATATCAGGCAAAAATGATAGACAATATTCTGGCAGTAAAGAGAAGTGGTTGCTTCCAACAATTATGGATGACCAGGCTGTCCAGGAAACATGTTTGGATTGTTAATCTTGATAGTTTTTCATTGTTGAGATTGTGGTTGAAGATAGCAGTACAGGGACAAGTATACAAGGTGTGGAATTTTTTCTAACTGTATGTTAAATTTTGAATGTTTGGCTACTCAGAATTCTAAAAAATGGTAATGAAAAATATGAATTTCCAAAATCTTCTCTGTGTGTGCCATTAAAAATAATTTAATATAAAGATACATTCCTGATGCTTTTTTAATTTTACAGAAATCATGAGGAGAGTTTACAGAGACAAAATCTATTCTATATTTAGTGAGGAAGTTACAGTTAGTTTATTCTGGTTAATATATGTGTCACCAGTGCTGGTCAATAAGGAAAGCCATTTTGTTGTTTCCAAGACTGTCAAATATTTGAGCTGTCCCCTGGTTGTATTTTTAATACTTTCAGTCAATGTCCCTAGGATATTTCACAGTATTTGGAACTCAGAAGCCAGGGGTGGTTTTTTTTTTAATTTAGCAGATTAAATGTGTAGCATTTGAGACATGTTTTTGTCTTTGCCTCTGGCAATGCCTGTGCAGTATGTAAGGAAGACTAGTCAATAATTCCCATTTTTCCAAGGCAAAATATCAAAACTGGAAGCACCCGAATTCCGTGAGTTTGCCTGGGGCCAGCAGCCTGGAGTGCTCTTCTGTCCAACCTTGCTTTGAAAACTCAATCAGCGTTTCCTTTTAAAACACACCCAGAGGGTTTGACACCTTTTTATGTGATAATCAGGTGCTTGTAACTCTCACTCGAGGTGTGAGAGAAGGGCTCTACACATTGCAGCCCTTGCAAATTTTCCATCCAAAGTGCTGAGAATTGCTCCAAATCTTGACTTTCTGAGCATCTCAGCCGCGCATCCTGAGGTTTTCCCTGGTGTGGGGACGAGAACAAATGCTGTGGAGAGGCAGGGGAAGGAGGCAAGGGACTTTCAAAGGTGCACAAGAGCTGTTCAGGTGACCCCCAGCCCCTCCACCTCCTTGCAGCCACTGTGGATCCCCCGGACCCTCAGCAGGGTTGTGTGGTTGGCGATGAGGGGCACTATTCCCCCAGGGCTGTCGAATCTCTCAGTCACACATCCTGGATCAAGAATGAAGGCTGTGCTGCGAGGCTGGAAGAGAAGGGCTGGAAATGGCTTCATCCAACATACCTAAGGCAGGCATGCTGGGCAGAGAGCAAGTTGCCAGGACCCATATTTGGAAGTCTTTCATGGCCATCATCTGCCATCATCTCAAGCCAAGAATCATAAGCATTATAACAAGGAGATATACTTGAGCACAGAGGATTACAGTTTTCTCAAGGATTGTTGTCATAAACCCCATGGTGGGTAGAGCTTAACATAGTTTATGATAATGACTGAGTATCACATTGCCCACAGCATCAAAAAATGACAGCAAAATTCAGCAGCAGGTGGGCAGCTTTAATTATATAGGCTCCAAAGGGAATAAACACTGGGATGGTTTTTACTGTCTGTCTGGTATGAGTCAGTCCACAATGACCCCACTGGTGCAATTTGGTGAGAATAAAGCATCTAGCCTGTATTTAACCATGCACAGTTTCTTTTTCTTTTTTCCCCCCTCTCCCTGTGAGAGCAGAGAAAACAGGATTTGTAGGAGGAACTGGGGGATGTGTTACTGTCAGTGATTTTCACATTTCTGAAACAGGGCAGAAACAGAGGAAGTACCCGAACAGCTGGGACTGCAACAGATGTTCTCCAGACAGCTCTGCCTCATGAAGATGTAGTGCAGTAACAGGTCATGTTACAGAAACAGAAAATTAAAAAGAGTGATTTTGCATGCATGAGCACTGGCTCCCCAGGCCTGGCAGCATGAGTGACACTGAGCAGGGGAAGGCAGCTGGGACCCCTCTGAAGAGATCATTGTGTCCCTTGCCACCACAGCCTGTTTTCCCAACACAAAGATACCTCCAGCAGAAATAACCAGACTCCCAGTACAGAAACACAGGAGGGGTGAATGCAAAATCCCCTCAACACTTCTGCAATTTAAAGGTGGATTCCCAATTTCTTGGTATTTCTGCCTTAGGATTTTAGCTTCCTCTGCCTCTCTTCCTGCAGGTCATTGAGTGTGAATTTTCATTTATACTGACCTAGAAAATGAGAATTGCTGCAGGAATCTTGCCAGGAATCTCTGGACATTATTCCCCGCAGTCCTCAGACAGGATGAGCAGGAGCTGTTGTGGTGAAGCCAGGTGGTGATGTCCCAGCTGGAGCTCCGGTGCCATCCAAAGCTCCACACCAACCCAAAGCTTCCCAGAGAAGGTCCCAGAGTGTGGCCAGGACAGCACTGCCCTTGCAGTGTCTGCTGCTTGCATGCTACTGGCTTTATGTAGGGAGAAATAGGAGATTTAAGTGATCTCTGAGGCCAAGAGGCACCATACCTTCCTCTTGGGTTTTTGTGATTGAAATGGCTCCTGAGGTATTAAAAAGTCTTTTTTCTCTTAGCTTCATGACCAAAGAAGTTGAGATTCCTCAGCTCTGGTTTTCAAGGTTGTTTCTTTTCTCTTATCTAATACATTCTTTCTCTGCCCTGCTGAGGTCTGTCTGGCAGGTTGGGTTGAGGTTCACTGACTGCCCTTGTGGTAGTGTTAGCTTTTTTATGTGTATTTTATTTACAATAATTTTCCAATACCTATCACCTATGTTAGGCAGTCTGTCTCTACTCTAAATCAACCCAAAAGTGTCACCATCACAGCAGAATATGGAGGACAAGAAGAAGAAGAAGGAGAAAGACTGGACACATCCAGATTCTTCCATCTTGCCTCTTGAACCCCCATTCTTACTCCCCAAAATTCTACTTTTTCACCCTGTGATAAATTCACTAACATTCTACTCAAACTCTTGCGGCTTGTAAATCTTCACACAAAGTTGGTAATTGTTTCCATGGGCTAAAATCAAAGGCACAGGTGTTTTGAACTCCGTGCCAAGGTCCCTGAGCCCCCTGCCAATGTCTCGAGTCCTCCAGGGCAGCCAGAGGAACTCCCTGGGTTCCAACACCTTCCTTCCCTTCAGATAAAGAGAGTGTCCTAGCTCCCAGGTCGTAGGGTTTCTTGAGAGATCTCCTGTATTTTCCTTGAAACTGAGCTGTTTTGCATCCAAGAATACAATAGTGATGAGGTCAGATGGCAAACTGGGAGCACAGAGGGCAATATCTTGTACTATTATTAAATTTTTTTCCCAAACTGGGCATCATTTATTTCCACAATGAACAACATCATAAAAAAAGAAACTGGCCCTCTTCACTGTTTCCCTTTGGGTACACAGAACAATTTTCTTACCTTCCTGTCTGGTTGCTCTATTTCAGTGTGTCCCAAAGGTTTTTCCCATTTAATTATTTTCATTAAAAAACTGAACATTGCCCTGTTACATTTAGTGCTTTCAATATGTAAAAAATTTCTGATGTTTTTCACAGGTATCTTATTCAACTTTGCCACTATGTTGCTCTAAAAAAGCTCCATCAGTAAATGGAAATGGACTCAATGGGATATTAAATATATTTAAGTAAACACATTAAGCAAGCATTAAGAAAAGTGAGCACTCTTAACTCGATGAAATGAGGCTGCAAGCACACAAGGGCCCCATAATGGCAGTTTCATTACAAACAGACTCCTGTACACATACTCACATGTTCCAGCCCTCTCTCCTAACATGAGAAAAGTGTGATCTGTCATGTCTTTGCATGATATCACTGCTCTGCTGGCATTGAAATATTGTAATTTTTGCACTGTGCAGTGCTTGGGACCAAAAACATTGTGGCTCTGAGTGGAAGGGCCTCACTTTGTTGTGTCTCTCCAAGTTCATCAGGTTCCCATAGAAACCCAGAGCCCACCAAATAACCAAATTTCCTATTTACAAACACATGCAGCAGCCACTGGGGATTTCTTAAAATATTTTAATCTCTTAACCACCCATTTCTGAGAATAATTTCATTCATCCTTTAGCACACCTCATGCTGCAGAACAGTGCATTTTACCACTGAAACCCTGTGCAGGTATACTGCTGGGAGCTGTAGCAGCCACTGTGGCACTGCAAAGGGCAGCATGGGCACCTCTTGCTGGGAAATTATGCAGGCAAATCTAGCAGAGCAACCCACAGGCATCCCACTGCCTGACAGTTACTGCTCAAAATCTTTATTGAGGGCTGATTAATAGAAACCACCTATACAAAATTCAGGGAATGATTTCTGAGGAAAGGAAAGAGGAACTAGGATTTCTTTTACACGTGTTTTCTATATTGCACTCATAATTACTAATTGCTTCCTCACTTGGGATTACAGGCTATTATTTTAAGCTTCAGAACATCAGTGACATGTAGGGATAGATTGATTGCAAATCTCTATTTTTTCTATTTCTGAATAGGGATTACTAGTAAAACCTGGATATTTTTCTTACCTGGGAGATAGCGTAAGGTTACCATTCCAAGTTGTCCTATATTTCTGGTCCAGACCAGTCCCAAATTGCCATCTCTTTCTGTTCCTGTCCTCCTTTTAGCTTTCACACCTCCCACCCGTTTTGAGATCACCTTTGCAATAGTGCCCAGAAAAGCCCCCTCTCTGCAAAGGAAATTATATAGAGCTGAAAAGGCAAGTTGGATTTTAGGGATACATTTTCAAATATTTTACTGCTGCTTATGGGATCTTGCTGGCCTTGTGACCAGCCAAAACAGCAATGAAGAATGATCAATGACCAGGACTGGTCAAGTTGCTGGGTTTCCTTATTGACCAATACTGGTCACAGGACTCCTGTGGGAACAGAATCACAGAATCACAGAATAATGAGGTTGGAAGAGACCTCGAAGATCATCAAATCCAACCCATGCCCTCACACCTCAACTAGACTGTTGCACCAAGTGCCATGGCCAGTCTTTTTTTAAACACATCCAGAGATGGTGATTCTACCACTTCCCTGGGAAGAGCATTCCAGTACTTTATTATTTTTTCGGTGAAATTTTTTTTCCTAATATCCAACCTACACCTTCCTGACGTAGCTTGAGACAGTGGCCTCTGGTTCTGTCAGAGACCAACCCCACCAACCTCCCTTCAGGAAGCTGTAGAGAGCAACAAGGCCTCTAAACCTCCTCTTCTCCAGGCAAAACAGCCCCAGCTCCTTCAAATGAACCTCAGCTTCTCCACTGCCCAGGATTATGAGTGCCAATCATGGCACTTCCATGAGCAGCACCTGCTCCCAGAGCACTGGATGGCACTGCATTTACACAGCATTACTCCTCCTCTACAAATACGGCAGGACTTTTGGAACACAGCCTGGAGTGATCCACTCACATCTGGTACCTGAAGAAATTTCCCTTGTTTGTTGTCCCATCAGATGTAGGGGCTCCATTTTGCCCCTGCAGGTAATTTTCCTTCTGACTGAAAACCTGGGACAGGCAATAAGAAGGAAAAGCTGTATTGCAGTTATCTGAGCAAAAGAAAGTTCAGGAGGGAGAGATAATACTGAAATAGCCATATGCTTCTGTGGTAACACCAGAAAAGAGACTGACAGTGGCTTTCTAGCAGCTCATGAGGGTGGCAGACAGCCTTGTCCGCACTTCCAAGACCTCACAACCCTTTGGAAACTCGGCAGTCATGTCCATAAAGTAACTGAAGGCTTGAGTGTCCAGTAGCCTTTGCTGAGCATCTCCCAACATCACAAGAGCAAGGACCAGCAAGGCATTCAGGGCTGCAAATCTCACTTTTTTCTGCTGAAATCACTGTTTTCTCCTGACTGCTGCAGTAAAGCATGGCACAGAAACTCAGGAACCCACATGCTGAATTCCTGGATAATTTACTGGGCTGCAAAGATGATACAGCCCAGAGTCCAAACCAAGAAAAAAAAGGTGTGAAGAGGAACGGGGGGAGAGTGGGGGAAACACTTGAATCTTCTCTCTGGGAGGCTTTTCTAAAACATCATCTTTGGCATGGTCTGGGATGCTTCAACTGGAAAATCTGCAGATGAGGGAGACACAAGAGGCTACTTCAGGAACTGAGAGGCCTTTTTAGGGTGAAGTGCTATGAATAAATGACCAAAGCCAGTGACAGTGGGAGAAATCAAAAGGAAACATAAGAGCATAAAAAGTAGGGAAAGTTTGAGGTCAGTTGCTATAATTCAGTATAACTGCACCCTCCTCTCTGACCTCCACAAGAGCTACAGCTTTCATGCTTGATTCTAAGCAGGAGATGCACAAAAAACCCCAAATTAATTCAGAGAAATAGGAGGAAGCTGAGTTGAAAATGAGAGAATGGGTTGATCATTTGGCTTAATCTACTCAACCATTTTCATTATACCCTCCATGACCACATTCCAGTCGAGAGGGGAGTGTTTTCTCTCCATCTGTTGATGGAAAAAAACCTTCACAAGGGCTGGTTTGCTGTGAGAGAACCTCTGCCTGGAGAACTTGGCACCACAAGTCAGTAGGAAATTTGTTCCCCATCCTGTGAGAAGTTGCTTTTCCTGTCCTGTAATAAATAAGAAGAACAAGTACAAATCTCCACGCCAAACTTTTCCCCTCCAATTTCAGATTGGTTCCACAGAAATTTTTAATCTGAAGCATGTGGGACCAGTTTATTTTAATTCTGATATCTAAAGATGAGGAAAAACTCTTGGAAAGTGTAAGTGTACTGCAATTTCAAAGGTACCTTAGAATAAAAAGAAATTCATCATTTAAGGAAAAAAAAAGACACAGAATTGAAAAGTGTATTTTTAAAGTGTTTGGTCTGGAGAGTTTTCCTTCCCCAGATGTTCCTCTGAGCAGGTTGGATTCTGACAAAGCTGTCAGGAAATGTGGCTTCCCTCACGCCGGTTTCCTGCCCTATTTGGGAGATCCTCATCTCTGGATCCAGGCCTGAGACACTGCCCTTAGACCTGTGTGGGAGAAACTCACACTGAGCTTTCTGTATTCAAAATCTGTCCACTTCCATGGGCTGGATAAGTTGAACTGACCAGCAAGAGGGATTTATTGTTGCTAGGTGGTCAGACAACACATGAGCTGATGGGCGACTTTTCAGTGACTTCATGATCTTCCCCTCACTCCTCTTCTTTTCTTTTAAAGTATTGTTGGGGAATTGGAATAAACAATCTAACATCTAAAGGTGGAAGTCCATGAACCAGACACTCTCTGTCATAACCTGGAGCAGCAGGCAGTCTGGTATATCCAAAATATAAAGCACCAGGTATTCTGGAGACTGGGAGGGGATCCAAAACTGAGTTAACAGGGCATTCAGATTAGAATAAAAGAGACCTTATTTGAGGAGTTATAAATTCACTGAAATGTGTTCCATGTATAGAAGGAACAAGAGGTCACAGAAGTGGCCAGTTTGGCTTACACAAGGCACCGAGGGCAAAGTGCTGGCAGAACACGCTCTGGATGATGCCAAAGAAATCAAATGTAGCTTGCTCCAGCTTAGGGAGGCCAAGGGACCCATAACACAAAGAGATGCAATTATAACTTGGTCAGTCCCCTGACGCCAGCGTGTTGCTGGAGCTGGAGCTGAAGCTTTTCCATCCACAACAGGGTTCATTGTGCATTTCGCCACTAAAGCTGCCTCCCCCCTCTGAGCTGGGGCTTGGGTTTTCTTCAGGCCACAGATGGGAGGAGCATGTGAGAAATGAAGGGCATGTTCCATGGGCTATCGCAGAGAGGCCTTCCCCTCCCTGCTCTCCTCACCACACCAAACCCCCTGCCCCTCTGCAGGAAAACCCTTAATTACACCAGAAGTTATAATGATCCAGCTATAAGATGGGTGTGGACATTGGAGGGGGTCTCTCATGTCGCAGATGTGTAGGTTACTATTTGGGGCAGAGTTTTGCACAACACACTTCAATTCAAGTATTCTTTGAGGGAAGGGAGAGGAATTACTGATCTGATTTAGTGTTTGTATTTAACAAAAAAGCCTTCAGCTGTTAATCCCACATGAAATTCACGCCCTTCAGCATTTTAAATTTTTTTTTAATAGAGGCACTAGGCTAAGCTCAGGGTGTTCAGAGCGCTGGGGTTTGTGAACTACCTTCTTCAGGAATTGCCTAATTAGGATTTAGGACCAGGGTCTAACACTGATCCTTAAAGCCTTCTCGTGAATCTAGTACCATTCATGTGTGCATTTAGTCTTTGGCTCTAATCGACACAGCCCTACAGAGTCTGGCTTCCCTATCTCTGCATGTTGAATAACAACACAGAGATTTATAAATCCTGTCAGAGTTTGGCTGTGTGTTGGTTTAGTCCCCATGGATTGCTGTTTCTAAATATTTATGTTACCTGAGATTGTGTTTCAAACTTAACAATCGGCTATAGCCCAGTTAGCAACAAAATCAGCCTTTGATATGCACAATGCCTAGAGAAAGAGAATAATCTTGAGTGTTTGGAAGGTACTTTGCCCATGGCAATGCATAAACATGCTAGTGTGGGGTTTTGTGCATGCAGGAATAAATCGCTTTTGTTATCACTTCTGAAAAGTTAATCTGAAACACAGTTTCCTGTGCAAAAATTGAAGGGAGACTTACCACCCACACATCCATAGCCATAACCCTGTAGGCTATCTGACTGTATTTTGTGGGTAAACTGGAGTGTATTTTCAGAGAAATGTCTCATTTAATACTGTTTTCCTTCTTCTGTCTGTCTGCTGTTCTTCCCATTTCCCTGATAACAGTCACTATTAATAGATTTGTTATTAAGTCACCACTTGGCAGCTCCAGTTCATGGTGTTAATTGGGGGAGGAATATCTGAGACATGTGGAGTGCTTTGTTCAGCTTCAGACCCTACAGCCCAAGTAATGTGTACTCCAGTCACACGAGATCCAAATCACAGGAGAGAAAATATGGGAAAATCACCCACAGGAGGTTTTCTAGAGACCTGAAATACATGAATCAGGCCTTGATCTGAGCTTTCATAGACACAGCTTTTTGCTTATTGCCTTTAAGAGATACTAATCGAATCATAGAGTCATTAAGTTTGGGGAAGACCTCTAAGATCATCAAGTCCAACCATTAAGTTAATACTGCCAAGGCCAGCACTAAACCATGTCCCCAGGTGTCACATCCACGTGGTTTTTAACACTTACAAGGATGGTGACTTCACCACTTTCCTGGGCAGCCTGTTCCAGTGCTTGACAATCCTTCCCATGAGTAAATTTTTACTGTTATCTAACCTAAATCTCCCTAGGTGCAGCTTGAGGCCAATTGTATTCCTGATTTAAACTCAATTCAGATTAGACCTTAATAGGCTATACTTTAATAAGGCATTTAAAGACTGACAACAAAGGAATAATAAAACCATTCTGGGTGTCTCTTCCAAGCCTTTTCTGTGATTAAAAGTGTGTGGAGATGAGGCTGAGCACCTTGGGCTGTAACCTAATGAGTTCCAGCTTTGTTCAGGGCGTTGGAAAGCTGATGAGTAACAAAAGCTTCTTCTGAAACCTCTGATACACCTAGCAGACAGAACTCCCCTGAATTTATGCAAAAAGTAAGTAAATGTTCTCAGCACACCACATACAAACCTGATGAGGAGTTTTTATTTCTATTTCTCCCCAAGACATTTCTACAATTATTCTTGTAAGCATATTTTAGAAATCAGAGCTAAATACCACCTCTTACCCTCCCAGACCTCACCCAGCCAACACCATTCTTTCTAGTCTTTCTCTGGAAGGACCTTGTCTTCTGAAGACATCTATTGATTAATTTTGACTTAAATGGGATTCTGGGCTACTGGCAGAGTTTTCTATGACGCTGATTGCCATCAGCCTCCATGGATCTGTCCTGAACCCATGGCAAGAGGGAATTTGCACTGCCAGCACCCTCCTGCTGCCTGTCCATCCCCTTGTCTTGTGGATGAGCTCTGCTGTGAAATGCTCCAGACCCAGCAGCATGTGCTTCTCATCAGCAGCAAGGGAAGCTGGGGCTCCTGGGGTCACACTGCATGAGGTAACTGTTTTAATCAACAAATCCCTGAACACAAGAGAGATGCAGCTGCCTGGCCCATACAGTTGTCCAGCCAGCTCGTGGGAGAACTGCAATTAGCTTGCTGAAATGCTAATGAAGAGGTAAAATTGTTGAAGCAATACAGGGAGCAAGGCATAAAGGAACTGGTGCTGAGGAGCAAGGCGGGTATGGAAGAGGAACCTGGCTCAGCTTGGGGTGGTGAGTTGTCCACAAGTTCAGGTCAGAGCCAGACAGGGAGAAGAGAATGACCAAGAGCCACCAGGACTGGCCAAGAGCTTCTACATTTGGATGCAGACCTTGGTGCTGGCCTGTCCAGTGCTTCGCCATGGGTTATTAACACAGCTCTTACCTAGATGAGGATTCTGGCCTATTAAAGTGTCCCAAGAGGATGTTTCATACCACTAATTAATCTCTTCTCACCCCTCATGTCTCACTTCATTCTCCTCTATAATTCCCCATTGGCCTCTGGCTCTGGAAATCTCATTACCACAAACATCATCTCCTGCTCCCTTCAACACTCACATCATTACAGACCCCAACTGTTCCTGTAAGGGAAGGAATGGCTCCACATGAACCTTCTCCTGGGCCTCCCCAGGCATTTTAAGCTGTTCAATTATTTGCCCATCAATTATATGAATTAGTTGTAGCACTGAAATCAGGACCCACTGTCTGAGGTGCAAATGAGGCAAATAAACCTCAGTCCTCCCCCCAGAGAGCTCACAATGCACCTGCATGTGCAACATGGGCTCTCCAGGGCCTCTTGTTGGAAAAATATCCTTAAAATGGTATAAAAATTAACCACTCATTGAAAGAAAAATGATCCTAAGCAGCACAGAAACACATGGAAGGGTGTTAGCTTGGAAGTCCATGAAGAGTTTCTGTCCCTTCAGTTTGTTTGCAGGGTGGTTTTTTTTCATTCTAGCAAGACCCAAGATCTGAGATGATGTGTATTTGAGAAAACATTACTGAACATCTGGTTGTTAACTGGATATTGAAGGGGTCATCCTGCAGTATCCCCAAAATCCCCTCTGGAGATGTGTTGCACACTCTAAGTACAAGGACTGAATCAACAAACCTCTTTGTATGGGCATATAAAGTGAAACTCATTGGGAACCTGCTCTAACTTCTTAAAACCAGAGGTTGAGGGCAAAGTGGGTGTCTTCCCTCTACTCCTGGCCAGCTCCTCAGGGCTGGTGACAGCAGGCAGAGGGGATATTTTAGTGTCCCCTTTGTCCTCTTGCTATCACTCATGGGCCGTCCATAGCTCACCCACCAAAGGTGTGGTAACTCACTTCTTGGCTGTCTTGCAGGGGCTGTGTTTCAGTCTCTGCTGGGTTGCTGAGCTTCTGAGCTTTGATCAACTTTGTGTCAACTTTTCAAACACTGACCAACGAAATATCCTCTGTCCCCCTTCTCCCCAAACAACTCTCCAAAACAACTTTTCAAACACTGACCAACAAAATATCCTCTGTCCCCCTTCTTCCCCAGGTGTCCTGAGGTGTGTGTTCAAAACCAGAAACAGCCAGGCTGAGAAACCTTGACTTTACTGAAGTTCATCCCTGCTCAACTCAGTGGGGCTCCAGCAGTGATGAATTCTGACCTTTACATGAAATCCACGGCAGAGCAAGCAAGAGTGTCTCTGGATTCTAATTTAAATTTTACACTCAAAGGATGCACATGCATTTTAAACCCCCCTTTTCAATCCTTGCAGCTGAACCATTCAGCTGTTGTGTTGCCACTGAGAATTCAGGCGAGATGTTTGACAGAGGGTGAGGGAGCTGCTCTGCATCATTAGGGAAGGCAGAGGTATGCAATGAGAGTTTGTGACCTCTGAGAGAAACAACCTGCACCGAGTTCATCAAACAGCAAAATGTCAGGAAACAAAGAGGATTAAACCCCTTAAACTGAGCTTGAAACCACATATGCCTAGAAGTAGAGAAATTCCTTCCTAGCTTGTTTTCTCCCTGCATAATTAGTCTTCAAATATGCTTTCTGGAGTGAGTGCATTGTCCCAGTCTAAGGAAAAAAATGGAATGATGTAACTGGTTTCTTTCAGTTCCCACTTCAGTGCAACTTCACAATACCCTTGGACTTCAGGGGATTAAGTTCCTGTCTTGGCTGTGGTCCAGTTACTGGTCATTGCTATTTGTCGATTACCCTAGCATTCCAGAAAACATTTTATCCCCTTCATTAACTCACAATTGACCAATCACATAAATCAGGTTAAGGACTAGTGGACATGTCTACAAAGAAAAGAGAGATTCTAAGAAAGGCCGATTAAAGAACAGGTTGAATCTGATTTTGCCTTAAGATCTCTATTCTTGAAATTGCTAATAATGACCCCTTCAAAAAAGAACATTAATTCAACCTACCACTCTTTTGTTCACACTTTGAAAAGATGAAAAAAAACCCATTGTTTCTCTAAGAGAAGCCTCCACCTTCTTAAAGATACACGGCTCATTTCCATCATCACGGTTGAAACCAGATTTTTGTCAGACCTAACACCTGTAAATATGTGGGTGTGTAATTGTGTCTGTGGTGAACTCACCGTGTCACCAGTGCACAGGTGTGCTGCTGTGAGGACAGCTGGACACTGGGGACACACTGATGTCCTGTTGTACTCGGGAGTCACTGCGTGAGCCTTCGTTCAGTGAGAGTCAGGAGAAACCCTGACACAGGTTTCACTAAGAGCGAGATTGAGTCCTGTGAAAGCAAACCATCTTTATAGGTGATATGATGCTGAGGACAGCTGTGATGCTGTGACCTCCTCCTTGAACCCAAGGACCCCCAAACCTCCTCTGAGGTGACAATAAGGGCTGTAGTTCTGCATGCTGCCCTTCCCATGCCTCCCTCTTTGTTTGGCCATGCTGCAACCCTGGAGCCATTGAAGAGTGAAGCAATTCCTTGTGCCTTTTATTGGTGTTTGGAACAGATATTTTTGTTGATTTGACTTGGGGGAGAATGTTTCCGAGAATGTAACTGGATGGGTTTTAAATTGCACACTTTGCCCTGGGCCACTCTGAGCTCTCACGTACGTGTGACCAACATGTCTGGGGCAGGCCCAGTAAATGCTGCCTGATGATGGGTGATTGGTGTGGCCACATCCTCTCCCTCCAAGGCCTGGGTTGCTGTGGGCTTCTGGAGGAAAGGAAAAATATGTGGTTCCCTCTTCTGAAGTGGGCGGAGTGTGATTTTCTGTAATAAAGCATGTGTGTTATTTTTGCGTCCAAAAGCTGCTCTACCTAAGGGATTTGGACCCTACAAGAAGACAGACATCCTTGTTGCCATGTTCTCTTCAGGGAAGAGAAATTTAAGCTAACTAATCAATGCAGGACCCATTTTCTTTTCTCCTGAGGGAGATAGGACCCAGCATGGAGATAAGCATAGAACCATGGAATATCTCGAGTTGGAAAGAACATCTCTGCACACCTCTTGGGATCCATGGCTACACCTCATCCACCACCTGAAGAAACAGATCCAGTGTTCATATCACCTCCATGTCTGGCTGCAGTGCCAGGGGATCTGGCAGGCCTTGCTTGTGCAAAAGATGCTGAGCAATGAACCATTTCTTTGGTTGGGGTGCAGCAGAAAATGTATAACCCAAAGGTTATGAATGCTCCAGAGGGGGGTGGAGAGGCCATGGCTCTGACAAAGATTTTTTTGAGAAGCATCACTGGTATTTGAGTAATGTGAAACTGGATGGTGAGATGTAGGACATTATATTTTCATCCTCCTCCTTGGTCCAGTTGGGGTCTGCTCAAAGGGAGGGCAGCAAACTCTCCAGGGCTGGCAGCCCCTAAGCCTCCAGACATCCCATGTTGCCTTTGGCCACAGCACCAGGTAAAACTGGGTCACCCAGCTATCAGAAGTTTTTGGTGGGATCATGACCCTGTTCTTTCTGGGCCTATAACTCAAGGAGAAGGAAAGAAAACAGACATACTGGGTACTGCATGCTCAATTTCCTCATTTTACTATTTTAGGTTTTTGAGGGTGGAGGAAAACAGATGATGTAGAAGCTCCACTGATTTATACAGTGGCACAAATGCATCAGTGTGACAATATTTATGTAGTTGCAATGCTTTGAGATGTGCCAGGGGAAAATTGAAAATAATATAATGAAGAGAGTATTCAGGGTCTAAATTTACAGCAACTGCCCGGACATCAGTAGGATTTAAGTCCATCCTCTCAGTATCAATGGACAAAGCCCATATTTATGCCTTGTAATTTTTCATCATACTGGGACAGGAAAAGATGGAAGTCAGCATGAATTAAGTGCAGAAGTTCTAAGGAATGGAAGTGGTCCCTTGCTTGAGATTCATTTAACTTAGTACATAGACAGTGATTTAAAATTCCAAATGCCATTTGGCATCCATCTGGTGCCTCAATGATGCCTAAGTAAGAGCAGTTTTTTACCCATTACTTTTAAGCAGCCTTCCTGGCAAAAGGACAATATTAGATTGTGCTGCTATTGCATTTGCACCAGATTTTCACTAAGTGCAGATTTATGTTTATTTAATCACCATTACTGCTTTATAATTTATGCCTCATTTCTTTAAACAGTATGATTTCCCATCCCCCCCCCAAAAAAAAATCTGAGTAGAGGATTTATGATGGAAAATCCATAAAAGGCCCCTTTTGTTCCACCTAATTGAATTTCACCTCCCGTTGCCATTACCTTATTCCTGTTCACAGCACAGAGAATGAAAAGCTTTGGCAAGTTTTTGGGTGAGTATGTCCAAGAAGTTAGAAATCTTGGCCTTTCTTCTGGAAGGTATTGTGTAAGGCAGACATCATGGACATATCCCTGTGTTTCTCCCCTTTCTTTCTGTGTCATCCCAATAGTCAGCCTGAAATTGCAGAATAGCTACCTTCAAGTGTTCCGTAGGGTAGAGTTCCTCAAACCTACATAAACTCAAAAAGCTTTCCTAGGTCTGTTTGGCGTTTAAATCTTTGAGAAAGGGTTCAGACAGCACTGGCAGCCCTCAGCCTTGGATTCCATGGATCTTTGGTTCAGGAGTGATTTCAGCCCTGGCAATTACCTGGCAGCATCACATTGAAGCTTTGTGTGGTGCCTTTCCTGTCTCATGTCACTGTAGGCAGCAGCGTTTCAGTGACTTCATTCTGCTGAATTTCCATTATTTCCTGCCCAAAAAGGACCAATTTCCTTTGTTTTTAACAATGTTCTACCTATTCTTAACAAAGAAGTGATCTTTGGTGGTAATGAACTAGCCAGTCTAGATATAAACTTTCTTCTGGAAAGAACTTGCTGCTCAGAGAGGTCAAAGGCTCTCAGCTGCCAACAGAAATATGATTTAACAAGCAGAAGGCATTTTGGAAAAGAAGTATCTGTGCTCTTGACTTCACTCCACAAAATGAATAGGAAACTCCCTGTAGTCCTAAGTGCAAAAGTGAGATGCTCCAGCCCTGGCTCAGCTGCTGTCTGTGTGTGCAGCTGAAGTCTGGGGACATGATTTTTGTGAGGACTTGGATGTGTGACCTCAGATTTCACCTCGTGATACATTTCACAGTGGTCAAGACATAGAGAGGCACCATCACAGGGAAGGAGGGGCCCTTCACATGAATATTCCTTGTGCTTAAGGACACTGAAAGACCGAGAAGCTGGGATAGATCTATTTTGAACTCCTTGGCACATTTTGTGAGAAGATAAGGATGGTTTGCTGGGCACCAAAGTGTCTGTGTATATATATACACACACATATGTAAGAAGTGCTCTCTGAGCTCAACCAGCTAAACTTGGAACATGCTGGACAGCCAGACATCTCACCTACAGCTAAATCCTGCCAGCCTGCAGGCATTTCTCTGGCTGTTTCAGCAGCAAGGTGTGCACCCACTGGTGTTTAGGCACCTGTCAGGACCAGCATTTTACAAAGCACAGCCAGCAGACACAACACTGAAGGAAGATTTGTCTGGGAAGAGGAGTTCATGTCATTAACTACTTAAGAGTTATGAGGTCACCTCGGTGGCTTCCATCTCATATCACTCTTCCAAAGAACACAATGATAAAATCATTTTTGCTGGATTAAAAGCACGACTTTGTAAGGTATAAATGAGGTTAGATCCCCTCTGCAGACATTAGACTTGGCAAAAGTCTGACTCATCTCAGAGGTAAGGGCATTCTTATGGATCCAATTAGAGAAAAAACACTACCTGGCAAGGAAGAACAAAGCCTATAATACTTCTGACTATACAATGGCAGCTGGAATAAAATTTTCTCATATGGGAGCACATGAGCTCAATGTGTAAGGAGAAACTGAGCTTGTCAGACTTAATTAGAGTGAGGGAAATGGCCTACGGTCAGAAACTGCACACGTTGTCCACTCCTGGCTCCTGGGGCTGAGCCAGACCCAGAGGTCTGTGGGACAGCACCCTGCTCCACAATCCCAGAGCCAGGAAGTCACACCAAGGGCTGCTCGCTGCTGGTGGTGAGAAAAACGTGTGCTTTCATTAAAATGTTGTCTCATGCAGATGACAGAGCAATAGAGGCTCCACCAGAGAGCCTCAAAGTGCACTCTAAACAGCTGTTAGCGATGGGATAGGGGCCAGAGTGTTCCAGCAAAGTGTGCACAGGCTGGAGGCTGGTTTGGACTGCGAGAGGGCCATGGCGGGTAATGCATCAGATCCGTCCACCTGAAGCACATAAATAGATGCAATTACATCAGCATCCAAGAGCCTCACAGCACTCCTCTAAGCTAGAGATTTCCTGTTATTCCCAATTTATGTAGAAGCCTGGGGGGACAAGGAGACTATAGGATTTCAGTGGGATCCAGACCTTCAGTTGCCCTTCCAAGCCCTACCCTTGGGGACATGTGTATCATCGTGCAGGAATGGCCTCTGAAGGGCTGCCAGCCGCCT
Source organism: Emberiza elegans (assembly GCA_024865655.1). Classification (NCBI taxonomy): domain Eukaryota; kingdom Metazoa; phylum Chordata; class Aves; order Passeriformes; family Fringillidae; genus Emberiza; species Emberiza elegans. Next base: position 12,240,031 of record JALJVW010000072.1, read on the forward strand.
GCCCCGACCTGCTGAGGCCATTTGGGCACTGGAGCTCACACAGGGCTTGGGGGCTGCCTGGCAGTCTGGAAATTGGTGCAGATTTACTGGGAGAGTGGAGTGGGTGAGGGGGTTGTAGGACCCTCACTGGGTCCAGCATGGTCCCGCTCTCCTGAGCCAGGATCTTGGATCTTGGGGGATCGTTTCCCTGATGATGACTTCCTGGGGACATCAAAACAGTTTTCTTTTCCTTAAGCTTTTGCTGAACTAAGAAGATCGACTTGAAATATAATAATGAGGTGCTGGGAAAAGTTTAGAGAGAAAAGCAGCAAAAGCATCATTTTAACCAGCCTGAAGTGGTGCAAATATATTTGAGATGATTCTAAGAAAGGAAGATTTGTCTCATTGATATCTAATTGGCTTTACCAAAATGAAACTTTCCATTGTGAGCACAGATAAGCCATTTTATCCACTTCTTGGTAGTCAGTTGCAGGATAATATTATTTTTTTGTCTTCATCCATTGATATTTTTATATTTTATGCTTCCCAGGACAGAAGATGTCCTGAAGAGTGACCAGGGCTTAGATCTCAGCTGAGGTCTCTGAGTGTTACAAATACAAAGGCAGATCGCTGCATGCCTGTTTCAGCATCAAGCCAAAAATCGCTTGTCTTACAAACTCGAGATCTTTGCTTCCAAAAAAAAAAAAAAATCATTTGGGTAAAGAGAAAGAGAAGCCCATAAACCCTCAGTCTTCAAATTAAGTGGGTTCTCCCATTTTATACAAAGGGAAATGAATATATCTGAAAGGAACATCATAAAATCCCCACTTTTCACTGGCATGGTTACTCTGTCATGCTCCCATGTGAAAGGGCATTGTGTACCCTAATAAAGATCTGGAAGGGTTGTGTCCCTTGGCTCTCTTCTTGAGGCAAATGTACAAGTGGTATCTTGGGCTCAGATGTGCGCAATCCTTTGAAATTTGATTTGTCCCCTGGTCCTGTTGCCTGCCATGCAGAGCTGCAGTGGGTGGGACCATCATGGTGATGCCCCCATTGGTGAATGGATGTATTTCAGGAATGTTCTGTAATACAACCTGGCTCATTGTTGACAGCCAGAACTTTCCAGGCCCCTTTTCATCTCCTTGGCTCCCTCATTTATTAGGAGGGCAACAACTAAACAGGTGTACCTGGAGGGTGAGGATGCACCACCACACCAAGCTGAGCAGGAGAAGGCCTTTCCTGGGGAAGAGATCTCTTGCCCCCACATGCAGGCTGTCCTTATACATCCATCCTTGCCTGGTAAATTACCCAAGGGCAAGGATCTGACCAACTCCTAAGCAGGCAGAGTGCCATCGTGACAGATGGGCACAAAAGGGGCAGCCAAGAAGCCATGTATGTGCATCCAGTGTGTTTAGGGCTTGGGTTCCCAGCCAGGAACTTCAGAGCAGCTGTCCACCCTCAGTTTACATGCCTGTAGTTTAGGGGGATCTTCCACCACTAATCCAGCTTCAGAGATGGTTTAACTTTCAAAAATTAAAAATAGCATTCATTGCCCCGTATGGAGAGTGAGTCTTGACCCATTTGCATCAAGGGTTGGTGTGGGTGCATGGGGAGGGGGCAGCATCAAAGAATGGGAGGGTGGGGAACTGCCTTAACCTCCATTTGTCTTTTTGTTGGGATCTGCTGTGGGATTGTTAGGAATGCCTCCACACGCCAGTCAGATCTGGCCAGGGTGCCCAAGGCAGGATTTGGGCTCTGCTGGGAGAGAGCAGAGAGGACTGGATTCTTCTACCCTATTTATCTCAGTCCTAGAACTCCATGTTCCCCTGTGTCAGCAGTGGTTAGACCTAGTTGTTCAAAATTGACATTTTAAAGCCTTGTAGTTAAAACTGAGTCTTCATCACAAACATCTGACATCTGGGTGTCAGATTCTGCCACTGACAGGTGCCTCAACCAGGCACTTATTCGCTGTTGTCTTGCAGAGGTGCAGATGTGGCTCTTCACAGGGATGGAATAAGATTTTCCCTGACTCTAATTATCAAATGTTCAGGTGTATTTGGAGGTTCAGAGCTAGAACTAATGAAGGATTTGGATTGAAAAAGGTCAGACACTTAGATGCTCAGCCTGAGATGCTTAATTTCTAGAAAGAGATCCAGACCTGTGATATGGGGGCTTTAGCCCATGCACTTCACAGACCACTTAAAAAAGGGTGTGAACCAGTCAACCTATGGGGAGCCCTCCTAATTAACCCCAAGGAAAGGCTAAATATGGGTCTGTGTTTGCAATTTTGCACCTTCTGAAATGTGGGGTAGTGATAGCCCAGCAAATGAAGCATCTCAATTAAGTGTTCATCTAAAGTCTGGAGATCCTTACACGTCAATCTGTATGGCATACATATGTGGGGGAAATTACCAGGGCTCAGGACTTTTATTCTCTTGTAGAAGATTATTCTCCAGCCACTGGGATATCAGGGTAAGCTGCTTTACCTTTGCATCCCCACAGGTCTGAGTGGGAGCGTGCCACTGGACCTCTGCTCAGACCAGTGGTTCGCCCTGAACCTAGGCTTCAGTTTGACTTTGTTGCTTGATGGAAAGGCTGCTGTTAGAAATGTAGCTGACAGTACCAGTCAAAATGTTTAGGGGAAAACTTCAGGGTTACATCTGAAGCACTCAGTGCACCTAAATTTTGCACATAAGGACATCTGAACACCTGTGTTCTTTTTGGAGCCTGTATGTTCAAATACACTCTGAAATCTTTGAACTTCAACTTTGAAATCTTACTGGACATCTTAAGTTATCACGATGTTGCAAAGAAAAAATGACTATAAATTGTCCACACTCATATTTTTCAGAATTAATTGATATTTAGAGCATGGCAGAGTGAGCAGGGGAATTGCTTCATTTCACCTCTGACTCTGGGTAAATGTTCTTACCTGTGCTAACGTGTGAGGTCAATCAGAGCAGCTGGGGTTATCAGTCACACCAGAACATTCCCAGTCAGCCACCATGATGTGACCTGTGGTCTGTACACCTGATCATCTGTTTACAGTCCAGTCCATGGAAATGTGCTGATAGAGTTCTGGCTCTACCCTCCAAGGTCATTCAGATGCAGCTTGAAATTTTTTCTGTAATTTGAAACATCTTTTCTTTCCCACCTTTCTCATTCTCTCTGGTGTTATTTATTTTCCTGTTTTCCAGCATTGTAAATTAAATCTCATAAAGCATGTGAATTTGAATCTCATATGAGAGATGCACAGAAAAATGTTGAATCACATTTTGGTATCTTCCAGGGGTCCCTGTGCACACCTCAGTGCTCTGTAGCATTTGCAGCTTACAAAGAGCCCTGTTGGTTATCCCAGTGTGGTTATCACAGCCATGAAAACCAGCACACTCAATCCTGGTATCTGAGTTCTCCTAAATCACTGGGTTTCAACCCATTGTCTATGAATAGCTTGTGCTTGTAGGAGTATTTTCCCTGTTTACTGAAGGGAGAGGGCACTTTGTAGTGTTTTACCTCTTTGCAAAATAGTTCTACACAATATTCAAACCTTAATATTTTTGGAGTGCTCTAGTGACAGTAGAGACGATAATTTGCTTTGTTTGTCTCAGCTGGTGACTTTCTTCAAATTCCCTTCTCATAATCTCAGTACTTTTCATTCATCATCTGCAAACACCCTGTACTACAATGTAAACCAGGGAGAATAATTTCTGAAAATGCGGACCTGGAAATGGCATTATTAGCACTGAAACAATAAGCAGAATTGGAAGAAAAGGCACATAACAATACATATAAATTTTGCAGAGTTACTGGACTATGTTAAACCAGAGTAACAATTAAAACATACAGTTATGAATAATACTTTATGTATTTAGTATTTCTATTCAGAAGATGCCAAGGCATCCTGTAGATGGACAAGAGCAAGATTCTGGTGGACAGCTAGTAACCCAGAAATGCGGAGCTCTGACAACACAGGAATTACCCAGTCTCCAGCAGCTGTCTAAGTAAAGGAAATTGTCTGATTTGTGATTTTCATTTGCAATCTCATGGCATGTGAAATTCTCATGGGACAGAACTCATGGAGTTTAAAAAACAAGGCAAGAGTAAAAATGAGTATGATGTAAAGATGAGGGATATGCACTGTAAAGGTTCATAATTACAGAGGGCAACAATCAGTTAATATTAATGGTTGGACTCAATGATCTTAGAGGTCCATTCCAACCTTAATGATTCTATGATTCTGTGGTATGACAGAACTTTACTTGAAGCAAGGAAGGATGGTTACCCTTCTCTTCCTCATGTTCAGCTTTCACCATCAATTTTTCTTCCCCTCTTGTGGGCTGAGTGGATTTCTGCCTCCAGTCATGGGAACGCAGCAGCTTCACCAGAAGCAACCCTGCATTGGCAGGGTGGTTAGGGCTGCTTTCAGGAGGAATTATGACTGCTTAATTTGGGAGCAGCATGGGAAAAATCAGAGTTATTCTCCGCCCAGGCTGGAGCAGGGATGTCTGCAACACCAGCCTGTCCTGCATCCTCTGGTTCCTGCTGGCAACTTGGCCATGCCAGTGTCTGCATCCCCTGGCAGTGCCCAGCCTTGGCATATGGAGCCCTCAGTGTTGGTGGATAAAGAAAAGGCCTCTGTAATAAGTGAGCAGAATAAGGCTTTGCTTTCAGGAACTTTCTGAACTCACCCTATTCCCCAGTCACTATAATGTTCCAGCAAATACTTTGTGAGACAGTTTTCACACTGCTTCTAGGAACACACAGAATATTCAACCAAAATGTCATGTGTCATCTCTTTGACCTCTTGGCATTCATTAATGCAGGTTTACCTCCTAGCTACTATTTTCCTAATAAATTCTGTTTAGGGTTTGTTTTTCAAGCTCAAATGGAAAATCCCAAATTGTGTCATGACAAGAGTAAACACTCCTACATGCTGAAAATGTTCTGTTTTCCATTGCTCTTTTGCCAAAGTCTGGGGGTGAAAAAAGGCTCTTACAGGCTGAGTGTCGAGGGTGTAGTAGAAGTGGGAGGTAGCCAACTTGGAGTCTGAAGCTTGTGTGTTCCTTCAACAACTGAGTTACTATTGCCCTGATCCATCCACAAAGGATCAATTAATCACAGGTTTCTCCTTAATCAACAGATGCAGCTATCCCTGCCCTGATTAGCAAGTGGAAGGAATGTTTTCCAGTGAAAAAAGTGTAATTAACTCACACAGTGCTGGGCAGACCACAGCCAGCTTGAAGAAGTGTGAATCTTGCACATCTGGATGCTGGACACCTCTGGACCACAGCACTTGGAGACGTGTTGGTGCAGCAGAGTTCCCTGAGGCTTTACCATCTGAATCTGAGCTCTGCCTCTTTGCAAGTCTGGACTCAGAGCAGCATTTCAGGGAAATGAAGGAATTAAATTCCAGATAGGCCTTGGGAAATGGTCTGGATGATGAGGTGCCTGAATTGTGCACACAGGCTCCAGACTTCTTCTCAGCTGCCATCTGACACAGCAGGTGCCTAATTTACTGCTAGAAAATCTAAACAAACCTGCCAAGACCTGGCAGAGCTCAGATACCTGGAGCCATGCATGGACCTCATGGGATTCCCAGAAGAGCCACTCCTCTCCCACTCCTACCTATGGACCAAAGGGATGTTCAGATAACTGGGACATGGTCCTTTGTGATCAGCTGCAGACATGTGTCCTTGCAGAGAATGTCCCCTCCAGCTCATCTGAGGCTGGACTATCAGTTCATGCTTTGTTTGTGAGGTCAGATAACCTCTAGGCTATTGAAGAGATACACCCCATTGAATTCCCATCACTTTATGTACACAGTCAAATACCCATCAGGTTGGTGGACAAAAGGAAGGGTGAGCTGGAGGAGGAATATTGTTTTCAAATCTTGGGTTTGATCTCCTACATTTCAGGTGTGTGTTTTCAATCTATGGCTAAATGAGAGGGTGGAGGAAAGGCAGAGCAGCCTTGAAGACAGAATAGCAGAGGATTCACAGCTGAGTTATGTACCTAACTGCACGGCAATGTTTAATTTGCTTTTCTTCAGTTTTATGTCCCATAGTACCAAGATCTCCCTTCCAATTTTAAGTGCAATTTCTAAGCTGCAGAATCTTTGTCTTCAGCACACTCCGGATCTGAGCTAATGTCTATAAAATCCAAATACAGTTTAAAGGCTGATTTTTTGACAGACTTTCTCTTCTTTTATACTATATTTACCCCACAGATTTCAGTGAGGAACTAATTTTCCCTATAGGGAAAGGAGAATAGTTTTAACCTGAATGAAGCCAGCTTTGAGGTGTGACTGATGAACACATGTTCAAGCACGGTGTGTCCTCATGTCAGTGGTTTCCCAGGTCTTTCTGAAGAGGCAGGCTGACTTCTAAGCTCTCACATGTGAAAAATCTCAGTGCAACTGAAGTAAGTGACAAAATTTTCACTGATTTTCCACTGGGAGTGGTTTCACTGAAAGCAATTAGAGCTCAATAGCAGAAACACAAAAACATCTCAAATGATAACGTGGCCCAGACGTTCGTGCTGGAATGAGAATTGCCTCGCTGAGATATCTTGCTGGGGAGAAATACTTCGAGAAGGATTTGCTCATTCCTCTTATGTGTAGGAAGTGGGGTACTGGGTTAACTCCTTCCATCCCTGCAAAGGGACCTGAATTCTCACAAGGTGAACCATCAGATCCCTCTTTCTCAAGCTGGACACTGCACAGCTGAGTTTCCCAAAAACCGCTCAGAAATGCTTGGCTCTGGGGTTTGTCCCAAAAAACTTTTCTTGACACATCCAAAGACAATCTCAAGTCTGCCAGAAAGACTTTGGAGCCAAAATAATAACCTTTCATTTTTCATTTCTGTCTCCACTGAGTTTAGTCCTCCTCCCAGGGAAGAAGCCACAGGCTCCTGCTGCAAGCTGCTTTGCTCAAGCCGTTCACTGCTTCACATGTCCAAGTGTTTTTGCAAGGAGAGAAAAGGCAGCTCCCCACCAGGCTGGCTGCTTAAGGCAAGCAGGAAGGTGGATAGCAGCTAAGGAGGTTTTTGACACTCCAAGAGCTTGGTCTGCTCTTTCTCTTCACTGAGTGAGCTGATTGGCATCCAAGACACATTTAATCCTGCTCTGTGAAAAGGCAATATTTTAACAACTAAACGGCTCCTTCACCTGAAACCTCATATTTTCCAAGAAAACATGCCAAGCTGGATTTTAAAATCTGCATGCAAATGTATCATGGGATATGTGTGATAATTTCATTACTTTCTGTGACACTTCTTGTGAGGATAGCAGCAGGCTTTTGTGTATTAATGCAGTAATGACTGATTCATTTTCCAGAATTCCTTACCTTATGGTAGATAAGACAAGTATAAATGTAAAATACAGGGCTTGCTTCATCCACAGGCAAATCCAGCTGTTTCTGGGTGGAAGCCTGCCATAGTTTCACAGTTCATAACTGCAGTGTATAAAATTCTCGAGCTGAAATTGTGTTTCTCCCACATACTGTAAATGTTGCCACAAGCTGCATGTAACAAGGTGAGGAAGGGGATGCTGACTTTACCTGTTAGTAGAAGGTGAATGGTCAAATGCTGCCTTTAAAGCAATTTTTCATCAGTGCCTTGACTCACCTTCACTTTTCCAGTGAAGAAAGCAGGTCTCTAGCAGCTGAGCTTCCACCAGGATGAATTTTCCACAAGTGTGTCAAGACAAAGAGCATTTAACAAAGGTGCTCCTTAGAAAAAGCAAAGGAGGAGTTCATCAAACTGGATAGGTGAGGGTAGTGATTGAACTGGAAAAAGAACTAGCATAAACATGAACATAAATAAGACCAAATAATAACAAAAATAATTGAGTACAGATACTGGCACTGAATTGAAGAAACAAGGAGTGTGGCATGGTGTGAGAAGAAAGCAACAGAGCTCCTTAAATGTCTTGTGTGGTCAGAAGGATGCCAATTGATGGGAAAGTAATGAGAGTAACTGCAAACATTGGGATTGAGGTGTGAGCAGGGAGGAAGAGGAACCTTAAAAGAGGAAAAGTAGGCAGTGTTAATAAAAATGGGAGCTGAGTCATAGAAAAGTAAAAAACTGAAAACTGTGAGAAATAATAAGAAGAAATAAGCAGGAGAAGTAATGGGGTCTGGTGCAAAACCCAAACATACAGGGAAGTTACAGCCCACTTCATGGCACAGGAGCTGGTTTAAATAGGAGGTTTTACAAATGATATATTAGAAGAGACCTAAACCAGCAGCAATACAGGTTGGCTGGGTGTGATCCATCTACTCACTGTATCTGTCCACCATGGGGTTTGTTTTTCCTCCAAATGCTGGGCTGACTCACACTTTAATGTGTTTGCAATTGCACAACTGCTTTTGGATTTCTGAATAACAGGCAGACAGTTCTTTTAACCTCCAACCTTTGTTTCTGTTACGAGCTTTTGATGCTGTTGTTCTGTGTGTTTGACTAAGTGAGAATCAGACCCCGTGACCCTGTGGGCTGGAGGGGACCCTTCTCCTGGCTCACCCAGGATTCTTAGTTCCATGTAACATCATAAATGTCCAAAGGCCAAACTCAGTGCTGCTGGAGGCAGTGGAAGAGAAGCCACGAGCTCAAATGATCCAGGGCTCAGAGCCCGAAGCTTCTTTGAACAAAGATAAGGAGACACTTGCACTCTGCCCAGCTCATGGAAACTGGTGTTTTGTGATTCATTTCCTTTTTCAGTACATTGTGGAAGGAGAAAGGCCTTTCAATAGGAACAGCCACAGGATGTGTACAGTCAGCATGAGACTTGTGCTCTTTACAAATTATATGCACTTAAGAACTGAAGTCACTTAAAGCCAGACAAGTTCTTCTTGAAATGACAGTTCCTGAGGAAATGGATTATGAACTTCAGGACTGAACTTGCAATTTCTCAGAGAGAAAGAGCCAGAATCAGAAGTCAGCAGGATCTGGTGGAGTTTTTTCACTTCCAAGGAAGAAGGAAGGCAGGAAATGGACTGACATTACTGCCCAGTGAAGAGGGGGCAGCTCAGAGGTCCCAACTCCCATCTTGAGGCTCAGCCTGCTCAGCCTGGAGCCCATTGGCCAACAGACACCCCCTCCAAGCAGTCCAGGGTAAAAGCCAGTGGGCCAGGGAGAGCTGGCAAGGCTGTTTCTTTTGAGGGAATATAGGAAATGGCAGCCATTTGGGACATGATGGAAAGTTCACCCCACCAGGGAAGTTTGTGCCTGCAACATGTTTGCCTTCCTGAAAGAGATGATCAATCAAGGAAAAAGGGGGGGAACAAAAAAGAAACATCCAAAGGAAAAATGAGGAAAAAGAGTGCCAAAGAGCCATTTGTAAGAAGAAAATTTATTTCACTTCCTGTTCTGTGTCGCCTTTTTTTTTTTTTTGCTTTGGCTACTCTTTTCTTTGCACACCCTGAGCTTCATTAAAAGGCCATTTATTTCACTAGTTTGTGCATCAAGCTAATTATATCCTGTGCACAGCACGCTTGGACTGGACAAGCCAAAAGGGACAGCTAGGACTGGATTCATTAGAAACAGTTTTTCATTTTATAGTACTATAAAATATAATGATACAGTTCAGTCCCAAACTTGCAGTAACCAAATTTGTATGGCACGAAATCCATTCCTCCTAATTTGGACTTCCTAGCTGAAGTTTCAAATACTATTCAGTGTTTTATTTTCTCTATCTCTGGTCACTGCCTCATTGAAAGGTGTCAGGAATGATTTAACCAGTAAAATTAAATTGTTGTTTTTCTATCAAGAGTAATGCCTAGGGTTGGCCAAAATGGCATAAAAGATTCAGCAACACATTGATTTAAAAATAACATTTAATTCCAACATAATGTGGCTCCAAAGCCCCTTTTAGTGAGATACTTTAAAAACATAAATATAGGCAGTACTGGCCTTGAAAGAATTTATATGCTGGAGCTCTGATCCCACCAATGTAAATCTGTGTCTAGATGGAGGATTCTATCTGGTGGAAAGTTCAGTACTGCTAATGGTTATTGAGCCAGAAATTACCCCATTTAAATCTCAGCTCCCCAGCTGAGCTTGCGAGGCTGAAACTCCCCAACAACAGAGAGAAGGAAAAAGAAACTGAGAGAAGAAAGCTGCTCCTGAACCAGATACCAACAATGACACTTTTACAGCCATTTATTTCTAATTGCAGCTGTGCCATAAATAACACAAGATAGCCCTTTTAAAATTGTTTAGAATCTGGAAGCCTAACTAATAATTTCCAAGTAACAAAACTTTCACTTCTAACAGGATGGAAGAATATGAGAATTTGGAGCATGACTAAGAAATGTCATCCCACAGCTCTGTAGCCTGGCGGTTTTCCAAGACCGCCCTTCCCTGGCCTACCACTGGTGCATTTATGTGCTGTACCACACAGATATCACCAGATAGAAGATTTTTTGGGCAGATTTTGCCTAAAGCAAGGCTGTTCAGTAGACCCTGCCCCTCAATGTTTGGTTTGAGCTATCATGTGAAAAGGGGAGCAGCCTCTGCTATGCTGGGTCACTCATGAACACAAGATGCCCTGAAGTCATCACAGACAATATATGGAAGATTTACCCCCTAAAAACCACAGACTTCTCTATATTTGACTATAAGTGTTTGGATCTTCATGACAGAAGATTTACTCTGGCTGAACCAGGGTCCCCTGAGTTCACAGCCATGAAACCACGAAATGGCAAGACCATAACTAAAGTGTCCCAGAGGAAATATAGATGTACAGGGTATCTGATGGAAACAAAATCAAACCACAAACTTGTTTCAGAAGGACCTAGGAGAAATCTGCTGGAAATAAAAATGTTTTGTTAACTTGTTCCATAGCTGGATTTAACAACAATATTTTAAAACAGGGTTTGGAAGCAGATTTGTACTGAGTATGTATGAGCAGAACACCAAGAGACTTCATTTTAAATTCCAGACATTGGGATTTAAGTCAAAAAGTGTTCACGGCATCTTCCCTCTTTGCTTTCCACCAGTTCTCTGACAGAAAGTATTTCTCCTTCTGGGAGGGCCTAGCAGCACAATTGCCTTCTTTCCCAAATATTTGTTGGAATGACCTCCCATTTCAGAAACCAAAGGAAAAAGAAAAATCATTAAAATTTCTCATTAATCAATATTAGCTTTGATGTTAGCCTCCCCTATGAGCAGAAGCCTTTTTCACAAAGGAGGAGCATTCTTAGCCTTTGATAAGAAAACAAGTTATTTAATCAATATATTTTCCAGCATACGTGTTCTTTGGCAGGGGCTTTGAGTTGCCTCTTCTGAGTGTGTGTGTCTCTGCTCAGAGATATGTGTGTGTGTGTGTGTGTGTGTGTGTAAGCTTTCCTGCCTCAGAAAACAGAGCTGTTGGACATGGATAGGAATGTGTCTGGCATCTTTAGAAGAAAAGACTCAGAAGGAAATCAGTATTTGAGTGAGTTTTGCAAGACATCCAGCTCTGACTGTTTTGCGGTTAGCTTTCCATTCCAAAATTGCTAATGGTGAGCTGTGCAGACCGTGTCTCTCACCAAAGAATTTTGGAATCATGAGAAAACAATGAGTTGGCCGTTAGGAAAGATTAACCTCCCAATCTTAATCCTTCCAACTATCGCTTTACATAAAAAGGGCATTCATGTCTAAACCACTGCTAAAGACTCTTGGATAAATTTCTCTCCTAATTCCACTGAAACTGTCATTTCCACACAAATATACAGTGATTTAATGTGAGCTGGCTACATTATTGTTGCAGTAGTGCTCAAATTGCTATCTAATATGGGAGTCCTGGTAATGGTACTATACACTGCATTTACACAGAGAAAATTTACAAGCTGGACAGACAAGAGACACAGAGGATTGCAGAGACAGGAAGTATTTTTATATTTTAGGCAATAAAGTCTTGTACTAATAAGATGATTTGCTCATAAATACATAAAGAGTTTGAGAAGGAATGTGAAATAAACCAAACTGTGCTAAATCCTACATCATCCTTCCCTACTGCTTTATAAAGGACATTAGGGTTTAATTTATGGTGAAAAAGGCAGGTTCTCCCTTCTGATTTTACTGATGCATCCAAAACCAGAACAAAATATGACACTTCAGAATAACTAAAGAAATAGTTTCCCAGAATAAGTGTGCTGACAGTCTTCTGTAACAACAGCATTTTAGGCCTAAGAGCAAAAGGATGCTTTGTGCCTGTCACTTACTCAGGAATTTTAATTCTTGCTGCTTTCCTAAGCAGGACCTAGTCTGCTCAATATATTCATAGTGCTCAGGATACTGGTTTTAAAAGTCAGAAATAAAGAATTTCATCAAGATAGGGTGGGGTTTTTGCCTTTCAAAATCTACCTGTAACTTAACTGTAAATATGTGCCCAGTCTCTCTCAGTGCTACACTGCCTGGCTGGTGACATAAAATTGGTGGTTGAGACCTTGACATCTATCTATATGGTTGTATGGCAAATCTGTGCACTTTAAGTTGTAAGAACTTGTAGGTTGAGAATAAAGCAGTTTTGATGTTAGCCTCCCCTCCCACACAGGCAGGCAGATGTTGAGCAGAATGCCTTTTTCACAAAGGAGGAGCATTCTTAGCCTTTGATAAGAAAACAAGTTATTTAATCAATATATTTTCCAGCATACGTGTTCTTTGGCAGGGGCTTTGAGTTGCCTCTTCTGAGTGTGTGTGTCTCTGCTCAGAGATATGTGTGTGTGTGTGTGTGTGTGTGTGTAAGCTTTCCTGCCTCAGAAAACAGAGCTGTTGGACATGGATAGGAATGTGTCTGGCATCTTTAGAAGAAAAGACTCAGAAGGAAATCAGTATTTGAGTGAGTTTTGCAAGACATCCAGCTCTGACTGTTTTGCGGTTAGCTTTCCATTCCAAAATTGCTAATGGTGAGCTGTGCAGACCGTGTCTCTCACCAAAGAATTTTGGAATCATGAGAAAACAATGAGTTGGCCGTTAGGAAAGATTAACCTCCCAATCTTAATCCTTCCAACTATCGCTTTACATAAAAAGGGCATTCATGTCTAAACCACTGCTAAAGACTCTTGGATAAATTTCTCTCCTAATTCCACTGAAACTGTCATTTCCACACAAATATACAGTGATTTAATGTGAGCTGGCTACATTATTGTTGCAGTAGTGCTCAAATTGCTATCTAATATGGGAGTCCTGGTAATGGTACTTTACACTGCATTTGCACAGAGAAAATTTACAAGCTGGACAGACAAGAGACACAGAGGATTGCAGAGACAGGAAGTATTTTTATATTTTAGGCAATAAAGTCTTGTACTAATAAGATGATTTGCTCATAAATACATAAAGAGTTTGAGAAGGAATGTGAAATAAACCAAACTGTGCTAAATCCTACATCATCCTTCCCTACTGCTTTATAAAGGACATTAGGGTTTAATTTATGGTGAAAAAGGCAGGTTGTCCCTTCTGATTTTACTGATGCATCCAAAACCAGAACAAGATATGACACTTCAGAATAACTAAAGAAATAGTTTCCCAGAATAAGTCTGCTGACAGTCTTCTGTAACAACAGCATTTTAGGCCTAAGAGCAAAAGGATGCTTTGTGCCTGTCACTTACTCAGGAATTTTAATTCTTGCTGCTTTCCTAAGCAGGACCTAGTCTGCTCAATATATTCATAGTGCTCAGGATACTGGTTTTAAAAGTCAGAAATAAAGAATTTCATCAAGATAGGGTGGGGTTTTTTGCCTTTCTTTTAAAATCTACCTGTAACTTAACTGTAAATATGTGCCCAGTCTCTCTCAGTGCTACACTGCCTGGCTGGTGACATAAAATTGGTGGTTGAGACCTTGACATCTATCTATATGGTTGTATGGCAAATCTGTGCACTTTAAGTTGTAAGAACTGCAGACACAGCTGTTGGATCCTCATGGAATTGCAGCCTCTGTGCTCTGGTGGCTCCAGGTGAGGTGAGAGAGCAGCCAGCTCTGCTCCTGTACTACCTACACATCCATCCTGGGAAACCTGCTTGTTGATCATCTGAATGTGGCTTTCAATTAACATGTTTTGGATAGCAAAAAAACTGAAAAAAAAATCCATCTTGCCCAAGTTTGGATTCTGACCCTGCTGTAAGGGCTTGAGAGGTGTTTGGTGATGCTGAGCCAAATAACACAGAGGGCTGACACTGATTGCATGGATACCACCATGGAATGCAGACCTGTGTGATGGTGTGATAGGGCAGAATGGAGGGATGTGTGCTGTATTCCAGTGCCTCTGCAAAGGGAGATTTTTGGTGTTAAGGCTCAGCAGCTGTAACTAATCCAATTGCAGGTTTGCCTCTGGCACCAAGTGCTGCAGTTCTTCAGCCAGCACAAGTGGTCAGTGCTGTCCTTGACAAGAAAAACAAGCTCATAGCAAGAGGACTGACAACTTGCAAGTGTTATGGATGGAGAAGTTTTTGGCACTCTAGAGCATTTCTATTATTGCAGTGCACCAAATGAAAGCCTGCATAAAGAAAGGAAAGAAAGGGCCATCTGGTTCTTAAAGGTCTTTTCCTCTGCTCAGCGCTGGGGAGGTCACACATGGAAATCTGGGTCCAGTTCTGGGCTCCTCAGTGAAAGAGAGACATGGACATACTGGAGATAATCAAGCAAAAACGCCATGAAAAGCCTGGAGGGGCTGGAGCATCTCTCCTGAGGGAAGGCTGAGAGAGATGGGACTGTTCAGCCTAAAGAAGAGAAGGTTGGGGGTTCTTATCAATATGTGAATAAATAACTGAAGAGAGGGTGCAAAGAAGACAGACAGGATTCTTTTGGTGGTAAAGAAATGAGAGGCATCAGGCACAAACTGAAACACAGGAGGGCTCCTCTGAACATCAGGAGACTCTTTTTTACTGTGAGTGTGACTGGCACATATTGCTCAGGGACACTGGGGTGTCTCCAACCTCAGAGATACTCAAAAGTTGTCTGGACACAATCCTGACCAGCCACCCTTAAGTGCTGCTTCTCAAGCAAGGAATTCAGACAAGATGATCTACTGAGGTCCTTTCTACCCTCAGTTTGTGATTCTGTGACTGACCAGCTAGAAGGCTTATGTGGTTTTACAGCTGCCAAAATACAAAAAAAAAATTTTAAAAAGTCATGCATAATAGTGCTCCTGGTCTTCTGGCTCAGACTGATGAGGAGTGTTTGAGCAGTGCCCTTCCTGGGTGCACAAGCAGTGTCTGTGATATAATGGGTGCTGTCAATGTGCTCTTCCTTTCTTAGGAGGTAAAGGAGAACCAACCTTTTATATTTTCAGGATGTGCAAGGCCTCCGACTCCCCTCTTGCAGTAGCAGTACCTGCTCTGGTCGGCTGTGCCCGCTGCAGAGTGTCTCCAGCTGCAGGAATATCTGTTGTGACAGCAGGACAAGGGACGTGTCAGGAGGCACAGGAGATAAATGGCACAGCAGCCATGCTAATGCTCTCCCTGATAATGGAGAGCTAAGAACCATTTGCCTTGCTGCTGGATGAAACAAATCAAAGAAGGCAACTTCTCTACACAATGTACACTATTGTGTCAACAAAAATTATCCAGATGGGAGTTTATTTTGCCACATGACTCAAAGGTTTTTTTAAATGAATTGGAAAAATTGATTAATATCTTGACTGCTTTGTTGGACTTCTTATTGTATTTGGGTGCAGTGAGCAGCATTTCCTGATAAAATGATTTTTAAGGTGGCTATTGTCTGTTGAAAGAATAAGAATAAAACCAAAAACAATAAGTGGTTTTAATTTTCTGGAGTTATTACCACCATCTGTGCCACAATTGCACCTGCAAGTCCCTTGCAGTGTGATGCTAACCCATCCAGGAGACCATCCTCATTCCAAAGTGGGCAAAGGGTCCTTGAGTTGCTCCAGGAGAATGTGACTGTTCCAAAACCAGAGGTCATGCCTGTTACAAACCCAAAAATGGGTCCAGTCTTATCTCAAAGCTTTAACACCTGTATTGCACTTCAGGCTGAGGAGCTGTTAAATGTTATGGGTTTCATACATATAGATAGGGAGCCATATGCACACACAGACTTTAAATATAGATGACCTCCATCCGTGGAGTGACTCCCATCCCACCTGCTGGCAGTGCCTGGGTGGGAGCACTATCATCCCAGAGAGATGACCTCAAGCCCACGAGCCCTGCATGACATGTTCCTTCAAAGCCCTGGCAAGGCTGAGGCTCCTGCCTAGAGCTGGGCATAAATGGTTTTCCTGAAAGCACTAAGGCTCCTTGTCTGCCAAAAGCCAGCTCCAAAAGCTGGGAGCTTTAGTTGACAGAGATAACCAAGTGCATAAAATTTCCTTATTTAGTTCAGTAGCTGATTTATTTTTAAGCTCTGAAGAACTACCCAGCCAGAGGAGATTTATCAGTTGTCTGGTCAGTCCTCTGGGCAAAGCCAGGGCTACTGATTCCCTCCAGCAGTTCCCACATCAAACCCAGCAACAATAGACAAGGAAGTGTCAGTTATTAAATGGGCTGAAAACACTTTCCATTGTTAAGTAAAGGATTTCCTTATGATTTCCCATGCCAAATAATAAATTCTAACTTTTACAGTGTGTGCCATGACAGACCAGTACTACTGTGAAGAAGATAAATATTAAAACCAAATGACATCTTCACCATTTCTTGTCAAAGCTGGCTCAGGACTATCCCCAGTAGGTGCAAGGCTGAGTTTAACTCTTGTTTTTCCTCTTCCTCTTCCATTCTCAACTAAAAGAGATGAAAGGGGAATACAATTTTTGAGGGAGAGCTTTGCTCTCACAATGAGTAGGGCTTGTCCTCCAGCCATTTGAGTTGTAGAACAGCCTGGTGAGATTTGCTGTGATCTTTTCCATTTTCCTGGAAGAAAAAATGCAAACTTGTTCATTGCTTCATAAATACAGTAAGTGTTACAGTGAGGGTTTTTTTAATGGGATTTTTTTTTTCTTCCTTTTTTATCCTCCCGTAACCAGAAATTGCAAATGCTCAGGAAAAGAAAAAGGATTGTAGGGGAGCCCAATTCCCTTGGGCAAGCTGTTGTACACGTGTACAGGAAATTGAATGCAGAAATTATTGCATGCAAGGCTGTTAAAGAAGTGTTTGGGTTATAAAACAGATCTTTCAGCTGCCACCCATTGTGGACATTCCAGTTGTAAAGGGTCAAGTTTTAATACAAATCTGCAGTCCCAAATTACATTTGTCTTTTTCCATAAACTAGAGGTTGTCAAAGATTTACAGGAAGGTAATTTTATTCCTTGTTACTTTAACTCATTTATCTTCTCTCTGAATTTCAAAAGAAGGAGAAGGAGAAGGAGAAGGAGAAGGAGAAGGAGAAGGAGAAGGAGAAGGAGAAGGAGAAGGAGAAGGAGAAGGAGAAGGAGAAGGAGAAGGAGAAGGAGAAGGAGAAGGAGAAGGAGAAGGAGAAGGAGAAGGAGAAGGAGAAGGAGAAGGAGAAGGAGGAGGAGGAGGAGGAGGAGGAGGAGGAGAAGGAGAAACCCATTGGTTTGGTAGAATTTTTAGGATGCAGTGCTATAATGGCTTCTGTTCTTGGTCTGCTGAAATGTCCATGAAAACTCTGAGGGTCTTTTCCAACATACCTTAGCTGTCTTGAAATAGGGTTAAAAATAAATAGAATGCAAAATTTTACTGTGCTTGTTGTGACTAATTTATTACATACATTCTAATTTATTACATACATTCTGTTCTCCTGATCTGATATTCTACCCTTTGCCATAGCACATACTGGAAGTGAGATGTCTTGTTTCTAAATAATTGTGACAATGAAGAGTTTGATATTCAGATCCTCAGTTGTTACCAGGAATTTTGATTACATTTCCCTTTCTCTGCCTCTAATTTTCTTCCTGTTTTCAAGGCAACAGATGAAAAGATCTCTCAAGGCCATCTGCAGAATTAAATTTGAGATTATGGTGCAAGGAGGTACGGCATCAGTTAATTTATTTGGTTTTGAAATAGGTAAAAGGAAAACAAGCTTACAGCTCCATCACTGAAATAATATTCCAGAGGTGTGTTACTTCATGCTATTATTTTTCCTGAAATTCATCTGAATTTTGTTATCAGGAAATCAAAAGCTGATCTTCCAAACTGAACATAAATTCTGATCTAAATCCTTTTTTAACTTGAAACCAGACAAAAAATATGTTCTTAAACACTGCTGCTCAATTTACACCCTGGCTATTAATGTTTCATCTGACTGTTCTAGTCCTATTTATTATTCCTTCAGACTCTATAAATGCACATGACAAATCCCCCAAGTTTTGCTTTTCAAGCTGCAAATTCAATTTTGGTGACTCTACATGAACTTTGAAGCTCTGGTTGGAGCCAGTCACTAGGAGTTGCAGCTCCTACTTTGTAGAGGCTTAGTCTTGATTTTGCAAAGAGCTTTTGTGTAATCAGTCAATTAGAGCTGTGACCAGTGATCCATTTCAGCAACTGATAGGGAGTGTGGGATTGGTACGCTTGGAATCCAGGTTTCAGCCTTTCTGGTGTGGTAGTGGTTCTCAAACAGCACCAATATTCAAGGTATTACATCAATTTATTCAATTCCTTGACTACAAACAACTACAGTCAACTCTATATTAATTAGAGAAATTCTGGACATTGTTTCTTTCAACTTTTCCATCTATGCTTGCACTATTAGGGAATCCTCCCCAACAGTTTTCTGTAACATCATCTGGAAGTGTAAATAAATGCAGTGATGCAGTTACAATCAGTTAATAACAACCAAATCCTGCCACTACAGCTCCAAGGGTATTTGTTTAAACTCTGAAATGGTGTAGTTAGATTGTTTGATCTCTTGGTTAAAAACCTAACTTTAAAAGAATATTAAGCCAAAGTAAATTTGAATATTAAGCCCAGAGAAGTGGGTGCTTACTTAAAGGCCACGTATTTAACAAGACACTTTAATAGCTGTTGTTCTGTAAGAAAGAATAATTGGGGGGAAAATGTCAGAGCTTAGCATTATTTTATGGTTTTCCCTTTCAATGACCCCCTTAGATCACATCTGCTGAGACCTCTGTTATAAAATGCTCACATGATTACTGACAGTAGATGTTGAATGCAAATGTGTTCTCCACTACTTAGAATGGCATGAATACCTTTATTTGCTGTGCATAGTGCCTGCCACTGCCTTTAAATACTCAAATGTGCTGTAAGTCACTTGCAGTCAGTTTGACTTAAATAGTGCTAATTCATCTCTGAATGTAGTTTTGTGTACTTAATACTGGAGGAGCCACCACAGCCTGAGCAGTTGTGAGCATGTCACGAGAAGCCATGTCCAGGGCTGAAGCAGCTTCCACCTTGGATGAATCCCTGAGAATAAGAATTGGAAGATCAGCATGGGCACAGAGCAGCTGGCCTTGTTTGCTCTGAGATTCAGGGATTGCTCCTGAATTCAGGGATTTGCTCATAGACATCAGATCTCCGGCGCAGGGATGCTCCTGGGGATGCCTGACTGCTTCCCACAGAGACCTGAGGGGTAAGATGGCACCAGAAGGTGCCTTAAACTCAGATGTTCAGGAGAGAGATCATCTGGAGACGTTTGGAGACACCAAATGAGTGGATGCAGCAGAAACTATTTGGTAGTTAGAGAAGGAAAATCCTGGGGCTCTGCCACTGGCATTATTTCTGCCATTTCAGCTGACCATATCAACTGTTCTTCAAGAAGGAAATGAGTTCTCAGGTTTTCCCCTGAGGACCAGTTCCTGTGGACTCATCCAGCTCCCCACTCCACTGACAGACAGCAACCATCAGAGCTGGTTTCTCAGCCCCCTCCTTACCCTGATGGTGTCTCTGGGAGGGATGTACCTCCACCTGCAGTGCTTTCCCCATGGCAATATGTGGTGTTGAAAAAGTTCTTCATCACCTTCTGAGGCATCTGTGTGCCAGGTCTGCTCTAACTTCTGATAACCAGTGTCACATCAGCCTGCTTCACTGCCTCTGCACCACAGCTGGCTGCTGCACACCTGCTCTGGGGCACTTCAAACACTTTGGCATTTCAAGGGACAATATATTTAAGTACCTGAACCCAAAATGAAGGTGGGTCAAACAACTGGACTCTCAGCATGGACAAATGGCATTCAGGCCACACACACTTTATCTGAGTGTGGAGCTGATCCTTTATCTGGGTGTGGAGCTCATCCTTTCTCCAGACCATGGATACCTAGTGCAGAAGCCAAGTACCTTCTGGAGTCAATTAGGATGAGGTTCACCAGTGTTTCTCCAAAGACTGGAAAGAGAGAGAGAAAAGAGTCTTTCAAAGCATGGCTGCAGAATAGAAGGGCCCTGGTTTTCAATTTTCTCTTTTCTAAAAATGTGACAGAAAACAACCTGTTGGTGAGGACCAGAAGTAGCACTTTTACCCACAGGATCTTCTTGATGCTGTTTGTTTATCCATCTCCATGGACCTGACTTGGCTTTGGTGGGAAGGGTGTAGGCATGCAAGGACACCTGTCCTGGGCTCACATCCATCATCTCCTGCACTCCTGGGGCATGATGGATCCAGATTATTTGAACCCCGTGGCTCAACTGGAGCTTAAACAGAAAAATGGCACCCTCCTGTGGCAATGGTTTAAAAAAAAAAAATAAATAGCTGTGACTAAATTCAGAGCAGGGTCTAATCCTATCAGCATGTGTTACCCCTGTGTGCACCCACCAAAGGAAGCTTCACGAGGGATGAAGGTGCCCCTCTGCTTGTACAAAAACATTGGGATTTGAGTTCTGGAGCAATGCAGGGAGTGCACCAGAGCAGAGCCAAGGCAAAAAGCCTCCAAGGTCAGGCAGGGAGTCCTGCAGTGAGCTTGGAGGCAACTGTTCAGCAGCACGGAGCCACTCTGGATCCCAAAGTCCACATCCGGACAGCTTCAGAGCCTACATCCTTTTTTTGGACTTGGCTCTTTGTCAAAATCATGGGGTACAGTGCCTGCCCGGACTTCAAAGGGAGGACACCAAATGTGCTTTGGCCCAGGCAGTTACGACCATTTATTGCCAGCATCTTTCTCAGATACTGCTGCCAAGGGTTAAAATGTTTACATGCCCCCTGATTTTAAATGGACCGGGTAGCATGTCAAATGCCAACGAGAGGGACAGCTGGAGTATCTAAACCAAGAGCTTTGATCTTGGTATCTGTAAAAAAGAGGTCATTTAGTCTCCCCAGGAAGCACAGACATTTAGAAGGTCCCCGTAGAACTCATGCAAGTATTTTATTAACAACAATTTCTGTTCACATTTAGGTAGGTGGTATTACTACTTACTTAAATTCCTCTTATATATACATGTATATGCATATATATGTATGAATATCTGCATTTCTTGTGTGTGTGTATGCATATATGTTCACACACATATCTCATATACATGAGTTTGTGTGCTTGTGTGGTTATCTGTGTGCTTTCCAATGTCCAGCATTTCTATGCAGATGTACTGATCTGTCTAACGCATTTGCAAACACACTACAGTGATTTAAGCATTATATTTTATCTCTAAGTCAGTGTTTGCAAAAATAACCTGAAAAATTTGTCTGTATGAGATGCTTTGAGTAAGCCTGCAATTGTAATAAGAGTGTGTGGTGTTTTCAAGAAGATGCAGGCATGAAAAACAGACTTCATTGTGCTGTAATCAGGTCTGACATTGATTCAAAAGAGAAGAATTCTAAAATATAGTATTGCACAGGGGAAATATTTTTATTCTTTAGTGGAGGATTTAGTGGTTAGTTCACAATGCAATTAAAATAGCCACCAGATGTTTATGACTTCAGGCAGCAGTTAACTTTAGTGTCTCTGATAGCTGTCCTTCACTTCTTTGTCAGAATAAATAAGTATTTTTCTGTGCTGGAGGAAAAAATCCTGAATTTTTAAACATACGGCAGGGGGGTGGGTATGTATTTCCATTTGGCAGAGCTCATGTTGTTCTGTGACAGACTTCTAAGAAATTATAATCTTGAAGTTAAAATAAAATCTCTCTCCAGGATGAAATAAACATATTTACTCAAATGAGAGATGAAATGTACAGTAACGTCATTAAACTGAAGTGATTTGTGAGAAACAGCATTGTAAAAGTCTGTGGCTTTCCCAGAGCATATAATAAATAGAAAGATACTTTTTTTTCCCCATTGAATAATAGGATTATTAGTATGCAAATTTTTTTAAAGACACATTTAAAGAGAGCCTGCTGGGCTCCTATTCTGGTAATTTTTTAGAGTCTGTTATTCTTATTTGTTTCAGGGCTATTAATTTTGAGGTCACATTATATTCAAATTATATTTGATTACCAGGCTCAGTAAGAGATCACAGTTTGTGTTCCATCACCCAAAGGAAAGTTAATAAATTAAGCTGCACACTAACATTTTAAGGAATAAATTATCTAAGTTCTGTAAAACAAATTTTAAAAAAAAAGAAGTGATAAAAGTTATAGCGACCTGCCTGGCACCTTATCTAAATGAGAAGGAGAGCTCCAGAGAGGGGGTAAAAAGCATCCTAACTTTGAAGTGTCCTAACTTTAAATGTTGTATTTCAGCTATTCAGTCATGTTTGAAATTATATGTTGACAAAGTAATCAATAATTTAAGATTTTAAACTTATGAAATACCTCAGATAATATGGTAATAGATAAGAGATTTGTATTCATGGGTACATAGCAATTTTAAATAGCTAAATAACAGTATGATTTTCAGAAACAAAATTATGGCATTAGAAAAATCCCCCCAAAAGTGGAAGGAAAATAATAGATAGTAAGAGAATATCTAATTTTGGGAATGTTGATAAGGTCTTGAAGGTCTGTGTCCATGCACAGAAATGGCAGTTTCTTACCTAAACCAGGCAGTGTTGTGGATCTGTGCTAATGGGGAACTCTCCAAACAAACAAGCGAAAGGATTTGAATTTGCTTGGCCCTGCTGAACCCCAATTACTCAAAGATTTGACGTTCAGTCCCTTGGGTCACCCAGAAGTGATCCCCAGAGCATGGAGCCACCAAGATTACTGCTCCTCTTGGAAAAAACCTCACAAGACTGCAGTGGGCTTGTTTGGGTGGTTGTGCACAAACACATCAGTGGCTGTTTGGGGTCAGAAGGGAGGTGAAGTCGATCCCCCCACACTTCCCTAGATGGCTGTCAAAGTCTAAAAGCTGCTGCAAAGAATTTCAGCTGGGACAAGCAGGCATTTTCCCCACTGGGACTGCTGCTCTCCCTACTCCCATCCTGCTGGGTCTCTCTGGCAGTTGCTGATGCAGGAGCCGAGGCTCTGGTTGTGCTCATCAGCTCCAGCCCCACGGGCTCTCAAAAGGGGGGACTCAGAAACACCCAAAGTGACACAGGATGGGATATCAAAGGCTCTGACACCATGCAGAGCCACATTCAGCATTAACATACACAGTGCCATAATACGCAGTGTCTGTATTATGGCAATCATTCAGATTGAGAGAGAAAGTGTGGGTTTTTAATTTAAATTAAAGTACACTCTGGTTTTAGGATATGCAAGTCACAGGGGGCTGGGTTTGCTGGCAGCGTTGTTCCAGCAAATTTACAGTTCGTGCCGCCTGCCACTCTGGAGTGTGGGACTGAGGGAGAGTAGGAAGGACTGCAGCAGGACAAACAGTTAATCACCCAACAACCAGAAACTGTATTTTTGTAGAATACAAGTGAGTCACTCAAATCAGGGCATGATGCCAAAATCAAGACCAGCAGTTCAAAAGCAAGTCACCCTTGCATTTCACTGCAGGCTGCCCGAGGTAATGGAAGGGCTTATTTTGCTCTGTCTCTGATCCTGGAAACTCAAATTAAACTCTGAATGAGCAACAGTACTCCTGAGCATGCAGGTGTCCAACAGACATATTTACAAAAAATTGATTTTATTTTTTTTTTAACCAGCTTTTCAGGACTTAGTAATATTTCTTGGTAACAGGGTTCAAGTGTAGAAATATATCACAACACAAATCCCTGCCCCAAACTGCTTTCCAGCCTGGTGTGTACAAATTGCTATGTCTCAGCTGCTACTGTTTTCTCTCCAAAACCCAAATTTTGTGATATTTCATTTTTAACCTGCTGTAGGTGGTAGTGAGTGTCTAAAATCAGTGTCAACCAGTTCAGAACATCTTCCAGTCAATGCTGCAGAATTGTCCCATTATTGTGACTATATTTTTTTTCTGTGCTTAGTTCCCTTGTTGCATTTTTATTAATTTCCAACGTGAATTACTTATTGTGATCAGGAGAGAATTATGTAATTTGATTCAAGGCTGGTATTTCCTTCTGTCTTTTCTCTTACCTGTTCTGCAAATAGTTCCTTACTGTTTTATTATAAGTTAAATAGTAACACCAGCTTTCATGGCCTGAACTTGTTCACTACTTACTGTGTTTTGTCCTGTCCTTCCTTCTCTCTGACCCCTTTTTGCTGGTGTTTTTCAGCCTCACTTCAGCTTTAGGGTTTGGGGCTTGCAGACACTCCCCCACTCAGACATTCCCCCCTATGTCAATGGCACTGCTCAGATGTGCACAGTAAGTCAGGTACTGGAGCTAGTGGAGAGCAGGACATGAACCAGCAGTGATCTGAGTGTAAACCAACCAGGCAGGCTCCAGGAAAGCTTTTCTGAGCCACAATGATTTCAAGGTGCTAAAATTCACAAAATGCAAGGCAGATGTGCAGTGGTTTGGAAATGATGTTGGCCATGAGATAAGAGCTGTGATAACTTCTGACCCTCCTTTTGATGTTCTCCACTTGATGCTGCGCTGCTAGCAGAGTTACCTAGTGCAAAACAATAAATAAGCAGGAAGGCAAAATGCAATTGGGAACCATTCAGCAATGGTTTGAAAAAGCCTGTTTTCAGCCCACTGGAAGCTGTAGCAAGGCTGTTTGTGTAACAGCCTCTGGGTTGCCCAGAAACAGCACATGAGACTACCGAGTGTCTGCAGAAACTCAAATCTGGTTTGTTTGGCTTGGATGTGCAGGAAAACTGATTTTGAAATGTTACTTCAGCTTTGGGTCAGTGATTACTTTGGTACTTTTACAAGCCTTGCCTGGAAATGGGATGTTAATTGTTGTTAATGAGTCTGTCCACCTGAGTAAGCTCTGCAGGGCAGAACTCACAGAACATAATTCCTCTACCATGTCTCCAGAGTCTGACCCTGGTGTCTCTAGCATTTAAGAGCAACAGCACCAAATCTGCTCCTTCAGACCTCAGAGCTTTCTTCTCAATCCAGAACAGTAGCCAGTTTCTGTTCCTCTCTCAGTCCCATGGGATTTTTGGAATGGAGTAAAGCCAAGGTTCAGCTCTTGCTGACATCTTTGGCACAGGGAGAGGACACTGGTGAGTATGGGGCTGTGGGATACTGAATAGGGAAAGGTGAGTTTGGATATGGAGCTGGAAATCCATATTTCTATGTAGCTTAATCCATGGTGTGGCTGTGAGTAAAGGTGTACTGAGGTGCTTTATCCATGATGGCATTTTTTTCTGCATTGACAACTTCCGTTCTGATTCCTTCAGTTAAATTTTCATTGACCTTTCCTCTGCTACAATACCTTAGGACCTATTTTTATGACATTTCTTTGCAATCCATCAATCATGTATGCCTGTTCCATAGTAGCTCCCTTTGGGGCTCCCAGGTAAATAAAATTTAAAAAAGAACTAAAAAACTACATTAAAATATTTCTATTTGGGATGGAAAGAAGACAAAGTTTGAGCAGTTTGAAACATAGTGAAGCTTTATATTTTGCTTTAGTGGGTGATACCTGTCTGAGCACATGTTATGGCCTTATTCACATGGAAATATAACAACTTTAAGACCAAGTTTTGTGTCATAGCTGATAACTCCATTTATCTGCCTCTAGCTCACGAGGCTTCTTGTGCAAAGTCAAAATTGTCACATTACATGACATTATTCCCCAAGTTACTCCAGCTATCCATCCAAAGTCACCACAAGGCTGTATTATGCCATGAATTTTTGTTAATCTCATCCTCCACTAGAAGAGCCAAGTAATGGGTGGGGTTTTTCCACCAGCAGTAAATGTCACTGGGGCTTGGCTTCTTCAGGCCAAAGGAAGGGCTAACGAGCTCAGAGACAAGAGCCTTCTTGGAAAATTCCCTGTGAGCAGCTGCTCAGCCACGGGAGCATTGGAGATCAAAGCTGGCAGGGCATCCCATGAAGAGGAGGGCAGTGATCCAGCCAACCACCCTTACAGTCAGCAGCCCCTACACAGGAGCCCTGTCCATACTCACTGTGCCCTGGGGAGAAATTCAGCTGGACAACATTGCATTCCCCACACAGAAATATTCTTTTAGTGCTATTCTAGATCAAATTTTTCACTCTGCACACAGTGTCTATATGTCTACGTATTTCCAAACTCATTTCTGCAAGAAATCAAAGTTTTCCTGATGGCAGTAAGGTTTGCCCACTCTTGGGCTCATGAAGCCTCATGTTCCCAAATCCAACATCTTCATCTCACTGGTGGAGAAGTTACTTCAGCTCAGTCATCCTCCAGAACTGGAGACTGAGGTGTCTTTTCATTGACCCACTGTAT
The DNA here is from genome assembly GCA_024865655.1 of Emberiza elegans. Lineage (NCBI taxonomy): Eukaryota > Metazoa > Chordata > Aves > Passeriformes > Fringillidae > Emberiza > Emberiza elegans. The sequence goes on from JALJVW010000072.1 coordinate 12,266,511, forward strand.
CATTTTCAGTGCACTGCTCCCCCATTTTGGGGTGGGATTTATCTTGTTCATCTGCTGTCTTGTCTAGGCTGAGTTAGTCCCCAGCCCTGTTGGATGCAAAGACCTCTTTCCAGACTAAGGGTGGTCATGGCATCCAGGCTGGGCCAGGGATTTGCTGCTTTTCTGGACATATCCAACAGTCCTCAAATTTAAAAAAAAAAAATAAAGGGGGAAAAAATCCAAACAAAAAATTTCTCATGATTTACAGTGAAGAAATATCACCTTGCATGTTATTGAAGGTGTAGTTCAAAATCACCTGGGTTATTGCTCTTTACACAGGTACCTCCTGCTCAGAATTTGTTTGTTCATTGCCCAGAAATGGTGGCCTCAAACACACAAAAGCCCATTGTCACTTTGTCCCCTTTCAGTTCGTTTGACATGGTCTTGGCAAAATGAAAAGACAGTTGAAAGGCACCTCTATCTCCTGTCACTGTTGCTATTAAGGGACACGTTCTGTACAGTGGCCAGCCCACGTTTTGAAGCTTTTAAAATGTCCTTTGTTATTACAGTGCTACTGTCGGGTTCGAAGCAAATTCAGATAAGGTGGGATTTAAGAATTACAGAATTAATTATCAAGAGTTCCATTTTGTAAAGAAAACATGGTAGAGGTGAAATATTAATGTGACTTTTATTTTAAAAATCACACTATTTACAGAGGAAGAATGTGCACTTATTTGCAAATCAGAGTTGCAGTACTGGTAAGTCATATTATTTATTCCTTGGGGTGAAATTAATATTTTCCCTCAAACAAATGCTACTTAAAATTGCAAATCAAGTGGCTGAACAACTTTTAAAATTCTGATTTTTTTAAAGCTATTATCTTTAAAGAAGTAAATATTTTGAATCTTAAGATAAGAGAGTTTTCCAGAAAAAAAAATATAAGACCTGATATCTGTTTATGGTTAGATTTTATTCCTACAGTCATGATGAATCTATTTCTTCTGTCTTCATTGGGACTAAAATCTAGAAACAGCAATAAAGTTACAATATCTGCCCCTCTGAACGGAAATCTTTGCTCTACAGAGGTTTTGTAGGTGAGACTGGAATAATTTTCATCCTAAATTCATTTAACTACCTAGCAATTAAGGAATAACTTCTCAAATGTGTTTTTTAGATTTAATTCCATTTATATATATTTTAGATATGTAAAATATAAAGACAAGCAAACAAATAAAGTGGAAGAAGCAAAGTAAAAAATGGTCACAGTAAAGGTTCACATGTTGAACCGTTGAATGTATTAATTATTTTGTGCTTTACTTTCATGCTAAGGTTATTCCTGTGGAAGATAAAAATATTTCAGGATTCTCATAAAGTTGAACCTGGTCTAAATTAATAAAAGTTAGGTGAAAATTATAAATTATAATCTGATACAGGATAGTTTTATGTTCACATGACTTTTAATAAGCAGGAAAAAGATTTAGCTACACCCAAGTTTTATACAGCCTAATGATAATCACCAGAAATTTGGCAGTGCCAAATGTAGAATTTATTCCTACATTTAATAGCTAACAATATTATATATAATGTATGCAGTATTATACCATGTAAAATATTATAATTTAAAATTTGCAACATCGACCTACTAACAGAAAATTATGTTTATATACTTGTTCCAGTGTTTTTTAAAGTATATTATTTATCTATTATTATAATTATTATATTAATATAAAAGAAAAATATTATATTATTCTATTATATCAGAAGAAGAGTATTATTAAATGTATATTATCACAACAATAAGTTATATGTATAAAATGTAACCACAAAATTGTGTTTAAATTGCTTATTACTTTTCAATATTTTTCTAGTTTTAATATCTATATTTTAAATATTATTTTAACTTATATTTTTATATTATTATTATTATCCTCTTTAATTTTGAGGAATAGGTTAATTTTTTTCGTGGCCTGTGCTTACTATAGGCTTCTATGTCTAAGTCATATATCATTAATTTTTTTTCATAAAATTCTATAATTTTAGGAAGGAACTTTTCTTTATTTTCTCACATAATGTTACCTCTACTGAATATATGTGGTACCCTACATGGGCTGGCATAGTCAGGTTGTATGTCATGTGGAACTTGCATATGAGAAAAATAAACATACACTCTACACAGGTCTAGCCTTTTTCAGATTTTTTTTTTACATTTGTTACAAATTATTTCAATATTATGGAACAATGTACACACACCTTTCTATTATTTCACACTTACTCAGACAAAGAAAGATTTAACAGAAGAAAAAAAAAATCAAGAAAGATTAATTTAAAAATCAAGAGTATTGAGCTATGTCAGTTTTCTTTTACATTCTTTAGGTAACTTTTAAAAAGTCAGAAAGTATTTTAAAAATTGTGAAAAATGGTCTTACTACCTCCAGAGAAATGAAAACAATCATGTACAGAGTTCTTAATTCCAATTTTTTTCTCTGTGTTATTTTCTTTCTAAATTTTGATACAGAACTTCATCAATAATTTCAGTAACATCACAAATTTTCACTTCTGGAAAAGAAAACCCATACCTCATTCTTAATACATTATTTAAGATCCACTGCATTCTGCCCCCCCTTTTCTCAAGGTATTCATAAACATATGACCAGATATTAACAAGAATTGAAAATCCTCTGGCTCATCTTTGGTGAGCCCAAAGGCCAGTGATCACCTTAAAAGAAAAATCCTAAAAATAGAAGCTTTCACTAGAAATAAACATCAAAGCCCTTGATGAAATAATGGCTTTGTTTCTATTGAGGAAAGGAAATAGTGGCTTCGTCCTTCCTCTCTGAGGTCAGTCACACTCATGGCAGGGTTCATATTTTATCCCCATTTCCAGTACTCTGGACCACTCTGCCTGGATTTCATCCAGTGTCCTTTCAAGCCTGACCACTAGAAGGTGAATATCAATGCAAATAAATTCAAGGGCAAAAGCATGGGGCAGTGACATGTCTGCAAAACAAAAAATAAGGCTCTACAACAGCTGTGTGGTATCAGTTTTGCTCGATGCTGCAAAGACCTGGGGCATTACGCAAGCTGACAAGAAAAGATTTGATGCATTTGATAGCAGGTGTTTAGGAGGGATCAGTAATGTCAAGTGGCATCACTGTGTCAGGAACATCGAGTTTCAGGACAGAACAAGAAAGGAGAAGATTGTGGACTTCCTAACAAGGCAGTGACTTCCATGGTCCCACCACCCCATGGGCATGCAGTGAGGCTGGAGGGTAAGGGAAGGCCTTGTGAGCTGGGTTTGCTCCTCCTGGCTTCCCAGCCCAACCTGAGACTCACCAAAGGCTGGGAAAGACAGTAGAAATCTCTGCTAGATTTTGACTTGTCTGCTGAGGATGAAAAAGCCTTGGGGCAAAGACTGTTCTGCTTCTCCAGGATGTAGGACGTGGTCCTACAGGGAATGAGGTGAATGGGAAAAGGAAAATAAAAGTCATCTTTTTGCAGGACTGCCCTTCAGCAGGAATATTCACACGAATCAAGGATTTCCAAACCAGGCCTCTTGGGTTTTGTAATGAAAACTTAGACCATGCAGACAAAATGGGCTTTAAGAGACTCTGCAGAGCCAAAATCTACAGCAGTAGGCTCAGTTGACTCCAATGAACTCCCACAGATGTGAGAGCAGAAAAGTCCCCTGTTGTTCACATCTTCTCTCAGAAGCACATCTTCTCTCAGAAACAGCCTTTCTGCATGTGGCTGAAAAGCATCTCTCAGAAAAACACAGCCCAAAGAAGATAACTTAAAACAGATGGGAGCAAGAAATACTGAAGCCAGGCCATATGGGTAGAGTGGACCTGTTTGAAGCAAGTGCAGCCAAATGGATTATGATGTAGTAATGTGTGAAAGAGGTTGCACTATTGTATGGACTATCTGTAAGTGAATTTTTTCATGATTGAATCAAGAAAAGGAAATGTATGCTATCCAAATGTTAATGAGAACCATACTTCAAAAATATCCATGTTGAGTTCTTGTATCAAATAATGTCAAAAATAACTCACTGTCCAAACTAGGATCTTACCTTTTTGCTATTTATTTTTAAAACCCTTACTGAGGTTTTTAATATTCTCCTTAAATCTGCAGCTGGTGAAGTTTATTTTTTTTCTTTTCTTTTTTTTTAATTTACAATGTCTTCAGGCTTCAGAAAATGTAAGTAGCTAAATAGGTAGGTAGCTAAACTAACTGTAGGTAACTAAGATAGGCCATTAAGGTAAAAAAAATCAAATCTCTGTTAGTGGTATATATCTCTGGTTTTGAGCTAGAATGTTTTGCTTTACTTTTCCATGAGCAGTTTTGGATAGCCTTCCAAAAATAGACACAACTAAAATACAATAATTCCAGTGGTAAAAATGTTATTTCTCTGCAATATTCTAAGCTGTGTTTTAAAAGCCAGCACAGGAACACTAATCAATGATTCTACAAACAGAATCTATTACAAAATTAATTTTAAACCAACAATGCTTACCCCAAGCTATTTTCAGTTGAATGTTTTGCTCTAGTGTTGACTAAAAGAAAGTGAAAATATTTATTCAGGCAGCTAACTGGCCTATCAAACATCCAGCCTTTGGGAGATCTCATGACAGAGCAAACTCTCACATGAGTGCGAGGACAGCACCACATTTCAGCAGCACCATGGCGTGCCAGGGCTCTGCAGAATGAGACCTGGGTAACACCAATGGCATTTAGCAAATTACTGCAGAAAACTGATAAGGGCATGATCCTTTTTTATGGCAAAGATCATGCATAATGCCTGCTGTGCCTCAGCACCTTTTCATAAATATAGAGTGAAAGCTTGTGGCAATATGCTGACAGATGCCACAGAGCAAGCAGTGATTCCCCTGCCCTAGGCCTGGGAGCTGTACCTGGGAGCCCTGTGGTGTAACACTGAGGCTGATTCCACAGCTCAGGAGGTCACAAAGCAATTGTGCAGGACAGAAAGTTGGGTGAAGTGCTGAGTTTTGAAGGATGAGATTAGCTCTTACTGTATTACGTGGTGAAAACACAACACGGCCTTGTTTAGGCAGTGTGTGGTCTCATTCTGCGTGTAATTGTGTGTGTGTGCATGCAAATATACATACAGAGAGAGGGCTGAAGAGAAAGTGTGTTAAAAAGCTGGTTTTGAGAAATTTATAGAGCAAACTTTGGCATCAGGAGATGATAATTACTATTAAAATATCTTCCATGTGTGTCAAATGAGGGACTATGCCTGAAACAAGAGGAGTTGAGAGAAGCCTCCTTCTTACACTAAGATTGGGTCCTGACCTAGGTCATTTGGGGCCTTTCCCACCAAAAAACCCTGGAGACAGGACTCCAGCCAATGGCAGCTAGATAATGGCATGTGATTAATGCAGGGATGGACAGCGGCACGTGGAAAATCTTCCAGAGAAAGCACATGGATCCGCTGCTGAAAGATGGGATGGGAAGGGTACCCACCTTCCTGTTGCATGGCAGCCCCAGAGGGTTTGAGAGTTTCAAGATCTAACAGATAATTGTCTAAAGGACTGTCAGACTCATGGAGGTGTTTCAGTGTCCCCATGCTCTGGTCACACATGTTTGTCCCTTTGGCTAGGTGTGTGTGATAGGGGTTGGCCTGCAAGCTTCACCACCAGAGGCCCATTTTCCAGGGGAACACCTAGCACAGCACAGAGGTCTCACTTCAGCACCCTGTAAACTCCAGGATTATCAGTGGAAAATGCACATGGATGCATCAGGGTCAACTACACTTTTCCCTATCTATTCAATAGTGATGGCAGCTGTCTAATATTTAACCTGAATGTCCTGGAAAAATTTTGTGATTATGGCTAGTAGAGGATTTCCTAAACACCTTTTTCTTTAGAAAAATTATCTGGATCTTCTCCTCCCTTTTTAGTTAGGATAAAGCCTTCTCTCACAACTCTAGGAGCAAAAAGGCCAAACCCTTGTGCTAGTAGGAAGTAGCATCAAGATCTGGGTATATTTCAAATGTATTTTCAGAGGTGAAGTATACCAATACAAAAATTAGTGGTAACTGCAGTTTTGCAATTTTAGTATGTTGTTCATGCCATTTACTGTTATCCCATTTGAAAATTATAAGTGCAGTGCTGTGCAATTGTTTCATGCCATAGCTCTGTTTTTCCTGACCACTCTTCTCCTCCAGACATGGGAGGGCAGGGGCAAGAGTCCCTCTGGGATTAAGAAAACAACATGCTGTGCTTCTGCACAGAATGACAGCAGCCCTTTCTGGGAAGTGATTGCACAGCATTTCTTACAGAAGAGGCAACACAGCACTTTGTCTGGGTTTTTGTGGTATTCCAGATCATAGGATGGATGTAGCACAGCAGACTAAGTGCAGTGTTAAGTGCTAGAGTTTCAAGTTAAGGTGCAATTGTCTAGGTAAGTAAGTCTGAGCATCTTGGCCACAGCCAGCTGTTTCCCAAACTCTACAAACCCCTTTGATTGGGAACAGCACTCTATGGGCTCTATTTTTGCTGGGGCAGAGAGTTAAGATCAAATCAATGAATGGCCTCATTTCACAGCAAAAGATTTTTGTGGCAAAAGATTTTGCTGAGAGAAAAAGATCTTTAGAAAGAAGAGTGTGGGTCTCCTCTGTGTCTCTGTGTTCTCATGAACTTGGCAGAAGGAAGGAAAAGACTAGACTTAGATTATGACTTATATTTGTATAGCTTATAACTGTTATAACTAGTAACTTTTCTTTTGTTAGAATAATACTGTTCTGTCAAAACAAAAATTCTTCTGATAAATTTAACTTGTTTAAGAAGATTATAGAAACTTTTAAAACTATTTTATCTATTATAGAAAGAGGAAATAAAAGCAGTTTGGCAGAAATATTTCAGCTATACTTAAATGTGGTTGGCTCAGGTGATGGGGGATGAGGTTTTTTATCCCCAAGCTGAAATTTCTAAACACATTCTTTTAATTCTGATTGAAAATGGAAACATAATCTGAAATGGCAGAATTTTCCATGGGATAGAAACTCCAGATTTCACTTAGCACTAAGGCAGAAATGAAGACGAAAAGTTATAGCAAAACAGAATTTAAACACTCATAAAGAATAAATCCAGGCACTTTAGTTCTCAAGTAATTTTTAACTGCAAGGAGAAACCTTAAGAGTTGCTCAGGTCTCTTTCAAGGGCACATGTCCAAGAAGATGCCACGTTTCTCTCTTCCACTGACTGTCCCTGTGCTAGCTCAGAGGGACCATGGTGACTGTTTGCTACTGCTACATTTTCAGAGAGCATTTGTGAACATAAATTCAATGGAGCTTATGGAAAATGAGCAAGTTTATCTATCCACATGCACACAATGTGCTCAGGTAAAGAAGGAGCTGACCTGTTGTGGCTGATTTCAATGGGGAATTAACAGACCTCGGTGTAAAAGTCATTCAAACAATACCTGGCTCACAATCAAAGGTAGGTGGGGAGGGGACAGGAAGGGCAAGAGTGGCAACATTAGAACCAGAGTAACTTATAAAGGTCTCAAAAGGGGAATTTCCTTTGCTCCAAAGAAAAATGTGGCTGATCATGACAGCTCCTACGAATTTGCAGTAGGTGGAGGTTCATGCCTCCCCTGCACCAAGACAAGTTTTATTCAAGATATTCAGCAGAAAAAACCTCATGCTTACACCTTCACACTGTGGGTTATGTTGGCAGCCCAGTGGTGTTGTGGCAGTGGTCAGTTTGTTGATTGGCCCAACACACCGCTGCTTGCTGGCAAAGAAAGCAATTGGGAGAGCATTGTCCACAACCAACTTCACGGGATTGCAGAATGGTTTTTGTTGGAAGGGAGCTTAAAGACCATCTAGTTCCACACCCACAGCTGCACCTTGTATCAAACCAGTTTGCTCAAAGCCTCTTCCAGCCTGGCTTTGAACACTTCCAGGGAGGGCTTTGCAGCCAAATGCTGCTTTCTCTTTTGTCCTGGCCATCACAGACTGTTCCACAGGAGCTTAGGGTTTGTGTTTGGGTTTACAGTTCATCTTCCAGATACTGGTATTTGGCATATGGTGGGAAAAGAAGCCTTGCTCTTTCTCTTCTGGCTTCCCTAGTCATATTGAGCTTTTTGCTGCTTAGAAGTTAATCACTCTAATTTGTGTTCAAAACCTCTGTATTTTTCAAGTTTGAAAGATTTTCAGTCCCCTTTAGGACATTCACGATAGGAGCTGAAGTGTTCCACTCTACCTCAAACCATTGACATTTTGGGGTCCTTCTTACACATATTTTGAACCTTTTCAAACTGAAAATTCTACATCTCTTTCCATGAGACATTTTTATTGCAGACCTAATCCTCTTCACCTTCAAAACAAAACTCAAGAAACAGAAGTAATTCCAAATGAAACAATACAAAGAGAGTCATGTTATTTTTCTGCCACAAGGTTTTTCATGTTGATTTCCACTGAAATACTGTGCATAGTTTCCAGTCCATTGTAATTGATGGCACTGTGATGAGATACCCTCTTTAGAGCAAGAATAACTTGCATGGTTTTGTTCCTAAAACATGCATTCTAAAAAAAATGGGGCTTAGCTGATCTCATTGCTGTTCCCTCTGAAAGCTGAAAAACTATATTGAATAATATATATCTGTGTGTATGTGTGTGTGTGTGTGTATTCCATAAACAACAACTGGGACCTGCCATTTGCTGGGTCTTTATTGTCTTTTAAACACAGAGAGAACCCAAAACTCGTGTTCAGATCTGCATTTCAACAACAAAACATGTACCTAAGTCTGTGCCCTGGTGGGAGAAGGGATTGTGAGCCCTGGAAGATCACCAGGTTCAAAATAAAGGTTGCCAGTCCTGAGGATTCACAGTCTAAATAGTTCAGCAGTTGTAAAGGAGCGGGGGGTGTGGTTTTTAGTGAAATCCAAGGTGACAGCATCCTTGGAACGTGGCTCTTGTTTGTACAATGGAGCTTTTACACCAACATTTGCACGGCTCAGCTTCTCCCCTTAAGCTTTTAAGACCTTGACCTGCTTTGCAGAGATCTAAAGGGCATCGGTGATTTTACTCCCCGAGCGTCTCCTGCCGCGTGAAGCAAATCCCACACGGAGTGTGCAAGTGCCTGTCTGGGACACGGGTAAGGAGCACACGGCAGGGGGAGAGGGTTTTATCAGATGAATGTTGGGCAGGGCACATAACAAGTGCTATGAATTATGCAGACAGCCAGAGGAGTGCCATGAGACCCGCACCGCCCTGTCACACCCTCTGCTTATGCCCCTTCCCTTGCAGAAAGGGCTATTTTAGGAATGTTTAGGAGAGCTGAAAAATATTTAATTAGGACTATTTTTTACCATCCTGTTAATAAAGTAAGCGGCCCTAATTGCTTTGGTCTATCATTCTGACCAAAAATAGCCTACTCTGTTCATAAGAACATTACAACTGTAAATTCTGATAACTTGAGAACCAGGAATGAGCATCGATATCTAAAAATGTCCCTTTTTGACAGCACTGAGAGACAGGGGCTAAATCTGGATATGAAGCTATGGCATTTCTTACTATAAACAAATGCTGTCAATGACTGAGTACTTTGATCTGATAGACCACAAGCCAGAGTAGATTTGTGGGGAAATAATTCCAATGACAAAGCACTTGCAAGAGGGGAAGGAACAGGGCTCAGCTGGGAGCCTGTGTGTTGCCAGATCAAGAAATTAGAGGGTGGATTGCAAATGAAGCTAGGAAAGAATGTGTTCTAAAGACATTTATCATAGCCTACCTAGGACTTGAGCTTTTTTATATTTATACACCCCCTGAACAATACATTTATTTATTTATTTATACATATATACAAATATATATACATATATTTACATGAAAATGTGTGATGCCCTCCTGCCTGTATTGCCATGAAAAAAGAATTGAAATATTTATAAATAAATATATTATATTAATATCATATAAATAAATGTATATATGAGTGGTTTTTATCTACTAGATCTGGGAGGGAAACCATCCCCACCAAGGCTTAAACCAGTAGCACAATGGCACAATGGCACCCTCTGTTGCCCTGTATGGTTCTTTTGATGGCTGTTCCCACATGGATGTATTAACTCCTGAAAACATCTGTGCATCACCTCCTCCAAATCTGACTCCTTCCTGCCCAACTTCCTTGTTTGTTTGGAGTTATCCTCTGTTATTTCCCTTCCTAACAAAATCCAGTTTGTTCTTCGAGCCTGTACTGGAGGAGATGGCAAATCTTGAGATTAATGAGCAAGAGGAAGCTGTGAGAGGCCGTATTGCCACACTCACTTTGAGAATAGCAGCCTTCTGTCCCCATTTTGTCCTCCCTAACACAGCTAATGACAGCTTCCTGCAACAGTGGCATTAAACACAGCTCAGTCCTGCAGAATAGTGATCATTTCTGGGAGATGCTGTGCGAGATGGCGCCCGGCACTTCCTGGAAAGTGATTAGTCCTAATGAGATCAGGTTGTCCAACTCTCATGCCACTAATTAAATCACAACTTCTTTTTTCAGTTACACAAAAGCTTGATTCATGAATTAAAATACATAGTGAATCTGATTGTAACTCTGATCCTCTGTGTGTTCATAATTAAACAACCAGTTCCTTTATGAATTGAAACAAAATTCTTTCTGGGGCATGGTAAGTTTTTATTCCTAATCATGGTCATTTACATCCATGTAATTACACTTTAATTGCTTGTTAATGGGATGACACACAACCATCTTGTTCTTGCTGGACTTTCCTAATTATGACATTTTTGATCTTTAAGGACACCAAACTCTTCTCATATAGTCATTTTGTTTTGTCCTTTAACTTCCCACACTCTGTCACGTTACTAAGAATAATAAAACTATCTTGCTCTAACATCATAATTAATGACTGATTTTATTGTGTTGGCATAAGAAAAATTAGATATGTGCTTTCCATTATTGCTAATATGACTGCCTACTTTCCCCAGTGGAGTCTGAAAAAATGATCAAATGCTTTAATTACAACTGATCACTTAGGAATGATCAGTCAGAAGTCATCAAATGTTATCAACATCACCAGATTTCAATTTAAAAATCCCCATGTTTTCTTTGATAAGAGTTTTCTAAATAAAATCTTTTACACTGAAAATCTTCAAATCTTGATATAAAAGGGGAGGAAAAGAGAAATTCATAGCAAAAGTAAGAAAATAAATAAAAGTAAGAAAATATATAAAATCAGTTTGGATTTTGCATGTACATAGTAATTTTTCAGAATACATTCACTTGCTTTGATACAAAGAAGATGTTATCGAGAAGTCAAACTGAGTTTTATCCCAGGCCTCATAAAAACAAGCATGTTTGACAGTTGTGGGAAAGAAGGGGGCTCAAGATGGATCTATTGTTCATGCAGAAAGATCTCATTTCAAAAGTTAAATTACTCGTAATGATTCCATGTTAATTTGTTATTTGAATCCCCTGCAGTCCCACTTTCCCCAGACAGAGCTGGATGATGGGAGATGGTAAGGATGTTACTTAAGCTTTTTGGCTTAGAGTAGATCTCTGCTGAAACAAGTTCTGATTGCTGCTGAACTAGATATGCCTTATTTTCCTTCTAAATTAAACCTGCAGGTTTCAGAATTCAACAAAACCATTTATTTTCTGATTTTTACTTTGATTTTGTTAAAAAACACTCAACAACACAATGGTAAAATGCCAAAGAAAAGTTTCTCAGAAACAAAACCAAGCCCAAAATAGCAGTATTTTAAAAACAGCACATTTCAACAGGACGGAAATTCTTTCCCCTTTTTATTTTCTTAAACTAAAGTGCTGACAAAATCAATACATTTTCTGAAGTGTTTCATTTTGACCAAATTTGCATGTACTGGTAGAATAATGGATCCGCTAAACTGATTATGAGTGGTTGAGGCTGCATGTTTTTCTTTTTTGGGTTGAGGCCCCTACAAGTCTACTGAGACTGACTTAGTCTTTCCTGAATAGAGAAATTATTCTAATAAAGACAAAAACTCCAAACCAAACAACACCCAGAATTATTGTGACTCTCATCCAGAAAGATGAGAGGTGTCTGGTAAAAATACAATACAGAGTCAGATATTAATGAGTACAGATAACTTTAGGCAGTGTGTTTGGATTTCCAAAGCACCATATAAAGGATAGAGATGAAGGAAAAGGTGGATTATCTGGAGACAAAGAAGCATATGAAGAACAAGATTTCTGACTGGAAGCTGATTGGAAGCTGGTGAAAGAAAGGCAAGAAGGGAACCCCAGTATCTACAGGCCTGTTTGTGTCACTTCAATGCCTGGTAAAGTTATGGAAAAGATTATTCTGGAAGGTATTGAAAAACACCTGAAGGGGTCCTGGGCAGTGGAAAGTTGAAGGTGAGCCAGCAGTGCCCTGGCAGCCAGGAGGGACATCCCTGTCCTGGGGACATCAGGCCCAGCATGGCCAGCCGGGCAAGGGAGGGATTGTCCCGCTCTGCTCGGGGCTGGAGCGGCCTCACCTCGAGTGCTGGGGGCAGCTTTGGGTGCCACAAGGTAACAAAAACATTAAACTGTCAGAGAGTGCCCAAAGGAGGGCACGAGGATGGTGAAGGGCCTTGAGGGGAAGCCGTGTGAGGAGAGGCTGAGGGCACTGGGTCTGCTCAGCCTGGAGGGGACAGAGAGGAGACCTCAGAGCAGTGACAAATTCCTCCTGAGGGGAAGAGGAGGGACAGACACTGATCCCTGCTCTGTGGTGACAGAGACAGGACTGAGGGAATGGCCTGAGGCTGTGTCAGGGGAGGTTTGTGCTGGATATCAGGAAAAGGTTCTTCCCCAGAGGGTGGCTGGGCACTGCCCAGGCTCCCCAGGGCAGGGGTCACAGCACCAGCCTGGCAGAGCTCAGGGGGTGTTTGGACAATGCTCTGGGGCACAGGGGTGACTCTGGGGGATGGGGCTGTGCAGGGCCAGAGCTGGACTGGATGATCCTTTGGAGTCCCTTCCAACTCAGCTTGTTCTGTGATTCTGAGCAACTCTGTGAAATCCCTAATACAATAGGCCAGGAAACCAAAACAGGCCACAGAGTGCTGTCTGTCCTTAAATAAAGACAGATTCATGACAGGTGACTCCTGTTTTCCTACTAGTTCACAAATATTTTGTTTAGCTACACAGATTCCCTGGAAGTGGGGGGCATGTTGTCAGGTCAGAGGACCTGCTGTTGGGTTGTATCATTGTTATGAAAGTCATGCTGCTAAGGAGCTTTGAGTTGTACCCCATACTGAGAATAGTCTAAATAATCTGTGACTCAAAGTATCTCTCATCAGGGATCACTGTGAACACGAGCAATTTCAGCTGACCCAACAAGCTAAACACAAACATGTCAAGATCTCAATAGCACCAGAACATTTGTTTTCAATATCCTGAGTGCAAATTCAGGGCCAATGGGCAACATTTATTTGGTAATGGTTTTGTTTGCCAGATGTTTTTTTATCTAATTTTACTGCAGAGCACATATGAGTATGTACTGGAATTAAAATGATGATAGGAAAGAACCCAGCAGCCAACTCCTGGTTTATTGCAGCAGCATAAACTGATTTCCAAGACAAAAGCCATTATTCCACATTTGCATGGGTGTGAGATATGAACTCAGCCCATTCTCTTAAGGGAATTCTGTTGTAAACAAATAAATTAAACTTTGAGCCCTTTGAAATTACGTTTTGAGAGTGGTAGGGCAAGAGACAGCACAGACTGTAAAGCTCTGCTCTCTCTTAGGCTGAAGGTTGTTCCTTCCAGAGAGAAAGAACAAAGTGCACCTCACTACCCACTGCCCCAGGTGTTGAAGCTGACCATAAGTGATCCTTCTGAAACTGCCAGGAGCCCAGAGGGACCCACAGCCTGCAGGAGACGCCCAAAACTGCAGGTGAGATGAGGCATGGAGATGTTGTGCCAACCACACTCCCCCCCCCAAAAATAGCTAAGATGCACTGCAGGAAGGTGTTCTTTGATGTAAACCATTTTCTTGACAAGTAACTTCACTTTTTAATTATAATTTCATTTTGGACAGCAGTAATTGTCAGGGTGGACACATTAAATATGGAAGCTGAATAATGCTGGGACCAGGGAAAGGTTTCTGACTTTAAATGAGCTGCACTTACTAAGTTCTATGTCCACATCAAAGGTACCTTGAAAGGAAATAGAGCTGACACACTGTTACACTTCTATCAAAATATCACATGCAATTTTATAGATAATTGCTGCTGTAACATATTCTCTGAGGAAACTAGATCAGGAATACTGAGACACAGCTCAAAATGATAATGTGTCTTTTCCCCCAGGTTGTGAATAGATTCAGAGCAGGAACAGTGCCGAGTTAAAGCAGACCAAATATTTGCAGTGCAATATTTTATTCACAAGAAAATTCCTCAAGTTTCTTATAGATAATTCTGGCTGAGAAAACATTTCTTTAACTCCAAAGTTTTATTTGAGTGCATTTTGAAGCACTTCTGAGTGTGAGCCCAGGAGGACAGACTGGGGTTATTTTTAGAATGGTAACTCCTAGATAAAACCAGAGCATTCCTTTTTGAAATACATTTTTTGTAAGTCTTTGTAGATTGTGGCTCTGGAGATTGTATATGGAATGATTTGTCCATGATAGAGAAGTCCTAAAGCCAAAATCCCAGATCCTGGAGCTTTGCATACAGCTCTCCCCTTTTTCCTTTTATTGGTCATAACCCTGGGAGGACAATTCCCCAGAGTCTGGAGGGAATTTGGGTCTGAATTTGAAATTAAAGTAAGGTTCATCCACTGAATACATACTCTTATTTATCAAAGGGAGCCAAGCTCAAACCACATCATGTTGAACTTTGGCCATATATTTTATAAGATATGACTTCAAATGCAAGAAGGAATGCCAGCTTAAGAAAATACCACTCTTTCCTCCTTTCAAACAGATTTTCTTTGCTTTCCTAGGGTTTGCCCTCTTCGCAGCTCAAAGAGTAAGTATTCAGTTGATAAATGGGAGACCTCTTCCAGATAGAGCCCATATTGGCTACACTCACACTATTAAAAAATGTAAATACAATTTGTAAGGGAATCCAAAATTTTCTAGGAACACTTAAACCTTACAGGAGTGTCAGATTCTTCAGACTGAGCAGGGTCTGTCCAGATGGCTTAGTTGGAATATGCCTGCTCACCTCACCAGAGGAAACCCAAGCTAGAACTCAGGAGGGTTTATTAGCAAATCCCACACACACTGAGCTATCCTTATAAATACCTAAGGAATTAATTTATAGGTTAGCCCAGAGTACAAAAAGAGGAATGCATGGGTTTTTCCACAGATGGTTATGTGAAAAAATATTTCTCCACCAGTTGTTATTACTTTGAGATAATATAAATTACTCCTGACTTCTACAAATGGGTTCAGTGGCAGATGTAGTCAATCAAGAAGGGCCTTGCTCTGGATTTTAGCAGCACTTTAGGGCAACAAGCATAAATGCTTCACTAATATTTAAGATGGGATTCATTGATGTGGCTGTGCTATTTCATACACATAACTTAAAAGCATCTTTTTAAAAACAGACACTCAATAAGCTTTCTAGCTGCAGAGGATCCTGCATAACCCCTTAAAGAACATGAAAATTCCACCAGAACAAGCTCCTTTCTATTAATTCCTAATATTATTTCACACTGAGCTTGTCAAATATTTAAATACTCCATGTGCAGATTTTTTTTTTTTTTTTTTTTACTTCAAACAGTTATTTACTTCAAACAAAAGATAGCACTTGGTTCTGTAACTCCCTGTAAGCACCCTGAAGTTTGTACAATGCAGGTCTCTGGTAAGTCCTATGGTAAGTTGTGATGATGATTCACAGAGAATGCCCATATTTATTAGTTCTATTACTATTATATTACTATTACTATTACTGCCCAAATGTGATATATTATTATTACTATTACTATTACTATTACTATTATGTCTGTAGAAACATTAAATTTACATTTTCGACACTATTAAATGTGATTGTTGTATTTATATTAAAATAGATAATATTGCAAAAAGTGCAAGGGCGGAGGGAACCTCTTCACCACATTGGAGGTATTGTTGCAGGTTGATGTTTTGGAAAAAGGAGGAAGAACTGCACCTTTCCTGAGAGCAAGAGCCCACCTGTATGGGGAAGCTGCCACAGACATTTCTGTTGCCTTGGGTAGGAGAGACAGGAAATTGGACTGCAACACCAGTGAATAGGAAGGTCTTAGCAGAGTCACAAACTAGACACTTGCCAAAAATATTGAGATTTTAGTCCCCAGAATTACCGAACAAGTTATCCTCAGTTTTCACAGTCAAGACTCATTTCAGGGTCTGTGTCCCTAGAAAAGGAATGTGGACAAATGGATGACCACAACTGCACCCTGAAAGTAATCTGCCCAGGGAAACTGTCCTGGAATATTGGATTGGACCAGCTGTGTGATGGTCATGGTGAGATTTCACAGTTATACTCCAAAGCTTTAGTCAAATTCTGATAGCCACCATCAGCCCTTTGAGGTGAACCATGGAGTGAGAATTGTTTGCCCAAACTTTCAGTGTTTGGTGAACATTTCAAAGTCAGTATTTTGCCAGAGCTGTCCCCTAAGAAATATTTTTTAGAAAATCAGTAATATTATGATCAGCCCCTGTGCTAAAGTCTCCTGCAGCTGCCAGAGTGGGCACTGGTGAGGGTAGCTCCTCAAGGGATATCTGTGCAGACTCCTGCCTTTTCTGACTTTTATGCTTCTGCAAGGCAATGCTGTGACTACATGAATGTAATTTTGTCATTTAATACTGTTGCCAACCCACATAATTGTTAAGGGACTACACAGTGCAATTTAGCATAATTAAGACAATTACACAGTTAAGCACCATGAGCAGTCAGTAGCCAAAGTTTTCGCCCTATTTCAAGGAAACCCAAAGTCTTCACATACTGCTCCTGTGCACCCTTGGGGTTTTGATTGCTGATGAGCATGAGGATGATCATGGGGCACTGTCAGGCCTTTTTACCAGGGGGATGCTGCTGATTAAGGAAGAGGGGGATCTGAGCCAATTCCCATCACCCCATAGGTTGCCATGTGGGAACTTGACCTCTGAGCATATTATTTGAGCCATGCTCGAGATCTCACCAAGAGAAGACACTTAGCACATTTCCTCTGCATTTCACATCCATCTGAAATGTATTTAGCTAACTTTTGAGGTACCTTGCATGTTAAACCTTGAACCACAATTGTAACCTCTCCAGTTTCCCTTATTCACACAGTATTTGATTTGGATGACATATTTTTATAATATTTATTTTTCAGCCCATTTTGAGACTCTCATGTTAATGCCACAAGAACTTCAGTCTACTGTATAATATTTCAGACATGGAGAGGGAAAAAAAGGAAGAAATAAAGAAAAAGAAAAACCAGCCGTCTGCATCCACTTAAACTACATTACAATAAAGCTCAGTAAAGATCTGATCAGCAGTTTTTTAGCCTGCTCTGATTTAATATGAAATAAATTAGTGGAAAACCTAAAGGCTGAAAGGAAATTTTTTTGCCACTGTTTAAAACAGGACATGAATCCTTTAACATAATATTTACACACACTATATTAAATACTTTCTGCAAAGGTAAAATTTAGCACTGCCAGCTTCAGACAGACTGGGAACAAAATTTGTTTACACTTAATAAATCTGATTTTGAGAAGAAAAAGTTTTGTTCTTTTTTCCTTTTTTTCCCCCTCCTGTGTATACACTAGCATTGACAGAAAATCCTTATTTCAAATTATATAAACACACTCATTAAAAACTGCTGAATACTTAAAGGAGAAGACACAATTTGTATTCTATTTGGTAGAGTTTTCATCTTGGCCTTCAGACTTGCTATGATCTGGTGGTCCACAAAGCTTTTGAGATTCTTGAAGCACTGTGGCTTTCAATGATCTCTATATCCCAGCATAGCTTTATTTGTGATCATTGCTAGTAGATTTAGCATGAATTTTCTGACAATATAGATATTAATTATATTTTCTGACATTATAGATATTAATATTTGGGAAGAAAGGTGTCTGCCAAGAAATATCAAATCATCAGATGTGACATTTTCCCAGAAAGCACTGGCCAGTTTCTCCAGGGAAAATGTCATGGTCCAGGGTTGAACTGCTATTCAAAACAAGAAGAAGATGGACTTTTTCCAGGGAAGACTCCACAGTCCCCAGCCCAACAGTTTCAGAACATCTCAGAAGACAAAATATAAGTGTCCTGCTCTGTTGACCCAGAACAAGGACATGGCATTATAATCCCAGAGCCTTAAACCTTCAGCTTTATGTTGGGAGGGGGTGTGATGTAGGTACAATTTAGCCATGTGGAGAGGAGAACATTTTGAAAAATCAAGAGAGCTTTCATGAAATAGAAAAACAGTTTCTTACAGAGCTGCAATTAAAATCATGCCCAATCCCTTGAAAACACATACTGTTTATTAAGGAAGTTACTAAGATGTGCCATAGCTCCCAGGCAGAGGTGAGAAAGAAGTTTTAACTCACCATCTACTTCTTTCATCTGAGATTTATCATCTAGCCAGACAACTTGGATCATTAGCACATCAAAGATCTTAAAACATCCCAGATGAAAAAAAGAAAAACTTCTTTAAGACCATGGTATTTCAAAGATCAGCCATGTATTTGTAGATTTTAAGATCATATGGAAACTTTGCAGTCACCTTCTCTGACATCTGCAGGGAATAGCCCAGAGGAGGCTGCCCAGCAATTCCTAAATTATTTCCAATAAATTGTGGTTGACTTAGGGCATCTTTCTCGGAAAGACATTCAGTCTGATTTAAAGACTATAAGCAACTAAGAATCCACCACATTCTTTGGCAAGTTGCTAGTTACAAATAGGGCAAAATCTCACCAACAGGAATGGGAGTTTTGTCTGGACTCATATTTAATCTGCAGATTAAATATTCACAAAACGTAGAATTATTAAATATTCACAGGAGAAGTGGGTTGTAGTTTACTCCTTCCAGAAATCATGAGAGTGTAATGATAAGTAAAGTAAGAAACTGGGGAAAGTATTAACAGGTTTGAAACAATGTTTTTGAGTCCAATTAAGTGCACAAAATCCCTAAAAGAGCATGAGAATGTTTATCCAAGACATGTTCTTTATGGTTTCAAAGTCTAAAATCTTAGTGCTCAGAGATGGCATCTATTTAAAATACATGAGCAAACCAAGGCATAAAAAGTCTGTTCATCCAACTTTGCTCCCAGGACAGGTCTTCTGATGCCAGTAAGAGTCCTAGAAAAAACATGAACAACACTCATTCCACTAGTCAGAAATTGTTTGTATGGCAGGACTTCCAATAGAAAGCTGATTTTATCTTTCCATGACTGCAGTTTGGGCCAATTGCTTTGCTATACTGACAGGCAGAAGTCCTCAGTTAGCCCAACGAAAAGCAGACAGCCATAATGTAAATAGAGTTTTTATTTACTCTGAAGTCAGAAAATTCATTCCAAGAGAACAATAAATGAGGGACCACATGCATTGTTTACTTATCTTTAGGAACATTGTTATTCCCCAAACAGGCTGACTGCTTCTTACTACTCTTGGTCAGCTCCTTTTGCAAATGCATCTCATCAGCTTCAGCTAATTCATCACTGTGGTTTGACAATAATCACTGACTCTCTTTCTGAAGATAATCTGTGTTTAAAGGCTCTGTTATATAATATGCTATAAGCCAAGAATATCTTGCAACATTTGGAAAGGTAGGGCAGTAATGTTCTGCCAGATTCCTCTCAGCATTTAAACATCATATTTTACATGCCAAAAGTTCCTTCAATTAATAATGACTTGTGAGTTTTAAGATGGATAATTTATATCTGAAAACAATTAGGGAAGGCAGTTTAAAAAAACTTATCTGTGTTTTGGGAGACATTACCACAAAAAATGTCACTGAAAGAGAGAGAAATGAATGGACTGAAATTCAAGGATATGTCCTGGCCCCTTGGGAAAAGACAGTGATAGTTCAGAGCCAGTTTGCTTCAAAGATAATTCTGGAGAAAGAAAGATTTTTCAGAGACATCCCAGTAACAGATAAGTGAGTGAGTCCTTGTGGGATTGAAGAAGCAACAGAGAATAGTAGAGGCAAAGAAGGGGTTTTCAGATCAGTGAAAAAGAGCATCTTTGAAAAGGGAAAAGATATAAAGCTGAAAATCTGGGACAAAAATAAGTGGAAGTATATCTCAAATATTCTTTGAGATAAGAATATTTGAGGAGAGAGGAGAGAGGTTACAGAAGAAGTTTAGAGCCTCAAGAAAGAGCCTTAAGGGTGGCACCAGAGCTATGAATAAACTGGAGGCAAAACAGCATCCTCCATATTTCTCTAGCTGAGCAAAAAATGTCTGTTCAGATTGGACAGAAAACAAGGGTCAGGATTAGAGAGATTCAGCATGAGAAGGACCTGTCAGGTAAAAGCACAAAACCCATCAGCTGTAGTGACGAAGAGCCTGTTTGGGGCCATTGGGCAGAGATGTGCAGCAGCTGCCATGGCCCAGGTCATGCTGACCCCAGTGAGCATTCACAGCAGACACCCCACCCACCTGGTGGGAAGTCACACCACAGCTTTTCTGCAAAATCAAGGATCTGCCAAAGATCAGCAGACAGCTGTCCAAGCCCTCAGGTCAGCACAGAGATGTAGAGCTTTGTATAATTCCTATTGCCATTAGAAAATATACCATGTATTGATTATTTTTATTCTTGCTGGCATATGAGAAAACACTATTGAGGGAGCACCCCTGGTTTTTCTACCTCACAGAGACTCACATTTTCACTAAAGAAAAGGTGTTATTTAAAATTCTAAACTTCCCCAGTTGTACATTTAATGACACAGTTGTTCTCCTGTTGCCTGGATAAATTGTTTTAACTAATTCCTCTTGATAGCTGCATAATTATCCTGAATATCCTGAACAGAGAAGACCTGCACATTATGCAAGGACCAGTCCCCAAATTCTGATCTCTTCAAATGTTTCTCTTCCAGATGAATGGATGAACAGATTTCCCACAAGCTCAATGAGGAAAGAGAAAAAAGAGGCCACCACTGAAGTCTGCAGTGTCTCCTCCAGTTCAAATAAAAAGAAAAAAAAAGGCCTATATTTGCTCATAACCTAAAAAGTATGCCTGTCACCATTCTGATTAATTAATCTAGCTTTGCAGTTCAGATTAAATACAGTGAAAGACCCAAATACACTTCATAGACACTAATATCTGTAGTTTTATGACTGTTGAATAATTAATTACTGCTATTTCAGTTTCTCCAAGAAACTCAGGCATATTAAACCTTGGGCACTATCAGCCACCCAACAGGTCTGTATAAAGGCTGTGATGAAGTCAAAATATCTCATTATTTAGCTGAAAGATTCAGTCTCAAAGGGTGCTATTTTTAGTATATGGATATTTCCAAACCACTCTGAAGATGATGGGTTTGTAGCAACATTTCATTCAAGATAAATGGGAGAGAAAAAAAAGCTCTTTTGTTTAACAACAGAAGTTACTGTTTGTGTAACTAATCTTCATGTCTTATAGATCCGTCTTTGGTGGTTTGGTTGGGAACTGAATTAACACTTTAAAATTTTGCTAATGGCACGGCAGACCTGGATGTGTCTACAAAAGTGACAGAAACTACCAGTGGCAGGCAGAAAACACCACAAAGAAGACATATGAAATAAAACCACCAAAAAGGGGTGGAATTACTCAAGAAGGAGCGTGGCTTTGTGAACAAAGACAATGACTCCTACATCATTGCAGCAGGTCTCTGCAAACATTCTCCACAAGGCCACATGATTGCATTGAAGAAATGCAGGTCACCAGTCTCTCCTTCCAGTGAAAACAATCTAGCACACTAGAAATATTGGCTATGAGGCAGGCGAATATCACCAGAGGAATCAAGTTTCCCAGAAGAGAAAAGATAAGCTGATATCTGCAATCAAACTGAAACAAACAATGGAGGTACTCACAAAGCTCAACAATGGCCAGAAAATAATTAAAACAAGATCTAAACAATTGCTGGAGCCCTCTATAAAGAATCAGAGTCAAAATTCCGTGGCTTCCCAGAAAAGGCAGAAATATGACCATGTCTTTGGGGCAGAATGAAGTGTGTCTGAGCAGATTGAAAAACCCTGCTAACATAAATACAAGTTTGATCTGCACATGAAGAAAAAACTGCAGAAAACTGCACTAAGACAAAATAATAATTAATGTAAAATTGTATCCTTTTAAAATTACAGCCAATATTAGAAGTTTTGGGCAGAAGAGTGAAAAAAACCCTGTAAGATGATTCTTCCACCTCTGCTGTGCTGCCATAGATTCTGGCCCTCAGCTGTGGAGGGAGTTCGAGTTGACATAACACTGAGCAACAAGAGATGATGGATCACAAAGCTTCTCATTAAAATTAAGAGACGTTTTTCCCCTAGAATCTATTAATGCACTTTAGCTGACACATGGGCTCAAGGACCTGGAAATAAACAACAACAACAACAAAAAACAGCTTTCTAAATAAATGAAAGATGGACTCAGGTTATCTAAAGGACTTTCAGTCAGAAAGTCCTCTCAATACTGGTGGCTCTTCCTACTCCAGTGTCTATTTGTGAAGATCAAGCAGGACAGAAGGCGTGTGTCAGCTCTGGGTCAAGGCTTTTCTGGAGGCACACATACCTCAGCCAGCCTCACATCCCAAAAGACTGGTTGGGGTTTATGTCTGAACAGAATCACCCTGAGCATCCCACTTTGAAAGCTGCTGCACACAGTGACTGTTTTTACCTGTAAATTCATCTGAATCTTTTTGAGTTAAAAGATAGGTAAGGGGTTACAGCTGGGTGGGGAGCACGAGAGAAGACCTTGAGTAACAGGATGGATGTCCAAGGAGTCTTGTGCAATATCAGTTTACACAGGCTTAGATTCAGACTAAGATACAAACACTGACATAGGGATGCTTGCCCGAACTCAAACGTGTCTCTTAGACCAGGAAAAAGGCCCAGGATATCTCAGAACATGGAAGAAGTTGCTGTGGTGTTCCTGCTTTCCAGTTAACAGCCCCT
Organism: Emberiza elegans; assembly: GCA_024865655.1. NCBI lineage: Eukaryota > Metazoa > Chordata > Aves > Passeriformes > Fringillidae > Emberiza > Emberiza elegans. The sequence goes on from JALJVW010000072.1 coordinate 12,289,554, forward strand.
TAGTGGGAGGAGAAAGCAGAGAGGCTGGAAGATGGTATCCATGAGCCCTGATGCTCCATCCCTGGAATGTCTGCAGCAAAGGGACTCAAACTTGGCTCACAGCTGTTCTGAAGAAACAGGGAAACAATGAAACTCAGTTCTGCTCAGTTCTGTTTTTTTTTTTCCTTTTCTTAAGTGAGAGAGAGAAGGAGAGAAGAGAAGAGAAGAGAAGAGAAGAGAAGAGAAGAGAAGAGAAGAGAAGAGAAGAGAAGAGAAGAGAAGAGAAGAGAAGAGAAGAGAAGAGAAGAGAAGAGAAGAGAAGAGAAGAGAAGAGAAGAGAAGAGAAGAGAAGAGAAGAGAAGAGAAGAGAAGAGAAGAGAAGAGAAGAGAAGAGAAGAGAAGAGAAGAGAAGAGAAGAGAAGAGAAGAGAAGAGAAGAGAAGAGAAGAGAAGAGAAGAGAAGAGAAGAGAAGAGAAGAGAAGAGAAGAGAAAAACTGGCAAGTGCAGAAAATTTAGAGACTGGACCAGATAAAAGTTATTGTTATGAAATTTCTTTGTTTCATGGCCAATACCATTATATATCTCTGGCTGGCCAGACAAAGCATCATGTGTCTTCAGCAGAAGCTTCTCTTCTACCCAGGGAGCTGGACAGAGGAAAACAAAATTTCAGGAAGGAGGTGGCTTGAAAAGGCATCAGAGTTCAGCTCAGCCTGAAGGACAGTGAACCTAAGGGACTCCTGTTCACTTTTAGGAATGTGGGACACTCTGTCTGTTGTATTGTGTTGGTCTTAAAAATAGGAAATGCCCCAAACGAGGGGAAAATACACCAGAACAAGACCTGTAGTAAAATAAAGTGACAATTTTAACCCTGTGGGAAGGAGCATGTCCCATCTGTGAGACCCATGGATCAGGTTTGGATGGCTAAGGCTCCCAGCTTTAGGATAGTTTTTAGAAATCTGGATAACACCACAAAGCTTTCTAAAGTCTTTGAGAAGAACTTGTATTTTCATTGCTGCTCTCTGATGGCCAAGCAAGTGTGCTGTCAATAGAAAAGTGAGAGCAAAGAAGTGTGAGTTAGGTTAAACAGGTATTTGCTAAGAAACCCATTGGGAAGGAAAAATCTCCTCTTACAGAAAGAAAAAAAAGGTTCTATAGAAGATTCAGCTCTGCAAATGTTTTTCAACACACAGTTTTCTGTGGAGTTTTTTTTCGCTTACAGGTTTTTGACTTTACATGGAAATCATAGGGAAAATGTGATACAGACTTTGGCACTGTCTGGTAAAGTAACAAGCTCTCCTTGAAAAATCTTTTCCCAGAAAAAAATCAAATTCTGCTCCCAGTCCTTTCTGTTCAAATATTAATGCTGTCCTCTCACTGTAAGCACTAGCATGTGTACTTCTGTAAAGAAACAGGCAAACACAGGTACACTAATAGTGGAGATGGCCCCTGAGCCTTTTAAACTTTGAATTCTAAGTGCTTCATTTGGTTTATTAAATTCTGTGTATCTAGAATTTCCACACTTGCCTCTGTACCAGCAAGCTGATCTTGTAATAGTAAGGTTCAATAGCAGTTCATCTGGTTACGTGCACTCAAGCCTCCCAAAAAAGACTGGGAACAGTATATTCCATTCCTTGGAATAGAAAAAACCCAAAACAACACTCTAAAAAGACAGTAAAATATATCACAACACTTTCCAAAGTGCTGGGTAAACTCAGGTCCTTCATAAATTCTCATATGTGGTTCCTGAAAAGAAACACAGAAGTGTGGATCTTGAACAAGCCTTCTACATGGCAAAACTGAAAAAAATGCTCATTTCTGCTGAAGAAGAAATTTTCAGTTTATAGAAGGTTTCTCACACATGCAAACAGTGAACTTTTAGAGGAGGTATTTTGCTTGGTGTGGGCACAGTTATGAGGAAGAACAGGCTGAATAAAGTTTGGAAGATGGCTCTGAATGCTGTGGGGTCACCCAAAAAAGTGTCACAGCACTATTTCAGGTTTCTGCCACAGGAGCCAAGAGTATCATTTCAGAAACTGAAACAGTTTTACTGGAAAGAAACTAGCTCCAGGAACCAAAATGAACAGATTTTGGAGAAACAAAGGAGATCCATCAGAGACAGAAAGACCCATTCCACGTGTTGAAAAGATAATCAGGCAAGAAGAAAGTTTGAATGATATTTGGCCAGATCAGTGGAAGCTAGAATGACCTTGGGGGGAGGGGGTGTGTCTGAGTAAACCCTATTATAAATATTTAAATCTCTATCATCCCTGAATTACAGAGGGAACATGCTATGGTATGGACATGAGCAGCCGGGCTAGTAACAGCTTTTGGTCTCCAAAAGCTGCAGAGAGCATCAAAAAGGCAGCAGGTGAGGAAGCTCTTGCAGCACACCTGGAGAGATATCAAGGGCACATTTTGGGAGGGATAAAGGCCTGGCAAGGACTTGGAGCCACATGCCACTGACTTCTGTTTTGTTATTGCTGCATGCAGAGTAATTCTTTCTGCCAAAGAAATACTAGGTTTTCATCTGTTTTCCCTGAGGTAAATAACCTTCATGGCCCCCACCTGGGCCAGCTGTGTAGACCAGAATGCAGCAACGCTCATTGGAATTACACCCTCACCCAAAGGCCATGTTTGTAGCTGTCAGCACACAGAGATAGTAAGGAGAAATTAATTTTTGTGCCCAAAGCAGTCTATAACATTAACAGTTGCAGGAGATTTGTACCAAAAGTCCCAGAGGAGTTAAGTCCATACACAGAGGGGGAAGCAAACCCAAAATCCTGCTCTGAGCCCACTGCTGTGTTTGATTCTGCCTCTCTCAAACAGACTACTAAATCCACCCCACAAAGACCGAGTGGTTAACTGGTGAAAGTAAACACATTGTTTGCAAAAGCTTTTACATTTCACACTTTGGATTGAGTGTAAAAACTCCCCCCTGAGAAACTCATAAACAGATGCACATTTGGAACAACGAGCTCTGTACTCATGTTTCACTTCTTCATTAGACACTCACACTCAACTGCTCCGTCTCAAACTGATGGAATCCAGCCTTTGTGGTGTGAAGAATTTGCAATGAAATGCAGTCTGGGCCCACAGACCATGACTCCAAGCTGAAGACAATTTGATAGATGATGCATTGACCACACAAACGGGTTCAAAAGAAATCAGTTTGACATTCTGGAGAATTTTGAAAGTATTTTTGATCAATGGTGTTTGGAAGTCTCAGGAACATTAATTCCATATCCAGTTTGCCAAAATGTCTACCTTAGATAGAATTTATAAGCATACATGTCAAGATATATTTAAAATCCTTTGAGAGTTCCAAGTACACGAATAACACACGTATCATTACTACCTTTTTTTAACATAGCATCATATAAATCAAATGAAAGCGCCAGGCTTTCTCAACTAAGGAAAACCACTTCACTTAGAATAACAAAGGTAATACTTATTTATTAATGTACAATGTCCAAAATTCCTATTAAAATCTGTCAAGAACAGTTTTATGCAGCACACTTTCAGGAACTGAAATTAACACATACTTGCTCAGAGGTTAAATCCACCACTTTTACTGTATCCATATTTTTCATTTCAAAGGTTAGAAAGTCCCTGGTTGCTCCTTTGAAAAAGTGCAAAAGTACCATGTTGAAAAATGGAAACAGCATCTGAAAGTACCCACTGTCATTTATCAACTGTCTTGTGTCAAGGTACCATTAGGTGTTCATCAACAATGCATTTGAGGAGGAAAATTTATCAGAAGCATTTCCTCACACTCTCTGGGATGGTGTCTGGGAATGAGGAGATTATGAAATAGCTCATTAGCCAGTTCTTGCTATCTGATGGGGACTGTTCTCAGCAACTGCAAATGGAATTCCTCCTGCATGGCAGATTATGGTAGTTAAGGACACAGGGAAGAAAAAGGTCAGCATTGCTATTTCCATGCTTCCAGCCAGTGGCAGATTTACATGGTCAAAGGCTTGGCATGAGCACTTTCATTTTAAGTCAGTTGTTCTGAGCACATATCTAACCATGCAGAGCCTCTAGAATTCAGCCCTAACAGTTAATTAAGTTAGGGCTGTTTTTTTTTTTTTTTTCAACAACCATCTTATAAATTTACAGGAGTAATTCTGTGTTGATTGAGTCTTAGGGAGCAGAAGAAATCTTGACTGTTGCTCCTTAGATAACCATCCAAACAATACAGTAACTTCAGAATCTATAAGAAGAAGATAAAATAGCTTGTTATTTCCTTGGCTGATGACAATATCCTGAATGATAAGGAGCAGCATGTCATTCTGCATACCCTGACCTCATTAAAATGTTTCCTTAAGGCTGGACAACTGCAGTTGGACCCTGGTGCAATTCTTCATAACAATAACTGCATTTACCTTTCCTGTGGGGGACACTCATTCAACACTTCTGTAACGTCCCCTGACCACCTTGGGCAGCAGGCAAAGATCAGTTTTGTTGAAGAATCCTGTTCATATGTGCTCATATGCAGGAGACATTTTCAGAGTAGGGACAGCACATCTCCTTCAGTTCTGCTGTGGGATGGCACCATATTGTCCTTAAAGGAGTGGGGACTGTCCCTAGGATATGACAGGAGTCTTCTCTTTTGATTTGGTGCAAAAGCCTTTGGCTTTACCAAGACTCTGTCTGCTTCTGGGACAACTCTTCCCAATCTTCAGGCAAAATTAACCTTTCCCTAACTCTAGATCCTTCCTTTACTTCTTCCCATGTGGCTTCTTTGTCTTTTTCAAGTGCAAAATTCTGATATTTGGTACTCTTCCTCAGGCTCTCTGTTTGCCCTCTCACATCTGAAAAACCCACATTTCACCTTCTTCCTCTTGTTCATACTTTTGTACACCTCCCATGTTACTCAGTTCTCTTACTCTTCTCATTTCCACATCACTCAGTAACTCAAATCCTTGCTTAAGCATGAAAATCTCATTTCAGGCATTTGCAGTGTTGTGGTGGATCAATTAAAAAACACCAAGGAAAGACCAGAATATTTGTCAGCAGAATAGACAGAGATGTGAGCAAACCAGGAACTCAGCAACCTCTCCACTTCCTGCATATGTAAAAAGCTGTCTTGAGCAGAAGAGATGCATTGTAGATATTCAAGTACGGAAAATTATTGTTAATAATCACCTCTTCCCTATGAAAGCAGTAAAGGGCCTTTTTACAAAGCACTGTCTGAAAAATGTTATTTTGTCTTCTGAACTACTTCTGTACAGTTTTAATGTGAATCTTCCTTTAGCATTTCTTGCCATCTTCAGTATCACAGTGAGCTTGCCAAAGTCCAAGACTCAAATTTAAGTGAGGCTCCTGGGATCTATGACATCTCAGAAGCTAAAACCATTAGCCCATCAGGTGAGGCACACTTAGTGGCCTATTTACTTTTGATTTAAACTTTACATGAAGTCAGGGAACAGCCTAGGCTTTGAAGGACTGCCAAGGCAAAAGGGACAGTTCTGCATGTGCCACATTGTGCATGGCAAACAATGCTAACACTGAAAGGCTCATTGTCAGGGCCTCACTGAGGACGTTAGCAAGAGGAAGGAAAATTGGATATAGAAGGAGATTACATAATTCTTTTGAGTTTGCAAAAGGAATTTGATTTGGCAAGTCTGAGCAGAAGAGATGTTGCTCTCTGAATTGGGGGTTAGTTTCAACTAGTGGAAAATGTCAGTTTTGAAACAAGAAAAATATTTTAAGTCTGTAAAGACACTTCACAAGTGAGAACTGGCAACAAGTGGAGTGATTCCCCTCTATATGTTACTTGGGGGGGGTTTAAATAATGAAAATTATGTGCCTCCAGAATCTTATTTCATCTTAAAAGAACTATAAATTAACCCTATCTATAGCATCCACATCTCCCAACCATTCTATGATTCTATAAATATTTCTTCTCCTGTTTTGGTGTAATCAGAAAGAATTTGGGGGGGTCTTCAAAAATATTGCACAGAAAATGATAGTGGTAACTGCAAAGAGGCAGTGTTTTACCAGTCATTGAGTAAATAATTCCAAAGTTTTCCATTTCCCCCAAAGATTTAAGGGCTGTTGGGAAAAAGGATATGGGAAGGAAGGTGATGGTAAGAATTCTCCAGTTAAGTTTCCTACCAGGTCACCTTCCAATAGGCACAAGCACTGAGGTCTCTGCCAGGGAAATCTCTGCCTGAAGCTGATCACTGTGGAACACTCCAGGGGTGCATGGCACTTCCAGCCTTCTCTGACTGGCTTTATGGTCATGTCATTGAAGGCACTTGAGATTTTCAGACTGTGTAGAATGCCTTGGCTCACAAACACACATATTCCAGTTGATTTTTGAGGCAGGAATTTCCATGAAAGTTATATTCACACTTCCAGCAGAAGCAAGGATAATCCATAAGAAAAACAGAGTGAACAATTTCTGGCCTCTCTGAAGAGAGAGGGTAATGCAAGCAAGGCGAGGATCATCACTGGTCTTGTGTCCTCTTTACATGTAGAAGAAGCTGAAATAAGATTCAAGGGCACTGTGTAGTTGGGCAGAGGAGGACAGTAGCATTAGAGATGGCAAATCAGGTGTAGCAGTGTCCTTTGATTTCTCTGCACTTGCAGTGAGCCTGCACTGCTCTTATCCATCACAAACCACACTTTGATCAATAAGAGTTTGGCTTGCTTTTCAATATTTTAGGAACATTGTCTAACATGTGAATCATGGTTTTGCTTGTGAAGGAGCAGCAACTCAGAATAGGAATGCAGATGGGAATGGGCAAATCTCTGGAACCAGTTTCAGTAGAAACTAATCCTAAGAAAAGCTTATCTAAAAGTTCAGCATTAAACTCTGTGCAGGAGTTAGAAAGAGCTGACAGCAAATTAAATATACTGGAAACTGAAGGGAAATGTGGGGGTGGAAGAAAAATGGAGATATTTTGCTGTTCCCTGACTGTTGCCCCTGGAAAGTCATTCCATCCTGAATTTCTCCAATGCCATATCCTTTGTAAGGTTTCAAAACCAACATTTAAAATATATTTTTAAGGATAACCATGTCTGAAAGTTAAAGCCCTTTGGGGAAGAATAAAAGAGGGACTTCAAAGTAACAAAATGCTAAATCTGGCAACTTGTTTTTAATGGAAGTAAAAACCTGCACCATTTAATACTTTAAAGTGTAATAAGAAGAGAAATGTCACACGTAGAGTTCAATTTCTACCCATGGAATTATGCCCCTGATTTAACAAATTCCAACTTAAATGCTTCCACCACAACTGAAAAATGTTTTACTGACCTCGAGCTCATTGTACAGCAGAGGTCCAACAGTATTGCTCGGACTGGGATCAAAGAAAATGATTTTTGATTTTCAAAGCAGCCAGCCCAAAGTGAGCTAAATCCAGCTGGCGAACGTTTTGCAGCTCAGCAAGTGTTGAACCCCCCTTTTTTGTGGAGTTTTGTTCAGGATGGATTTTGACATGTTGCATCAAGAGTCTATTTTAGCTTCAGAGGAGTCCCTGGTCTCTCCCTCATTGAAGAACATTGCTGCACATGGTGCTGCAGTGACCTGAGCTGGCTTAGATGAGACTTCAGCCTCGCAGGAGGACCAGGCTGAGCACTGAGACTCAGCTACATTCACCCTTCTGGTGTTACAGCTTTCCTCTGGTCCTGAGCAACAACTCTCCACATGCAAGACTGCATGAAATTATGTAATCAGTGTGTTATTCCTAGTTAAATTAAGAGCAATATCAATTCTACCTGTATAGTTTTAAAAAAATATATTTTTTAATTATAGTCTTCTCACCAATTCAACTTTCACATACTCAAGCACCGGTTTTAATACTCTGGACATGAAACATAATTCTGGATGCTGACACCAAACTGATGCATATCCTAAGATATTGGTCAGGATCTGTCTCATAAGGTAACACTGATATAACACATATTAGCACTATGTGCCAGGTTATTTTCAGCTCTTCACAGTGGGAAACTGCTGTCTTGGATAACAGTGTGTCTGCAAGTTATTACATTTTGTCCATTGAACCCAATGGTACTTAACAGGGACATTATGATTAATGATCATGATGTGTTTTGGAGATAAAAGAGGCACCAAAATGTGATTTTGTATGTGGCTGTTGAGCCAGCAGGGCAAACTGGTGAGAGCAGACTGAGCTGCAGTCAGGCATGAGGACTGATCAGCTCTGCCCAGCCTCTGGTTCTTCTTAGTGTGCAATTGCAGAAGAGTGCCAAGGACCAAACTAAGAGCCAGGAGTCTCAGCTGAATGTTTCTGTTCTGGTTTAGCTGGTATCAGAGTCAGCTGAAATGAAATGTTTCGGCAAAGGAAGCACAGGCTGCAGTGACAAAAACAGCTCAGAGCCCCTGCGTGGGTACCTGAGCAGACCAGGCACTGTGACATGAGCTTGCATGGCAGACCAGGGGTATGAAAACTCAAATTTGGATAATGGAACCCTATTAATGAACTGTGGGGTGCCTCTGATCAGTTCCAAGTAAAATCATTGGTGTCTTTGGATTTTGGACCGCAAAAGACTGACATGCAGAGCAGGAAGCAACCTAGGAGGTGTTTAATACACTCACATGTTGGAACTCCTGCCTCTCTCTGGTTCCTGAAGGCCTGGGTGATCTCTGCTGACTTAGGATCAAAGTTATGTGCACAACTCCTGGTGAGCACCAGAACATGTTTAAGAAAAAGCTAGCACCCAGCCCATGCGTGCTTTATTGTATGAAATTTTGTTTTCTCACTAAACTCATTAACTCAAACCATCATTATTTTCCTTTTGGCAGGAGCTATCAAGACACAAAATAGCCTGGCTGATAGGAAAAAAAGAGATCATGGTCTATCTGTCCTATTGAACCTGTGCTGCAATAAGCCTGTCAGGCAAGAGCTATATGGCCAAAGGAGAGAGTAAGTTCTGGAGACCAGGTCTTCCTTATCCCATGTGAGTACCCTGCTGTAGGTTACTGCACTCCTTCCTTAGTCATTCTCCCAGACATATCTCAACCCACTAATGGCTTTGGTCAAGCCATTCACTTGAGACATGACTTACTAGCTGCAGAACTCTTCAGACAGACTAACGCCAAGATGCCCAGACTGACTGACTGAACCAACATGCTGCTAACACAGCACTAACAACTCAACACACTTAGAAAACAAATAGCAAAATAAGCTTAGCTTTCACCAAACTTCCTTTGTCCAGATGCCCTGGAGTCATGAAAAAAAAAATCCACACACACAGAGGCTTTCCCTCAAGAAACAACTTATTGAGGCTTTTAATGAGGAGAAAAGTCTCTCTAATTGAGGAGAGGAATAGAGGAAGGATCAGGAAAATTCCCATCTGGCATTTACAGACATATCCACTTTTTGCTGCTCATAACAATTAGCAAATCTGTGCCAATGACAATTTGCAAGTCTCTGTCTGTGCTGACTTTGGATGTGTCTCAGCTGCAGGGAGGGTGAGCTCCACAGCATTTTGCCATACTGAGTGGCCTAGTTATCCATATTACCCTCATCCAGAAACCTGGGCAGACAATCAGACATATCTCTTTTTAGTGCATAATGAGGATGTGGTAACTGCAGCCTAAGATCCAGAAGTTGGGAAAGGATCCCACTGTTTGGGTGTATCCATCCAGTTCCTGGGTTTTGGTGAAAAGCTTGGCAAAAACTATGAAACTACAACATAGCAACACTGCATACATGATGGATGTAGATTATGACACCTCTCAAGATGTTTCCCTCTCTCTTGCAGTGTTTCAGATAACTTAGCCAAGCAGATGTTCACCATTAATTTGAGCCATGGAAAAATGCAAGTTTCACACTAAAAGAAAAAATAGGGAATATGGAAGACATCTGAACTATTCTCTGTTTGCTCTGTCTTGCAAGCAATCAGAAATTTGTTTTTTCTGAGTCAGAGCTGGAACTGGAACAGAGACACCTCACGTTCTGGGAGGATCTCACTATCCAGAATCTCCAGGCACAAGGGAAGACAAGGCCTGTGTCCCTCCCTCAAAGAAATCTCCTGTTTTTCTGTAGAAAAGAATCACTTTTCTGTGAAACAGTCAGAGAAAGAAAGATCTTTCTGATGACATTCCACTCATTCTCTCACTCAAGCACATTATTTTACCCAGTGATTGCAGGAGAAAAGACAGACCCAGCTCCGCTCAAGGTGCAACGGCTTCTGGCTCCATTGTCTTTCTGGGGATAAAGCTTGTTCTGTAATTATAAACCCCAATTCCCTCTCAGCCACAAAGCTTTCAATTTCTATAACAATTCAATAGTAATTTCCATCTAGAATGAAATATATTCCTTGAAGTTTTCTGGGAAAAGTGTGGGTGATAAAAATTCACTATTGTCCATTGTTGGCACTGAAGAAGGGCTGTTGGAACATGGCATGTAGCCATTCCCTCCCACCTTTCCTTCCCAGTGTCAGCACTATCACTGCTGACCCAAATAAATGCATTGTTCCCCCAGGCAGGGAGAATGAAGTTGTTCTGAACTGATAAGGCTCCTCCCTGACTATTCACTGCTTGGACTCTGTTACCAGAAAGATGGTCCCCATCTGACTTGGCTGCTCCTCTTGGAATAGCCCCAGATCATCTCTATACTCCAAGCAGTTTAACCTTTTTCCTTCTCTCTGCAGCAGATTCACCCATGGAGCACCAAAGAATCCCAGAACCATTAGAATATCCCAAGCTAGAGGGGACAAAAGGATCATTAAGTCCAACTCCTGGACCTGCACAGGAAAATCCCAAAAATACCACCATGTGCCTGAAAGCATCATTGAAATACTCCTTGTGCTCTCTCAGGCTGTGACCCCTGCTCTGGGGAGCCTGTTCAGTGCCCAGCCAGCCTCTGGATAAAGAACCTTTTCCTGATATCCAGCCTAAACCTTCCCTGGCACAACTTCACACCATCCCTCAGGTCCTATTGCTGTTCATGCCTGTTTGCAGCATGGTTCAAAGACGACACATCCCTGGAACTGCTGCCCTTTCCAGCTGCCACGTGAAAGGCCATGGTTACTGCAGCTCCTCCTTCCACTCCCAACCAAGCCAAGCACCATTGCTCAGGTGGTGTGGCAGGACCATTAAATTCTCTGGACACAGGTCCAAACCATGCACAGTATCTTCCACTATCCCTTGTGCCTCATTTGCAGATTCTTTAACCTATTTTATTCTGACTGGATGGGTATTCTTATGGCTCTGATGACCAGGAAAGGTCTTCAGCTTCTTTTGGACTGAACACAAGAGGCTGGTAGCATCTCTCCACACATCTCAGGTACTCACTGACCCCTCAGCCTTTCCCTGGGGCCTGGGGCAGGCAGCTCTGGGGCACTGCCAGGGTCTGGCTCCATCCCTCCGTGCCAGCCCTGAGAACAGGACGCTTTGTGCAGTCTCAGGAAACGGCAGTTCTGCCGAAGGTCAGGGTTTGTGAAACAGACACCTTTTTTTTTCTTTTCCTTCTTTTCCCTTTACTGGGGAGTTTTTTACTCCCTTCTCCCTCCTCACCCCACACTTTCCCTGGGCCTGTTCCAAGAACAACCCTCGTGCCATTCTCTCCCACTGAAGGCACAAAGAGCTTCTTTTACCGACCCACTGGCTGTTCAGGATACAAAGTTAAACTAACAATGTGGCGATGCAACAGCCCATTACAGGCAGGTCTGGATGAGTCACAGAAGTAAAGAGTAGGAAGGGATTTAAGGGGCCACCTTCCCCCCTCTCCCAAGGCAGCCCATGTATTTTCTCCTACTACATTTTCCAGTGACTTGCTATTTCTGTTCCTTTGGAGTACAGCAAGGTCTCAGTTTCTCCTCAGGAATGGTATTTATTGCTGGGATTTATCACTCCTCGGAACAAGTTTGTCCAGTCTTTATGCTTATTTAGAGAATACACCACATTTAACTGTGGAGTTCAACCCCAGACCAAAATACCATCTGAAAACAGCATTTTAAGTGCACATTTAATCTTGGAAAGAGGCTAATATTCTTCTCTGAAAGTGTTTCTAAGATATGGGTTGCCCAATGCCCAAGCTCTGAGCAGATTCTGATGGAGCAAATGCTACATATATTATATGGTGACTGGCACCATTTTCAGGTACTTGTTGCAGCTTGCAGAGATTTAGAAAGCAATCTTGAAGATTCAGAAGGAAAACTAGAATTACTGCATTCAACTGCTTTGAAAAAACATAAAAAACTAACCAAAAATACAAGAAAGCAAATGCTAGTTCCACATTTGGGTTAGTACTCAGCCATGGTTAGATGTGGAATCATCTCAGCTTTACCACCAGAGATTTCTATCCTTTCAGCCAGCCATATCAGAGACATCAACCTGGTTATCCTTATCTGGTTATCCACCTGGTTATCCTCATCTTGCACAAAGTAAGAGGGAATTCATTCATTCATATCTGGACACAGGTCCAAGCCACACACAGTATCTTCCACTATTCCTTGTGCCTCATTTGCAGACTGCTTCACCAATTTCACCCTGACTGGAAGGGTATTCTCATTTCTCTGATGATCAGGAAAGGTCTTCAGCTTCTTTTGGACTGAACACAGGAAGCTGCTGCCGTCTCTCCACACGTCTCAGGGTACACACATCATTTGCAGCACTACAACACTGCCTTAGGCCCCACTGGATCCACAGCCCCAGGAGTGTGGTGGGACAGTCCCCCAGGGCATGGTGGTGTGCCGGGAGCAGGAGCATGGTCCCCCTTGCTGTAAGAGCTCACAGTTTTGGGAGGAACCCCTTGCTGGGCATGGAGGCAGCAGAAGTGCCTGATGGTGATACTCTCTCTCTCTCCTCCAACACATGCACAAAGCCCAGGGAATTCTGTTTTTTATGGGAAGGTGAGGCACTTCCAAGAGTAATAAAACAACCTGAAAGAACACACAGCACACATAAAAATGCCAAATTCAGTTTGCCTTCTGCACCTCAAAATACAGAGGCCACTGGGGACCTACCTGGGGTTTTCTCTGCTGTGGCACAACATGGTCTCACCTGGAGGCCAGCTGAGAATGTTCTTGCTAACAGACAAATAACATTCCTCAAAAGAGTCCATTAAATTCAAGCCTGCTACTGTGATCCAAGCAGGTTTGCAGCCTGCAGCTGCAAAGCATCTGCCTGTGGCTGTCCCTGGATTCCTCATCCCTCACACAGAGCCTGATGCTCTCCAGGACAAGTCAGACCCAGCCACCCTCAGCACGTCACCCTGCCAGGCACCAGCTCAGTAAAAGGGCACCTCTGTTGTGCCCCTGTGCCAGCACCATTAACCAAATATCACCCCCATTATTCCCAGTGTGGTCAGAATAATTTTCACATCAAGGTCTGCAAACAAAGGAAGCCCATCTTCTACAGGGTAAATATTAACAACCCTTGGACTATTTGCAACTTAATTAAATGCCTTTATGGAATATTTCCCCTGAATGCGTAAATCCTGGATGCTATTTCTGTTTGGTACAAATCTGTGGGTGTATTAACTACTGTTAGATAAAATAAAACAAAGGGGGAAAAAACCCAACCCAAAATAACTTGTTCTTTAATATTTTATTTTAAGGACATAATTTCAGTACTGAATATATTAAATTGTCTGACTGAGTTTAGTTCAACCTCATCTACAGTTTCATAACACTAGATGGAGATCATTGTTGACTGATAGCACTAAAATTACTAGTAAGGGGTTTTTTTGTCTTTTAGGGATGGGACTTGTAAAAAGTTTGAATCTTTTTTTTTTTTTTTTTCCTTAACTAAAACCATTATTATGAAGTTCTCTTCAATTTGTCCTGGAACAGCTTCAGTCATGGCTCAATTCAAGTGGAAACTGAACTGAAAAATGCATTGGTTCCTCTCTCTGGGCTTTACTAAGAAATTTTATAATAAAGTAGAATGGAAACAGAAGCACCAAACTTCCACTTTGTGAAGCAGTTTGGAAATTCCAGACATGCTTCTGCCCAAATCAGAGCAAACCCTCAAATATTGCAAGATTTTACATGAGTGAAAAATTATCTCAAAAATTACCTTTCTTTTTGACCAAAATATTTTTTAGAAAACTTCATTTAATTTCAACTTTTAAAGGCTACTTGTACACAAAGTAAAAAAATCTGAAGATGGTTCAAAATAGAAGTGGGCTCAATTTCTAAATGTACAAATGGAAAGTTTTAATTATTTTGCAATATTTTAATGATTTTTTTTCTGATAGGCAAATAATTGACCATCCTTCATGAAATGTACTTTTTTGCATTTTTTCAACCTAATTTTTTTCTTCCAAATTTCTCCGACCAATCCTTTTATAACAAAGGGAACACTAATTATGGGCATGGAAAGTGTTTTCCATTAAAAGTGCTTTTTATTGATGGTGAGGATATGTGTGAGCATCACAGGGTAAAAATAATTAACAGCACAGCTGAAGACCTGTTTCCATTAGGGACAGCATGATATGGCACTTGGCTGACTTCAAACAGAGAACTTCACAAAGTTAATGGGACTAACAGGACCCTTTTCCACCACCAAACAAGGCAGCTCGTGTCAACTGCTCTGTTGAGCTGCAACATAAGAACCCAGGCTCAGAAGATCTGGTCTGTGCTCCTGCCTGGGCCATGAATGTCACAGGTGGCTTTTTGTACCTACGGGTGCTACAGAGACAAACAGCACGAAATGAAGCTCAAAAGCATGAGCAGTAACCAAGATTTGGAATTCCTAAGTTTTCCTAAGAGGTCTGAGCACACCTACACAATGCAAGTAGCTCTGCAGGAAGAACAGACTCCAGGATCCACATACAAGGCCTACTAACACCCTGAATAATGTTGGGTGAGTTAAAGCTGCTTGCTGACTTGTTAATCAGAAGTGAGTATTATCCAGGAAATAATGGCCCCAAATAATGATCATGTTCTGAGCCTCAGTCAGTCCAGAAATTTTTATTTTCTTTTATTTTTTTTTACAGTAAGCTCCTGATTTTAACTTGCAATAAAAAAGTCTGTGAACTTCTAGTGGTTTTAGTAAGCTCAGACTGATACAACAAAAGCAGGGGAAGTGAAATCCTGGCATGATCTGTATGAGACTCTTTTTAGCATCCGTTTTCCATACACATGCTTATATTACAGAACAGCTAATCAATGGAAACATTGTGCTGACATCTGTGTGTAAAATCAAGACCTTGATGTTGACACCTTTCAAATATTTATAGTAGTTATTGTACCAACACCTTCGTGATCTTTCAGCCAAGTTATACACACGTGCCCACGTTTTCAAAGAGTCTCTCAAGCTGTGTATTTTTTGCTGTGGGCTGCAGTGCATATCAAATTTGTAATAAGAATATATTTGTGTAACTTTCCACCCCAAACTCAGGATCACTGCGCATGAATAACACCGATGTGCACAGTGTTTGAATGCCAACATCAAAAGTTCGGGTCCTAATTCCACAAAGTATTTCAAATTAAAATGACAGGACTTTCAAGGACTCCTGAGGTTTTAAGGCAATTTAACTGGGTGTTTTCCCTCCTCCACACCATGTCAGAGCAAATGCAGGCTAAGTCTAGATCACAGGGCAACACCTCCAAGCTATCCCTGCTCCAGGACATCTGTCCACAGTGATAAAAGGAATTGTCCAACCATTTCTCAGTGTCATAACAGCACAGCTATGCAAGGCACAGTCAGTGCTAACTCTGTGTGGATCCATGCAAACCTCCTGCCCTGGAGCTCCACGGTGCACGGTACTGCACTATGGACACCCCGTGATTTGGGGCCCAGCAAATGCTAAATATGACCTTAAGAGAAGGCACTGGATGGGGTCCACCTTAATCCCTCACACTGGGTGAGTTGCCCACCTCCAGTGGTGGGGTGGGATGACAGGGGTGGAGGAGAGTAACAGACCTTACCCAACAAACCTGAACAGCACTTTCACACATTCACAGATGGAGCCTGCAGGGAGACAAGGCAAGAAGCCCACGGGACCCACACTGCAGGCACCCAGCTCTGGTTTGTGTTTGCACCCCTGATTGGCCACAGCCTTTTGCCATCACCTGGGACAAGCCATTCTCAGTGCCTCAGTTCTCACCCATGGAATACAAGGTTAACACTCCTCTCCAAACAGCTTGTCTTACCTTCTAATTTGAAAATCCAACTTAGCAGCTGCACATTTTGGTGTCTTGCTGGTGTGCTTGTGGTACAAGCAATATGTTCTTCTAGAGCCAAGAAGCTTCTGTTGATCTCAGACTGGAACATGGAAAAGGAGCTATTGCAGTTCCCTTGAGAAGATCTCATTTGTCATTTAAAAGTCTGCTTCAGATTATTTAATATGTTTTCAGAAGAGGGGAAAGTGAAGAAGGATCTTGTTTTCAGCGTTCTTTGTTTGCTTGACATTGTGAAGTCTAGAAACATCCCAGGCAGACACATGGAAAACTGCTTGTGTGACACTGGTCCAACACTTTTCAAAGTACTATAAGTATTTAAATAAAATAGGCACTTGCAAAGTTCAGACACTTACATGGATGTTTTCCTTCTGAGTTATAGTTACTCCCTATTCACATGTAGAAATTGGATGAGTATCGCATTCATTACGCAGGCAATTTCTCTGGTTAGATCTCACAGCCAAAATAACAGTCTTATTTAGGAGCTGCCTTGGTGTTCTAACAGACTAATAAAAGGCAGCCCTGTGTCCCATCTCTAAATATTGGCACTCAAGCTGTTTGGTTGGAAGCAGTTGCCTTGTATACATGTATACTTACAAAGATTTTCTGTTTCTGTTGCAGACAGAAAGAAACTACTGTTCTTCTACTGAACAAACAGGTCATTATGGATTCCTCTCTTCCATTGCCTCAGCCACTGCAGAAGTCCTTAGGTCAAGAATTAAGTCATATTCCTTGGGTGTGGGGGCTGCTCTTGATTAGTAAAGTGGTGACAAATGAAATGTAGCACCTTTGCCCCATGTTGAAGTTAATCCATAAATGCATGAAGGAGTGGGATACATGTGTAAGTTTTGTACTCAGAAAAGCTCTCTTGAGATTCGTTTGGTCTCCATATTAAAATGTTGGATTCCATTGCAGTGATGAGAGACACATGGAGTTCTTCCCAAAAGGGAAAGGACCTCGATCTATGCTAGGTTTGACCACTACATTGGAGTCACCCTCATGACTTGAAAAGTGCTGGATCTCTGCAGAGGCAGAAAGTTTGCAGGTCTTTTTTAATTTGTGGGCTTTGAGAGCAGAACATTGTTGCATCAGTGTGTTCATATGACGCAGACACTCACTCTCTTGTCCCACTGGTGGGTCCAGTGATGTCTTTGCTCACTGCCAGTCTTCCAGAAGGCACTGGCTTCAGTCACTTCCCAGGAATGGCAGGAGGAGGAGAAACCAGTCATTTTGCATGGGAAATTTTCACAGAGGTTAATTGTCCTTCTGTAAAAATATGTCTGGCTTCAACTGGGCCATGTCTCTGTCCATAAGAGTGGAAGTATGATTGGTCTCAGTACTTTTCTGTGTGAAAGAACATAGAGACTGAAATTACTTCATCTCTTGACCTTTGTTTTCAGACTTCTTCTGATAACCTAAGAACTTGCTTCATAAATCTCTCATTACAAATTATTTTCTTTGGCTGTGAAAAACATTTCGCTGCAATAAAACCTTTTCTATTTTTTTCCCCTTGACCTCTCTCCCATCTCCTAATATCTCTATTAAAACATGGATAGTACAGACACAGCATTCCAGGGTCTGTCTAATTAAAGCATTTAATGGAGGTAAAATCACATCCCCCCCTTAGTCTTGCTGCTCCTGTTTGCCAAGGAGAATCACATCACTTATAGCTCTGTATAGAAAAAATCACTTTCACCTTGACATGCCCTTAGTAGGGATAAGATTTTATACATGCTGAAATGTCCCTGTGTGCAATATTATAGAGCCACCATACCCTGAGAAATTATTAGAAGCAGCATATTTAATCACTTCTAGCTGCAGTTAAATCATCAATGATGTCCCAGTGACGCTCTGAGTAAATGCTTGTCAGTGTTGCCATTATATTTGTCTGTGGTTTGGAATGTTTTGGATTACATTAAGTAGAAAAATGCAGCTTTTTTTTTTTTTTTTTTTTTTTTTGCCAGACAGGATGTAAATGGCTTTGCAATTTTCAGTAATGTTCTAATCCGAATTGTGTGTAAGAAGCACTGTAATGTTCCCACTCATGAGGTTAGCTCACTGCCATGAGGACAGTTTTATGGCCTTCTTTATTTCTTTGAAATGCAGTGCGAAAATGTGAGGATTTTACTTCTGTTATTTAAATGTTGCTTAATCAGCAGTCTGAGTCTGACTCCTGTTTCTGTGGCCTTCTCCTGGGAATCACAGAGGCCTCCAGCAGGCAGGTGCCCAGATCTTCAGGAAAACATTACCATGTAAAATACTTCACAGTGGCCCATTTTCTCCCAGCTGTTTGTCAGCCATCAGAATAAAACATTGATTATACCACAAGCTGCCAAAACATCATTTAAGCAAATTGCGTGGGGGGAAAAAGAGTGGAAAGATGCAAGTCATAAAACATCAAAACTTTTGTGGGAAAATAATGTGACAAAGTATTGCTTTCCTTATTTCTTTAAAAATGAACAGTGCCTGATGCCTTTTTATCTAGTGTTACAAAATTTAGGTGGGGGAAAAAAAATCTTTTAAGATTAAAGAGCTAATGTACAATAGGCACAAAGATGTTCATCTTCATGTCCCTAACACATATTGTATTTTAGCTTCCTATTTTTCTACAGATGCATGCACAGAAACACAATTATCGTACAAAATGTATTACCAAATCTTGGACACGTTTTCAATGCCACACATCACAAAAATTCAGAGCATAGATGCACACACAAGTCTTGATGTTTGGAGAGCTGTGAAAATGTGCCTTGCAGAGAAATGTCAGGCACTCACTCTTCTGAAGTCCTCAAAAAGATTAAAGGGAGGATGTGATTCCAGTGTCAAAAGGACTACACTTTTTCTGCAAAGACAGTATATATCAGATATCAAAAGACTTTTAAACATAGCACAGAATGACTGAAAGTTAAAGACATCCCAACAAGAAATACGTCACAATTATTGAACAGAGTGGGTGAGTCTGAGGAAAAGAATTGCAAAAGTAAATGGTGGGTTCCCAACTCCAGAAGAGTCCCCCAGATGTTGCAATCTTCATGGAAACAAGGCACTTGGATGTGTGTAGAAGTTACTCAGTCTAATATGATGCCTCTGTCATGACAAAGGACAGAGGAAAAACAAATCTGGATCCTTTTCCCCTTAAAATACATAACTGCAAGACTGATCAAACTCTGTTCTCCACCCTCCTTCCCCAAAATATCCTGGGGAATTGGCAATGCTGATTGCCGAACTCTACACTGCTGTTTATTATTATTATTATTATTATTATTAAATTTTATTATGATAGTGCCTAAAGTGCAGGACACAATATAACCTTTACACAACCAAATTGCTTCTGCCTATGGGCCCCTGTGTTCACATCCAGGAGAAAAGCACTCTTCCAATGTGTTACTTGTTACTGGACCTCATGAGATGCCACAGAGAATCCAAATGTCCCGCAAGCAAATTCCAAGCAGAAATAAATGTTCAGGAAAGCAGGCAAATAAAATGAGTGATATAATCATCACACAGAGAGCTAATTGAAGAATTTGCATCCCACTCTCCTTTTACCCTAAGGACTATTTTCTGTATTTAATGTGAATCTGTCCCCCTGTTATATGTAGAATAGGGGAGCTCCAAAGCCTCAATAACTGATTGTCCTTAGCATCCTCACCTTAAAAATATCCATTGTGACTAAATATGTGCAGACAGCAAAAGCTTCAGTCTCCACTGAGCGCTGCAGCTACTGAAGCCAGCTGAAGGTTTTCAGGGAAGGGAGCTAAAGGATTGCTAGAAATCCCATTCTTCATATCTGCCACAAAACAGACCCTAACCAGAGCATACCCTCCAATAACTCATCTCAGCTACCGAGCTTAGGATCACAAGAGACAGCCTGTTTGACTGAACTGGTTAACATTTGCCAGAGTTTGGCTTTAGGGGTGCTCATATACTCCTACTGCAGGACTTCTTCTCTGGTTTTCATTTACAGCCTTTTCCCTCTTTCAAATCTGTTACATTTTATTGCCTCTATTTCAAGATTTTAGCAATTTGGATATTCTGAGGCATATTTTTAGCACATTACTTGAATTCATGAAACAGATACGTATTTCTAACTATGTTTAATAGGAGTGAAATGCTGTAATTTTTTATTCTGTTATGAGAATACAACTTGCAGAAGTCTGGCTTTCTAAGGAATGTATTGTTGCTAAGATGGTTTTATTACACAGTGAAATAAAGGTGAAACCACATAAGGGTCATTAAAACATCAAACAAAAAAAATACAAGTCATCTTTTGCACAGATAAAGCAATATATATAATTTCATCTTGTGTCCAATGCTGACTTTTTAAAAGGAAATTTACTTGCCTTCTGCAAAGTACAAAGTTTCTGTCATCCATTTCTTTTATGTTACCTTTCAGTTATTCACAATGGCACTATCTCTGTTGCTTTTGTTGCTATTTCTCCAGGGTGCACAAGGTTTTTGTGCTGAATTTATGGGTTTGTGGAGAGCATCAGCACTGGTGATCACAGACAGGATCAGGCTGGTGGGACCAAGGTTCTGGAAGCAGCATTGCTGATGCTCCCAGCAGGGAAATGTTTCAGAGCAGAAACAAAAACTCTGGGCAAAACTGGGAGCAGAGGGATCCAACCAGGTGCTTGTGATGGCTCATTCCAGTTGCAGCCTCAACAAAGCTCAGGAAGTCATTACAAATTACAAGTATTGCTCTGAGGGAGAAATACGGGGAATTTTTGCACTGCCCTCTCTGTTTCCAACCATCTCAGGTACCTCCTTGGTTGTGTTTGAAAAAGGGGGTGTTTAAACCCACTGCACAACTTCTCTTACTTGAGGTCACTTAATGAAGAAATTCAGTGTGTGAAAGCACAGTCTGCCAGAGGAAGCAAGCTATTTACATTCAGGTGCAGGGCAGAACAGGGGAAAAATGAATGTTTGTGTTTTTTGAGAAGAGTTGGCCCTGAGTTCATCCTGCTCTGTGGTTATGCTCTGAGCTGCCCACACTCTTCACACAGCCAACACACAGACAGACATTTCCAAAAGAGGATTTCCCTACAAAAAATGTCAAAGTCACACCTGGAGGCATCTTTCCCTGCACTGTGCACAGAGGATGCTCTGGTAGCTAAAATCTGTGAAGAGCGACCCAGGTCACCCAGACAGCACAGTGATGCTCCTCATCACACCCCAGGGCAGAGCTCTGAGCTCAGAGCTCCTCTGAGCATTGTGCTTTGAATTCCCGTCCTCTGTGAGCCCTTACAGACTGGTCTATAAAATGGAAGGGTCACACACCACACCAAATGAACTCCCAGAAAGCAATTACCTTTGGAAAATTGATGGATTCCCATAGGTTTCTCATAGGGTGAGAGCTACTAAAGATGACATTGGAGAACTGAAAACAAGATGAGAGGACACCTGTGAAACCCCATTAGCTGCTCCCTCACGAGCTCCTGTTTTGCTGGTCTGAGCCCCTGGCAGGGAGATTTTCTATTGATATGAATCACAACGACACAACAAATTAATTAAATCAGCAAAGTCCCCTTTCGTTTGCAAGGCTCAGTTTTCATTATTTCCCATTACAAAGGAAATGCAGGACTAAAACATCTGGTCCTGTTGATGGGCTCTCAGCCAAAGCTTTAACGTCTGCCACTGAGCTGAAACAACAGCAGCCTAATCTCAGTATTGTCTTTAGCCTTCTCAAAAACTTCTCCTCCCCAGTGAGAAAGCAGAAAGAAATCTTCCCTCGGTGTTTTATTTCAGGCATAGCATGTTCAGCTGCATCCAACAGCAGATACTTTCCTTCCACAATCCTCCCACTTCCTAAAGGCAATGAATGTTCAGACCAAGGGGTTCATCAGGGAAAAGCAATTAATTTTTTTCTCAAAAGATATTTTTTACCAAGGTCAGTTTTGCAGGAAATGGTACCTTATTTCTGAACTGCTGGGAAATGATTCCATGGAATGTGGGAGAGCAGCGAGAAGTCCCAGTAGAAATGAAGGAATTTTATGTCTGAGATCCTGATAAGATTCAGGGGAAAATATATTTCAGACTGAATTCTCACACCCATGTTTCTACAAAGTGCCTGAATGCAGATAGCCTTATAAATACATTGAATCTTACACTTTTTTAAATTTCTGCCGTGTCACTAGTGTGAATCATAATTGATTTTGGCACATCAAAGACCGAAAGTCTGTTATAAAGTAAAGAGTTGAACAAGTTGGGTGGTTTGCTGAACAATATACACTTAGGCCATTTTATCAGCAAAAAATATAAAAATAAAAAGCTCTAAAGTCTCACAGGTTTAATCTTGGAAACTACTGGCTTTTTCAGGAGAGGAAAAAAACTCTTGCAATAAGCAGATCACCTGTGTGCAATAAGACATCAAAAAAAAACCACCTTATTCTACAAATACATCAGCAAGAAGAGTTAAGAAGAATCTCCATCCTCTATTGGATGGGGTGGGAGTCACAGTGAAACAGGATGAAGAAAAGGGTGAGGTATTTAATGCCTTCTTTGCCTCAGTCTTTAACAGTTGTTCTCTGGGGTACTCAGCCCCTTGAGGTGGAAGATGGGGGTGGGGAGCAGAATGAAGCCCCCATAATCCAAGGGGAAAAGGTCAGAGATCTGCTCCATCACTTAGACCCACACAGGTCTGTGGGGCTGGGTGGGATCCACCCAGGAGGACTGAGGGAGTCATGGATGGGTTCACTGAGCCACTCTGGCATTTCCCAGCAGTCCTGGTTCTCTGGGGAGGTCCCTGGTGACTGGAGGTCACCAAATGTGAGACTCATCTACCAGCAGGGCCTGGAGGAGGATCGGGGAGCTACAGGCCTGTCAGTGTGACCTCAGTGTGCCAGGAAAGGTCATGGGGCAGATCTTCTGGATGTGATCCCACAGCATGAGCAGGACAACCAGGGCATCAGGCCCAGCCAACACAGGTCAGTGACACTTACTCAAATTCCACTTGAATAACCTGATTTCTTCTTCTTCTTGCTTTATTTCTCCTACTTTGAAATAACTGTGTTTCTAAAGGATAGAATGTTTAAAATATTGATTGCACATTGAGAAAGATGGCTACAACTATTGTCCTGCAAAGATGAGAAGAAAAAATGAACTGATGTGGTTGGTCCCCAGCTCTGCCTGTGGCTTTGCCAGCAGGGTCTGTAGGGAATGCTCAGGATCTCTAGGAAAAATCACATTGGTGCTTTCTTGGGTATTTGGGTTTTAAATCTCTGTGAGTGATCTTGCAGGGAGTACAAGGTGATGGAAAGCAACCACTCATAAAAAACAGCCAGCTCCCCCAGAATCACACTAATACCCAGGAAAGTGCTGCTTAAGCTCCAGTAGCAATCACTTTTCCATGTCATCCAAATGCTGCAGCACTGAAGAGAATTTGCTTTCTGTCTGAAACTGACATCACAGCTTCCTTTAAACAGCCATTACTGCTCTAGATGCTGGCGAGTATTGTTCAATTCAAACATGCCCCAGCAGGTGTGGTATCTCACCCTTTTGGTACTCACATTTTTGGGTGAGCTTTCAGCAGACACTTTGCATTTTGTACCCCCTTTCCTCTTCCCCCTCAGCAGGCAAATGAAGCTGAGCAGCACCACAGACTGAATTAAGCTCATCCTGAAGTGAGAAAATTCCAGACAACTCATTCCAATTTTATGTCCGTCCTTCCTTCCTTCCTTCCTTCCTTCCTTCCTTCCTTCCTTCCTTCCTTCCTTCCTTCCTTCCTTCCTTCCTTCCTTCCTTCCTTCCTTCCTTCCTTCCTTCCTTCCTTCCTTCCTTCCTTCCTTCCTTCCTTCCTTCCTTCCTTCCTTCCTTCCTTCCTTCCTTCCTTCCTTCCTTCCTTCCTTCCTTCCTTCCTTCCTTCCTTCCTTCCTTCCTTCCTTCCTTCCTTCCTTCCTTCCTTCCGTCCTACCTTCCTTCCTTCCTTCCTTACTTCCTTCCTTCCTTCCTTCCTTCCTCGATCCCTTCCTTCCTTCCTTCCTTCCTTCCTTCCTTCCTTCCTTCCTTCCTTCCTTCCTTCCTTCCTTCCTTCCTTCCTTCCTTCCTTCCTTCCTTCCCTCAGAGAATATAAAATACACAGAACAGATGAAAAATGCATTAGTAGCCTTTTTGTTTCTCTTTGGATGACAATACCTAATAAGTTAAGCTTAGCCTATAGCAAAGCAGTCCCAGATGGCCAGGTCTGTTCTAAATAAGCTGCTTTTATGAGACCAGGATGTCTAAAAGAAACACACTTCATAAAAGGAGAAAATGTGCAAGACAGAAAAACTCCAGTAAAAGAAAATCTCTCTTACAAAACTACTACTGTTCAGACTCTGTATAAACATGATTATCAAAGACATACTTGGGTTTTGTGGGAATTTTTTTTCCTTTTTTTCCCCAAGTCTAGAAAGGAAATATTTTAGTCATATATTTATATACATTTCCATTCTCCTGAAAAAGAAAAAACTCAAAGGTCCCTTCACTGGATGTGAAAGCTTACCTGATAAAGAGACATCTGAAACCCCTAGCAGAGAGATATGCACTTACTATTTATATATTAACTTCTGAAATGGCATCATTTTTCTGGAGAGAAAGGTATCAAGGGTATTCTCATCACCTTCCTGCTTGCAAGGAGGAACACATCTCCTCTAATCCATGCTGACCTAGATTGTACTGTGGCTTTGTAACATGGACTTTTAATCTGATTTTCCTTGCCTTTTACTTTCATAGAGATCCCAGACTATCCTGAAACCATCCTTTAAGAAACAAATAAGCAAACAGGTAAGGATTTAAAGGTTTATCATGACCAGGGGATAGTATAACCAATGAACCATTCTCCATCAGTCAAGTGTTGCCACTCTCCAAGAATCAAGCAAAACCCATTAATTTACTTCAAATCTTATTTAAAGAACACATTCCATGAGCAACACAATATTGGTATCTGCTTTCCCATTATTTTGTGCCTTGGAGTTGGATTTTCAATAGTCAAACAAGATTCACAGTCTTGCTGACACTTGGTGGTGAGTTTTTTCCCAAAATGTGTAAACCCTGTTGTGTAAAATGTAAAAGAACATGCTCACATTGCAGCCTGTCCTACTGCCACATCCCTTCCCAGGACAGCTATTTTCATGACACAGAGAATTCTGTTTCTACTCCTTTTGGTTCTAGACAAATGACATTGAAAAGACTTAAATGCCCACATTCTCACACAGTCCTGGATGTTCCCTGAATCTTTGTTTCTTCAATAAACAAACAAAAAAGCAAAATGGCAGCATGTTATTATTCATACTCAGAATAACCAGAGATTGCACTAATTCCTTTTCTTTTGATCAATTGAACAAGAATACTAAAATCTAGGGAGCATAGAAAGGTTCGGGTTTCTTAAATGTATGTCTCACCAACTGCTCAAACAGGCAATTGCAGACTAAAAAAATTCCACTCTGAATGGAATCCTTCTGTTTAGGCTGGAGGTACTTTGATTTAGCAGGGGTGCAGCAAGCACAGTGGTTGGTTTCTTTTCCATGAGAAAAATTAATATGTTTTCATTTCAGGTCAGACTGGGACAATTTTCCTTTTTAATTTCCACTTCAGGCAGCAAATTGAAAAATCAATACTCATCATAGGTTTAATTGCACTGTCTGTGTTCTTTTAACCAACACTCCAGAACACAGCAAAGAAATTGGGGTATAAAAATAGAAAACAGAGAGTGGAAAATCTGCTACCCAATAACTTATGCTGCAAATCTACAGCCCTGTGACTTATTCATAGAATCACAGAATGGTTAGGCTTGGAAGAGACTTCAAAGATCATCCATTTCCAACCCTTCTGCCGTGGCCAGAGATGCTACCCACTAGACCAGATTGCTCAAAGCCTCATCCAACCTGACCTTGAACACTTCCAGGTCTGGAGCATCCACAGCTTCTGTTCCAGGGCCTCATAGTAAAGAATTTCTTCCTAATATCTAATCTACATCTACCCTCTTTCAGTTTAAAGACATTCCCCCTTGCCCTTGTCAAAAGCCCCTCTCTGGCTCTCCTGTAGCCCTTTCAGGTTTTGGAGGTTTTCATTCACTCACTTTTCATTTCAGGGGGTGCTGAATTTGGTCCAAATCTTATTTAAAGAACACATTCCATGAGCAACACAATATTGGTATCTGCTTTCCCATTATTTTGTGCCTTGGAGCTGGATTTTCAATAGTCAAACAGGATTCACAGTCTTGCTGACACTTGGTGGTGAGTTTTTTCCCAAAATGTGTAAACCCTGTTGTGTAAAATGTAAAAGAACATGCTCACATTGCAGCCTGTCCTACTGCCACATCCCTTCCCAGGACAGCTATTTTCATGACACAGAGAATTCTGTTTCTACTCCTTTTGGTTCTAGACAAATGACATTGAAAAGACTTAAATGCCCACATTCTCACACAGTCCTGGATGTTCCCTGAATCTTTGTTTCTTCAATAAACAAACAAAAAAGCAAAATGGCAGCATGTTATTATTCATACACAGAATAACCAGAGATTGCACTAATTCCTTTTCTTTTGATCAATTGAACAAGAATACTAAAATCTAGGGAGCATAGAAAGGTTCGGGTTTCTTAAATGTATGTCTCACCAACTGCTCAAACAGGCAATTGCAGACTAAAAAAATTCCACTCTGAATGGAATCCTTCTGTTTAGGCTGGAGGTACTTTGATTTAGCAGGGGTGCAGCAGGCACAGTGGTTGGTTTCTTTTCCATGAGAAAAATTAATATGTTTTCATTTCAGGTCAGACTGGGACAATTTTCCTTTTTAATTTCCACTTCAGGCAGCAAATTGAAAAATCAATACTCATCATAGGTTTAATTGCACTGTCTGTGTTCTTTTAACCAACACTCCAGAACACAGCAAAGAAATTGGGGTATAAAAATAGAAAACAGAGAGTGGAAAATCTGCTACCCAATAACTTATGCTGCAAATCTACAGCCCTGTGACTTATTCATAGAATCACAGAATGGTTTGGCTTGGAAGAGACTTCAAAGATCATCCATTTCCAACCCTTCTGCCGTGGCCAGAGATGCTACCCACTAGACCAGATTGCTCAAAGCCTCATCCAACCTGACCTTGAACACTTCCAGGTCTGGAGCATCCACAGCTTCTGTTCCAGGGCCTCATAGTAAAGAATTTCTTCCTAATATCTAATCTACATCTACCCTCTTTCAGTTTAAAGACATTCCCCCTTGCCCTTGTCAAAAGCCCCTCTCTGGCTCTCCTGTAGCCCTTTCAGGTTTTGAAGTTTTTCATTCACTCACTTTTCATTTCAGAGGGTGCTGAATTTGGTCCAAATCTTATTTAAAGAACACATTCCATGAGCAACACAATATTGGTATCTGCTTTCCCATTATTTTGTGCCTTGGAGTTGGATTTTCAATAGTCAAACAGGATTCACAGTCTTGCTGACACTTGGTGGTGAGTTATTTCTCAAAATGTGTAAACCCTGCTGTGTAAAATGTAAAAGAACATGCTCACATTGCAGCCTGTCCTACTGCCACATCCCTTCCAGGACAGCTATTTTCATGACACAGAGAATTCTGTTTCTACTCCTTTTGGTTCTAGACAAATGACTTTGAAAAGACTTAAATGCCCACATTCTCACACAGTCCTGGATGATCCCTGTACATTTGTTTCTTCAATAAAAGAAGCAAAATGGCAGAATGTTATTATTAGCACAGCCAGCAGGTGAGGGTACAAAGCGCAGGTGCTACTGACCTAGCATAAATGCAATGGACAACTGCTGAGCAAATGGATTTAAACACTGGGAGATGACAAATGGTAAAGGCACAAATTACCCAGCCCATTACTTCACCATGTTTTGTTGAGAGTAATCACTGATTAAATGCTGGGTCATCAATTGCCAAGCAATGTTTGGCTTTGTATCATCCCCAAGTATCCCTTATCATGGCAGTGTTTGAATGTTCTCAGTTGGCAGCAGAAACAAGACAGTTGCATTAAGTTAAACCTCAGGATTAAATCTGGTCTCCAGGGCAAAGGCAGAGTGATTAGTACTCCTGTTTATAAACAGAGTTGCTCTAATCTTTTACTTATAAATTTCCTCCTCCATCTGTTATCCATCAGGGAAGGGAAGCTTTGAGAAATTGTGCAGATGGCTGTAGTTCTTCTGCTAAGCAATGCCTTGGCCTGCTGGATGTGTACCTTGGAAATAGAACTGTATTTGCCAAAACTGCACCTTTTCTAACCCAAGACCCTGCACTGAAGCCCAGTGCAGGGCATTTTGTTGTGTTGAAAGATGCAATGTGCAGAACCTGGGCCAAAGGATTAAACTTTCATCATCTGGGTTTGATACTTAGATTCTTGAGAGGAAATGAGTGTTAAGCATCCACTGCTTGCCAGGATATATTGAAAGACTCCTTTAGCAATACATGCCAGTATTTTAAAAATAGGGCACATTAGGGGTTTTTATGTGCTAGAGAACATTATCTCTTCTCAGAGCAAAGTTTTTGTGCCATGCTTGTATTTTTAGTGAAATGAGGCAATTCTCCATAGTTTTTGAAATTACAGCAGTAGAACAGAGAAAGCAGGAAAGCAACCAAGGGAAGAGAGATAAAGGGATTGATAACAATCAACTCAACAAGAATGCAGGTCTGGGTAGCTTTGGGCTGCCCACACATGCACATATAACACAGATATCAATCATATCATTGACAGAACCATAAACCATAAATAGTATTGGGGAAATTATTGAGAGTCCTGGGACCAAAAAAAGAAAAGCAACAACCAACCAACAAAAAAAAAAAAAAACACACCCAAAAAACCCCAAAAAAGCAGCCTGACCAAAATCAATGCTATTCTGATACTGACTTTTGTAAACCTCATGTTTAAACATCAGAATTCCCAAATAATTAGGGATAAGTCTGTTACAGTCAATTCCAGACTTGGAAAAGACTTCCAGCCTTAGCCAGGTAGTTTCTGTAATTGCAGATCTCTTCTCAATGTGTTTCTGTACATAAATGCAACCTGGTGGGCAAAGTACTGAAAAGTCCATTAAGATATCATAGGAAGTCTGTGCCTTTGATAGAAAACTCCATGATCTCACAAGCCTGAAAGTTTCTTACTCAGACTTTAGCAGAGTAGAGCTTGTAGGATTAAGGAGATAGGTTTTCTGATGCCTCAGACATCACAAGAAATTCATATAAATTTCAATGAATGGCACCATAAAATTCATCAGCACCTCAAGGTACAGTGCCTGAGTATCTACTGCAATAAACAGATATTAACCTAGCACACTCTCAAGATCACATTTGCACATAATATTCAAAAACCTCGGGTCAGCCTGTGTACAGCATCCTACCAGAAACACCACAAAACATTTCCAGGGCATGTTCTTGGAGGTTAGTAACTGCATCCAATCAGTCTATCATGGATTGCCATGACGCTGCACATAGCCAGACTCCTCTTCGTTCAATCTAAACCCTTCAGTTGAAATCCATGTAACTTCTGCACAATTTTGTATTTTCCATATTGTACACAATACTATTAAAGGAAATTTCTCTTTTGTTACCCATCTATTCTTAGAAGCCTAACATGGGTGTTTGAACATCATTTGTAGAGAACATGCATTTACTCACAGAGGATTTATATGCAGATTTTGCTTTAAGAACTTTGTTCTTTGAAGAAAACATATTTTTGAGATTAAGACATAGAATTAAGGACAGGAAAACCAGGTGAAGTTTTCAGTTCTGTCCAAAGTCTTCTATGTCACTCTAGGCAAATCATTTCACACCCCTCTTTGAATCTCTAGGATGAAGACTAAAATGGTTCCTCATTTTTCTTGAGTGGGCTAATGCATATAAAAATGTATTAGAGCCTTTTGTTTAGATGAAGAAAACACTCATTTTTTATTTGTGGGAGCCCCTGTAAAACGAAGCTGTCTTGACTGGGCTGCTAAGTGTCTCTACAGTGCAAATATAAATTACACACTTGATCCATTAGTACTCCAATTTTTCATAAAGTGTGATTCATTTCACCAGCCTAAAAGCTGGAAGTCTAATCTCAGCTGGCCTTCTAAACACTGGCCAACAGAGAGAGGCATCTCCAGAGTATAATTTTTCCCACTGACAGTAGACACCTGGCGCTCCATTCCACTGCCAGGCTCCAGCATTTGTGTCACTTGAGACGCTCCTGCAGTGCCCAGCTGCTCTCCAGGACATCCCCTGCCACCTCCACTGGTCCTGAGCGGTCTCAGCACCCCACTGCACTGCAGAAGTCCTTCACTGAAACAGCCAAATGACGCCACTAAGGGAGAGTCCGGCTGCTGCACCTAATTTAGGTGTGTGCAGTGCAGGTGTCCATGAGTGAATCCAGAGCCAGGCAGAGGTGCCACCAGCACAGTCAAAGAGCAGGCAAGTGATTCAGCTGCCCTGGAGCAGATGGCCACATCTGCCAGCTGAAAAGCTCTGCAGACTCCTCCAGCCACACAGACCTTAGATCATCTAATGCTTTGGATTCAGAAGAGTTTTTTGCCCCATTTAGAACAGCACAGAATTTACTTAAGAAATTAATTTAATTTATTTATTTAAGAAATTACAAGCAGTTATTGGCAAGCCAACTCCTCTATTAAACAGTGCTCCAAAATGCAAAAATGACAGAGCCCCTAATGTGTAAAACTTTCAGCAGAAAGAATGTACAGAGCAAGCAGATACTTAGTAATTACAGAAGAATGCCAGCAACACCACTATTTGTTTTAAGAGAAAGGAAGCCCTGAGTGCTAATTCCTCATAAGAGAAACATCTGTCTCACTGGTATTCAGAAATTAAATTCATGTCCCTCCTTAAAACTTGCACTTATTTGGTAATGTGGCAACCTTAATGGAAAATAGGTTTTATATGTCTGGCAATTCAACTACAAAATTAATGATAGTAAATGGGGGATAGAAAGCAGGGTGGGAAGGTTGAAACTGAAGAAGCAGCATCTGACAGGTTTTAAGAAGCATAGTATAAAAGGCAGTCTCCAAAACCATCTGCCAAAGTGTCAAGGTGATGGATTTTAAAACATAAATAGATTTTTTTTTTTTACACTATAGACTATAATCCATGTCAGACCAACACAGCAGGCACAAAAAATAGAGGTCAGTGAACCACATGGCACTTCCAGTCACCAACATTCCCATCTTGGCTCATTTACTTTTGTACAAAAAGGCTGAAGGCACCACCAGGTGATTGTCTGAGGGCACCCATCTTGCAGAGGCCATGCTGGACGCAAAACATTTTCACTGGATGATCTCAGGATATTCTGATGGAAAAGAACACCCTGAAGTACAACAGAATCATAGAATGGTTTGGTTTGGAAGGGACCGTAAAGATCTTCTTGATCCAACCTCCCTGCCATGGACAGGAACATCTTCCACTTGCTCAGAGCCCTGTCCAACCTTGAGAACTTCCAGGGATGGGGCAGCCACAGCTTCTCTGGCAGCCTGTGCCAGGGCCTCATCACCCTGACAGGAAAGAATTTCTTGCTAATATCTAATCTAAACCTACTCTGACAGAAAGTAGCTCAGAGAGAAAGTTGCATGGAGAATGTGACATCCACAGCTCCATGAAGGAAACCACTCTCTGGATGTGAATTTCTCCCACAACTACTTGAGGTCACATTTAGCACCCAAATCAGTTTTTCTGAGGTCTTTGTTAGAGATGGATGAAAGGCCAAAGCCTGCAAAGCAGGATATTGGTGTTCCCACCCACTTGATGACCTTGAACTTGTTCACTCTCTCAGTTTCAGAGAAATGTGTTTTTGTGTTGCAGTTCAGAAAGGTATTTAACTGCGCCTCATTTCAGTAAGTGAACAAGTAGGGGAACAAGGGTCTCACGTTACAGGGAAAGGTACTTTTACAGGCAAATTACAGCAACAGGTAATTGTCAAGTGTTTCAGAAAACAAAAGAAAGCTTTCTATTTTGAAGTAGTGCACTAAACTGACTTCAGCCTTTCATCGTCTGGGGAAGAGCAGAACAATTTTTTATTCTTGTATCACTTTCTTTGTGAGGAAAACCACAACCTCCTCTTTGATATCTATTCAATGAAAGAATTTGCTAGAGGTACCAGAGGTAGAGCAAGAAATATCAACAAAAAACCTTTTTAGTAGTTGCACAGATACAACTTGATCTGGGAATGTGAACACACAAGTGGTGCTTCAGCAGTGATTTGTTGCATTTTTGACTTCTGGCAAAATTCAGAGAGGAAAGGCAGAAAAATATACTCAAAATACTACAGTCAGTTTTGATAATCCAGGCTACTCACACTTCCCTCCTTCACCAGTCTGAACCACGTGAAATTTTTTGATACCAGCTGCATGCATCCACTGCATTGCTGCTGACTTGTCTTCCTTGGCCATAGAGAAACACCTCAGGAAAGACAGCAAAGCATAATTAAGAAGCAGAACAGCAAGACTGCCAACTCCCAGTCCCACAGCCTGCTGTGGTGGCATTCCGAGGGCTCCTGAGCTACTCCAAATCCTCCCCACGTACATCTCTGCATGTTGTGACCAAAGCAGGGCCGCTGGTGCTGAGATATGCTCCAAATTCACAGTTCCCTCTGCTCCCCCATGGCTGCTAAGGAGACAATGAGTTCAGCAGCAGGGTTGTGGGATGTGTCCTGGGCCGGGATATGGGAGCCAAACGGTGCCAGTGCCCCTCAGAGCAGCTCTTCCAGTGAATGCCCAGCCTGCACCCAGTCAAGGACCTCAAGACACCTCCATAACCACGACAGGAGCTGGTGGTTCAAAGATCAGCCTTGACTGAAGGAAGACATGCCCTGCCCACCCCATTCCTGTGGCTCCCTAATTACTCCGTCATTTTACTTAACTGGGGCTACTTCTCCCAGCCAAAACAATTCCATGTTCAAAGAGGCTCATCTTGACTTTCCCTTTCTCGTAGATAAGCTGAAGCAGGAAAAGAGATTGTGGCTGCTGCATCATCCCCTGTCCCCCCCACACGATGGGAATGTCATTACAGCCCCGCCGTGCCCCCGAGGGCAGAATAAAAAACCTCTTTCTACTCTGTTTTGCAGGTAGGACATCATTATTCCGTGAAACATAATAGCTCAACACCTACACCTGAAATACAATCCACTCCCTTCTCTCTTTATTCTCACCGGAGCTACTGCAGCTCCCTTGTTCCATTATGTGAGATATTACTTTCCCTGTCTGAGAGCAGGAGGGAAGACAGCAGCTGTTATCTTTCAGCCGATAAAGATCTTCATTCACACCTGATGGATTGCAATTTAGGGAAAAACCCTTCCTCCTCCCTCGGGCTCTGTGAATGGCAGTGTGTTAATGGCTCCCACTCTAGATAAGGCTGTTCCTTCTGACAGTAGGAAACGGGGTTTGAAAGTCACTGAGATGTTTTGATCACCTGTCAGGGAAACATTATATCTAAGTTTTGCTTCAGTAGAAATATACCATTAGCATCTGCAGCACATTCCTTGTCTGGCTTAAGAGCTGGCACCATGCACAAGCACAGGGCTTTGGGCATAAATCCACATTATAACAATGAAGGGCTATGGACCTTGAAACCCCTTTATGTTTGACTGTGATTTCCAAAAGAGCATTTTCCACTTCTTCAAAGCTTCTGAAAAATCTTTTGCACCTCAGACACTACCTCCTAATTTCCCCTCATGCCATCAGAAGTTAAGAACATTTGTTTAAGAGGGTCTCTGCAGCTCTTTTTTGATGCTTACCCCCAAATTTACCACCTCACTTGAAAAGGAAGAAAAGTCAGATCATCTCTGGTAAAAGTTCCTTTGACAAAGCTCTATTTTAGATTGATATTGCAGGTGTTACAACTTTTGGGAGTATATGAGTTAATATTATGAGCTGTAACAACTTTCATTTTTCTAATGTGTGCTCATAGGGCATTTAAGGCTCCATCCTCCTCATCCTTGAACTCATTGCTTATCTCCATGTTTCTCAACACAAAAAAGTGTTCCTAGGCTCTGAGATGCTGTAGGAATTATGCTACTGACAGATATTCTGATGAAGGCTGCAGCTGCCAGGGCAGTGCTGCTCCACTCTCCATCACTGAGATGAGCTCTAAAAGCAAGCTGTGATGACCTGCCCAAAGCCAGAAGGGTGGGAGAGACTGATTTTTCAGCTGAGTTTTGTTTGCCTTGCCCTCCAGGATATAGTTGTGGATATAACTGTACACAGCATGTGCACACCTGTGTGCTCACAGGTATCTCCCCTGCCCTGTGGGTGCTGTCACACACAGAATTGAACCATTGCACAGTGAATTAGTCCTGATGTGGGACTGCAGCTGCCTCAGAAACCCCAGCCAGTTCTGCTCAGGGCTCCACTACCCACGAGAGGGAGCTGACAATCCTCTGGCTGAGTCTGACAGACACAATGCTGCTAACAACCCACTGGGTCTGACTTTCTTTTTTTCCCCCATTTTAGAAAGAACTGAAATATGTTCTTCATAAAAGTGGAGAAGAATGGATTATGTGAGGCAGGTGAAAACAAAACAATTAAAAAACCCAAAACCCTTATGCCTGAATTCTTCCATATGGACTGGAGATTGACAGTAAGCTGCCTGGAAAAAAACCCAACGTTTTTAAGAAAATGATTGTGGCTTTTTGCTGCATTGTTTGAGTTCCTAAAGGGCTCCAGCTTTGTGAGGTGACTCCAGAATTAAGTCTGGCATTAAGTTCAGCCTGGAGTCTGTGCTGAGGGTGTCTGACAACAGTTTTATCATCATGTGGTACTTTGTGCTTGAACCAGACCCCAAGGCAGGTGCAGCCCAATTTGTAGCTGGTGACACATGAACTGTGCCGCAGCTCGCGGTGCTGATGGGAATCTCAGCAGAGACAGCCCTGGGCTGCTGCTCACCAAGAGCAATGTAAAGCTGGGAAAGCTGGTTCACAGCAGGGCCCTGCAGAGCATGTGGAGATCCTCCCTGCCACCCTGTTCCTGCCAAACAGAATGTTCTCTTGCTGCCTTTTCCCACCACCCTGTTCCAGGGCAGTACTGCACCATGGGTGCATGAAGGATGAAGGACCAAGCAAATCCTGCCTGAGGAGCAGCTTTGGTGACCTTTCTCCCTGGGGAAAGGCAGCTGTAAGCAGGGGGTCAGGAAACTGTCCAGAGGCAGAAATCAGGAGTGAAAAATTACTTTGGAAACACTGAAAATGGCTCAAGGGACAGCAGCACAGCAGGAGTGGTGTGGAAACAACCCATGGATGGAAGATTTCTGCTCTTAGAGCCTAAATCTGGCCCTTCTTTTAGGTAAACAAATTCTTTGGCAAGGCTGATTGTCCCCTTCCCATTCCATAGCAGTTTGGCCACTGAGACCTGGAAGGGCTTGTGCTGCATTCCTTTCTCCAGCACAATTCCCAGAGACACCAGGGCTCAGAGGGTAAGCAGAAACAGCCTTCAAATGAAAAATATACTAAATTTTAAGATGAGAAGAGCATGCAGCACTATTTTTTACATGAAGATACATTCTAGTTTTCCACATAGCTATCAGCCAGAATAAAATGAGAATACCCCAAAAAAAAAAATCCCCAACCCCTGAGTTTATAAGACTTGACAAGTGATAAAACACAATGAAGTGTGTTTCCACTGCATATGCTCCCTTGACCTGTCATGAATCATTGCAACAGGAAAGGTATTGTAGCTGTGTGAGCAGCAGAGCAGGCTGCCATTTAAATTCCCCTGCAGATTAATAACTCTGTGATTTAGTGCTCCCCCAGCAGCAGCCCACTGTAAATAACACCTAAGATGCTCAGGAACTCCCATGATGTCTCTCTTAGGCCTTCTACCAGAGCTGGCTGAGGCAGAGGAGGCTCCTCATGGATTCCAACAGGCTTTGGTTCAGGCCATTGAAGCAGATGTTCAGCACAGAAAATCTACTGATATTAGAGGGAGGGTTTGGGGGTAAATCTGCTGTAAAAACCCTGAATATCAGAGCCCTCTCACAGCCTGCACTTTGCAAAGAACAGGAGACTACTCAGGAACTACTGCAAAATGTGTTTTACTTTCAAAGCCATAACTGAGCCTAATTTAAATGGTGTTTTCTGACACATTTTTTTACAATTGCTACGACTGTATTACATTTCAGGCAAGGCAGCCCTCTGGGAATCCAGTAAGAGCAGTGTGCAGAAATTAGTTCTCCTGTTCACAATCCATCAGCTGGGCATTTTCAGCTCAGGGACACTGGTCCCATCCCCTCCTTCCTCACTTTTTTTCAGAAATTGAATAAATAGTGGCTGCCCAGAGAAGAGAGCCCACAGGCTACAGAGATGAAAATGGTCCCCAGGAGGGTCCTCATGGTCATACCCGGTCTACTGCAGACTGAAATATGAAATGCAATCTGAAAACTGTCTTTATCCCCGAGGCAACAAGACTTTGTTTCATGAAAAGGAATTCAATTTTCACTGTGAAAGCTAGTTATAGATGGGAGCAAATTCACACAAATGTGTTTAGTCAGAGAAATCCTTGCTCCCGGTGTATTTTCCACATCCAGCCAGGCATAGCAATGGGAAGGCAGAGCCAAGGCACTCTGAAATGTCTTGCAGACAGTTACAACACTGTTGATTAGTTTATATTAAATAAATTCTGGTAAAGTTAAGGAATTCTGTATTTAAAGAAGTTCCTTTGCCTGTTCCCCCATTACTTAAATATTTCTGGGCATTTCCACTAATTTTTACATTTAAAATACCTATATCAATTAAGTTTAACTAAAAAATTCTCAAGGTTTTTCCTGTGTGCTCATTTTGTTCTTGCTCTTCAAGTTGTCTACTGAGACCTCTCACAGGGATTTCCCTGTGTATTGAGGTGTATTCCCTTTGTTTTAAAAAGTACTCCAAGTCCTTACTCAAAATAATAACTATCATGCCAAAAAAATTTGACTGAGCAAACAACATTTAAACTCAGTCCATCAGGGAAACAAGAACCAACACTGATTAAAAAGTGTTCCCAGATTTCCTGCTCTCACCTGTTCCCCAAACCCCTCCATGCTCAGCCTTTGCTGTCAGGAATGTCAGGAATACCAACTGTGAGCACATCCTCATTTCTCCACGCCCCCTGCCTCCAGGGCTGAAGCACAAGTGCTTCCATAACAGATTTTGTTGGAGCTTTTGCTATCAGGCTTCTTCCTTTGAGGTTGAACAAAAAAAAAAAAATTATAACACTTGAATTTAAAGAGAGCACTCTGAAAAGGGATACCCTGTACTGGCCCATGGATCATGCTGAAATTTTAGTAGGAACTGTGCAGCTCTCATTCTGATGAGCTCCTAGATGGTTTTCTCAAACCCAAACAAGGCAGTGTCCACATGGAGCTTGATGAATGTTTCAGCTGGAGGGGAGCCATATCCATTCAGCTGAGAGCAGTGAGTTCATCTTCATACAGTAAATTTGAAAATAACCAACATCAAAACTGGAAAATTGTTGCCTCTCTGTTTACCAGCACAGTTTGTCACCACTTGCATAAGTTTTCAGGATGAATCATGGATAAACTATATGATGTCTCTGAAATTTCATTTTTCCTCTAAAGAACAGAGTTAAATTTAATTGTTGTTTTTAAGAACAGACCAAGAAGCAGAATAGATCCACAAAATATTCAGTGAAGCATGAGGACACTGACACCTAAGATTTTACCAGTTATGATAAGATTTCAAGGAATAAACAGTTGTAACTTATAATCAACGCTGCAAAAATCAGAATATCTTCTCTTGGTTATTTCAGTAAGTGAAGCCCAAATCCCACAGCCTTCTGGAGTCAGTGCAAAAGTTCGTATCTTCAAAAGCAAAATGATGTGAGTGTTTCAAAACCATCAAGAAGACCCAGTGGCCCATTAGGTACTCTTCTCTGGCACCAGCTGTTTAAAAAATAATAACAACGCAGTAAAGTTGATGTGAAGTAGAATGGCATGAACTGACTTCCACAGCTTCCAGCCATGGACCAATGCATGGAGATAACAACACTCACCTCCAGTAATACCAGTTTGATACCAAGATCACAGAATCACAGAACATCTGAATTGGAAGGGAAACACAAGGAAATTCAAGTCCAACCCTCTGCAGGCTGGGGGGAAACCTAAATTCATAGTCTTTGGCAAGAAACCTCACCACTGTGGTTTCAAAGGACATTCTGTGTCTTGAAGAGAAGGGGGCTGGCCCCTCTCCCTTTCTGTAAGTGCTGGCCACGTTAGATGAGTATTTTGGTTTGGAACAGTGTACATGAGAATTTGGGCACTTCGGAAGCGATCCCCTGTGGCTCCCTTCACCACAGAGTTCACAGAGGTTGCTCAGTTCACACAGCACTCTTAGGTTCCTTTTGTGGGAGACAAAATCCAGCCCCCTGTTCCAGCACACCCCAGATGTTCTCCTAGCGGGATGTGAGGCTCCCAAACTGCACCCTCTGCACACTACTTCAACCCATGTTCCTGATGGCACCTTCTGCAGGAAACCACACTACCTATCAATGGAAGTAACCCCCTGAACCACATCAGGACATCAGCAGCAACCCCTTGGAGACACTAATCCGGGCCATTTCTGCTAAGTTATTGCAGGAACAGTCTTGTAGAAGCTTAACTAAGGGGTTTGTCCCTTTGCATTAGTCACGGATTACTGTGGGCAGGGCTGAAGGTCTAGCTCTGTCCTTACCACTTTCTTCTGGCAGAAGTTTTACTTCATTTTGTTTCTGGCTCCTGTGGTCCAGCTCTTACCTCCCTGCAGGTCCCTGTGCCTCAGGCCAGGACTTTTCTGAAGCAGCACAAGCACCTAATGGTCACCTGCTGTAAATCCATGTGTTACTGCATCGCTGTTCACAGCTGAGCACAGCACAGGGACACTGGAATGGAATGATCCAGGGGACAGATACTGGACATGAGCTGGTTACACCCTGTGACACAAATGGTTTCACTCTCAGCATCACCATTAGAAAACCTGGCTGGTGGGAGCAGCCTGGGTCTGGGACAGTGCAATAAGAAAGGAACTGCAAAAGCAAATTTTCCTGAGGAGGAGGAGGAGGATTAGTGTAGGACTTTGGTGATGATGTTTGAATTAGCTTTAACAAATATCCCTCAAAGGGAATAGTTTTGGCTCTATCCTGAACACAAAGTTGGCTTTGAACTACAAGGGATTCCACAAAATCCCAGTCTATTTGCACTCCTTTCTGGTAGTGTAGGATCTTTTTGTCTTTTTTTTCATGCTGGCTGTACAGCTCACGCATTACCTTTGAAATTTCATAACGTGTTATGTAACCTTTTTTTCTTTATGTCCTGGCCTAGCTTGCTTTTAAAACCAGCTGTGTCTTTTCAGCTGAGGTGAGGCTTTGCAGCTAGCCTGCATTATATAAACATGCATTGTAACATCCCCAAACCTGCAGTTAGTCAACAAAAGATCAAACAGACCATGGTGCTTTCATGGCAGCCATCAAAGTCACTCAAAGTTTCTCAGTGAAAGCTGCCAGCTTGCTTTTTTTTTATTTTTGGTCCAATGACAAAGATAAAGCTATTTATCTTCCTTTCAAAGTTACAAATAAATAAGGAAAAGAACAGTAGTTTAAAATGATATCTTAATCAAACCTGTTCATCTCAGAGTTTATATTTCAAGCCTTTACCTGCATTCCAGAGTGAAGTCAAATGTCAAACTTTCCCCCTTTATCTTCTCTCCCTGGCTCAGGAGAAGATCTGTATCTTAAGAGAATGAAACAACTGTTTTCCTTAAAATGTTTCAATAGGCCTTGGATTTGTAAAACAAGCCACTTCTCTGGCAGGTGCTTTGATTTCAGAGAATTAAAGTAATTGCCACAAAAGGGCTGACAAACCCCACAGCTGCTGGAGTAAAAGGAGAAGGAGCTGCATGGATGTACACAGCATGTCTGGGCAGGGGAAAAAGTTGACAGTAAGGGGGGCCTGGTATTGACTTCTTTAATTTACTGTCTATTTTTCCATTCAATCTATTTTGATCCTAAGAGGATATAAAAGTATTATTTCCTTTCTCCTCTTTCCTAAATCAGCTCTATCAACTGGACCAGTTGTGAGTGTTCAGAAAAAGAACACAAAGCACAGAGCTGTAGTAAACAAGATGTGTAGAAATATGGTTTATTTAGTGTACACATAAGAAGACTGATATGAACTTACAAAGCAGCTGCAGATGAGAGAAAGACAAACAGCTCCTCATGTGCACTGATGATAGGACAAAGAGCAATTGGTTTCAATCCCACTAAGAGAACTTCAGGTTGGCTACCCTGGGAGACTTCTGATGTGATTAATTTTGTGCTAGGAAATCTTGTTCAAGAATCTGTGAAACCTCCACCACAGGAGGGTCTCATAAACAGCTGAGGCAGGAATGATTTAAGTGTTCATGAGAACCACTGATCCTGCCTTAGAGGAATTGAAGAGTTGTAGGTTAAAACACTTCTGTGAATTATCTTCCAAGATTGTCTCCAAATGCCTCATTTTATTTTCTCAAATACCTTGGATTAGGACAGGACTCATGGTTCAGAATTGATTCAAAGTTTGGGGTTGTTCATGCCTTAGCCAAGACTTTGGCTTCCACTGCTCTCTCCATTTCACATCTAACTTTCCAGCTGATGCAGAGTGGGGTGAAAACCAAAATCCAAGCAAGGTACCAGCACTGGGACCATGACCCTCACAGGCAGGCAGCCCCTTGCTGTTCATATCAGAGCCTTGCAGAGCTTTCTCACCTGCTGCCATCTAATCCCCACAGTGCTGGATCTGAATCCTGACCCCCTCTCTTCCCTGCTCAGGCAGCACCTCCTCAGGGAAAGAACCGAGGGAACAACAGTGAACCTTTGTTGGATGCCAGGTTCAAGAATGACCATGGACAGAAGCTGATAAACTGCAGAACAAGGCCAAAGCTTGAGGCTGCCCTGTGCTCTCAGACCTGTTCCTCTGCCCTTCTGCTCACCCAAGTACCCAAACCCAGAGCAGAAAGGACAAGCTGAGTTGCATCTCCTTGCAGGTAAGAAAATGCTCTTTTTTTCTTAAAATTGGGTCATTATTTACATGCAAGTAGATAGTGCATATTTTTGGGAATTAGATAGGAAGACTTTTTTTCCCCTGCAGGTCCAGTCCCTGAAATTGTGAGTACAGCTAACAAAAGGAGAATGCAGGGACAGAGAATAAGTTTCTACTATTCAAGTAGCAGCCAGGAAGAGGTTGAGAAAACATTTTGATGCCTATAAAATCATCTGGAAGAAAAAAACATTTCAGTGATGTAACGTGCCTTTCCTTCTTTTCCTGTTCTACACCTTAGAATATATTCTTAACAAGTTTGTCTTCTGAGTTCATATTTAAGTTACTTGCTGCTCTATAGAAAGCTTCACTAGTGCTAAACCTGGGCCAGTCTTCTTTCTGGCTGTGAAGGTGCCAGGAAATCACAGAAGAAAGCCAACTGTCAGCCTCCTGGAGAGGGAGAAGGAAATAATCATTTTTTGTATGTATAATTGTGGCTTCTGGGTGTAAATCCCAAATTCTCCCATAAATTCTATTGTAGACGATTTTTAATTCCTATATTTCAGGTTCAAAATCATGTCATGGACTCCCACTCTCTCCTCTTCTTTCCTGACAGTGTTCCTCATAGCAAGAATGTGCAGAACCCTCATCTGCAGATGCATTTTCTTTCCAACCATCCTGCAGAAAATATTCTTGAATGAGAATTAAATCTGTGAAGCACTCAATGTAAACATTTAGGGAGGCCAGACACAGGCCATAGAGAGGTACTAGCCCGTCTGCAGCTGACAGCACAGTCCAAAGCACACTCTTGGCTCCACGTCCTTTCTCTGGTGGAAGGTTGGCTCTGAGCCTGCCTGGACTGCAAGGGTTGTCCCTTCAAAGGACACTCCAAAGAACTGTTTACAGCTGTAGTTTTCCCTAATCTCCAGGATCTTAACTCTTTTTAACACAGAAACTACTCAATTACCAAATGGCTTTTTTAATTCTTTCCCTGTCTTTGCTGAGTGTATTTGTTCTGCTACCATTCCCTTCCAAATTCATTATCATCGTCCCTTCCACTCCTTTCTTCATGGTCCAGATTGCTGCTCTCTTTGCCTTCTTATGTCCCTTTTCCCTGTTTCTCCTGTGTCTAAAGCATCCTGCCAGTCCCTCTGTTTACATCCCTGCCTCCTTCAAGGCCCCTTCAACAAATCATTCCTTTCAAAATGCCCACAAAGAGAAATAATGGGCCAAAAGAGCTCCATGAAGCCATTCACCTCTTTGATGGTGCCATGCACCCTCTCTCCTCTGTGCTCAGCCCCCTGCAGTGGGGCTGCCTTTCCCCTCTCTCAGCCATGCCCAACACCAAGAAACTTCCTAAATAATTAGGGGATGAAATTCAGCTTGGAGAGTGAGTCATTGACCTTGCTCCATTCTCAGCTCTGCCATTAAGCTGCCAAATGACCCTAAATAACTTTTTTAACCTTGTCTGTCCCAACCTGTCTGTTCCTGTGACTTTTTTCAACAAAACATGTAAGCTCCTGGAATCATGTTATGTGCTGCTAAACAAAAGGGACCTATTTTCCCATTGCCTGACTCAGCTGGGATTTATCCCTGTAACCACAGACACCTTCACAGTCAATATCTACACCTGAGCTACTCATTTAAGTTTCCTAGAGAGTC
The DNA here is from genome assembly GCA_024865655.1 of Emberiza elegans. NCBI lineage: Eukaryota > Metazoa > Chordata > Aves > Passeriformes > Fringillidae > Emberiza > Emberiza elegans. The sequence continues at coordinate 12,332,239 of JALJVW010000072.1, forward strand.
AGAGGGGAACAATAGGCTGGTTTAGGTTAAGCTTCACCTAAGCAAATGTAGGCTTTATATTTGGGATGAAATTAATCACTTCATCAGAATGCTTGCATGTTGAAAATAATTCCCCAAATATTAACCTATTGCAATTCTTTGATGAATTTAGCTCAAATATGAAAGTTATTTTTGGCAGACTAAATTGCATTTTTTTAATAAATAAATTATTCCATGAAAAAAAAAAATTGCCCATACCTTTTGGGAAATACTGAATACTTGAAAGATGATTTTTCTACGTCTTTCCAGTAGTTTCTTTGTAAATGGGTTCTTGAATCTTTGCTTTACGAGGAGGTTTTGCCACGTTTCACCCTCCCAAAGGGCTGTAACTGTGCAGAAGGCATGAAGACAGGCAGGTACCAGGGGGTCAGCACCAGACCCACCTCAGAGCTCCCAATTTGGTTTTCTGAAAGCAGAAAGCAAGAGCTCCTCACCCCCTCAGGAACCACATCAGTGTCTAAACCTGGATATAACACCACAAAAACACCACAAAAATGTGACTTTTCCTGCCTCAAATGAGAACATCCATGAAATGACATCTGCTGAAGAGCTCATGGGAAGGAATATTCCATTTTCCTGCCCCAAGGAAGAAGCTCAGGGAACAAGAGACCTTTTGCAAGACAAAAGATGGAGAGGTCATGTTGCACACCAAATATGCAGAAATGGAAGAGCGGGAACATTACACCAATCACTGCTAATCAACATCACCTCATCCAGCCAGAATGGCAGTAAATTTGGGAGTGTCTTTGAAAAAGACTAAATAACAGAATTAACTTTAAAAAAAGAAAAACTCAGAGTTTTGCCAAAACCTATTATATACACTCTACAAGGGGTATCTGTGAGCAACAAGGAGGGAAACAATAATAATAAACTGGAGGAATGGCTTTCATAGGATAATAAATGAATTGCAAATTGCAAATAGCAACATGTCAGCCACACTAATTCAGAAAGAAAACAGTTCCAAAACCAGAAATAAAACGTGACTGGGACAAATAGCTTCTCCATCCTTAGGAAATGAGAGTCACTTCCCTGAGAAAAGAATCAATCTATTAAAAAAATGAAATATTTGTATTTTGGATGCTACTTTTTGGGCCAAAGTAAAAAAAACTGAAAATAATTAAAAATAAAAAAATACAATTAAAAAAAAAATATATATATGTATGTATATATCTCCACACATTGAAGCACTCCAAAACCCAAAGCACCTAGAAAGATTACTAGACAGAGTGTGGGGCCTGCAATGCCCCGTCAAAGAGAACCTCTAAAACCCACCTGAAACTGGAGAAAAAACAACTCAGAGAATGGATATAGACATAGAAGAAAACCTTCCAGCCTTCCACAAGGAGGAAAATTCAGACAATTAATTTAGTTATTAGTCATATTTATTGGAAATGCCTGGGCCAGCTGTAGGAGGCTGGAGAAGTCACCAGGGACAATGGAAAATGGAGATGGACTCTGATCCTGTAAAGGAGACAGAGGAGTTAGCACCTTCCTGTGAAGCTCTTCTCCCAGAAGGAAAGGTTGGTAAAATATGGAGGCTTAATTATTTCAGATCATGAGAGTTTGATGCTCTAGAGAAATACTGCAGTGGCTTGTAATTTTGAAAACTGGAATTTGATCAGCTTATTATGAAGCCAAGGAATCCCCACCTCTGTCTACAGCAGCTGGAAATGCAAAGAAGAAGGGATATAGCTAATTAGCTGGACAGAAAACTGTATTTTGTATCCTTCTAGAGCCTCTTGGGCCATTCTGTTCAAGGAAGGAACAGCACTGAGACATCAGAGAAAATGAAGAGAAAAATATATTTTCTTTCTTGGAGGACATATCTGATGTTTAGAGCTACCTTTCTGTGGCAGTAACATTGCACAGGCCTACAGAAAATAGAAGCAATCTTCAGGTATTTTGAAACAGCCCAGGAGCAGCCACAGGTGAATCCACACTGTGATATTCCCATCTCTGACATGTCCTCAAAGAGGCTCAGCAGCAGTCTTGGAATCACTTAGGAGGCCTAATAGTTACACCAAAGAGTTTTAGAACTAAATAGGGCTAAACAAGGAAAATATCCCACAGAAATTATTCTGCAAAACAACACAATGTCATAGAGAGTCAAAGCCTTTCTGTGGAAAACCTAAACATTCCGCTTTGAGGGTGTAATTTTGTACTAAACTTCCCTGAAGAATTTAACCACTGGTTCAAACATAAACAGTTTGCACTCCTTGGGTCAGTAAATAATGTTCTGCTTCTTTACTGATGCTTGTGTCTGACTTCTGTAAAATCAATTCTTGTTTCTTTCCTTTTGGGCAAAGAGCAGTTCTGATGGCAGTCAGTAAAGGAAAGAGATGCTTGAGAAACAGAAGTTGGAGAGTGGCTTCGTAGTGAAGATTCATTTAGACAATTTGGTATCTATTACAAGCTGAAATCAGGCAGTGTCTGCATGCAAATGTGGAGAGGGAGTGAAAGGGAACCTTGCACAGGGAGAGGGTCCTTTTCCTTCATTATCATTTCATTATCATTTCCTTCATTGTCATACTTATCACAAAGTAAGTGAGTGACACAAGTGTGGGATCTGATGACTGCAAACACCCTGGACATGTGTGTCACGAGGCACCAGGGCCCTGTGCTAGCACCATGTGCCACTATCATGTTCAGGTGCTCTCTCCATCCAGCTGACACTCAGAATTTATTACCATTGGGGAAGGGGTCTGTAATCTGCCATCAGTAGGATGTGGCCGTCTGCTGCTGCACACAAGGAAAACCTTTGTCCCTTCATTCCTGGTCCCTTGGGCAAAACGGCTGCACTTGGGGGAAGGTAATAAAGATCCTCTCAGATCTCCACACTGTCTCTGTCTGGGAAGCAAGAAAAACAGAAAGGGGGTGAGACAGAAAATGACAGTGCATGCCCTGAAATTGTCAGTGTTTAGGAGGCATTTGGACAATGCTCTTAATGATATGCTTAAACTTTTGGTCAGCCCTGAATAGGTCAGGAAATTGTACTAGATGGTCACTGTAGGTCCCTTCCAAGAGAAATAGTCCATTCCATTCCATTCCATTCCGTTCTATGATCAGGGATAGAGGGTGTGTTCCAAGGAGAGGGTTCAGCTGTCTTTGCTTTCAGATCATGTCAGGAAAACAAGCCACAAATTGCTCACAGAGCATGACAGAAGTGTTTACCACATCTGTACAAAACAATTCCTGCCACACTCCATGACCGCTGTGTGTGTGAGGAGGGATGGGAATGAGGGAGGAAGGCCTTGCACCAGGGCTGGTGTTTTTGAGCAGTTTCCAGATGGCACTGGCACAGTGTGTTTTATCTGTCTCATGAAGAATGTGGGTCTGTCATTCCAGCCATTCAGACAGGGCTTCTTATCACTCTCCTGGAAGTGTTTGACTTCACCTGGCAGTTTTCTTACCCATGAAATAAAGATTTTATCAATTGCAGTAGAATAGCCAGAACTTATTTATTGTCAGTTCTGTTGAAACAGGAGGCCAGTGATGACTGGAACAGCTGGCAGCCTGTGCAGGCTGACATGAAAAATAATTTCCTGAGCTCTGTCATTCAGATAAGGAAAAAGGACCAAGTTCAACTCTGGGGTGAAAGTCTGTCTTAAACAAGAGTCTGCAATTTTGCAAGACTCAAGGCAGCAGAGTGGTACAGGTGGAAAGATAATTCCAAAGTGGGGATTGTGGAAATAGCATCTAAAAGATGAAACAGAGATGTCAGGTGGCCTAAAAATTTTTACAAGATTTTGCACTGAAAGGGACAGAACATCCATACTACAAGACCAAGTGTTCAAAATCTTCCCACTGCTCTCAAAAAAAAAAAAAAAAAAAAAAAAAAAAAGATTAATATCTTGGGTACAGGTTTAAAACAGGTAATCATTTGCTTGAAATGACAGAAGAAGGATGGGTTTATTTTCCCCATGGCAGCACTTTCTCATGCATGATGTCAGTAAGTGGCCAGAACAAGACAGCTCAGAAGAACGGTAGGCAGCTTTGTAATGTATGGTTGCAGAAAGAAGTCAGCAGGGACAATAACTGAATGTCCTTAGACCTGATATTAATTCCTTTTAGACCAGCAGTGAATTTTGAATATTCTGTAGGTGGTACATGCCACACCCTGATTACAGTAGTCACATGTGAGAAATATTATAATAATATAGAAATATATATATTATAATACATATATCATAGTGCATCAGCCCCTGCCCTGGCCTCCTCAGGCAGGAGCACAGGGGACAGTGCCCATGAGCCTTTCATCATGCCAGGCAATTGTTTTCAGCAGAAAAAAGGCAAAAAAAGGAAATTCAATGAAGGCTGAGGCAGGAGAGAGGAGTGGAAGGAGGGAATGGGGGGTGATCAGACAGTGAGTACAGAAATGCAGTGGCTGTACCGAGGGATTACCAGGGCTGTGCTGCCCATTTTTTGCAGCACATGGTAGTGTTTGGTCACTTGAAGGACAAGAAGAACCAGCACAGGGACCTCCTCCCATGTTTCCCACCCCATTGGCACCGTCACTGCTGGACCATGGCAGCAGAAAATGAACAAGATATTACAGACATTACTGCAGTTAAATGATGAGTTCAAGCTGCTAAAAAGCATTTTAATTTCTTTTTCTTAATTTTTACATCTCAAAATATTCCTTGAAGGCAGTTCCTCAGCAGGAGCTGAAGGAAAACAGGCTGGTTACAGTTTAATAGACTGGTCCCAGAGAGCTCTTCATAAAATAGTTACACTATTATAAATGAGAAATATTGTAAGAATAGCTAAAATGGGAATTTGCACGAAGTATGGTGCCTTTTATTTGCATATGACCTCAATGATTATGTGCAAGATTTGGCTGTCCTCAGAGTAAGTGCCACATTCTGGTTAGAGAAATATGATCCCTTTGTTTTGGCAGAAAATAAATCTCTTAAGGTAATCAAAAATTCATGTAGAGTATTCTAAAAATATCCCCTCCAAAACTCTCTGTGCCAGACAAAACAGGAGAAAATATCTGCCTTTGACAGGGATATTGATCTATAAAATGTTTCTTTTCTTCTCCCTTCTTTGCCCTCTTGATTCTCTTCCAAGCTCCCCTGTTCTGGTTCTTCCAGAGGAACGAGGGCTTCTGGGAAGGACATCTTGAAACACAGCTTTGTCAGCTATGCCCCGCGTTTCATTCCCACTCGGGAGGCCCTTTGCACAGTTCTGGCAGTTTGGAGGGGAATTACACCCATTTCTAGCTCTTCAGACTCCTCCCAGCATGTATAAGGCCCTGTGTAAGAACAAGGGCTTAGTGTGCACATTATTGCAAGGTTCCCTTGGATTCCCTCTCCCCTGCACAGACGTAAATGGAAGCGGATCTGGAAAAAATGTTTCACTTCCTGTGAAAGTCAATCCACCTAGTCAGGAATCCTCATAAAGAGAAATACTGCTCAAGGCAGGGATTTCTCTGAATAAACTAAGTGTCTAGGTGTTTGAATAGGTGGATTTCCTATTCAGTGGTGCACACTAGTGGCTTTATAAGGTAGCAGTGACGCACAACACCTCTGCTAGCTTAAAAATACAAGGTTTAGGATCCCTGGAACAGCAGTGCAGAGCAGCTGGACTGGCTGGCCCAGTGTATCTGTCCCTTGCTGTACCAGTGGTGGGAGCTGATTTGGACCAGCTGTGGCTTCCTTGAGCTGGTCACTGCTTGCCTCTCCATTTTAAGATGAAGTGAGGAGAAACTGCACTGCTGTAACTCTACAAGATGGAATTTTCTTTACTTCCCACTCTTCTTCAAAGGCAAAACAGTGTCAAAAAATCATGCAAGTTTCTGACTGATATACTTACAAAACAAGGGGGCTTGGGGGCTGAAGTAAAGCTGGTTTTGTTCAGCAGAAAACAGCAAGTCACTGGAGGGATGGCATTTCCAAACAACATACATCCCACCTGTCTCTTTGACCTGGCACCCTGTCACACCACAAGAGTGATGGATTAAAGCTTTTATACAGTTGACTGCTGTTTCGTAGTCTCATTTTTCCACTGAGGGCTCTATTTCCCCATTAGCAAATGTTTTTATTTTGGGCAGATTACAATGCCTTGTTTGTGTTTGTTTGGCAAGCCATGGGTTAGCCGGGTCAGAGGAAGGAGGAGACAGAGCCCATCCCTTCTGTGACTGTCTTTTAACAGCTCTGAAAGGCCACTGGCAGGCAGCAGTCCCTGCTGCTCCCACCCTGCACTCCAGGCAGCCCACTACTGAGATAAACCAATACCACCTATTGAACATCAGCTGACATATGGCTTTTGAGGGACAAAATCAGATAAGAAAGAGTTTAAATATTGAATCTACTTGCACAGGCTTTAACTTCTCTGTTTGCAAGGAGGGAGAACACAGAGGCTTATTCTGAAGTCAATCATTTCTAAATGCAGTCAATAAAAGCAGTGTAAAAGAGCAGCTGGTAAGTACAACCATGTGTCAAATGAACCATTGTGTTTTCTAGGAATGAGGATGTAAGAAAGCCTGGTTATGGGACCACTCTTTTTCCTGGAATACTATACAGCTAAAACAGCAGCTTAACAAAACACCACTAAGATCAAGGGACATTTGCTGTTAAAGCCTAATAGAATCACAGGCTTCCTTAACTGAGGGATTCTTAAGGCCTGAAGGAGCACTGAAAGTGGTGTTTCAGTTTCTCTTTGTCTCCTTTCTAATCTATTTTTTATTTGCAGTTACTGGCAGAACTAAATCCTTCTTTCTACTAATTCTCAATTCATACTTTCACATGGAATAGGCTTAACAGTTGTTTAAGACCCATGACAAACTGGCATTCACAAGTCTGGAAATAGACGTCCATATTTTTGTGCACATGTAAGAACAAAGAGGGCAGCAAGGATTTCAGCCTTTATATTCAAAGGAGTCCTTCAGGTGTTCAAATGTTCTGGCAGGGCTTACTATTTCCAGTGACTTTTGAGAAATTTTCACCATGTTTCTGGTCCTTTTTTCCATGCAACCTGCAGAGATGGCAGATCACCTCCCCAAAACTCTCATAGATTTTGGAGCCATAAAGGAAATCATGTCTCATCTATGATCTTTGCAACCCTTCAGAATGTTCTTTGTGGCTTTTATCCAGTGCATAACCTTCAAGAAAGCTCAATGAAAAATGAGCAGATCATCTCCACCCTGCAACCTGTCACCTTCTCATGGCCAGACCAAGCCTGGGACTGAGGCCAGGGCTTTGCACAGCCCCTGCTGTGCCAGTCAGCTGGAGCCACATCTCTCAGAGCTGCACTGCTGCTGGAGGCAGGTCTTTGGCTTTTGAGGAACAAAACAAACTCTTCCACCTCCTTGAAAACTGGAAGCGGCTGATTGCACCCACACCAGACTTCCCTGAACCATCTGAATCTAGCTGAGTTCCTCCTCAGAGAGAAAATACTGCAAATTCCTCATGTGAACAAAAGGGGAAGCCACTGTGGCTGCTCATGAAAATCAGTCATGGAAAAAGAGCTGGGAATTCATGAGTAGTGAGAGGGATTATGCACTGTCCCATTAAAACGTGTTCCTCTCCTGGGGAAAACACCCTGCATGCCACTGTCACATCCAGTAAGGCTGTTAAACTGCTTGGAGGGAGTGAAAGGAAATAATATCCCTCCTGAGGGGAGACAGAGGTCTTTCCTGTAGACACCAGAGTTTTGTCTTAAACTGCATATCCAAGTCAAATAATTTTCAACTTCCTTTGCAAAAGTAGGAAGGAGTCAGATGGAAGAATCACTGATTGCATAGAAATAACAAGATTTGCACAGGTTGTTTGTGCAAAATCACAATCCTTCCAGATTCTGCTTGAAAAGAGCTAAAATAAAAATCTCTAAAATTAATCATAAAATGAATAATCTCTAAAATAAATAATAATCTCTTGAGGGTATCTGTTACTGGCAGTTCATTACACTACTTTGAATGGGATTCTTGCTTTCACTTTAAAACTGGAGATGGTTTTGCCACTCAAGAAGGATTTTGTATTTGTTATAAAAACACAGTGTGGTGGGAATGTGTCATTTCAGTACCAACCTACATTTCACCAACACTACTGGTTCCTTTCATAGTATAGTTAGAATCAGTCTCTGATTTTAAAAGATAGGAAAGTTTCACAGAGTGCTTAGAAGCTCCCTCATGCTGAGCTGCTCTTGACTTCTGGCTTAGAAGATGGGTCAAACAATGTAATGGTACACAATTATATCTCACAAACTGATCTTCAGGTCTCCAGGACCCTGAGTTAATAAATCAGTGGAAAATATTTTCATTAGATGTTTAGTTAATTTCTACTTTTATTATCTGGGAGAATATTTTTTTGTTAACTTGCTGATGTTCAAAATGTTCAAAACTCTTCTTTCATAGATCTGCCAAAGTAAAAAGTTACAAGCAGTTTCTAATTTGTATTCTTTTGTTTTTCTGGAGATACCAGTATTTTGTAGTAGAACTTTGTATATTCGTGTAAGATCTCATACAAATATGCACAGAAGCAAATACTGTTATATCATGTGCCTTTGAATGGAAATTTCCCATGAATATAAATTAAACTACTCCACAAAAGTGAATACAGTACAAACACAATTATGCCACTGTGTTTCTTACATATTTTGGCAAATTAGTAGGATCGGTTATCAAATTTATGATGTTCTGCTCCCATAATAAATAATATGTGAACCCATTAAAACTACATTTCTCACATATCATTAACTACAATAGACCAGCACATGTGCAAGCATAATCTCCTTCCCAAAGCCAGATACTCTATATCAAACTTCAGGTTTTTCTATGTGGCCTGTTTGTAATATTATTGGAACCTGGGGACTGAAAATGATTGCTATATATTTGAGACCTATAAAATGCTGGGTTAATTTTTCCAAATGTCATATATGTTTTCCACTGATCAGATTAATCTGAGTTTTCACTCAGTATCTCCCACCATCAGACCCAAGTCTTAACCTGCTAATTACCAGCAAAGAGCTGTCCCTTTATTTTTAACTTGCCTGGGGAAAAGGCAGTTCAGGAGACACTTTATGGTCTCCCTGGCAGGAGTTTGTAGCCAGGTGGGGATTGTTCTCTTCTCCCAGGTAACAAGTGACAAAATGAGAGGAAATGGCCTCAGGTTGCAGCAGGTGAGGTTTACCTTGGATATTAGGAAAAAAAAATCACAGAAATGTTGAGCATTAGAACAGTCTCTCTCCTCAGGGAAGTGGTGGAGTCACCATCCCTGGAAGTGTGACAAAAGGAATGTGGGTATGATACTTGAATACATGGCTTAATAGGCTGACAAGTGGACTTGATGACCCTAAAGGTCTTTTCCAAATTTAACAACTCTATAATTCTATATACAGGTAGACAAATATTTTCTGCTAATATAATATCTTCCAGCTCTGGCCTCAACTCAGAAATGTCAGACCACTTCTACTCTCCCCTTCCCTTACATCCAGCCCTTTGACAGACACTGGCAGGTAGGTTTCTTAGCATTTTTCAGAAATTAATCTTCAGACAATTTTATATTCTTTGCCTTCCCCATTAAAAAAAAAAAAAAAAAAAAACCCACCTTGACAGTGAAAAAAACAGGGGATAGAAAAGTTAAATGCTTTGCTCATGGTTGCACTGGATGAGGCATTTTCTGTAGCACCACAGCAGTACTGAAAGCCACCCCTCCTTTGGACAACAGATACCGAAACTTTTGCAAATATCCATGAATTCAACCCCAGAGCAGCGCTGCTCTTCCTGCCAGCAGCACCACCTCCCACTGCAAAACAGCAAATGGCACTTTGAGTTGAAGAAGAGCTGGTATTTGTCACCTCTGCCCTTGCTGTGCAGTGGAGAAAGCAGCACCTGAGCTTCCAAACTTTCCTCTCACCCACAATCATTTGTGAATTATCATTTGTGCAAATGTTTTCACCCTGTTCCCTTTCCGACAAAGCTCAGAGAAGAGGTGTCAGTGCTACTGCAGCCATCCAGCAACTGTTTACTAAATAATCCTTCACTGCATCCCACTGACTGTTTTCTTTGGAGGGAAACAAACGTTCTTACAAATACAGCAGATGACATATGGAATTACAAAACAGCCTGTTGGGTAAATTAAAGATCTCCTTTATCCTCAAAAACATCCAGCTTTACAAATCCAATGTGGAGTGCTGTACTATGCCAGATACATTTGGAAACCATCCCAGCTATCACTTTGAAACTCTGCCTATTTAAAAGTTTTGGCAACTTTAATCACAGCCACAAAAGCTTCAGCAAAATTGCTGTTTTAATGAGACCAGTTCTGCCAGGAAGCGACAAAGCAACTGATGCCATCTGTTTGCATCTACCCACATTTAATCTATTAATGTGAGCCAAACTTACAGTCATCAGTATTGTTTTACTGGGATCATTATCTGGCCTAAAAATAAGCTGTGGGTCTTATTCACTGCTGAAGTAACTGAAATCAGCATTCTTGCACCAGATATAAGTTTGATCCAATGCTTTTTTGGCCAGAAGAGTAACCAGGAATGGTTCAGCTCCATATGCCATGAATGCAAGTGAACCTTGGCTAAGCAGACAAATGCTTTCTTCACATACAAGCTGAAAACTTACTACACTTGTGGGTCACAGTGTCTGTTTTCTGAATCGCTGTGAACTTAAAATAGGTAGAAAAGAAACAAGTTAAAAGATGTTACTATTTTCCTGTGCTGCTATCAAGTTTCTAGTCAATGATCCAACATGAAGTAGCTAAATAAATCCAACTGGCTTCTTTTCTATGCATTCTCTTTCAGGATCCTTTTTTCCGCTTTTTTATGCAGTTATAAAACCTTTGGACAATTGTAGCAATAAAACATGGATATGGGCATTAGTGTCTGTTACTTCAAGGCAAAACTTAAAATCATTAATTGATTTGACACTCCAGAGAAAGCCACTGCAGAGAAATGTCAGTTTGCATTTTGTGATGTCTCTGTCTACACACTGAACAATTGGAGTAACCAGGGCTGAGAGTGAACTGCAGGAACCTGCAGCAATTCTTGGGCTCTGATCCTGAGGCTGAGCTCAGTTGCATCTCAGCTCCCACACAGGCAGTTCTGCTGGTAAAAATTCCCACTCCCCAGCTCCTTATTCCACCTCCCTCAGTTGGACCTCATTTTCTAACCTTGGGGATGCTGTCACATGGATTGAAAGGAAATCAGAGCAAGATCCACCAAGATCCCTGCCCTAGTCAGAGCCAGGACTGTGGAGGTACATTGAAGTACAGCTGACCTGGAGCCTAAAGTAATCTAAAAATCTTAGAATCAATTGTTTGGTTGGAAAAGACCCCTTATATCACTGAGTCCAACTGATCAAAGACAGCTCTTACATCTTGATCTTCAAAACTCCCTAAAGATCATGGAAGGCAAAGGTGGAGGTGTTCAGGTAGGGATGATGTGAGCTTGTGAGGAACAGCAAGCACTATCTGCCATGGTTGGCAACACACATCCTTCCTCTTGGGATATTTGAACCTAAAAAGATGAATAATTTAATCTCATTTTTGATGGTATGAGATCATCCTCACACAAAAGGATATGGACAGACAATCTCTAACAAAATGTTAACAATAAATAGAGCTAAGCAAAGCAAAAGAAGAAAAGCTGTAGGATGTTTAATATCTGTAAGATCTGGAATATGACATTTCTAGTGGATGGAGAAACTAACTTTCCTGGTTTCCGGCTTGTTTCCCACACATAAGAAAAAATATGTGTGGAATCACTATTCTCCAACATGTTAAAATATAATTTACTATAAGCAAGATGTTAGTTTCCTTGGCTGAATGCAGACATTGTCCTGCAATAGGGATAATTTTTCCCAGTTCCTTGGGCCTCTCATAAATTTATTTCTTACTTGTTCAAAAAACCACTTATGATCACCTACATCCTCTGAGTTAATGGTACCATTTTTTTCTTGTTGTTTTCAGCTTATGTTATGATCTCTGAGACTATACTGGATTTAGGGATTTCAATTTGGTCTTTAGTGGCTCATATATACCACAAATTTAATACATATTACTGGGCAAAGACTAAAAAAAAAGTGCAGCTGAGGCTGGCATTTCTGTAAAAGCCCAGAGTGCTGTAGTGCATTGGCAGGATAATCTGTCATGGCTAAGAATTATTATATTCATAAGTCTATACCACACAAACTGAATCCTCTGATCTAAATTAAATTACTCTGGTTTCATGGCAGTGCTACTTATATTGCATTACAGTCCATTATCCATAGCCTTGTTCTGGCCATAAGTGATGACAGATTCTAGTGCCTTACACAGTTATATTGGCCATTTATTTTCAGTGCTAGAACAATAGGCACAAACAAGTCTCTTTCATAAAGCTTTGGTACAGCTTGAGCCACATATTCTGCTTTTCAATCAAACTTTTTAAAGATATCAATCTTCTTTTTTCAACACTATTTCTTTTATCTTGCATGCCTGATCCTTAATCATTAAGATTTCACCAAGTTGTGACATGAGCAAACTTTTCCATCATCTTCCGCCCCCTTAATGCCAAAGTCCACAGTACTTAAATTATTTTAACTCACCAATTGTAGTTCACATTTTATTTAAGATATTAGCATGACATGTTCTGACAGGGCAGAATGTTATAGGGTTTAGTGTTGGTTTCTCTTAAACACAATAAACTGCAGTTCTTGAACCCAGATCACCTAAAGCATCACTGGGATGGATGGTCCCGAGGGCACAAGCACTGCAGCACTCTGAGAGAAGCACTCCAGGCTCCTACACCAGCTGCCAGGAAAAAAAATGGTGCAAATGAGCAGATTCAGGGTAAACTCCAGAGAAAATTTCTTCCTAACCTCCTAGGGTTAGGCATTCAATTAAGCTCTGGAAAAGAAACATAGCAAATAATTATGGAGAATGAGAAATGTAATTTTAATTTTTTAAGATTAATATTATTTTCTTAGTGCGAGAAGAGGTTTGTGATGGCTTGGGCAGTGGGGTAGTGGGGTGCCAGCCACAGGGGCAAGGGAACGTCATGCAGTAGTTGCATTTAGAAACTACTGATTTCTAGGAACAGCACATTCCCCTGCTTTGGAGTCTGTGCTGCTGTATGGGAATATCCAAATAATTCCCCTAAATACATTGACAAAACCTCTGCTGTCTAGCATGCATAAACACAGACTTATCTTCCAAATATAAAAAGAGAGATAAACCACAATCTGTTTGATTTTAAAACAGCAATTTAATAACTGCTGTAATAGTCTTTCTTTAGAGTTAAATCCAGACCACCATCCCTATTTGGGAAGCTCTGGGGCATGAGCTGCCTCTCCAGAGCTGGTTCCTTGGGAGCTGGAACAACCATACTCCAGCTGCCTCACCAGAAATGCAACTGCAGCAGCTCCAGAAGTTCACAGTAGCTGCACTAATTTTTACCAGCTGAGGACTTGAGCCTTTATCTCTTGTTTAGACTGCAGAACAGACATCAGGTTCCAGCAGAGTGAGTCTGCTCTAAACAATGAGTTGATCTTTTTGGGTTCAGGGTTTGTTCCCAGGGATCCTGATCTTCCTTGTGCTGCAGGAGTGCGGAGCTCTGGTGACAGAATGACATCCAATACCTGGAGAAATGCTGCTGTGGATGTGGGAAATGGAGTAGCTACCACATGGGTGCTACTGAAATGGAACTGGCCCCATGTGCCAGCTTTGCAAAAAAGAACACTTTGTTCCTGCCTGGCCTTGGCAAGCTTTTAACCCTGGCTAATTTAACATTAAAGCTACACTAGCTGTCTCAGATCCATATTGTTAAAGCCAGCTGGATATGCCAAAAACTACAAAGGCGAGCAAGCTTTTTGCCTACACAAATAATACTGACTGTCACTTTGTATCAGGGCTTAATCCTGTTAATGAGCTGCAGGCGGGGCAATTTCCCTGATTGAATATGTTTTTCAGAGCCCATTTCCACTTACTGTATTGCTTGCTGATAGCCATAAGGTATGGACTGCAATCTGGACTCCACTCTCATTCAGCAGTTCATTATTCAGAGTGCCTTTTGCTTCCACATCCACTCAATCCTGTTATCTCTCCCACTGCCACAAGGAAATGCTGTTCCCATTCATTGCAGGCTTTCCAAGCTGTATTCAGATTTGCACCAGGCTGCAGGTTTATCCTTTGTGCTGTGTAAAAGATTTTGGGGAGGATTCATCTGGTTTCATATTGGTTCTGTTCTGCTGTACTGGATATTGGAACTTTCACAGGATTTCATTCATTCATTCATTCATTCATTCATTCATTCATTCATTCATTCATTCATTCATTCATTAGCAATGAAAATTAAGTAAATTCTTTGGTTATTTCACTTCAGATCCTAAGAACTCACATTGTGCTGCACAGAAACAGGCCCATGGATTGGGTAAGTTTAACACCTGATAATATATAAAGATTAATCAAAAAACAGATTTATATTAATAAAATCCCTATTTTTATTTTTCATTTATGTTGGTTTAATTTGATCCTACTACAGTTTCATGGATGTAGAAGCAACAAGTTTTTCTTTCCCTCTGAAAACAAATGGTTGGATCCATTTCTCTATTTATGTTATATGAACATCCTTAGAAGGAAAAGAGAACTCCACCCAATGAGAAGATGCCACCTCAGCTCCCTGGAAACTGGGAGAGCAGGTGTGCCTGTATCGATCCTGCTTAGGATCCTGCAGCAGGCTGAATAGCTCTTTGCCAGGTTTTGCTAGGTGACATCCGGGCTCTTTTAGCTCCACTTGCTCTACCAGGAAGAAAGGGATAGGAGAGGAGGCAGCCAGGATACTTATTTACCTGTCCTCTGAGTAAGAATCTATCATTTCAGGCAAAACATTTTGGGATTATGACAGTTTTTTGGGTTTTTTTGACAAAGGAAAAATATAAAAATCTACATATATTTTTTCAATGGATATGAATGTTAAAAAAATCACTAATCTTAGAAAACTCACTTCTTTTCACTGCAAACCAGTTCTCCTGCTGAAAAACCTCTGAAGACCAGTGCTGGGGCCTGCACACACCTAATGTCCCAGATCACTACCACGAGTCATTTGCTGCTTGTTTTTAAACCAAGTACTAGAGAAAAAGAGCTATTTTGGATTAAAGGGACAAAGCACCAATCTGAGCACAGGAATTAATAAAAGGCTGGCCTCCAGCAGGCGACCATCTCATGCTTTGTTTGTTTTTACCTGAATTAGATTAGTGCTGCAGTGTGATTTCACCCTTATTAGGCACTAGGAAGGCTACACAATGTAGCACTAAGCTCAAGGAAAAGTTCAGAGAGAGTTCACAGCTAATTAGAGGTCTCAGGCTGCTCACAGCAAAGCAACCTTGATGGTGAAGTGTGGATTCTTGCGTGTCTGGTATGACTGAGCTGCACTGGTGTGGATTTTCACATGCCTGAACACTATTGCATCCAGCTGGTGTTTCTCCCTCAGTGGTGAACTAGTAAGTGCTGTTCCTCTCCTCCCAGTTTGCACATAATGTTTACTGAAAAATCATGGAGAACTCTGTTAAAAATATCAGAGTTACACGTCACATAAATATTTATGTCAGAGCAGCATAACAAGGCATAACTGGGACCCCAAGAATGGGGATATGTAGCTACTATGTATTTACATAGTTTAGCAAATAGTACATGTTGAGTATGGCCTATTTTTGGTATAACTTCTCTAAATAAATTGTAAAGTTAAAGTGAGTTGTATTTTTTTTTTTTTTTTTTGCTCTCTTAAAAAAGAAATATTGTTAGGCTAAATAATCAGAAGTCAAAGATACATTTGGTATTGCCCAAGAAATACTATCAGGTTTACAGAAAAGAATTCTCATATAACCCATACTAATTGCTGAGAAAACCTTTGTATTTGTTGCCTTCCCAGTTATAATGATCTGATTGTGAGAAGTCTGGCTACTTAGGACACGTGTTGCAAAACACATGCATGTATCCCCCTTTTTACATCACCAAAACCTGGATGTGGGCAGGAACTCTGAGTGTGGCTGGCAGATTTTCACCCCTGCCTGACTTCCACAGAAATGTTTTCTCACCCTCCAGTATAAAAGAGACTTGTCTCTCCATTTAAAAAGTGACTGTTGGCAGCAAGTAGTTGTATGCAAGGCTCTCCTGCCCAAAAGTCTTCCCAAAGAATAAAATTCTCACTTGGCAATCTAAAAAAAAATAAAATTCCCATCTTGGCACAGATGGTTGGGATCACGAGTTGCTTCTGCCCTGCTTGGCTCTGCTTTTGGGTTGTGAGTGGGAGACCAGTGGCTCACAAGGTGTTTGCTGTCTCTGCTGGAGTGAATTCACTGCTGGATGCTCTGTGATAACAAAATCTGCCCTGTGCCCACTGACCTGGCTTTATGTGTGCTGTGTTGATGTGTTCCTTCAGGATCTGCTTATCTCTGCTTAAAATATGTCAGATATTTGTATTCTCTGGAGAGCCACAGTTTTCACTGTCTTAGGGTATAAAGAATGGGGATTAAGCACTTCATAAAATTGGGGAAAATATAGCTAGTACAGCAATATTTCATTAAATGTGACTTTGCAGTATGTCCCATTACATATGGTGTATTCAAGAAGTTTAATACTGTTGAACAGCAATTAAGTAAAATAAAACATATATTAGCATATCCTAAGAAAACTCTAAAGCACTCCATGCAAACTTTTGTGCTTTTTTTTCTTATTCATAAGCTAATTAATTTTTTGGAAACAGGCTGCAATTATGAATTTTGGAAACTAAGTGATGCACAGCAGGGATTCCAGTTTACTGCCTAACAAAAACTGTGACTCTTTTAATAGTTCTGACAGGCACAGCTGAGTCTTGCAAGAGCTATTCCCTTCCCTCAAACATTTTTTTGTCCCTTCAAACATTCTGTTGCCGTATTAACAATCCACGAAAATTTGAAAATCATATTGTCAGGAGCTACTTTTTGATTTATATATTTCTCAACTGATTCTCAAGGAACACTACAGGCATTATCCATTGCAAACAACAGGAAGGTTTTCAATGTGCGTATGCTTTACACACAGTCTGTGTCTATTGGTGACATTTATTTTACAGCTTCTCTCTTTAGTGGTAATATTTGCAGCCCCATCATCAACAACCAAGGTAAGAGTTTTAAGGGAACAGTAGTTTGAAACAAAGATTGCCTCCAAGAAAAAGGGCTTGAATGAGGCAATAAAATGTTTGCACACATGAAAAATACCTATGAAGTCACTCCTTGGTCTGAGCTACAGAGCCAGGATGCAGAGAACAGATTTCACTGCTGAAGTGTTACAGTGATTAATCACAGCCTGTAGGAAAGCCACTCTGAGTGTTCTGCAGGGGAACTGCGGGGCCACCACCATGCAAGGACTCCAAAGAGGCTTCCCTGTGCCAGCACAGAGGCAACTTTCTGTCCCCTCCACACCCTCCTACAAAGGCTGCCAGAAGCTGCCAATTTCAGCCCAGCAGAGACTCTGAACTCATTTCTGAACCCCAAGAGGCTGCTGCCTCATCCGGTGTGCAAAATGGCTT
The DNA here is from genome assembly GCA_024865655.1 of Emberiza elegans. Taxonomy (NCBI): domain Eukaryota; kingdom Metazoa; phylum Chordata; class Aves; order Passeriformes; family Fringillidae; genus Emberiza; species Emberiza elegans. The sequence goes on from JALJVW010000072.1 coordinate 12,349,771, forward strand.
CAGCAGACTGATGCCTTAGCATTAATTATTATTAGCTGTCTCTGATTTATGGTGTGAAAGGGAGGGACTGTGGTTTGCCAGTTTCCAGTTGAGTTAAACTGGAAATATACAGCAGCTTTCCTCTAAATCTACAACCATGGTATCAATTTTAACAAGAACATGTAAAGATACAGCTCCCTGTGCAGCCATGGCAGAGTAGCAGTCATCAGCCTGTGCAAACACACCCCCTCCTGTCTCACACAATCCTGCAAAATGTGCATGGATGGGCTCTTTAACAGAAAAAATTACTTTGAGAGCTCATGTAGTTCTTTTAGGAGGTTGATGTTGTACTACCCAGCATATTGGGTATGGCATAGGTTGGGAAAACACCAATTAGGTTAAAGGGAAAAATCCTTATTATATGTAAAAGCTTCTTTATATTTCAGTAACACATTTTCCACAAGAACCATTGAAAACCCTGACAAAGTGATATATGAGCAAATAAAACTTGAGTTTACAGCATACAGACTCATATTTTCTGATTTTTTTCCTCAAAACTTGGTGCCAACTGTTTTCTTTGCCGTTTTTCTCCAAACTCACTGTGCCAACCAAATGTCATTGATATGTGACTTTCCACACAGATAGATGGCATTGCAATTTTTCAAAGTACTAGACTGGGGCTATTAAGCATATTGCTTTAAACTTGCACTAAAATCAGAGGATATGAAGGAAGCAGACAGTTGGCAGAACTAGCCTTTCTACCACATATGTCAGCAAGAACTATAGCTTGGGAAAATGATGATTTCTGGAATATAGCACTAATGTATTTACCTTATGCTGGGCTAGAAGCTTTTTACATTCATGCTAGTAATGCAACTTGGTAATTTCACAAAATAGGCAAACTAGAGGTCTATTTTTATTTTTTATAAAGATTTAATGTATGGGGCTGTAACATGGCTAGGCTGTGTTATTTTTACCCACACACCCCATAGATTCTACTGGTAAGCTGTGAAATGCTGTTAGAAGAAATAGTAACTGCACTACACTGGTGGAAAATGCAAGTCCTCTGCATTATAAAGGTTATTTGCCTTGTTTCTTATTCATTTACCTATTTCTTTCTTAGTTAGAAAAACTGCGTAATTTCTAAATGACCTGCCATTACTAGGAACTGCAGAGATTCTAATAGAAAGATACATAAATACATAAAAAGCTGGAAATGCCCATTTCAGAGCTTACAATGAAAGAAGTGAGTAAGGCAGAGCAGGTCTGCATATCTATGCCAAGAATGATACCAGAACACAGAATAGTAAAAGTCTTGACCAGGGGCATTTAAACAACTCTCATTTAGGCATTCCAGTCTCTCTCTGTTTTAAACACCTTCTACTGCTAACATTGTATGGGCAACAGCAAAAAGGAGAACGCACATGAACATCTGAGTACACACAAGGAACAGGACTAGAAGGATGTAGTTTACATTGAAAACATTTCTTGATACTCCTGGCTGCTCTTGTTCTTCCTTCCTTTATCCTGTTCTCCATCTCTTAGCCAGCTTTTTCTTCCTCTCTCTTGCACCATCCTGATTTATAATGTTCCCATGTTACAGGTGACAGCATAGCCACTGACTCCTGAGAGCTGACTCCTCCCAGGCTGAGTCCTGTGTTCAGACCTAGGTAAAAAACAGCTGAAACTGGTCTGGGTAATCCCAAATGGCCCATCTGTTCCTCACTCCCATCACACCAAGCCTTGCCTGTCATCACCCACGACTCGATCTGTCCTGCCTGTTTCAAAGTGCTTGAGCTCAGAGGAGCTGGAGATGGCTGAAGTATTATTTTTTTTACCGTATTTTGCACGGCCAAATGCATAAAGACACAGATGTACTTAGACCATCTCCAAAGTCAGCTTCTGTTTGGCTCAACACTGAGCTAGGCAAGGATGTGAAACATGGCTAAAATGTGTGCTCGGTTAAGGCAGGGGCCAGAAAAAGCTTTTAGGAATGTCTAGTGGGACTGATTTCCTCCTCTTTTGTGTTTTTTTCCTCCAGATGCCTTAACATGGGGATAGACAGCCCTTGATCTTGTTGTGGAGACTGCCCTGATCGGAAATGTGTTGTGTGCCTTTATCTGGGAGGCCCTGGGTTGGTTAGGACAAAACATTGCCAAAGTGGGGTGATTCTCCAGACTGCAAGGAGTAACCTGGAATCTCTCAGCATTGCTCAGTTTCTGCAGAGCTTTTTTACATGTGGGCCTTGACAGCACCAATGCCTGGTTTTAGAGTTTTGCAAGGTGGACCATGATGTAGAACAGTCAATCTTTTCTAGATTTGGTGGCTTCTGAATAGTTCTATGGCAGCAAGGTCAGAGGGCTGCTGCTTGCTGGGGGCAGGGGCTGTGAGGAACCATCCCCATGTCCCATGTGTCAAAAAGGAAAGCAACCCTCTTCACTTGCAGAACAGAAAGATTTTTCCTGTTTTGCTGGTGGCAAACTGTGACTTGTGAGTGATTTGCTAACAGAGTTTTTTCACTGACTCCTAACACTGAAAAGATTTTCACATTTCACACTCAGGGTCATGTCCTTCCCCACCTTGTCACCACACAAATTTTCCATTTTGTTCCAAAAAAGTTATTTCCCCATCCCTCCAGATACCAGACACCCAGCTGGCACCCTAGGCCCTGGTACTACTTTAATATTAAAGTTCAGGACAAATATTTAATACCATTTCAAGGGACAGATTATCAGAGCTTTAGACATAACCAAAGGAAGAGTTGCCCAAAGCTCATATGACACACGAAACAGAGGATCCTCAGGGCAGAACCTTCTCCATGGAGACACTCAGCAAGTCAACCCTGTTGCTACAAAAGGCAGGTTTCCCTGCAAAATGTTGTAGCTGTCAGGAGTTCCAGTGATGCAGATGATTTACTCACAGCAGTGCTAAGTCTTTCTGGAGTTGGTGGGATACCCAGCAATCCTAAAGGCACAATGTGGAGGAATTCCAAACACTACCGTGTGGATATGAGCAGTGTCCTCCTATTTGCACAGCAGTTTTTATCTCCACAAAAGAGACTTGCAGAAAGACTCTGGCACAATGGACCATGAGAAACAGCATGTGCTCCAAAGGCACACAAAGCTGATCCACAGACTGAAGCATGTTGGGATTTTTGACACAGAGACCACAGAAGGAGAGAATTATCAAATTGCATTTCCTCAGGTCAGGAGCAGGTTAAATTCTAGAGGGAAAATAGGGCTATCATAGATAAACCAACAGCGCTGCATCTTGATGAGTTATGACATTCTTTCCTGACTGCCAGAACAAGAGAGTTCAAAAATAAGTGGTAGCAATTTCACATTTTAATTGGCACAATTGTAGAAAATGCTCCTTGGCAAGTATCAGGTATTATGTCTAACAGACCAAGCATTTGTCTGCAACAGACTTCCTTTGTGTCACACAGGAATAAATAGACATGATGCTGCCTTATATGGCATAAGCATCACCTTGTGAGGGAGATGTGATGACTGTGAAATGAAGCTGAAGTTGGCAACGATAATGCAAACAAGAGGATACCTTCAGCATGAGTGCTGACCCCATTGCATGAATAGCACGATTCTGTCTCGTAATGAAATCCTCTGCTATTGTTTGTGTGTGCATAAAACACCCTTGTAGTGAAATATATACTCGTGTTCCCTCCCAGAAAACTGAAAAAGATAAATTAGTGCCCTCTTATGCCTTAAGGCCAGAAAGCTGCAGACAGAAACTGAGAACTGGAGGCCAGTTCAGTCTCTTTCTCAAAGTTACACAGCACAGCTTCAGCTGCTGCTTCTTAATGCTGAAGTCTTGAATATCCACTGTGCATTGCCAAGGTCCTCTGTTCAGAAATTTACAAAATTAATAAGTAATTTATTCCTTCAGACCACTACTCCTTACCCTCCCCAGCATGACTGACCCTGCTTCCATTTTCACCTTTCACATCCCTGAAGACTCCTGTATCTGAGTTAGTTTTAACTTCCAGTGACCTTATGTAGTGCCTCACATTTGCTGCTCACCTCCGGGTGCTTTTCTGATGTTTCACATTCGGACTCTACATCACATCCTTGCTCTTCCCGTCACCATCTGTAGCTTTTCCATGTAAGCTCCATACAGAAAAGGCCACGGATTTCAGTCCCCTTAGCCCAAGAGCAGTGAGGAGTGGATTTCTTTAGAGGGAGCTCAGCACCCTCTGCTGTATCCTCAGCGAACTGCAAATTTCCTTGCACATCAAGGACCAATTCCTCGCAAAAGCAAGAAAAAGTCTGTGAAGAGAGATGCTAAGAGAGTGATATAAGAACTTCTGTACCTGTTGGAAGATAGAAAAAACCTTGCCTTTTTTCTCTTCCCCTCTTCCTAAAGAGTGAAATACCGAATATAGTATTTTCAACTTTATTGAACAAATGGTAGATGCATGGAACTTGGCAAATGACATTCCACAAACTTTTACCTTTTAAATTATTTTTCCTACCTATTACTTTATTTTATATGAGCCACTTAAAGTATGTTTTGAAAAAAATCATACTATATTCAGTTCATCAATTTTTTTTTATTTTTTTCTTTTTGTTCAAAAAGGGGATTTTGTTCAAAAGTGTTTGCTCCAGCGCTTTTGTTTTCTTCCTCAAACTACATTGTTTCTCCTCAAAGTGAATTTCAAAGCTGTAGGATTTCTGAAGATGAGGTTGCTAGATTTTTTTTTTCTTCAGGATTAGATTGTGGGGTCAAATAGATTAGGTAGTACATGTTAAGTAGAAGATACTACCAGAAGATACTACCAGACACTACTAAGTAGTTCAAAGCAGCAATAAAATAAATATCTATTTCCATACTACATTTGTTTTCTTTATTGATGTGATGTTCCAAGTTCTCAGCCCACAGCTACAAAACACAGTCTGCCTGTGTCCAGCTTTCACCACAGAAAAGGTAAACTGATGATTACCTGAACCATGAAGATTGTTACTGAATTTTGAGTGGCAACCACTGTGGTGAGCAAGAAACAAGAATCATTCTGTTCTCTGTGAATATCCACATCTCTAAATGACAGGGTGATTCTTTTTTATTGTGACTCTTGTAGATCTAGCATGTATGACTCTTTCCTAAATAAATTCTTTCAGACAGAGCTCATTTATACACACAAATTTTCAGCTTCATGAAGCTCAATTCTGCAGTTGATGAGGGCTTGCAGAGTGGAAGAGAAACAAAACCAATAAAAGCAAAGTATTCCACCTGACTGCAGAATGCAACTCCCAGCAATTATAAAAGCTCCAGTGTGACTTCACAGACTTGGATGACAACTCTGCAGGATGATGAAAGAGAGATTAGAAAGAATCCTTTCTTGGGATGCAAACAGAAAACCACTGGGGCACAAATAATGTTGAATAATTTTTTACCAGCCTCACTTTTCCAGCTATCGAAGCTCATCTGGAACTAAAGGAGAGTTGAATTTCTTTAAGAGTTTCACCACACACCTTTATTTGAACATGTTTGTGCCACTGTAAAATTAAATCTTTTGGCTGGAAGTTTGTTTGGAAGGAAGTTGACTTTGAGATCTCAGCTAAACTCTGAAGTCTAAGAATACTGAGGAGGAGAAAACCCAGCAAGTTTCCCATGGTAAAAAAAAAGTAAAGGTAGCTATACATTGAAATAAGGCAAATGTGAAGTCAAAAATTCCCATGCTGGAGCAGGGCAAGGACCCTTCTCCCTGAGCAGTGGAAGAAACCTGTAACGAACTGATTGTAAATCCTTTTCTCTGACTCCATGCACTTCTTGGGGTGGAGGTAGTTGGGAAGGAAAGAGGGGTGGGGGGAAAAGTTTTCTTAAGATTTATTTTACTTCTCACTATCCTGCTGTGATTTTCTTAGTAATAAATTCAATTAATATCCTCAAGTTGAGTGTGGTTTGCCCATGATGGTATTTGGTGAATGACCTCTTCCAGTTCTCATCTCAACTCCTAAACCTTTCATTAAGTTTTCTCTCTCCCATCCACTTGTCATATGAAAAGCAAAGCATTTCAACTCAAAAGAAATTTATCATATATTCAGGGAATTTTATCTCAAAAAACCACTCCAGCTTCTAGTTTTATTATACTTAAAATAGTCCAGGTAAAGTTAAGGATCAAAACAAAACAAAGGCATATCAATTTCAGAGCTGTTCTCAGAAAAGAAAATTCTGGCACCCTTTGTTCAGAGTCTCCAGTTGCTATTCCTGTGCAAAAGTAAAAGTAGTCTTCGCTGTGTTTTGTCTCTTCATTCCAGTTCCCCCATTTCATTCCATTTTGGGAAGAAATCACTGCTACCTGAATCAAATGGTGAATTTCACAAGCATGGAACAGATACTGTGTTCTGAGCTCAGCGGAGCCTGCTAGAATGTAATATTCCTCACCCCTTTTCAAGAGTGCAAACAAAAGGAAATGCATTGAGTAAGAACCAAACTTTGGAATTCTGTAATCAAAAATTCATAAAGAAATTTCTTTTTTTTTAGGATTGAAGTCTATCTATAATACTGTACAGGCACAATTATTTATCCTGCAGCTCAATGCACTCACAGCAAAAAATGCTCATTCAACATATAATCAGATTTTGTCTTAACACTTAGGTAATGAAGGACTTTTGTTTATGCAATATATTTGAAGTCAGAATTTCAAAAACCAAGAAAATTTTGTACTCCCATCTAAAATTTCAGTAGATGTTAATCAGAAAGATCAGTGATGTTTCAAATACAGTATTCATGCTGAACAATTTTCTGGTTTATGCCCATCTGACATATTATGGAAGTTACAAATACTTTAATATCCAGAGACTGTGCAGTGTTTTTCCAGATGCTTCTTAACCAAAACAATTCACAGATGTTTGCTCATCTCTCTGCTGAACGTCCCCCTAAATTAGTTGATCCTAGAATAAAAATACAGGTACAAATGAAAAAAAACCCAAAAAACTTGGTAAAACTAAAGTAAGGCTTTATTCTTGTAAATTATATGGGGAATGTATATAAGGAAAAGCAAAACTATCAAAAATTAAAAAAAACCTACACAACTGATGAAAACTTTTCTATTGCCATTTTCATGAATGTAAATGTACTCCTCTGTATTTCCATAAAAGCATTTTTGCCATATTCCAATTTTAGCTACATAAGTGAATCTACAAAGCATTATTCTGTGTATGAACTGAAGTTAATTGCAATCATATAGCCAAATGACATCTATTACTAAAGTTCAATACACCTACTTTTTTTATAACATTAATTTCTCCTACATTATTTAGAGCTCCTATCAGGTTCATGCATTATTTCACATACTGTATCACTTTCCAGAAATCTCACAATTAAAACAATTGTGATGTAAGCTTTTACAAGCTATAAGCCTTCATTTCTTAAAGTATTTTTATTTTGGTTTCATGAACTCAAAACTACTTGGGATCTGCAGGAAGGTCACATTTATTAGTATGGACTAAAGGTGCTTTAGAGATGAATTATGTTTTTAATCTAAGCTAAAAAAAATATTTCAATGGTGATGCAAACTCAACAATAAGGAGAATTAGGTTTGCAAGATGTGATTGGTCAGGGTGCTACCTGATCTCATCTAGGTTCTCTTTCCCAGAAAGGGCTGGAGCATTCAAGGTGCCTTTTGACCAGGGCTGTTCTATGATTCTGTGACATTCTATGATTCTGTGACTCTGAATCTGTGATTTTATTAATTAATCTGCCCCAGTGCAATTCCTACCCAAATCTACCCCCCCTTGTGCTGATGTTTCTGCAGCTGCTTTTTCTAGTTTTATGTTGCACTCAACAATAATACCTGCAATAGATCCCTTTTTACTGTGATCTGTGGACCTTTACATGGATGTCTTGATAGGCAGATCTTTAAGAAATGTGCAGTTGAGACAGAAAACTTGGACATTATCAGATTTAAATCTCTGTTAAAATCTAATTCTGGAGTGAAGCAAGAACACATTTTCACAGCAGATACCATCCCATACGTAAGACCAAGGCAAAATACAATCATAAACACCAACATCTTTCATATTTTGCTGAAAGCCTACTTCCAATTCTGAAATACCATTTTTATTTTGGTTAATTTATTTAAGCTGCTATGCTGAAAATTTTTTCAGGAAGTGTTAAATGCTAGTTTATAAATATACTTGCCTTGTTGCCTTTGCAGAAGTCCAGAGATGGTGATTGGCTGCCTGGCCAGAGGCAGCTGTGGGGAAGGTGATGTAAATGGATACAGCTGAGGGGTTCTGAAATCAGAATTAGACCATGATCCCCTTTGACTGCTTTGGGATCCAGATGATGATGGACAAGAACTATGTGGCAATCTCAGCACAGGGGTGGATCTGTTAATGAAATGCATGTGATTTGAGGCTACTTTTATAACAATACAAAAGATTTCAAAATTACTTCAATTTGTTGTCTATATATTTTTACCTACTGAATATTTTTACATATTTCAAAAAGCAGACTGACAAAACAATTATGGAATCAGAGGTGGAAAAGAAGCACTTTGGTACACATATTTAAATTTCTGCTAGGAAGATGTATTTGGCTTAATGATTATAAAGAACAAGAGTTTAATTTTTCTGGAATAATTTAAAGTTATTGATGTTAATAATTCTCACAGTTTAAGACATTTTCAATGTTTAAATGAACAAAACAGAAACACCTGTTGCAGGCTGCATGAAAAGTTCAGGTTATTCAGAGAACAGCCCTTGTGCAGATGCTGTGCTTTCATCTCTGATTTTTGTAAGAATGACACAGCAGAGACACTGTTAAACTTCCTCATTATAAAATTACCTCTTTTTATAGGAGTACCAGGACTGCAGATGCCAACAGCTACAGAAGCACAGATTATAACTACACATTTTTGAAAAATGTGATTTCAAAATAAAACTTTCCCCCAAACCCAAACATTCATGTAGATGATAGCCAGGCTGCACAGTAACACTTCTTCAGATCTAGAATATAACCTCGGAACAAACAGATTAATAAAGGCCAGAGGGGACATTTCACTCTCTTGTAGGAGATGGTAACCTCTTGAAAAAGTATTGAATTACCTTGTAGATCCTGTTCCACTACTCTGACTTGGCTTTATTAGAGCTATCTGAGAAGTCCTGTAGGATACACTCCCTGTTGGAATCAGATTTTTGAAAACAGGACCAACGTGAATTACGCATTTTACTTAACAGATAACTCTGGAAACAAAGATTAGTACTTTTATTGCATGATTTGGGACAAATTCATGATTGATTCATTCAAGAACTAAAAATGGTGCACAATTACAATAGTCAATGAGACAGCTCAGCTGTCACAAAAACATCATATTGCACCACCCTGCAAATCTTGTTTCAGTTAAACACATGGTGGTTTCTTTCACCTTCTTTCATTTATTAGACTATTATTAGACTATCAAGACAGCTGTGCTGAAGTGCTCCAGTTCTTCAGCTGATCTTCTTTTGCCCCATCCACCTCTGAGAAGGAAACTTTCCTTAGTGCACCATTAAATAATTGTTTCCACTTACCCTTACTTTTGCACATAAACTTTGATTCCCTCAGCCTTGTCCACTGCAAAACTTTATGTGAAAGTTCTGAAATCTGCTGAACACATAACTGTTCTACATAAAATTTTACTGTCTAATAAATATCTATTTATATTTAGACACAATAAAAAAACAGTTAACCTCAGTTCTCTTTATCTTGTTATGCTTAAATTTATAGGCAACCATGGATTTAGGAAGGATATGAGCATATAAATCAGACATAACATAGAAAAAGCAATTTTTCCTCCTCCATTGCAATTGCATTGCAATTACATTTGTCTTTGTTTCGGGACACTTACACCATGTAAAAACACAAGAGTGCTAAAAGTTCTTTATGTGGCTGCAGATGGAGTCTATGAACTGCTGAAGCCAGGTGAAAACTGCCTGAGCACAGACTACTGCAGAAACCAAAAATGGGAAAGACACACAGAGCAGGCCTGCAAAGCATCAGGAATTCTGGGGAAGTCCTCACAAATAAACAGTTCTCAAGAGACTGCACCACTTCAGTAGGCTGTTACTCATGTCTTATTTACATCTGAGTGTTACCCAAGCTCAGGGTATGAAGGAATGACAGAAAGGAGTGGCAGGCACTGTTATACTTATAACAGTGATAAGGTGAAAAAAAATCACCTTTTTCAAGAATTCTTGATCTCAACTACCTCACTTTTGTTATTAAATATTTTTTTAACTTCCATTTAGTTTCCCCCCTTTTCTTCCTGTGATATTTAATATGACATTGTGGACAATGTTACTCTCTGTTAACCAGAAATACATAAAATTATGAAGCTTAACAGAGGGTCAACAATGTATATTGCAAGTATTCCTGTTCTGTTCAATCACACATATAATTACAGTATTTTCTTGGCAACTGTTGATTCAGCAAAAATTGGTTTGGTTACAAGTAATCATTTACTGAACAGAAGAGCTAAGTACTGGGAAAACATTTCATACTTATTTTAACCATTTCCCAGCTGCTGGATTGAAGTCCACATGGTGAATGCCTCACACCTCAACACAATTCAGATTTTTTTAGTAAATTGCTAATGTATGGATTTTAATTTATTCATCCTTCTAATACAACAGAAATGTTACTCAGTTACAAAGTTTACTTTTACTCACCCATACGTCCATCCTGTGGTGGAGTTATTACTGATAATCTTGTTGGACCAGTTGGTGTCTCCAGCTAAATGAACAGCAAGTCATTGACCACAGTGTAATAAGCATATTAAGACATTTTAAGATATTTTTAAGGTCTACAGAACCTGCAGATTTCCAGAACTCTCTGCTGTCAGTTTTGTTCATAGCACTAAAATGCAAAACCTAAGAATGAAGTTACTATTTTTAAAGATCTATGGGCAGGTGGGAAATGTTTGTATTTTAGCTTTATTATATAAACCTATCACATTCAGGTAAGAAGTGCTATCAGACACTCTCACTGTTTTCTGTGCTGACATTCCATTTGCAAGCTAGCAGCTGTTCCTGGATGTTACCTCTCCTAACCAGGATACCAACACCATGAAAAGCTCCTGCCTTCATTCTCATGTTAGCAGTATCACTCAAAACCTGCAATTCCCTACTCAGGTATAAGAGTACTCAGGTATCTAAATGGTGCTTTCAGACCACTGACATTTTTGTAATATTGAGATTTTAAGAATTTGCCATTTACGTTGGCATCACAAGTTTAAAAGCCTGTACATGGCATGTGGAGAATATAATTCCAGAAATTAATGTTGTGATTTATTTGCTTTTGGTTTATTTTGGGGACCATCTGATTTCTATCCTGCATCAAGCATATCTGAAATCATCATGCACATCAGAATGGTTTTGAATGGGATGGGGGATGAATCCTATTTTTTGCAGCATTAACAGAGTAAGAGAAATCAAAAGGATATTTGTGTGTAACTATACATAAACAAGTTTTTAAAAAAAAACACTTACTCTCCTCATTGGTGAAGGTACAGGATCAATCTCCATTGCCTCCATCCTTGCAAGAAAGGTCAAAGTATGACATTGTAATAAAAATAACATTTTCATTATAAAGACTGAAATCATGTTAGATTCTAATGTTAAATTTGACTAGTAATGGAAAAGCATAATACATAATGCATAAGACATATAAGCATTTAGGACTTATTCCAGAACTCACTAGCAGTAAGAAAAATCTATTCACTGATTCTGAGCTTTGGTTTAGACATTTACAGAGTAAGTTATTTTATGATTAGCATTGTTATTCTTCTATTTGTCTGAATAAATATGCATATTTATGTATTTTTAATTTTTCATTTGTATCCACAACAAGGGCACTCTGAATCTCTGATTTTTTTGTAGAAAAGGAAGTCACAATCAAAGGTATAAAAATATTTTAGCTTGAGCAAGCTGTATATTCATTTTACTTAAAATTAAATGAGCCTTACTGGAGTGGCTCATCCCATCCATCCTGTGACCACTACAGTGTATAAAAGGTGTCTGTACAATAAATTTAGTTTTTCTCTATGGTAAATGGAGAGTGTCTCACTAATATATCTATCTATGTATTCATCTATGTAGCTATTCATCCAAAAGTTCTTTGGAATAAGGTGCATCATGCCTTAGACTTCTTTCCAGTAACCACCATCCATACAACTGTAACGTACACTTGAATAGATAAGACTTCCCTCAGTTCTTTCATATTTGAACTGTTTGCAAAAACAAAACACACAAAAAATCAGAAAATATTTTAAATTCACTACAAAAAGGTTACTTTCTGTATAAAATATTAGTCAAGATTTTCACTGAAAATGAACAAGTTTGTACTCACGTTTCAGAAGTGGAAGGACGACTTGAATGAAGAGAATGTGAGGAATAAACATTCTGTTTTCTTGAAGGAACTGAAGTCATTAAGAAATTTAATATTAGAACACAGCTATGTCCAGTGACAGGTATTCCATAGTTAATATTTTAAACCAACACTTCTTACTGGATGGATTTCTGCTGATACTGGAAAATGGCAGTGGTGTAGTGTTTTCAGGAGGTTTCATACTAAAGGGGAAAGAAGAAACAACAGATATAAATTGAAAGCTGGTTTGATTAGTTAACATGTATAACTGGTCAATAAAGTATAAAATCAAAGCATTTATCCACCAGTAGCAGGTTTTAACACGACACTATTTGCCATGAAGCAAAGTAAGAATTTATTTGGTAAATCTATGAACTTGCTCTTTACATCATAACACTTGCTGTGCTCATTACATACCCAACAATACCAAATCTAGCACAACGTCATGGCAAAGTACTTTAGAGAACAACAGATGTTAAAATACAACCATTAACTATAGCTAAGCACAAAATTCGTTTAATTTCATAAAATTATGTATTTACCAAACTTTAGGAAATCTAGTTATCAAACGAAATGTTGGCATTTTCATGCTATTCAACAATAACTTTGCAAAACCGGTACCTTTGGCAATAATCATAAAGAGGAGGGATATATTTACTAGGCAAGCAAAAGAGGCCCTAGGACGCTTGTCTGTAAGTAGAACTCAAAAAAAATCTAAAATTCAGTAGAACTCTGTAACTGATATAACCAAGATGCTATTCATTTGAGATGCAGACAGACAAAATGGAGGCATAAAATGAATAAAAATATATAAACTGCAATAATCCACCACATACAGAGTTTCCTTTATACTGGATTTTTCTTTCTGTTACATTACACCAAGCAGCCTGATAGAGCAAACTACAGTATTATGTGCATTTAAGAGTCAAGGAAAAGTCTGTACTAAAAAACACAGGAAAGGAATAAAGATCAATTAAAGATCAAATCTGTGCAACTAAAATACTGTTTTCATGAACTGTCTTATTAAGGATATTTAAATAACAATTTTGGCTTTATTTTGGAAATAAGTAAGATGAAAAGATGAAGGTATATCAGTCATTGAGCAGAGGGATGAGTGACCTCTTGGCTACCACTTTGAAACATTTGAGAAAAGAGAGTAATTCAAGATGAGACAATAATTTAATTTTTACTAGAAAGAGAAACAATGAGAACCATGTTACAAAACTTTGGTAACTTTATAAATGGGCTAAGATACCAGGAAAGGCATCATAGTATTTTCCAGGCTGATGCTATAAAGTCCATTGCAAAATACACAAACACAGTTATGTAACTGCAAATAAAAATTAAAACTGAATATCTATATGACAGAGTTTATTAAAAGTTCATTTTTAGAGTTAACTACAGAGTTGTGTTGTAAAATAAAAGGATTTCTTCCTGACAGGATTGATTAATGTGAATAAAATGGACCTGATGTCAGAAATCACTATGAATTTATTTCTGTAAAAATACACAAGGAAGGCAAAAAAAACATGAAATCTTTATTCCTTTATCAATTAAAATTACTGCTGTCTGATTACATTTTCTTTTGCTGTATTAAACCTCTTACCATTGTAACTGTTGAATTTGTTGTGTTACTTTCTTGAGAGATTCTTCCAGCTTTGCTATCTGTGAGATAATCAGAGATTTAAACAAAGTCTGTTTGTGTGATATACAGCTTCATTTTCATCCAGCTAGTATTGTAAAGTGTTGAAAGGCTGTTTTCTACTGGTTTTAATCTTAAGACATCACTACAATTCCAGATTTATTGGATCTGTTATGGCTGTGTTATGGACCCATTAAACAGTCAGTCTGGAAGAGATATGCTTCTTTTTGGCAGTTAAAGACTTTGCTTGATTACCTTTTCTTAAGTATGCTGGTAATACTGGATAAATGAATACTAGGAAAAGTGCTTAAAAAGAGTTTTCTTTTCTTTTGCTTCCTATTTTTAATAACTGATATAAAAGCTTTGGTATGATTAATACAGAGTTATCTGAAAAAGCTACCAATAAATGTACAAAATACATTGTTCCCATATTTCTCATTTCAGATTCAAAATGTATTCAGCTCACTTCAGTATCTATTTGTAATAAGCCTAAGTGAAAAGTTTTTTCTACTCTGTTAAGAGTACTACACAACCAGAAATATCTCCATTAAAAAATGTTATGAGATGGCAAAATGGAAGAATATTAAGGTCAAGAAGACTAGGTCAGCTCCTTGGTATGTGTATTTTTTACAGTCTTTCATTATGTGAACATAAATTAGATTTTATGAAGGATGTAAAACTTTACTCAATAGCCTCAGTACTGCATCTGTGTTCTATCCCTAATTTCCATTATGTGACCTTAATCCTTCACACTGTTCATATTTTGATTTGAAGGCAAATTATGAATTTGCTTGTTAATTTTTCATGCTTCTCAAACTATTTTTTGAATCCTTTAGTAAAATTACCTGATTTATAAAATCATACTGCTTGTGGGAGATACTATGCTCTTTTTGCAGATGAAAAACTCTGCAAAACAGATTAAAGAAAAAATGTAATTTATGTAAGATCTGTTTTCTGGTATTCTGGTTTTTTTCTTCCTTCCTAATGAGAGCTAGGTTTGATTAAGAAAGGAAGCAGTCAGGAAGAATGTACTTTACCCTGCTGCTCTGTAGGACTGGGTAATTTTAAGATCAAAGTACCTTAAAGAACATGAGCAACTATTTGATTTTCAGTATTTTGTGATCCTAGCATAACAGGACATCTAGACCTGCCAGGAACATGGACAGCAAGTGGCCACCATCACCTGCACCCTAACACCTGCACAACTCACAGAAACAGCAACCAAGCAGTTTAATGAAGACCATGAGACCTTGTTGCTTGACAGTGACAAGAATGACAAACTAGAAATAAGGAAGGGGACCTGAAACAAGACAGCCAAGCATGAGTAACTGGAATGGTGTTTAATACAAGCAGCCTCTCCTGACCCTGATCCAATACAGGCAGTTTTAACATACTAACAATACACAGAATGGGCAAAACAACAACAAACCCACCCAAAACAGTGTGCCATTGAAGCAGCAATCAAATATATTTTCAACTGTTTTGGCACTGTCACCTGGACATCTTCCATAGGTCAAGCACCACCCCTGAATACTTCACAAACACTGATGAGTGAATGTCTCAACAGTAAAGAACTTAAAAAAATTACCATTACAAAGTATCAAAACTCTCCACAGCTTCTTTGGAGATAACATTTCAATTTATGCTGAATTCTATTAAGACATTTGTTTTACTTTGTCTACAGGTTTCAGTTTTACCATCTGGAGTTGGTACAATAGATTAGAAGGGGGATGAAATCAGGATTCCTCCCTGGCCTGGCTTTGAAAGCAGGACAGAACCCTAAAAGAACTACACACAACACAGCACACTATGAGTGATTCTAAAATGCATTCATGGAGAAGAAGGAAGAATGGACCACAGAACACCTAATTTCCAAGATTTCTATCCATGGCAATCATACCAGAAACTCTCCTCACACATAAAATGCCAGCTGGGCAGCTACATGAGCTTTTTCTCTGTAACTTGGTACATGGGGCATCCACTCATAGGTCAAGTCACCAATACTGCCAAGTAGCTTTAAGAAACATCCTACATCCTTAGAAATAAAAGAAAAATCCAATTATTTAATTAAATATTTAGAAGTAGCTGAAAAATGAAAAAGGAATCTGCCTTCCAATCTACAAAGGAAGAAGCACATTCACAAATGCAGTACCTGTTCTCCACAGAGTAATTAATTCTGTCCTTAACACTCAGCTATTCCAAATTCAGGGTATTAGCCCTTAGTCTTGTTACCCACTGCTCAAGCTTCTCATTTATTTTGTCAGCCCTTCTTTTCCTCTGGGCTTATCTTCTAGCACCCCTCTCTCCCCACCTCTTCCGCTTTCCTCTCCATACAGTGAACTGGTTTCTTCCCTTCCTGTCCTTTGATTCTCCATTTAATCTTAACCACCTTACAACTAGAATATTTTATTAGAAACAGTAACCAGAATTAATAGTCCTCACAGACTTTAAACAATTAAAAACTGGTATTTATAATGACAGTAATGAGTCAATCCTGATAAATTATTCTAAGTATTCACATAAAAGATTAATATTGTTTCTAAAAATAAACCAAAGTAACAAAGCAAACATAAACAAAAACCTAGAAAATCATAATTAGAGTTACCTTTTGTTTGTGGTATTTTAAAAAACGCTTACGATATTTTTCTTGAAATTCTGATACCTAAAAATAAACACAGTTATATCAAGCTTCACATAATTACATTTATGGACCTCAGCAAAGAAGTACTGGAAAATAACTACTTCAAAATATTCAAATTTTTCTGTCTTTTATAGGCAGTAAACATATCTTTTTTAAATGCTCTTCAAAAAAAAAATCCCAAACTATTCTAAGTTATTATCACTGATAGACAAAGTCTTATAAAGTTAATTTGTAAGTTAATCCAATATGACCTACAGTAGAGCTGGTAGATTTATTTCACTGAAGTTATATTTTAACACTATGTTCAATAAAAAGGTAATGACATTAGAAAGCCAGTTTAGCTGCAGTGTTTCTTATTCATCAGTGCTAAGCAAACACATAAAATTAATGGCAACATAAAAAGTAATCTGTCTCACTGGCAATTATAATATGCCTTGTAAAAATACCCTGTTAATTAAAAAATAATTGTTAGACACACTGTCTGGTGATGTGTTCTTGTGTCCACATGAAGATCATAAACCATGACAAGTTAAAAGTAAAAATGACAAGGTAGGCAAGACGAGAGCTTGAGGAACAAATTACCATAGGCAGTAACTTGTAATAAATCTTTCTTCTCACATGTAAGAAAACTGCCAGAAAATTCATAGGAATTGAGACAATGAAGAAGAAACACTCTGAGAGTATAAACCCAAAGAGGAGTATCCAAGTTAAATGGTTATTTTATTCCCTGTGGAAGGACCTGGGAGATTCCCATGAATACTCATCAAAGGATCAGTGTATCTTTGGAAGAACTGATGGAAGAAATGTTCATTTAGAAAGCGATGGCTCTGAGCTGTCTCCACTCATTCAGAAATGAGTTCTCGGGTCTAGGAGAAACCTGAATTTGTCAGTTTAGTGCTCAGTACCAGTCAAAAAGTAAATCAGATCTTACCAGCAGTTTAAAATGGATCAGGGGACATCATCATCATTCCCCTTTAAAAAAATGCATGTTCCTATATCCTGAGTCTGCTTAACATCTCAGAAAGGACAGAGTAGGTCTGAAAACAGTTCAGATTAATCAAAGGTATGTAAGAACTTCAGCAAAAAAATTACCACATAGAATATGAATCTTCATGGCTGGAAAACAGACAGTTGAAAAAGGGATGCATCAGCAGTCCTAAACTACTGATTAGCACAGACATAGTGCATGAGAATAGATACTTTTTCCTCCAGAATCAAAATCAAGAGTAAGAAGTGAAACGAACAGGTTAAAACCTGAAAAATGAAATAATTGTCATCCAGTGAAAAACCTGTGGATCACCCTTCCACAATATGAGACAGATGCTAAGATTCAGGAAACAACCTGACAATTATGTGGGGGAAAATATCCACCAAAGCTTCTGAATGCAGACCAATTCCACATGCCACGAGTTGTGGAAAGATGGGAGGCTCTTCTGAAGATGTATCACTACATCCAGCTCTGCTCTCATGCTTTCCTAAGCACCAACAGAAGTGATAAGGTATCAGATTAGATAAGAGATTAGATAAGATGCTCTTACATCTTTTGATACTGGGACAAGTTCTGAACATACCTCAATGCTTTAAGCACACTTCAATATGTTCCCAACAGGTTATCTCAGGCTACAGAAAACCTACCTCAGCCTGGAAAGACTGAGCCCTCTTTTTTCCTTCCTTTGGCACACTACGGAAGTTTGTATTCCCATGAGATAGAAGGTTTGCAGGTTTCCTGCACTTGTTCAGTTTATGGAGTAACTGCTGATCCTGCTGTTAAAAAGTGGGTTTGGAAGGACAAGGTTCACATTTACCTTGTGTACCTTCTGCATCTGAGAAGGAGCACTGCTCAGGAAAGGGGCCAAGCTCAGCTTTGGAAAAATCTCTGAGGCCTGGGGTAGAGCAAATGTGAACCCATGACCATTGTTGGCGGACACAGGTGATATTCCCTGGGTTATTGTTATGCTGGATCAGGAAGCTCACCCAAAGATCCGCAAGTCCCAGCCCAAGGAGATGAGAACAGCCAACAAAGGCTGCAGCTGGCCCAGGGACAATGTACTGCTGGAGAGATTGAAACTGCTGCTGAAATGCACAGGGAGAGGGACAAGGACACAGATCCAAAGCCAAGGTGAAGAGATGCAGAAAATGAGAAGGAAAAGGGAGTTTGTATGCACTCATTTAATCCAGACAGCTACTGAAGTTCTTGACTGGAAACAGCCTGATAAATGAATCCTATCTGAAATTCACAGAAAGTAGGCGGAAAATGACCTTGGAATCATTTACTGCATCTACCTGGGAAAAAGAAGTTGTGTTTTGATTAAAAAAAAAAAATTAGAAAGAAGAGAAAGCACAGTCAGCTCAGGACTGTGTCCAGCTCAGGTTTTCACTGTGTAACTTTTTATTGCTACAATTAAGGCACACTATCTGGGCACGTTTAAGCTTCTGGAAGATCTAATTTTTCACTGCACAGTATTGAAAGTGATTTTACACCATTAAAATAACCAGACTAGTGGTCCTTAGAGAGACTTTGAAAACATAAGCAGTGACCATAATGAATAATTTATGTCTCCTTAAGAACTCAGAAACTGTGGAATTAAGGAAGTAAAGATGGTAATGGGCATACATTCATTTTCAAGCATTCACTCATTCACTTTTCCCATTCACATAAAAATCAGTAGGAGTTGCTGATTATTTTATAGACTTAAAAAGTTTAAAGGCAGATTCACCTGTGATATTTCTTTTGAATATTTCTTGCTTAACACATCTACTGGCATGAACAGTGATTGAATATCAGGACTTGTCTATGAAGAAATGAAAATATACCAAGGTTAGCATTTTTATTAGCAAGTCATATTAAATAAAGTCTTTTGTAAAGTGTTTCTTAAATTGACTAATGAATATAAATTAAAAAAAAATTGACAGATTAGAGAAGGATAATGCAGAAATTGAAAATAAGCCTAGTTCTCTTTAATGGCCTTATCAACCATCTGGAAAGCATTGGGATTTTGTTTAAATATATTACCCACATATATACTTATAGTGATTAAGACAGTACCAGTGGCAAGAGGACATTCAAGAAGGGTGCTGTGGCCCTTGGAACTGGCATTGCATTCACACCAAAAGCCACATTTCTGGCAGCCCCTTTCCAGGCTTTTTGGCTCTCACCATTCCCAGCCACATGGGATGCATCCATCCCACAATCAGTTTTGTTTCAAAGTCCCTTTTCAGAATAGTTCCAATGCTGACTGGGATCCCTTTGTCTCTCCCTGTCCATTGGGCAGCAAAATATTATCCCAGAATAAGGAAAGAGCCTTAATGTAATTGTTGAATTTTTAAAATATTTTATGACTTGTGTCTTTTAATCAGAGCTGTGCATGCTTTAGGAAAACTGCTTTTCCTTGCTTTGCCCTGCTACTAATTGTTACAGAACTCACAGAAGGTAAGTAATTGTATTTGAGACTTCCTCTACAATTTTGAATTTGGTTGACATCAGCCAAAGATTCAAAAATTTCCAGCTGACAGATGGAGAAATGCAGACAGACAGCACAGTTAATCTACCTATTGTATTTCAGTAAAGAAAATAAAAGCAATACAATAGTATTCCATCTTGAAAACTTAAGAGATTCATAAAAATATATTCAGCGTCTTTAAATGAGATGCATTCATAGGAACCAAGCTCTTACAATCTATTCAGGGTTCTATCAAAGCAATGATCTTCATTTAAGTACCTATCAGATTTAAAAAAAAATAAAACCCAACCAGCTTCATGCTGATAAAAAAACTCTTTCAAATAAAGATTTGTGTAACTCTGTTTATATTTTATCTGCTGCATGGAGGAGTAGCAGATGTTCCTTTGATATTCTGAAATACTGAACAGCCAGATTCTGATTTATTGTAACACTTAACCATTCTCTGAGGAAAAGCAAGTGGGGATCATGAGACACAGAAGGAAGACATAAAGGTGACAAGAATGCATTACTGTAAAGATGAGAATATTTAATGTGTACATGTTGATTACCCCAACATACAATTTAATTAGGACTTCTAACACATTTATAGGACCTCCTCTCATTGGGAATTCTTCCTTAGCATCAAGCTCATAAAGCTTACCAGTTATATTTCCACTCAGGTTCCTGAATTATAGAGCCATGACTTTTTTATATGCATCTTTAATTATCATTCCAATCATTTTATCTGTTCTTAATCAAGGATAAGCAATCATCATTAATGTCTTTTTTAAAGAATATGGTAATTTGCTTCCTTCCAGCCCTTCAGAGCAGTGGCAGGTTCTAATGAAACATCTAATATTTTTGTTAGTATCCCAATCATTGCATTTTTAAATTCCTTCTGTGCTTTTGAAGTAAATTATCAAGTTCTGCTGAAATGGTGCAATTTAAGTCTGATGTAACTTAAAAATTAACATTGTTTGGAGCAAGGTGTTGAATAAGATGACCTTCAGAGGTCCTCAACAACTTAAATTATTATTTGACTGAAATTAGTAACAATGTTAGCAGCATGAATACGTTGATATTGAAAGCATATTAAAATATGTCCTTTAGAATTTTTATGAAGGGCTTTCTGATTTTTTTCATATTTGATTACTGTGTGCATTGTTCCTTTGTATTATAATTGCATTTTATTGTTTTGTTGCAATTTTTTTTAGTAGCATTGTCTTCTTCAACGTGCAAGATTCCTAGGAGGCCCTCATGTTTAGCTGTATTGAATTTTATTAAGTGTTTTTGTGTTTTTCTTTTATCCTTATAAGGCATTGGCTCTTCGGTAGGCATCAGTCTACGAAAATATGAATTTTTTCACAACCTATTTATGAAATCAGCTAAAGAGAAGATTGCTCCTGGGAGAAATGCAAAATTAAAGATTCCTAATGATTAATCAAGGAAAGGGAATTAAAAGCTCTTAATTCTCCAGTGAATAACAAAAATTCCCAACAATATTTCAAACCCTTTCTTAATCACACAGCCATGAGGAAAATATTTAAGCCTTAAGAGAAAACAGGGAAAAAAACCTAATCCACTGGAAAACACATCTGAGATATCATGCAGGTTTTCAATTCAGTCCATTACATGAAATAATTCATTACAGTTCATTTTCTGTAATGTACAAATGCCAAAACCAATAAAAATTTTTCCCCATTTTGAAAGTAGTCACTGATGTTACATAGTAACCAGCCATATATCTTGAAAAGTTTAGAATGATTTACAGTCTAGCAGTACCTGAAAACCGAAGTTTCCATAGGCTTAAATTTACAGGAATATTTACAACAAAAAAATAGAGCTGTCTAGTGCCTAAGTATCTTAGTTTAGCAACCTATGATCAGCAAATATTCATGTCACAGTTGGCAAAAATAAAAAAAGGAAGCATTTTTTAATGCAAATAGTTTAGCTGTTAAGCAAACCACAGATTAATGTAATGCAACAAAACTAAAGCTTGATTTACCTCTTTTGAAAGGACTAAGGTACGACAAGCCCTCCTACAGACCAAACATTCATCTTTTTTGCCTGTAAGGTAAAGACATATCTAAAATATAGATCAAACTGAATATATATTGAATACATTGTAAATGTAATGTGATGCCTAAACCTCTTGAGCTTATGGAAGAAATCTTCAGGCTGCACAAGAAATATGAATAAACATGAATAAAGTATTTGATTCTATAACCATTACACTGAGTTGTGCAGGAAAAATGCATGTGAATGTCATCAGGTCTTACTCCTGTAAATAAGCATCCATGTAAATGATTTTATGAATATCATTAGTGTCACAGAATGCAGGTGACTTTTAGTTTCCCTTGATTTAAATAGGACTACTTGCCTGGCTTAATTAAATGTATGCTTAAGTGCACTAATGACTTACAGTCAATCTGATATATGGCTTTTTAGACTGGGGCACAGTTGAGTTGTCCCAACAAAATATATGAAACCCAAATGTCAAGAAATTAGTAATTTTGCCTTTTGAATTCCCTCAGTGAGAAAACAATAAAACCATTTCAAAAAACTTTATGACCTTTAAACTCTTTATCTGCAAACATATTACTAAATATCTATAGCAAATGCACATTATTTCAATATTTATAATTTATAACTCTACTAGCTACTGCCTTTCTGAAGATTCTAAGGATCGGTGTTTACAAACATCTTTAAATACATTTTAAATCTCATTACTACTGAATTCACAGCAAAAAGACACATAATCCCTCATTTATTTTTCTGCTAAACAATATTAAGAGCAGAGAGGAAAGAAGCCGTTCATGTTCTAGGGGCCTGCAAGCTGCAGAGGCTGCATTTTATAATCCTCTATCCTCAAAGCACCCTGTAAAAACATCTAGTCATCAAAAGCTTTTAGTTATGGAATATGGATTGATAATTTTTTCTGTGTGCTCTTTCAAAAACCAGGGTATTTAGCACGATGTGAAAGAGGAAAGCATTGATATTTGTCCACTGCATTTTTTTCCTTTCGTAAAACAACTTCATTATTCCTCTGCCTTTCCCACGTATCTTTGTCCAAGAGCATCACATCAAACCCAGAATATGACTCTGGAATTATACATAACACAAGAGCTTCAAAACATCACCTCCAATCTTCCCTCATGCTGCTGAACGTCTTCAGGAACAATACTGATCCTCAAAACTTATTAGAACTACTCCCAAAACCTACCCTAAACAAATCCTACGTTTTTTCAATTGCTCTTTCACTAAGGGGAAATAATTATTTTTCCAAATTTTCCAGAACAAAAAGCCATCTATTTGTGGGGTGTTTTTTTCCAAAATCATGGATCATAAGCATCCAGAATCCAGTTTTATTAAGCCTCCATCGCGGGTGCTCAAGGCTTGCTCTCAAAGTTACATCCACCTGGAGGTGGACACAGTTTTACTGTTCAAAGCCAGTCAACAGCAAGGACTGGAAAGACTTATCAGCAACATTTGAAAAAGTGCTCAGGGTCTTCTTTTTTTCCACGGCGGGTGAGAAATACCAATGTTTGAGGTGGATGTCTGCAGGCAGCACAACCCGCCCCGCCGGGCGCGCCCCAGCAGCCATTATTACCTTTCTGCAGACAAACCTCACAGAAAACGTGGCCGCAGCTGGTGAGGCAGAACCGCGGCGTGGGGGTGCGGGGCTCGCACAAGCAGGAGTTGCAGAAGACGTGCACGGCCATGGGGCAGCGGGGCAGGAGGGCCCGGCGGCGGCCCGGGGCTGGGGCAGACCCGCTCGTCCTCAGGCCGGGCCCCGCGGGGGCGTCCCCGCCACGTCCCACCCGCTGAGGCGGCCCTGAGGGCAGCGCGGCCCGCGCCCCTCCCGCCGCGGGGCCTCAGGGCGGCAGAGCTTGGTCCTCAGTAAAATTTGTTTTTTCTGGCCTCTCACTACCAAAGTAGAGCGGCACCGATACAAACGGTGTTCTGAGAGATGCGCCGTCCCCAAACGTGGGGAACAGAGCTGTACCCACAGCCCTTCGGACAGAGGCTTCTGCAGGAGCCCCGCCCTGGTCGCACCCTCGGGCCAGCAGATGGGAGGAAAAAAAAAAAGAAAAGCAGAGAAAATAATGGTGGATTTCACTCTTTTAAATGCAAGAATCCTGGAAGTTTGTTAATTCGCTATCACAGGTTTGCTGTGTTGTGGGAAAAGAGCAAAACAAGGAGATTTAATGTTCATTTCTTAGGCAAAAAAAAAAAAAGACCCCATCGCTTGCTAGTGTCCCGTGATGAAAACTTCAGGCAGAAAGTCCCCTACAGGCTTAGCAGTGCACGCTGTAGCTCTGGGTATGACAGAGCCACAAACTTCAGAGGAAGCTTTTAACTTCACAAAGGCTTCTGCCCCCAAAGTGCTTCCCAAAAGAGCTGGGAGTCAGCTTCTGCTTTATGGAGTTAATTAAAAATCTTGAAGGAGAGTGAAAACATTTCCTATAAGCAAAGATGATGATGATAATATGATGATGATGATGATGATATTGTTAATAATAGTAACAGCAGTAGTAGTAAAGAACTAAGCAATCACAAGTTATATTCAAGATGCCCAAGTCTCAGTGCTGAGTCTAAATTCTTTGAGTATAGACCTAATTAATACGGTAAAACATGATCTCTCTTTTATGAATTCTGAAATGTTGCTTGTCCTGGATTTCCAGCTGGAGTGTATTGTAAGTGAAATGAGTTATGTTTGTCACTGGAATGTGGTTAGGAGCCTTACACTAAATATCAACTAAAGTCTGAACCACAACCTTGTCACAACACTTTATTACTTTCTTCTAGGACTTCATATACCATATGGTTTTAACACGTATTTCCTTCTTACCCACCACCAAAGATGTTATTACAAGACATGTTGTGAGTGAGTGCTCTGTAGAAGTTAATTTAATAACACTTACTTATTGTTCACTCCAAGTGGCATCTCTGAAGTATCTGAATTTTTAAATATAGGACACAATGCAGTGAGTAGCTTTATGAGATTTTATT
Organism: Emberiza elegans; assembly: GCA_024865655.1. NCBI lineage: Eukaryota > Metazoa > Chordata > Aves > Passeriformes > Fringillidae > Emberiza > Emberiza elegans. The sequence goes on from JALJVW010000072.1 coordinate 12,374,849, forward strand.
TGGATTGATTTGGTCCCTGGAACATTTCTTTTTTTCTCTACTTTATATCTATTTTATTGATTCTCACGTACTACCAGCTGTCTTTTGACTCCCATGCTGGAAATATAAGTCAACTTAAAGGAAAATGTCATTTCCTTGCTAAAGAAAACAACAGGTGGGAAGATAGAAAAAAGAAAGAAAGCCATGTCTTTAGAACAATAATTGGTCTACAAATATTTCACCTTTCACTACCTTTTAAAGCAGCAAAGAGTCTGAAAAGATGGGTAGGAAAACAAACCCCAGTATTCTGCTATCACAGTGCTCTAGAAACTTTAACTTGTGTCTTTGTATGTAATCACCTCCAGCTCCTTCCTTCTACTACTGCTGCTTTGTCAAGCTAATTATCTGGATTTTTAACCACTGCCTTTGACTTGTCATTGTGTGATACTGTAGTTACACTGCTATTTGTACATAAACTAGCTAAATTAGGGCATAAATGTATATGCAACCAAGCTGCAATTAGTAAAATGGAAAATTAAGTCAAAAACTGGTAATTTCTGTAGGCAGTCATATTAAATTTGCTGAATAATTAAAATTATAAAAATTTTCAACACAGAAACATTTAGTGCAGGAATGAATTAAAATAAAATTGGCATTGTTTACCAAGAAACCCAATAATTTGGGTTCCTTTGGCATACTTCATAAAGACTGTAATTTACATAACTGTGGGAGGCATCTGAGCGCCATCAATTGTATAGCCTAATGTTAAAGGCTTTTCTGGAAGGAAAAGTAAGTATACTTCCAAACTGCTTGTCCAGGTTTCTCTCTTCTATGATAATTGCTACCACCACTGATCCATTCAAACTCTGAATATTTTACAAGAAAGCATTCACAATGATATTTAGGTGTTGCACATACATAGAGTTCAAGACACTCTCACCCAATTAAACACCACAGGGGATGTAGTTATTTCTCTGTTTACTATATGAATCCTAGTCAGTCTGAAGTGCTGAGCTGTTCATGGTAGTGCCAAATAAGATTACTCAGCAAGCACAGTAATTTAAAATCTTAGGAAACTTTAGTTTAGATTTGTATTCTAGATTTAACCTAAATTAAATATTCTTCATCAAGTACTGAACTTAAATTCTGCTTTAGTCACTGACTCCTTCTATATTTAGCTTTACATCTGTAGATGGGGGAAAAAATAGTAAAATATGGGATTCAAGGAGAAAAACATGAGGGGATACCAGAGGTTGTGACCTAGCTGGAGAAACCAGAGATAGAGCAGAAGATAAGAGAAGGTTGAGAGCGCTATAAAAGCAATTTTCTCATAGGTGCAGGGTTTCTGTAGATGTTCAGTGTTACATGGTGTACAATTTTTGAATCTGTGCATTGACTTTATAGAACCTAAACAAGCTTCTTAGATATAAAGAAATCTCTGAGAGATTTGATTTGCCAGATTCCAACAGAGATGAGGATTAGTGTTTGTACTATAGCCCACCACAAAATATTGCTGTTGGTTTCTTCACTTGTTTTCCGAAATTTTTCTTCACGTTCCTAGAGAATAAAGGAAAAGCATAATTATTACCTTTTGGCATCTGTATGCTTCATGGTAACCAGAAAGGCATCCCTCTTCTGCATAGTGGTGAACAAAAACACTTTTCCATGTGGATAAAAATGAAGGTTGGTACTTATCTGCATGGTGGATATCTGCACAAATCAAAACTGAGAAGCAGGCATACTGCATCCTGAAGCAGGAAGGTAAACAGGGCTTCCCTTGTTCACAGAAGATGTATTGTGCAAAACATGTTCCATCAGTACAGATTTTAACCTCTTTAGGTTTATGTAATTTGCTGTCAAGAGCCCTTTTGCAGCCAAATTTCTGGTTTTGGGTAACAAGTTGATAAATTTCAAACTGGGTAACAAGTTTTGGGTAACAAGTTGATACATTTCTCAGTCTGTGTGCATATAGAAAAGTGACTGAGTGTACACTTGTTTGAAGAAGGGATATATAAATGTACACTTCATGGGGATATATAAATACACACTCAGTTATTTCCTTCCCCACTCAATGGAGTTTGTGCACCCAGGGCAGTGTGGAAATAACAGCATCCCCCACAACGGTACCTGCCACCAGCTCAGCTGCTGTGGCCCAGTCCAACCAAGAAAACTCTGCTTGGAAAATCCTGCTTTAAAATAACACCTGCTGCTAGAAAATAATTCCTGCTGCTACAAGCATGAGCCCACAGTGATTAATAGTTTTATGTAACCACTTAAAAATATTTTGCAAAGTAATGAAGACTATTTTGGTTAAATATTTATAGATTTTTATGAGTTAGTTGAAAACAGCCCTGCAATTGAATAATAAACCTCATAATACTTCATAAATCTATAAGCCTCTGTACAATTTTTTTTTAACATTTAATTAGGGGACATACATACTCTTTCATATTCTTGTTCTCTGGTTACATGATGAATTTGCTCAATTAGATGCTCTAGTCTGATATTAACTTCATTCACTTTATCTTTGGCTTGAATAGCAGATTCATCCAAAAAATGTTCTCCAACTCTGATGTCCAAGTGGATGCGCTGCAAAAAGAAAAAAATGTTCTCATTAATGTATCTTCTGCTTTTTCAAAGTTCCTTAGAATAAAAATGAAACAATGGAAAATTTCCCCTTAAGATCATTGCAAGAAAATAATTTTAATTGCTTATAAAAATTAGAATTCCTCCTAAATTTGGAATCAAGTGGAAAATTTGAAGGGTTTCTTAATTTTATTTTAAAATTATTTATAAAATATTACAGTCTTCACTAGTGTTAGGGCATTATTTTATTCTAGTATTGGTTCAACTGCCCTTAAAATGTTGCCTTTGTCCAAAATAGTTTAAAAAAAAAAGACTGGTCATTATGTTTCATTTTTCATCCTGATATTGCAGAAATTACTATTTTTAATAGTACTGTTGGAGGCTTTTTTCAAATGCACTTCTAGGTTCCCTCACATAACTGTTTTCTTCACATTATTTATCCAAGTTGGAATATCTCCCATTATCCTCCAGGCTGTTGTATGATCTATGGCAAAAATGCCTCAAGCCAGCCAAGCAATAGTACCATGGAAAGAAGAGAGAAGAATGGAATTTGCCATGTTATGCTTATTTTGGCATGCAAGAAAAATTCTACTAAAACTAGTACGACCTTCTCCTATAAGCCAATTAGTATCTAAGAGAAGGTTTAAGCCAAACAAATAATCTGCAAAACCCTAGAAATTGATATTACCATAACAGAAGTTAGGTCTGCTCAGAGATCAGCCATGAATGAAGAGGGTATTTTCTTGCAGTTGTCTTGAAGTTACCTAACTGTATAGGTAGAAATCCATCTCTCAACCTTGTGGTCCATGAATTTATTTGTTTTTGTTTGAAAGAGTTCAGATAACCATATAGTTCTTACAAGGAACAGTTAAAAATTTACCTTCAGTAAAGAATGTTTTTCCTTTTTTGATCTTTATTCCTCCAGATATAGTTAAAAAGGACAGTATTTTATTTCTGTGTTCTCAAACAAACAGCATTATTTAGTATTTGTGATATTAATGTTCTCCTTCCCTGCATCTCTTGGCATCTTTCATATAGGATGGTTAGAACTCTACATGGTGCATGTATCATGTAAAATAATGCTAATACACCCCCATTTATTCCAGATAAAATCACCTGTACATCCTCAGAATCACATTCATGGTGCATAGTTAACTGTGACCAACCAAACTTTATCCCCCTTACTCTCTCTAGTTGATAAGCTCCACAGTTATTTTTTTAAGATTAGAGCTAATTGCTTTTGCAATGTATATGATTAAATTTCCATTAATTTCTATCAATCAGGCTGTAAGAACACCTTGCTATTCCAGTGTAATAATTCTACTCCAGTATTGTTATTTCTGTGTTATCTGCATGTTTCCAAAGTGCACATCTAGGATGAGATTTAGCTTACCTTAACTCATTTAGAAGATGCATGTATTTAGCTGGTTATTTAACTCTTTTGCTGTCAGCTGAAGAGAAAAAGCCCCAAACCACTCTAGAGAGTAATTCTGCCCTGGTTTTGGGAAGCAGTAAATCGATAAAATTTTAAAACAGTATTTATAAATTTTTTTTGCTGCAAGAAAAAAATTTTTAGAGCCATGCCATCACCTCTGATGGCTTTTTTCCCCCACAAATTTGCACTAAAACCAACTTTGCTGGGAGTAGATAATAACAAATATGCTGACAAATTCTTCATTTGAATATCTTTCAAAACCTAAAATGTTACATTTTCGTTGGCAATCCAATCTAAGTTAGTGAATGCATGGAATATTTTTATGTCAGATGCTTGTGTTAGTCAATCTTACATATTTGTCTTTTTGATCCAAATTAGTTCAGAATCTTTCACATTCAAAGCACATTACAAACATTAAATCTCTCTATCCTTAGTCCTGCCTCTTGAATGGTGACTTTTTAAATATGAGAAGAGTCTTTTTGTCTTTTTATCTGCATAATTCTATGTTTGCTTTCCTTAATCTCTAAAAAACATTGAATTATCTGGTAAAAGTTAGACCAACTTCTAACCCAGTTTGAAATCTCTGTTATTGGTAATGATTTATACTGTTACAGCAAAGACTATTTAGGAAATACACGTACCAGTTTACTTCCCGCAATCACTGCAAACCTTGTGGAGTTAGACTGGAAACAGATGATATGCTCCCCAGAGATGTAGGACGTAAAAGTAAAGGTCCCTTGTGACCCATATAGTTTTGACAATAATACCTGCAATTTAGATATTTGCATTGGGTTTGTAATTTATAACTACCAATAAAAAATAAAAAAAAACAATATTGTGAATTGAATGCAAAAAGGAATCAGTTAAGCTGCTGAGAACATCAAATTTATCCACATTTCAGAACACATTTAGAGAAAATTATACAATCTTAGCTCACAGTGAACATTAAAATATTAAAGAATTTTGCAATGTACAAAAGCCAATGCTCTCTAAAGCATTCAAAGTCTGCAAACTGACACCTTGCCTAGGTGGGGAAATAAGTTGTCCACTGCTGGAAAAGCTCAGACCTCAGGCGGCTGCTCTGCCTCAGGGCTGCGAGCAGCCTTGGTGAACTTGACTTTGGGTTTTGTTTATCATCAACACTCCTTTCTGCTGCTCAAGTGGATTCTGTACCATCTTACTTTCATTAGTGAATTTTGGGGTTTGATTTTTTATTTAACTTTTTTTCTCAGTTGTCACTAATTCTTCTTATTGACACTGTTTCCCAAATCTGGTAGTAATTAAAAAATTGTCCTTACACATATTTATCAACTATTGTAATTATCTTTCAGCATCAAAATGCTAAACTAGCTGGTGGACTGTAGATTTACTTCTTCAGAAGTGTCTCTTATTTTTAGATAGTGCTGCCTGCCAGTGCCAGAAGTCAAGTCATAAATCATAGAGAAATATTCATAAAGCATTTTTACCTCACCAGTAGGGCTTGTGACTGTCACAAACATTCCCAAACCAGGAGCAGATTCAAGAAAGTCACGCATATGTAAATCCCAGCGTTGTACTTTGTAATTCCCTGAATAAAAACAGAGATAAATCTGTTAAGTAAAATCTAGCTTAACATTAAACATCATTTATCAGGAAAAATAGAAATATGTATGTATTTAATGTGTTTATGATTAGTATTGTTCAGGGGTACTTCATAACAGAGTGAAATGCAATAAAATTTTACTACAGTAGAAAATGTTCTAAAGTACTACAAAAAAGGGTTAATTAACAAGAAAAACTTCCTAATTACTCCTAATGCTCTGGGAAGATTAGCCTCTAGAAGGCACACTGAGACCTCCAAAAGCATTATGTGCTTTACTCAAATTACATTTTATGGATTGTCTTTCACTCTTATCATATTATTTTTAAAAAAAGATTCATTTGTATTATTTTTTACTATCCCCTTGAAATCTTACATTTACAGTCTTGTAGATTAATTTAATGTGCTTCTTGTATCAGAGGAGAAATTAAGCTTCAGTGCATCATGAATTGTCTTTTTTCAGACCAGCACTTATCAAAAAAGTAACTCTCCCATTCATATGGGGAAAACCATGTTACAGAAATCCTGATATGAATGAGTACATCAGTCAGAACATACATGGAAGCAGCAATTCCACAGCTGTAGAATTAAAAAACATTCTTTTTCTCTGTTTAGTCAGTAAAGCACTCTGAAAACCTGCTTTTCTTTGTGTGATGTATACACACAATGTTTGAGGACTTTAAACCTAATCCCTGCTGCAGGGAGTTATTTTCAGAGTGCCTTTTTCTGGTTTTTACCATATTCATCAGTCACAGAAATTGCTCTTACATTCCCAGTTGTCTTTGTTATTGCCTGGGTTAGATCATCATAGAGCATTGACAGGTACCTACCAACTACCAAGGTGTCGCTGGGAATATCTTCAATTATGCATTTCTCTTCTCTTTCTCCAATGTGAAAATACAAAGCGAGTGCAAAAGAAATCCAAAAGTTCATAAGAAATGCTATTAATTTGCTTTTCATGTTTTTTATATATCCCTGCCTGTACTGCTTTTGAAGATAGTTACGTACAAATGCCTGTAGTCCTGTGGTTGTTCCTTGTTTGCTGCTTATCAGAGTATTTTTTGAGAGAAAAAAACCTGTGAGAAAAGGCAGCTGGTGGTTGCACATTTATAAATAACTACAGCATGTTCTGGAGAATGAGATAACATGGAAAAGACACCTTTAAAATTCTTTCTTCTTTCCCAGCATCTAGATTAAAATTTATTTTATACACTTAGAAGAGCATGAAACTGAAAGGGCCTCTCAGGTGCTTGAGATCAGTTCCCTAGATTATTACCTCTTTCCATAAACTGCTATATTTTCAACTTAAATTAAGTTATTTCCCATCAATTCTGGGTGATTATTCCAGAGCTTCACCCCTCCTTTATTAAGCAAATTTTTAATTTCTATCCTAAATCATTGTACAAATGTAGGCACCTGATTAAAACCCAGAGGCACTACATAAGAGAACTCTAAAGAAGTCTAAAGAACTTGAATAAGTTCTTGAATAATAAATAATCCATTAAATAATCAAATACAATTAATGAATATGATATTTCAGGGAAAAATAAAATCATTAACATTTTCAGAATAAGATTTTTAATATAGGAATGACTATTTCTTAGATACTTCCTAATACCGTCTCTGAAGAAAGTTATAGTATAAATCAAACAGTGATTGAGGTTCTTATTTTTATTCTTTGTTCTAATATAGACCAATGTGTATGTCTGATGACAAACTCATTTATCACTCAAATATTCCTTGTCCTGTGAATGGAGATCACTCTGTCTGAAAGGTGGGCCTGAATGGTCATTTCCAGCAGGGAGGACCCACCTCTGGGATCATTTCCCATCGGGAAGACCCATCTTTCCTCATAAAATTTATGTTATCCCAATTGCACAAGAGCACATATTTTTCTTGTGTCAAAGAAGAAGCCCTTCATCTTCAATATCTGTAACCTAAATAAAAATTTGGGGATAAACTCCTACTGGATTATTTCACATCTGCAGAAGGAGGACTGATTCATTTTATTACTCTTCACTACACCTGCCATCTATGAAGTTGTCTCAATAAAGGAATGTCTGTGTAACACTGGCACAGGCTTTGGACCATTCTGGGTCCACTTCATTTCACAGCATGGAGTATCTTCATGGAAGTTTTAGCACAAGTAATAGTTCACATCCAAAAATCACCCATCAGCATCCCCATATTGAATGGCTGTCAGGCAAAGAGAACTGATTCCTTACACATTACTGGTTTGACTCCATATGGCTAAGGATAGAGGGATAAAAATGCATCTCATGGCTGTTGAATACTTAGGAATGTCAAGGGGGATGTTAGAACTCCTTTACTACTTCAGCACTTATCCATCAGAAATAATTTTAGATTATACAGGATCCCATCATAATACTGGACTTTTGCCCCTCTACCACAGGAGATGTTGACTGTCATGCACCTGCATAAATTCCCATGGCATACTCATACCTGCAGGAAATATTGGCTTGTCTGTAGGTTGTGAGCTACTTGACCTATCATCTTTTAGCTTTTTGTTGAGCACTTGTGGCTTCCAAAGTTCTGAGTTCCAGTGGTAGAACACAAGATATACAAGGTGACCACTTTATCCTCCCTCTGCCCAGACCCGTTGGAAGAGACACATTTCTTCTGTACTTTTGGCTAGCAAATGCTGGCATAGTAGGGCTGCTGGACTTCAAGCAAACAAAAAATAATTCAGTCTCCAAGTAATCAGGTTGTTGTGCAGCATACTGAGAGCTTTCTTTTCTCTCAGGCATTCAGAGTTCTGTAAATTGTCACGGACAGAACTTCTGCAAACTGCAAAAATCCCATTGAACAACATCTGGCTGATACCAGAATTGCTGTATTGAGTGTTAGATTTATTTATTGGGAGTGTTAAATATTGTCATGGAATAGTCTGAGTTACTTTATTATGTTGGATCATTCATGACAGATCAGTTATTCCCAATGTACTTCAATTACCTGTGACTGGAAATATAATTAAATGAAGCTTTTTGCCTTTTATAGCATCAGATAGTCTCAGATATTTTGTTTTCACACTTATTCCATTATAGGAATTTAATTTTGTGTTGATTATTTTTGTAGGACCACAGTTTAATTGTGGTGACTTTTTTGTTGCGACATTTTACCATTAACCACATCTTTCATTCTGCAAGAACATCTGCCAAGGCATCAAAGCTGATTCTGTCTGTGAGATATTCTTGAAAAGAATTGCCTTTACAAATCCATTTCAAGCGTCTTTCTAAAGTGCTTTCTGAGATTAGCTTAACCCAGGAATTAATTTGCGTATTTCCTTCCCTAAATCTCATGTATTTTGGACCTCAGCATCTTGGTTGCCAACCATCTGTAACATGAGATACAAGGGAAAAGGAAGGAAGAGCTTCTCTGTGTTTCTTCCTTGTCCCAAAATCTTTAAGGGAATTCCAAGGCTGCTGAAGTTACAAAGTCCTAACAATATCTGTGCAGGGATAATGTTCCTCACTAATCAGTTTAATAGATAAATATTATCAGAAATGTGCTCCATCACTAGAATGCATTTCTTTCACTGTATCCACAGTCTTGCCAAGTAATGGCTCCATCCCTGTGGTTTACCAAAGGGAATACCTGGAATTATATTTATGGCCAAGCAATGCACAGGGGCATCCTTAAAGAATATATTTACCAAGGTCTCCTGAATTTACAGATTGCAAAAAACCCATATCCAGGTAACTGGCTGGATAGGAAACTTCTGTTTTTGAAGGAAGATGCAGTGAATATTCATGTATGTAAACACCCTAAAATAGTAAAGTTATGTATCACTGACTGGACAGTTCTGAGGTGTGCTGGTTACATATTCTCTTTCTACTCCTTGTCCTTTTCTCATCCTTTCTCCTTCAGTGTCCTTTGGAAAACTTTTGTCTCCAGGAGTTTGGGACTCCTCCGCTCAAATCAAATCCTGTAGGACTAAAATCCCAGTTTCAGATCATGTATGTTAATACAAATGCAGGTGTTCTTTTACTGGGTCTGGGCCTTTATTTATTCCAGGCATGTGAAGAAGGAAAAATGAAGTGTTTAGAGAATTTCCAGGAAAGTACCTCAAAGGATACCATGTGGGTTTTGAGTTTGTTTTTCCTAAGGCATAATTTAGAATTGCATCTGATATCTGTCCCAAAAACTTTATTGAGCTTAATTTGTCTCTTGACTGCCAATTTGAAATAGGCTCCTGCACTCTGAAAATATTTAAATATATACTGCAATATATTCTTATGTTTTCTGATATGATGATAAATGTGTAAACAGGAAGTAAATAAGTGTAACAGAAAACACAGAATTGTTAAAGCAAATATAAAAAGAAGAAAGGAAAATACTAACAATTAACTAAACACAGAATAGTGTACTAACACTACACTACACACATTATAGAGTGGAAATAGGGGGAACTTAAAAAAATAGTAAGTGTGCAATTTTGTAATTGAACAATTTGACTAAGTGAACAATTTTGAACAGACAACAGTGGGAAGCTGAAGAATGAAGAAGCAGAAATTCCTACACTTAGTTCTAACAATTGTGTATTTGTCAGCATTTGCAGGACCAATGAAGTCTAGTCTGGTAAAAGTTTCAGATTTATTTGTATCTTTGCAAGATATCTCTCCTGGAAAAAGAAATACAGAGAATTGTTTAAATGTTTCAGCTCTATGGAAAATACAGTGTGCTCTTTTAAGGACAAGAGAAATTATTTTGTATTTGGCATATTCTGGAAAACAACAAATCAACTCTCCTGTTCAATACCTGTGCTGTATATTTGTAAAATTGCAGTGTGCAGTAAAAGTTTTGTGAGCTGACTTTAAACTTATTCTGTTGAATAAGTATTATTCCAAAATTCTTTTCCTAGTTGGTAGCCACAGCTCTTCATAAGATGTGTTATATTAATTTTATAAGTTATTTGAGCATTAAAACTTGCAGTCAGGAACAGTTTCTGACATGTGTTTTGTTAGAGTTGTGCATACCTTAATTTTAGGTAATATATACACAAATAGCAGCAAACACATATAAAGAAACATGGACACATTTAGTGCATATGTAAGGTTAATGATATAATTTATGTTATAGTCAACAGTGTTAACTTTGAGATTAAAGTTGTCTAATGAGGGACACACACCAACAATCAGTTTTTGAATCTCAGCTAACACTTTTAATTCAGCTCAGATGTTTTCTACGACTATCCACACTTCACTTTTTTTCTAGTAATTTTGTTGGCTGAGTGTCCTCATGGCAGTTATTCTTCTCTCTTTTGAGAAAGAAAAATAAAAAGACATTTTCATATATTCAAAAGTCTCAAGACAAATTTACTCAGTTCTGTTATTGTCTTAACCACACTGCAAACATCTGGTCACTCTGACTTTTGTAAGTAGTTTCTGAGGAAATGCACATTAAGCAAGGTTAGAAAGATGACAAAAATGCCAATAAATTATAAAAACATAATTTAGAAGAAAAACCATTTTCTAGGTATAAATAGGTGTAGATAAACAAATTACAATATTTAAGGAGGTTATTAGTTTAGACTTTATGATTGAAAGATTTTTACTGTGAAGTAAAAATGTGAAGTACGATCTTTCCAAATGTCTTCTTTTCTGCCACTAGAGGGTACTCCAAGAACTTACAGTGTATTTGGAGGAAGGATTTATTTGGGGGTTTTTGTTCTTTAAATTATCCAATACTGTTGTCCTACTAAACCTTAGGAATTTAACCCCCAAAATCTTGATATTAAATAAAAACTTTCAAAACCACTCTAATGCAGCTTTTCAACAAAATAGTGCAGTGTATCCAAATTATAAAGAACATTGATTGACATGTAGTTTAGATTTAAATGTATCCTACTTTTAAATTATCTTAATTATTATCTTTTCTTTATTTCAGACACAATTTTCTGGTTCACATCCTGTTTCTTCATCCAGGTTTGGACAAGGCATTCCATTATTGGCAGGCTGAAGAAGTACAAAACGAGTTCTGATCTTGGTCCCTGTTTCTCTGCAGACCCCTCTGCAGAGCCCCCAGGAGGACCATTGTGAAACCTCACAGTCCAGGGGAGTTTCTGCAACACACACAGCAAAGAGGGAACTTTACATCAAGTTGTATTGAGTAAAATACACAGTTGGAAAAGCATTAAGGAATGATCATCAAACACCATCCTTTCTGATACAAAATACATGTGATATCCATCAAATCAGTGTGCTGTCTCATAAATTAAAAAAAAAAATCTGTTTTCAGCTCCTAAACTCATTGGTATTATTGTTATGTCAGTCTAGAGCCTGTCTGAGGTTTTATATCCATTCTGAAGCATATTATGTCTTGAAAATACAGAATCCCTTAAAAGAAAACTATGCTTAAAATGACTGTACTCAAAAGATTGAATTAGAAAATATTTACTGTCAATTTTTACAACTCATTTTCCTTTTCATGACTAACTAAAACATTGAGATTAAAGCTTTTCTCTGGTTTATTTAAGTGTATTTATATTTCTTTGCAGACAGATATTATTCCTCGAGTTGTTCATATTGAACTCCATTTTAATTTTGTTCCAATTTGCTTTGGAAATAAAGTCCTATTTTTTATCATTAAATCATCTTGCTATTTTTTGGTGTGTACACTTCTCTTCCCTTTGCCAGTAAAGATATTCTGTCACTATGAAGCTTTCTAATGCTGAAAGGATTTCAATATAATTTTCATTCAGTGCAAGAAAAGAAGTTGCAGAACTCTGTAAGTTACAGAAACTCTGAAGTACTATCCATAACGTATTCTTCTATCTAGAGTAAAGATCATAAACAGTAGGTGAATATTCCTTAGCAGGTTAAATTAAAATACTGCTTGTCACAGGAAGTGGCATAAAAACTGCCTGTTACAGCATTTGTGGGTAAAAGAGGTGTGCACAAGCCCATCTTTAAATGCCACAGTAAACGTGTGACACCTGGTATAAATTTCTGGCATTACAGTGAACTCACCACTTCTGCTGTCATCACTCATTCCTAGGTTTCTAGAGGGAATGAGGGACACTGCTTGACCTCTGGTAATTAAATCTCCCCTTTTAATTCCAGAGTAAATTTTTAAAGAGAGTGATTTACTGGTTCATATACAAGAAAGTAGAGATTTGTGATTAAAAATTATTTTTGAAATACTGTACTTTAAAGGCAATTTTGAATTTATATCATGAATAGTGCCAATTATTCCTTTCAAATCTTATGGGAAGGATACATAACTGTAAATGAGATGTGTAACACCCACTTTGCATATGTATTGTTTACTAATAGCAATACATTAAACCACTATAAGTTGATAAGTACATTTATTAAATTACAAATAACACATTAACTGAGCAGAGAATGAGACATATTTTAGTGATTGTAAGGTGACCAGCACAGTGCTAGAGACATGTCATCTCCAGACTTTCTGGAGAAAGCTTCTGGAACATGGCAGCTCTTTGGGGAATACATTGGTCCCATGGAGCAAATATTTTGTTAACAATATATGTATTTTGATTCAGAGATTTGAAAATCACCCTTATGATTGACTTGAGTCAGTAGTTTGCATGTCTTCCTATCTATTCAAGATTATTAGCTAACATTTTTGAAAAAATGAAAATTAGTCAAAACTTTATTTTTGTTATCAGGATTTATGTTTCTATTGAAAATAGGTCCAAATCAATCGAATTATATAAATTTTATTGCACATAACTGCCAAGCTCTGACCCAGAAAGAGACAACAATAATGGTTCTTGGCTTCATTGTCATGTAAACCTTAAGGATGAATATTTACTTCAAAGTTGCAAAGAGTTTGGGAGTGCTGATTCTGATTGAGTGTCATTTGTTTCTTATAAAATTCACTGAGCTACGCTGATACAAAGGCTTGGGTAGCTCTTACTCTGGATATAGCCCAGTCCTTTGAACCACAGCTGAAATATGCAATCCCTTACTTATTGTTTCAGGAATTCTCTTTCATGTCGACTGGCTAGTTTTATTTCCCATTTGTGAGTCTGGAACTATTCCTGTGCAGATAGGAGAATATTCTGCCTGATCACCTGTTTCATCCACATCACCTGCCAGATTTCCACATACTTCTGAGTGAGTGGAAATCACAGAAATGAGAACATCCACTTATCACTTACCTGAGACAGTGTCTATTATTTCATTGCTTTTAGCTGGAAGATTAATAAAAGGTGCAGAAAGACCTAGCTGGGTTTTCTTTATTTTCACCATTGTTACTTGAGCAATTGGTGGCAAAATTTTCAGTTTGGGATAATAAAATGAGTTTGCTGGGTGACTTGGAGAGGAACAAGTGATCTGTAAAATAAAAAGGGGAATATTAAAAAAACTAAGAAGATAACTGTACAATCATATTTGTAAATCATGCTAATACTTTTTGGCAAATAATTTGCATACAACCAATTTCTATGAGCACGTAGTTCACATAACTATGCTGGTCAGCCCAGAATTTTTAATCAGGACAGTTGACTGGATGCAGGACTATGGTAGGAGGTCCTGCAAACACAGTAATGTATGAAAAGATTTGACAGAGGGAACTGGATGTTATTACAAGAAGAATACATGAGTATTAAACAATAAAATTAGGTATGCTATAAGAGCTGCCATATGGATATGAAAGGCCAAATGCTTCTCTCTTCCTTTCCTCATTAGCACAGCATTTGATGCTACAAAAACTCACCTTTAAGAAAGGATTAAGTGAATACTTATAGTATTCAAACCACTTGAATCAAAATCCTTCATTTGCCACCTCTCTTAAATGGCAAAAGCAAAGTATGGGGTGTAGAGAGGATGAAAAGAGCAAAAGAGATTGAAAGCAATGTCACCACAGTGAAGTTCTCTGTTTTCCTTTAGGTCCTTCCTCTCAAATGTAGCAGTTTCAGGTTTCAGCAGTGCTTTCAACTGAAAACTCCTCCTCACAGCTGTATTCACTACTAAGAATTTTCCTGGTTAGATTCACATTTAGTGATGTCAGGACTTTTGCATTTTCATTTTCCTGGCAATTTAAGTATTGTTAAATATCATCTATAAAAATTGTCAGCTTTTCCAGAAAACATAGAGACATTCTCATGAACCATTTACATTTACCTAATAAATTTCAAAGCTAGAGAAGATAAACAAAAGCAGTAGGTTTATCAGCTGTGTAATAAATCCATATATAGAGAGCATCAGCACTCTCAAATACTGCAATCAGTTTCAGTATTTTAGACTAGTTATCTTTTAAAGGGAAGACTCAAAACATAGCAGTATGAAGTGCTTAACTATGTCCATGCACCTACCTCTGTAACTGTGTCCTGTGGAATAGTGGCAAAGTTTGGGGAGGAAAATGTGAATCCACTGTCAGTTCCAGCATCATATGGAAATAGATCCACTGATACTTCATCCATCCAGTGGTCTCCTTCACAGAGATTTAGGCTGTCAATGCCCACAAACCAGTCAGGGCTGGGAACAATTCGTACAACAAACGAGACCTAATGAAACAAAATGATCCATCAGGATTGCATCACTTGCTTTGGAATGCTTCAGTCCTGCTTTTAGTAATTTTCACTCAAAGTTTTTGAAATAATGTCATTTTGCTCTTCTACTTTATAGAAGCTGTACAGTGCTCCCTGCAATGTGACATGCTTTTTAGTAATTCTTTTTCATGATGTTGTTTCTACAAGTGAGAACTCAAATATTTAATTTTGGTTGCTGGTAACATAAAATAAACTTTTGAAATGACTATGTACATTTACTTACTAAGGGGTGTCTTGCATGCGCTTCTAATTCAGTTGAGGTTTGTCCTGTACCACTGGAAATTGCAGGAGCAGAGAAGATTCCATGTACACTCTGAATTTTCTCTCCAGCTTCTTCTATTTCTTTCATTAATGCCCATGCTTCACCCTTTTCAGCAAAATCACGTACACCATTGCTGGCATATTCATTTTTTTTCCACATGCTGTAGTCAGAACTATGAGTAACACCTATTTGAGTGAATACATGGCATGACATAAAAGTCTGATTTAGAATGTCCCTATTTCTTCATTTTCTCTGTTTTATTTCTGAGGTTAAAAAAAAAGTGTATAAAATTGAGTGAACACTAAAACATTTGGCTTATCACTGCTTCTTTCAGCTGCAGCCAACTGAAAACAGAAGTCAATTGAAAACAGTTGGAGATTTTTGAGAACATTGTGGATACTTCAATATCTGCATTTCATTCTTATTAACTTTGGCTTTTCTTTCTCCTTTTTCATTACTTATCTTGCATAACTATTAAGGAAAAAGAGACCACAGAGGTCAAGAGGCTTATCTGCTCTTAGTACTGTGCATACATCACGTACCTAGCAAGGATGACCACTGTGCTGGGGGCCTGTAGAGTGGATACTGCTTAGGGAAAGCAGTCTGACTCCATTTCCCTATGAAGATTATTCTGTACTTAGCAAGTTCCTCTGCTGTGCAAAGAGCATCCTCCCCCACAGGCAGGCTGCTGGCATAACCCAGTATTGTTACAAGAACTGTCCAGATAACTTTACAGGACCAGTAGACAAACATCAGGTTTTCCATTCCCTTCCACACGAAAAGAAAGAAAAAAAGTGTTAGCCATATTAGTCACTCTAAACTCAAAAATTAATAACAGTTACCTAATAAAATCTAATGTGGCATAAGTTATAGCCAAAGAGAAGGCAGATATCTGGAACACTAAAAATTGCTATACTTCTGAAAACATTACTATAATGCTTTCAGATTTGTTATTTCCTTGGTATATACTACAAATCTGTAACTTTACCTGGGACAAGTGTTTCTAATAAAAATGAAAATAAAAATATCTTATCCTTGTCCATAGTACTACCTCAGAGAAAAATCTGTTTCTGATTTTCTTTTGAAATCTGATTAGAGTCACATCTTGATTTAATTAGAGTAGCAACTGTTTCTGTGGAAAACATTAGTGGTATATTTATTCTTCTAAAGATTAAATTGCGGGTTACTTTGCCAAAAGAAATGATTTATTTTAAATTTGTATTCTACAAAGGCTGTTTTATAGCATAACATTTAAAGTCAAATAGATTTCATATTTATATAAATTACTTTGCTGTCATAATGTGAATTCAAAACATTGTAATTCCTTTAGATTGTTTAAACTACACAGTTTTAGAAAATCAGTATTTTTTTTACAGTTACTGTCATAGGTTGTGCAAATTTTGTTTTTAAATTAACATGGTAATTGCATCAGACTGTTGAACTCCGCCAATTGTTTAAAATAACAGCTTTAAAACTGATTTTTAAATGTCTTTGTCCTTTGAGAAAACTATACAATCTTAAGTAAATCACTAATAATACATTAGTTTGTAAAAATATCTATGAATACTCACTAAATATTCCTCTGGAGCACTGGTAGGGGGAGAGCACCTGCTTTTGCTGGCAGCTCAGTTGGTCTGCAAGAGAAGACAGTAGGAGTCTTGCTATTTATGCCTGAAGAGGGTCCCTTTGGTCCAACAATTATTGCAATCTTTAGGCTTTCCAGGTTTGCAAAAATCGTGCCATCTTCTTGTTTGCAATCCCTGCTGGATGGACTGGCAGAGGTTTCCTGTCTGTCAGCTGGTTCAGATTCCTTATCAGAAGACTGAGATGCCGAAAATACAAAATGCTTTTTAAAAATACCTTGGATTCTTAGTAACAGTTTGAGTTTTCTGGTGCCTTTGCAGTTCTTTGCTCTTATTAATGCCTCCAAGCTATACAAATGAACTGATTCCAACACTGAAATAGTTCTAGTGAATACTCTTTAAATGAGAAACATGTTTTCTTGTAAGTTTTATTGTCTGACAGATGCTCCTTCCAAACATTTACAGAGAGCTTGCTCACTCTCACACACCATATGTATGTGTTCAAATAAAAGGGGTGAGGCAGCTAAAAATGTCAAGAGGAAAAAAAAGTTACATTTCATAATTGCACATACTCACACAGACTGTGTCGCCTGCAAATATGAATTAATTTAAAGTAGTACAGTGTATATTTTTGTGTGTACAGTACTGTATGCTGGATGGTGAAAGGGCTCTGTAACATTGTGGTTTCTTCGGAAAGAGTGGTTTTGGGAAGCTTGGAGATTTTTCTTAGCTGTCTTCAGAGTAAAAAACCCAAATAAAAATCTCATTATTACAGTTAGATCATATCCTCTATAGACAGTGCATATACCTACATCATTAAAAACTTTTAAATTGTTTATGAAAAAATAAGCATCATAGAGTGACCCAATTAAAAAAATAATGTTTAATCTTTATTTAAGTTATTTTCCCAGCCATCTTTCAAATAAGGGAAAACAGAGGACTTTGTGCCAAACCTGTAATGTTAACAAATGCTATTGTGGCTAATCAGCAATTGAAAATTTTAGAGTGAACCATGAAAATAATATTTCATAGAGTTTTCTTTAGAAATTGTGAGGAATGTCACTTAAGTACTTCCCCAGGTCTCGAACATGATGGTGCAGCATATGAGAAAAGACCCAAACAAACCCAGTTATTTTCCAGATGCAGCTCCCAGGGCATCACAGGTTAAGCACACACCACACAGCTCTAGTGACACACTCTTGTCCACCAAACAACATGTCTGAGCTTTGTGGCACTTTAACTGGAAACTTCCCTCCCACCCCGTGGTAAATCCAAGCCAGGAGATGAATAAACTGGGATGTCTGGATGGAATTTCTATCAATTATTCTGCTGACAACATGGAATCTATTGCAGGTTTCAGCATAGATGGCTACAGCACCTATAGCCACAATTCTTCTGTGTCTGGGTAGATGTGGGAATCCTGTAGCAAGTTAAGGCATCTAGGCATGGACATGCCCTTTATTTTCAATGTCTCTTCCTCCATCCTATGTTAAATGGCATGTTTTCCATACTTGGTTTCTCTTCCAGGAGCTAGACTCCACTAAGAAAAAGAGCACAGAGCCTTCATAGGTACTTTTGTACACGTCCTTTGAGTATTTGTTGAAGAATGATACTTGAATTACATCCAGCTCACTCCCTTCTATGCACAGAATTCCAGATCCACAGGTTTCTTAGAGATTTTAATTTAATGACATCCAGTCCATGCAGTCTGCTAGAACTACACAAATTTCCCACAAATTTGAAAGTATATTGCTAAGTGTATTATTAAAACTATTCAAGGCTTGCTATTTATTATTAAATAGCCTTATACTTCAGTAGGTTTTGTTGTCTGTCATCACAATTACTGAGTCAGTGAACTTCACATACTGAAACCTACTGTGGCACTGCCAGGACAACACAAAATGAGAACAAAGCAACTAGCTCTGGGTCTGGCACAGAAATATTTAATTTATCAGAATAGCCTCTTCCTTCCAAAGATAAATTGCTGGCAAAAGGCACATCACAGACTAGATTATTCTGGTTCCATGACTACATATTGTGAATGTACCCAGGAATGGGACAATGCATGCAGGCTGCAGAACTTGGCACTGGACCTTTCCCTGTTTACAATGAGGGTTTTGCTATGACAGATTTCTCATGATTAAGTTCTTCAGGACCTAGAGCCTCATTCTTATCCTTGTTGAATTCATAATGAAATCATTGGGAAAAACACTGTTAATTTATTTAATTATCTTGTCTCCCTACCCCCCACCCCCTAAGGCTGAGTGAAGAGAGGAAAAAAAAGAAGGAAAAAACATGCAGAGTAATGTTGTCAGAAAATCCTAACTTGAAGACTCACTGTCCTATTTTTTAAATAGAAACTGTGCTAAGCATAATCAGTCTCTGACATTGTGAAGGACATCAAAACACCAAATGTGTCTCATAGATGGGAAGGAAAACAAAGAACAAAAAAAAGAAAATTTCCACTCAATGGATTACTTTCATGGCTGGGAACCACAGATGAAAAATTTCTGTGGGCCAGCAGTAGGAGAAAAAAATGCTGTGGGATCATAACCTATGCTTGCATTCCTTCTTCAGTTTTTATGTCCCATTAGGAATATGCTGAGAACTCATGGAAAGCTGGAAAAAGAGTTTCCCTTTAGTGAAAAAAAAGCCTGTATTATAAATGTGTTTTTTCTTTTTCAACAAAATATCTATTTTTCTTCAAGTTTGTGTCTCTTCTGGTACACCTATTTTCTATCCATATATGTACCTCTACAGACCCTGAATGCTGGAGGCATTAGTCATACAAAACTTGTTTTATTTAAGCCTCAGTGCCAAAGTGTGCCTTGGGTTAAATTTTGCTTGCAGAAGTATGCAACTTCTGCTGTTTCTTGTCAATATGACATCAGTTTTACAGTTCCTGCAGTCTTTACCCAGATTCAGAGGATGAAAGCTGGAAAGTATAAAACAAAAACGGTGTTCAGATACTTTTGGTTTTTAAGTGTCAGTCATTATGTTGTCCAAAATAATCTGTATTTTTTCTAACCAAAAATAATTAAAGAAATGAGAAACAAAAAAAAACCTACTTAAAAACACAGCAGTATCATCAATTTCATGTTGGCTCTGGAATCATTTACACTGTACTGAAACATTTAAATGAGCAAGTTCAGGCTATCACACAGGAATATAGCACATTAAAGAATGTAAATTCCATTTTGATTAGTCAAGGAATAATTTAGCCCTTTTTCTGGCAAGCAACCAGATTGCCATGATTAGTTATGACTTTTCTATTAAACCATGAGATTGAGAGAAAGGAAAATTTACCAAAATGATTAATCTGAAGGTAGTTTGCCCAGATTTACTCAAAACAGAAGCTCCAAAAATTTTGTGTTTATATTCCTGAGGTATCAACACACATTTCAGTTTTGCTAAAACAATTTCCATTCTGCTGATAAGGAATATATGTGCAACTTCGATATTCACAGGCTGCTTAACATGCTTATGACTAGCTAGAATCTCTTTGTCTACCAAGAAAAACATAACATTGTATTACTTAAGAAGGATTATACAGCTATACTTTCTCTCCTGTGGTTACCATGGAGACACATATAATTATGGACACTCAGCAATGCCAAAGGTTTGCATTCAGTCAAAACCCTTTTAGCTCTAAGTTGTAAAACCTCAAGACCAGAGTAGCAAGCAGCAGAATGTTTGATGATGGAGAAATTGTGGTGTTGGTTTGGGAGCTTTTACAAAAGCAAGCATTTACATAGGAGCTGTAAATGCAAAGGTTTAAGAGAACTGAACACTGGCTATGGAGAACAGGGCAAAACTACAGCAGCAAAATTAAAATAATAAAAATTAATTCTCATTTTGTGAAAAATATGGATTGCATGTTCCAGCAAGTCCAATCCTATTATCTTTCAATTCATTTCTAAAGTGAAATGAGCTTGTGCTATTAACATTTGCACTTCTTGTTTGCTGTTGAATTTCCACTTCCAATTTCCAAAAAAGATTTAAACCCTATAAAGCTACTTTTCAAGGTGTTGACCTTCTAAGACCAATTTAATTTGGCTTTCTTTGACTTGTAGAAATGTCAGTCCTCTATCTCTGTGCAAATATTCTAGAAGGCCACCAAATTATATTTCTAAAGTAGCCACCATCAATGCCACTCTTTGCTTATATTATGTCCTGCTTCACAGTCAATTTTGTTGATTTATCTTGTATTTTTTTCAAAGATCTTAAATCTACTGAATGATAGCTGTGGAGTTATTAGAGTTACATCTTTAATTCATATGAATAATGGGGTACTGAATAAAATGAATTGGTCATTTCTGGGAACTCATCCATACATCAGTTTGCACATAGCTCTAGTTCAGGAAAAGATCCATTAATTGCCACCACAGCACAGTATCTTTTTCCCACCCCAAGACTTGTAAGGAGTCAGTGCAGAATAAGGGTTGCATTGGAGGGAGGAGTTGTATCCACTGCCAGAGTGGCACCACATTTTTGGGACCAAGGTGTAATTATTTACCTCCTGCCATGGAAATTGTATAGGAAAATCAGTAAAATCTCCTGCTCACATGTATAATTCTGTCATCATTCCTTAGCTTGGTTATGAATAGGATCTAATCACACTAAGAAAAACTAGGAATTTCCAATTTAATGACAGCTGATATATAATAGGTTATGTCATTCAAGGGCATTAGAATATCTTATAGTAGTGAATGCGAGCATTTACAGTGTTGCATTCAGCATTCATTAGACCTCATCTAGAGTGTTTTATCCAGTTTTCTGACCTCACCTAACCTCCAAACAAGACAGATATTGATAAACTTCAGTCAGCTCACAGGAAATTTTATTCAGTCCGGAGAAGAGAAGGTGATCAAGGCAGCCTGATGGTAGCCTCCCAGTGCCTCTAAGGAGGTCATCAGGATCACAGAATCACAGAGTCACTGGGTTGGAATAGACCTTTAAGATCATTGAGTCAAACCCATGCCCTAACAACTCAACTAAACCATTTAGTGAGTGCCACATCCAATCTTTTTAAAAACATCCAGGATTGGTGATTCCACCATCTCACTGGGTAGACAATTCCAGTACTTTATCACTCTTTCAGTAAAAACTTTTTTCCATCTCACCTGAATTTCCCTTGGCACAGTCTAAGACTGTGTCCTCTTGTCCTGTCAGTCACTGCCTGGATGCTTCACAGTGGTGGACATTGGGAAGCTAAGGGACAATGGGCATTAATTGAGGCAAGAGAGGTTCAAACTGGATGTAAGGAAAAATGTTTTCACCATCATAACATCAAGCAGTCAAGTGGTGGAGCAGCTGGTCCAAGGATGCAAGGCAGTCTCCCTCCTTGGGGGCTTTAAGGTGAGACAGGACAAAGCCATGAGCAGCCTGATCAAATCTCAAAGCTGACCCTGCTTTGAGCAGGAGATTGGATGAGACACCTCAGAAGTCCATTATAACCGGAACTATCCCATGATCTTACATTATGAAGAAAATTTGTTTCTGATATTACCTCAATGCTTCAGTTAGTGGCAAGAAATTCTCACCTGTCTAATAATTTCAAAGGTTCTCTCCACATATGAGATTTATTTTTCCTAATAAAGGGAATGTAATTGTAAAACTAAGGTTTGTAAAGGAGGAGGATGTAGGGCTGATGATAGCAATTCTCTACACCATACAATGGAATTCAGTGCAGAATTCCCTGAATTAGAACAAACCAATACTCAATATACTAAAGTTAAATGAGCATGGAGAATAAGGAGAGAATTAATTGACTGAGAGGTGGTATCTTCGCATTTAGAATAAGGATGAAGAAACACAGTTGTGTTTCTTTGGGTTCTGGGGAAAACCCCTTCATATGCACATTGTTCTATGACAGCAGCTTCCACAGAGGTGATGAGGTACTTGTGGAGGGTCTCTGGCTGAAACACAAATATGACTGTGGAACACTAAATGCATGCCAAAGCACAGTTTATTATGGGAAACCTCAAGTCTTTTGTGACCTCCTCACAAAAAGCAACCAGGCTGGTTTTTTTCAATCTTTTATAAATAGTGTGAAACCAATTCATATCAAATGGATGTTCTTAATTAACAATCCTCCTATCATTATGTTGCCAACCATCCTCATGTAAACCCTTTGGGCTGGGAGGTTATCATAGATACATTGTGCTGCATATAGAAATACTTGGGTTTTTTACTTGTCTATACATATGCCCCAATGCACAGAAAAAACTTTCAAAAGAATTACCAACTCTGACAGCAGAAAAGAAGTAGCTTACAGGGCATACATACCCAAGAGCACAAAAAGTATTAAAAGTATTGCAGAGCAGAAGAAGCAAGACTATTAAATGTAAGACATTATTCTTTCTGACCACAGGCCAATATCACTTGTCTACAACCAAAAACTTGCTCTTCCCCAGAAATATTGAACGAAATAAAATGTTCTATTTGCCCTTCAGTTCTCAACAAAACTCAGGGGAATGCAAACTGTAAGAACAAATATTTTCTAAATCAGTATTTTTGCCAGCATTGAAGAAAGTGAAATTATATTTAAAAAAAAAAAAGAGTTTGCTGTTTTGAAACTCAAGAAGCATCTGGTTAAATGATGGGTTATATGATTTCTTGCAATTTTTACTGCTGTTTCAAATCTCTGCATTATTAATAATTCAGATTGCCTGAGTGTGAATTTTATTTATCAATTATTGCCAGGAAAAATGTACTTTACAACAAGATGATAAGTTTAAGTTTTCTCCATTGTATTCTGCCTTAACTACAAATTAGTGATAAATTGATATCAATTTATATCTCAGGAAGTTTTGCTGCTCATTTACTTCTTTTGCTTCTAAAACTAAATCAGTGTCAAGCACTATTCTAGGACCCACAGTATTGCTAGAAATGCTTGAATGGATTTTTAATTCTGAAGCACTGGTATAAATATGAATTAGCATCAATAGAAACACTCTACAATTATGTCAATGTGAACATAATCTGAATCTGACCTATTCTTTTAAAAGATGTAAAGCTCATATTGTAATTCCTTTTGTCAACAGAAAAGTCATTGCCCAGATCACATTTTAATTAACCACCCTGAATTCCCTTTGCAGATTCAATTAAGGAAAGATATTATTCTTCACTTCTTGTCCTAAGCTGTCCTTCAAAGTGACAGTGCAGTTTGCTGATATATTATCAGCTATGGATTCTAAGGAACTGTTCTAGGAGTTGTTTGGACAACATTTCATAATTATGAATAAAATGCATGATTAGAAAAAAGGGGGAAAATACATTAAAATGTTACAGTTACCCTTAAAACTAAGGGTAAATAAAGAACTGGGGAAGGACTTCAGTAATCATCTTCATACTTTTCTTTCCTAGTCCCCACATTTAGTTTTCTATATGTGCAGTAATAGCCCTATACAACACTTTTGACATTCCTGTCTCTAGAATTGCTGAAATAGAAAAAGGCAGAAGAATCAAAACCAGAAATCTAAAAGCATTGATTTACTCAGCTAAATATCGGGCCCAATACTCTGTAACGAGTGACGCATATTCCATTCAACGCATATTCAGTTAATATAGATCAATTTATTTTCTAGAATTGTAGAAACACCTCTGAAGTTCTCTTGTGCAGGCTCTTATTCCAAGCAGGGCTGTCTCCTAACTGGGGCAGGCCAGCTGTGCCTGTGTTTGGCCGGGTCAGGGCTTTGCAGCTCATGGGAAGCACCAAGGGTGGAGATTGCCACCGCCTCTCTGGGTAACCAGCTCCAGTGCCCACCACATCCCACGCTGAGTGTTCCTCCTTGGCAGGCTGAACCTCCCAAGGTGCAGCTATAGCTGTTCTCACCCCCTACATCATCTGCCAGTACTGAGTCCTTGCTTGCCTTGTTGGCTACTCCATTGAGTAAATGTCAGAAATTTGCCAACAACACCCTGTTTCATCAAGTGTAATATGTTTCTAGCACACTGTAGTTATGATATAAAGAAAAGGCTTTTACCTTTTTTAAAGTGGATCCTTTTTCCCAAAGTCCTGAATTCTGTCTCTGTGATTTCTTTCAACCAGACTTTGATAGTTACCAATCCTCTGTTTAACATATTTCTTTTCTGTCACATCTCCTCATTTTCATGTTCACTACTTTGAAGACTTTGATCATCCCCAGAAAAAAAACACAGATATTTTTCTTTTAATCCCAGTGTTACAAGAACTGATATAAATACAAGCAGTCATTTCATTGCATCTGCAGGCAAGTAGATCTTTCCTGGTTCTTAGTATGAGGTGCTACTTTTACAAATGCTAGCTGCCTGGTTTTTCCCCACAATAATAAAATTTAAAAAAAAAAATTCTCATAACAGTAGTTGGTAAAATCTACTCCAAAATTCATAGTCATTTCTGAAGGCAATGTTATGTTATACACACTTTATGTCACAAATCTCAAACTATTATCACAGGAATCCCATCACGTCACAGTATCAAATTCTTTGTACACTTTGTTGAATACATCAAGTCCTATCACATACAGCAAATCAGGCCCTTGGAATTATACTTGTTGCCAACCATTAATCTCTTACTCCAATCCATTAGCACTTCAGCTAGATAGTGTAATTCAACAGATATAACCAAAGCAAAGTATGGTTAAGATTTGCTCTATAAAGGTGATGTTGACAGGATTTAGGTTTGCTTGTACAAAATATTTGATATTTGGATTTAAAGTCATGATCTGTGACACTAAAATTATACTAAAACAGGAAATCAAGAGGGTTAAAAAACCATAATCATGTATGCTGAGTTTACAGGGAGATCAATATTTTTTGTTGATGGTTTGGTCCTATAGTTCATGCATTTATCATCCTGGATTGCACTAGGATAGCTTGAGGGTATATAGGACAGCAGAGAACTTGGTTAACTGTATGGGAGCCCATACATCCTTGAGTTTGGAATTTTGAACCATGTATTTTGTAGAAAAATTACATTTCAAACAGAATAGAAAGTATACATTGTTTACAGTGTGTATTATATGATAAATGCTTTCTTGGAAAACTGAAATGTTTGAATTCAGCATCTAGAGATAGAAAAGCAGTCAAAAATTGAGGGAAACAAAACCAGCCTCACACACAGCTCTTAAATCTCTTGTACTAGCTAAGACAAATTGTCATCACTAATTAGATCAGCTTCAAGAGATTAAACACCAAGCTTATTTTTCCATGGTGTCTAGTCCATTATAACAGCTATTTGTCTCCTTCTACCAGCAGGACTGGCCAAATAAATTACACCAGCCATAATTTACTAATGTTTCTTTAGTCTTTTCTGAATTAGGAAGTGAGGCCCTCAGTCCCAGAAAGATTATATAAAAACTGTTGCCTTGATGGGGTTTTGATGGGTCTCTGAGGAGGTCTGAACCTTGAGGTAGGACCAATTTTATCTGCAGAATGAACACCCCCAAACCACTAAAGTAATTCTAACTTTGATGTTTTGTTACAGCGCAGACATCCCATTAATAAATACACCAAATGCAGGTTTCATGATGCAATAAACAAAAGTTTGGAAAACAAATCTTCCCCCTGCATTCTATTTCCTTTCAGAATGAGCTCTCCTTCCAGATGCTCTGGAGCCCAGCAGCTTGCACTGCTTCCTGGGTTGCAGCAACCTTCCGAGTCTCCCTGTGGGTCTCTAGGAATGTATCCTCTCCTTGACCTCTGAGGCTTGGCCTGCATCTGCTCCTCTGCAACAAGCAAGACATGTGCTTTGTCAGGAGTCTTTCCATGTGTGTGCAGACATTGTAATCTCCTCCTTTTCCTCCCCACGGTCCACCTGACCCAAACTGCCACAGCCAGGAAAAGTGGAGGCAGCCCTTCTGCTGGTCTGTCACATCCTTTCAAAAAAAGAAGAAGAAAAAAACCCCAACAACCACAAAATGGAGACTAAGACAAGAAAAAAAATCGGTTTTGTCATCTGTCAGGCAAAAAGCAGTCAAAATTGGAGGCAGTCTGCAGTGCTTCCATCCAAACTGCAAAGTCCTTCCTGGTTTTCTGGCTCAGATGTGCATCCTTTTCCCACCTCAAGTAGGACCTGAGGTGAGACCTGGATTTATGAACTCTCCCTAGGCCTTGGTTTCTGGGGAGACAGGCTGTAAATACATGAGTCAGAGTGGTTCAGGCTTCTGCTCATCCTCATCTTTCAGAGTGTGGAGTACACTGTCATAGTCCAGAATAAGGATGATGTGACAATTGGTATTAGGCAGTACAGAAAAGAGCAGATGGATAGATCTTACAAAATAATTAAAATATGCCTACCTCTTGCCTGATCTTTTAGTCACCTCTCACAGCTATTGATTAATTGTCTGTCCAGCTCAAGGCACTGCTACCTGTTGTCATGGCATCTGACTGCCTCCTAAAATAATGAAATACAAGATTGATTCTAATCTGTGCACAGGGAAAACAAAGCATAACTTCAGAAAGTTTCTATTTCAGAAGAACTCAGTGAAAGAGGTGGCTATTACCAAATGTATAGCATTTTGAGGGAATGAAGGAATTTTGAGTTAAAGTTCTCACCTGAAGCAGGAACAATGTCTGGGATGTGCCAGAACAGTCTGTTGGATGTTGAGAGAGAAAATAAACAACAACTAGGAGTTGAACGCTTTTGATAATAAGAATGCCTCTGTCATATAACCATCCCTTATCTTTTTTTGTAAGCTCAAAAGCCTCCATGGTCTCTGTAAGATTTTCAGAACTGTATCAGTAGGGATAATCTGCACAAAACTGTGGTATTCCAAATTCCATTTTCTGTAGTTTATCAGCTTCAACTTTGATTAACATGAGAGACATTACCTCTGCTGGGATTCACCATGCCTGAGCGATACTGGTCCATACCCTACTCCTCACTGCTTCAGGCTTCTGTCTGCTTCTTCTTATCTTATGCACTCAATACACAAAGTAGACACATCATGTCTTTACAGCCTTTCTGGTGGAAAAGCTTTTACCTTGCTCATGTTTCCTTCAGGTACATTGAAATTCTTTCTTAAGTGACCTTTAAAATCCATTCAGACCTAGTATTTTTAATACATTGTAGCAAATATCTTGACAGCCACCAAGTCATTCATGGCCAAAATGTCAAAGATTAATGGATTTTTCTACAGGGAATTTCCATATGTCACATGGATTTTTCACTAAAACCCACCGTGGTGCTGCCATTCTGAAGCCATTGAGAGCATTTAGGATATTTATCAGCTTCTATCAGCCTTTAATGAAACAGATTTCCAACTCCAACTTTTGCTTTTTAACAGCTGTTCATAAACTTCATACATTTCTGAGGGGATAAGGATCTTTTATCCAAAAATAAAATCAAAACTCCACAGGTAGATGTTTCCAGGAGCTGTGGACATGTTCATTTCACTTCCCAGTCTTCCCATTTCTCAAGGGAAATCCAAGACAGAGGCTTCAGAGATCAAACTGAAGAACATAGAATATGTCCCACCTGTTAGTATTCAATAAAGGGAGACAGGATTTCTCTAGAGAAATTACAATAAAAGCATGTGGTAAAAGAACCAAAAAATTATATTTTCTCTTTAAATTTTAAATTTTAGCTTCCAAGATAACAAGTATATAGATCAGCGTACTAGGAAGCTTTTTTTCTTTTTAAGTGGCCTTCTATTTCGAAGATGTCTAGAGATCCTCTTTTCTGCATAGCAGCAGAGGCAATGCAGCTACAAAATCAAACAACTGTGATTAAAAATATATTAATCTTGCCCCCAAGTCTGAAAGCCCTCACAGATTTAAAACTGGAGGGAAAGAGGCCCCATGAGAAAAATTTCTAGGAACTCTTATAAAATTAGCTAATTAAACTGTGACTATTCTCACTAGTTATAAATCAAAACTACAGATATATTTTTTCAAAGTATTTTTTAAGACAGAGTAATGTGGAATTTTAGGTTTGCACCTGGTAAATTACCTACCGAGGTATACTAACAATGTAAATGAAAATACATTATAAGCACAGACATGCTAAAAAGGCAGCCAAGGTATCTGCATACACAATATTGAAAGAAAAGGAGAATAGTATGCTTCTATAAATCTACCTCCTTCAATTTATCCATCAGACTAGAAGAGTGTGATGGGGCATATTAGGATATCACAAATTCTTTTGGCAGTGACATATGGAAAATCTCTAGAAGGAGCTTCATTTTCTGGAGTGAAAAAATACTCTCTTGAGCCATCCAGAGTGTTTGGTAGAAGTCCTGAAGGCTCTAGTTTTCACTGAAACATAAAGGTAAGGAGAGGATGTGGATTAAGACATCTTTTCATTTGGGAACACGCCAAGAAAAGCCTGGAAACTTATTGGGGTTACCTCATAACTGAAGTCCTAGAAAATTAAAAAAAAATGCGTAAATACATAACATTCAGATAAAAAGAAGTATTTTTTATTGTCCTGTAGATTTTTATATTGAGTTACTAATGTCTGACCCTATTCAGTTCATTTGGGTATTTACAATAGCTCTTGTTTACATCCTGCATTTTTAACTCTGATGTAATATTTCAGAGCATGAAAAGGTTATTGTGGTAACAATGAACCTTCCTTCTTTTCCAGCATCCTTTTGCTGACCTCTCTTGAGTAATGCTCATGTGTGTTTATTATTTAAGTATGTCAGCATTACCAAAGCACAAGAAGGGAGGAGATCTGTACAGTTTAGGAAATGCTGCTCATGTGCAGTTGTCAAAAGAACTGCTTGCTAAGGGTTTTTTTTCATATACGGGCATAACATATCATATTTTGGAAAAATTAAAATATTTAAGTTCAAAATATCAGGTTACAGAGCACCTCTCATAAGTCCATGATATTCCTCCAGAATGTGTTAAGAGTGACAAAATTAATTTATTTGAAAGAATGAATGAAGCTCTCAATCATATTTTTTTCTTTGAAATTTTAATCTCCTTTCATCTTATTGCATGAAAGTTTAATTTTGTTTTACTGATATACTTAATAACATTGAAATGATGCATTTCTTCTTCCATTTTCTCATAATATGGAAAATTCATTAAAGTGTGAGAGCAGTGCAGTGGATGGAAAATTATTGCTTTCTCTCATAAACTTGGCCAAGAAATGGAGAATGCTTACTCAAATAATCCCAGAATACAGCAATATTTTCAGACTGGACAGGTGCTAAGTATTTTGTTTTGTTAAGCTGGCTAACCTTCCATAAATCAAGTATATCTCTTCCAAGGTTAGTTTTAACAGTTTCTGTCCAGGTTTTCAGTGAGGTATTCCAAAACAATCATGCCATACTTTTCAGATGATCAAATCTGCTTACTAGTACTAAATTTTCAAGTAAGGACATCAGTATTCTCTACTTTTTCAGAGTGAAATTCCATTACTTTTACACTTCTTAGATTGTTTTGTTTCTAAGAGTCACAGGGTGAGGCTACATCAACATTTTAGCTTGGTTGTCATCTTTTGAAGCAAATTCCCTGATTATTCCCATTTAATAATGCTTTTTTTTTGTATTTACTGACTGATCTTGGATTCCCACACAAACTGAATTTGGGAATGAAAGTGGGTAGGAGGTGCTCTTTGGCAAGCATGAGTAGAACTAGACCAGATATGTGTGACAGCCAGATCCTTCTTACAAACTGTTTCATTTTATTAATTTGCTTATATTGGTCTGTGCTACTTGCACATGTGGACACTGTTTTTAAATGGACTTTGATTTCACAGACCCTCACAAGATGTAGAATCAAATTCGAATAGAATTTAGGCACTTAAAATGTCATTAAAATGTATATAGGACTTAGAGATATGATCATCTTTGGGACTAATGCAAATTTTATTAATTGGTTATCTGCATCTTTAAATGCAAAAGTATCTTCAAAATTCAGAACCTTCTATTTCTGTCATGCACTTCCACTTTCTAAAAATAAGGATAAATAATAATATCCAGTTTGACGGGATCTGATGAGGATAAATACATCAAAAAATTGTGAGCTGCTCAAATTATGGAATGAGAGGGTTGGATCATAGATTGCTTTCATATCAGAGATCAAGGTTAAACAAAGGCTAAAGCTCTGCATACATGATTTGCAAATGCATTTATGCTAATGGCATGATGATCTTAATTAGATGATCAGCTGCATATCTGACTTTTGATAATAAGTCCTAATGTGACTTGCTAATCAATGTCAGGTATGGGAATAGAATGTAGAATTTCTGACTTGTGAATCCGTGCACTAATTGCTAAACCAGCCTGCCTCCCCAATGTCATCCTTCATTGCAAAATGTTCTATCATCTCCTCCTTGTACTCATATCATGTATTATTTCAACAGATTTTTGTAGCTCCTCAGTCTGTTAAGATCAGAAGAATCCACTATAATCATATTTTCTAGCTTCTAAATAATGAGGACCTAAAACTTGCTATTTCATAGTGGGGCATTTATTATTTTTTCTTAGCATAAACTAACATTAACATTCTTATTTTTTTTACTGGGCTGTTGAACGTTCTTTTCAAAGACACATAATTTTGACTTCAAGATTCCAAGTGATTATGAGTTTGTCACTTCCCATGAGAAGAAATGTCAGTCATTAATTGCCCTCCATCTAGCAAGATGCTCAAAAATAAGGTCAGATTCATTATGTTTTCCAAAGTTGCATTTAATTGGCAGTTTATATGTTTCTGACTTCTGCTTTCAGCCTCAGTAATATCTTGTTATGCCTTTAACTGCTAGATTAAACATTCCTACATCTCAGATCATAGATTGCTGTGTAAATCAGACTATGAAAGAAAAGTAGTCACTTTAATCACATTGTTTAAGTCACTGTGGGAAGTAATTCCAGTAACTAAGAAAATAATAGAATTATTTTTGCTTCAACTCTTTTGTTTTTTCTCTTTAATTTAGAAATATTACAGACAAATCCTAAAAAGCAACTATTACAAAAATGCATTTTAAAGTGAAATATTTTCCTGGATTAATTTTCCTTTCCAATGGACAATCCTTGTATTCTATACCTGAAGAACAGGCAAGGAAATGAAAGAAGCCATTTTTCCTCCTTGAAACTAAAGTGTGTAATTTTCAGCTGTTTATTTGGGTTTTGTCAGCACATCAGAAAACCATCTTAACAACTGTGATTCCTATTAATTAGCTCACTGGAATAAATACAGCTGTCAAAGCAAAATAGGGTATTGTGGAATTTCCACACACAATAAATCATTACCCCTTCAAAGGACAAATGTTAGAATTAACAAAATTTTAAATGTACATGAAGCTGATATCTCATACGGAAAAAAGCTTGGATTCTGCATACTGAATCTAATTTTTGTTTACAGAAAGTATTGCATGAAATAGAACCAAAATTTCATATCAGGATGATGTTTGTATATAAAATTGCTCTCAATTGAGAATGTTAATGTAAAACTGAAGAATAAGGAGTTAAATTACTGAAAACACAAGATTTTTTTTGTCTTCTGAATGCATAGTATTACATCCAATGGTGCATGTGTGATAATATGTGCAAAACCCAAAATCTATTAAAATATCTGGTGTTCCTGTATTTAATTTTATCTCTACCAAATTAAGTGTTAATAGATTGTGGCCTAATTGTAACGTGATGTTTAATTTTTCATCTTAAGCAAAATTTTACTGTGGGGAAGGGGAAAACAGCAAGATGTTTCTCATTTAAAAAGTGCATTTTTGCTGCTGCAGCTGCAGCTTTGGCTTCATTTCATAGTTAGAACTCTCAAAGGGCATAGAAAGAACAGTAATAGCCACTATGGCCCCAAACTTATCACCTCCTAAATACAAATGGAAAATTTAGACAGGAGGAAAATTAAATGTGGTTTCTGTTCTAGTAAAAAATTTTCACTTAAAAAACCTCAAGAAACCCCAAAACAACACCAAAAGAACCCTTAACACATTAACTTATATAGTTAGACCCATGTCAGTGAACCAAATTCTAGAAAATACGTTTTAGTAGTTTTGAGAATGTTGAATTTTCTCTTTTTCCCTTTGAAACACACTTTTCTCCTTTTCACCAGGAAAAATCTTCTGGTAAAGAGCTGCATGAGCAGAAATTCAGCTCCCACACAGGAAAAAAAAAGAATTCTTTTGAACATGTACACACGTGTACCAAAAGGTTCCATCAAGATAGCAGGAACTTCCCCAGTATGGATTATGGAATAATATAAGAATGTTCATTTATTGTGAACTCTCAACTCCTCACCTTTGCCCTGCTGATGAATCCATTCCTCTTGGGATGAGTGGAACAGCACCAGACTCTCAGAAATCTGCCAAAAGCAGGACTTCTGTGAGACTGAACAAAAAGATGATTTCCAAAATGAAAGTAACTGGCCAAAAAAAAAAATCTATAGAGAAGTTTTGAAAAGTAAGTGAAGGGAAGACTCCTGCCTTTCTTTTTCCAAATGCAAGATTCATTTCTTAACATTTTTGCATAATTAGAACACATGTAGTAAAATAAATTTTTAAATCCTGGCAAAACAAAGTACTACAAACAATGGGGTGGAGAATGGAAAAGTATGAACAGAGATAAACAGCCTTAATCACAGCTTTTAGCTGTGTATTGGAAAATTCTCAGTGTTACAAGTTTAGTTTATAAATTTGAATGGAATAGAATGAAATCGTATGTTAAATAATAAATTAACCACTGAAAAATAAATTCTGAAGACTCTGGAAACAAAAATTTTAATAGCTTCAATAAGAAAAGGTCAATAAGTTTTATTTAGATAGAGTAAAATCACATTTTATCCGGTATTAATACATCTTGTAATTCCAGTGATTAATATTCTACAGAAGATGCATTTTTGTTAGTTTTATTATGTTACAGTGTGAAGAAAAGTCCCATGCATTGTCCTTCCAGTGCACCCTCAATCGAACAGGGAAGATCTGAATTATGTTCCTAATACTTACAAGGCTAAGAAAAGAATGCATACACTGAAACTTATATTTTCTGAAGGATTAAAAAAGATGGCCAGTTTTAAAATCCTCCCTTCCAGAACACCTCCCAGAGGCAGACACATTTCTGCAGGAATTAAACAGAATTATTTTGTATATAATTAAAACTCTGAAATTATTGCTTACTTACCAAATTTGACCTTGTTGCTTAGTGATAACAAAAGATATATAATACCTCCTTTGTTCATCCATTATAAACACATATCAAATATTGCAGGGGGAGCATCTGGTTTTAAGAGGCACTTACTTTGGAATGACAGACTCAGAGATGTAATGTACTAAAGTGATACATTTTGATTTCTATTACTGGCCCTCACAATTATCATCCGTATCTCTATAGTGTGTTTTTCCTCTTCTGCCAAACAAACCGTATTTCTGTTAATTATATGACTAAATCAGTCATTCCAAACTTAATACCTCCTAAAGCCATCAGCAGATGTTCCTTTACAATCATTGATGTCATTGCCTAAATGATTGAAAAGGAGACGTTGCTGGAGTGCTATGAGTGAATGGTAACTTTGGTGCTCTTGTCTAACTTTAGCTGTGGAACAGGGAAGCATCTGGCCTGCCTGGCTCAAACAGGCTCTCTCCACAGACAGTAACACTGTGAATTGTGAATTTTCCAAAAGGAAATTCACAATTCATCCTTGTTAGAAACACATGGAGGAAACAGCCCCGTGACACTCCTCCCTCTGTCTCTGCAGGCAGCCCAATCATTTAGCCCAGTCAAAATTTCTACCTTTGAAACTGCAAACTGGTAAAACTGATGCCATCTTTTAGCTGAATATGGTCACAATCTGCAGGTCAGATTCTCTTCTTCATTTCAGCTGATCTTGTTTTATGTTTCTATAAGATGGGAAGCCTGCCCAGTCTGGCAGGAGAAAAGGTGTCTCTGCATGGTGGGTAATATTTAGCACCTTCCACAAGTGCTCCCCAGGCAAGTGCTGCAGTCACATGAAGCCAGAGATAAATGTTATTAGACTGCTGATGCTTATTTTGAAGTAAAAAATAATAGTAAAGTTATCTCACTTATGAGATCAATGTAAGCATTTAATACAATATTTTTAACACATGGAGGACACAAACAAAGCAGAGAGGCAATGAGAAAAAGTGGGATTTACTTGGACTTCCAGCTCCATCCTTTGAGAATATCATGTCTTTCCTCCTCCTTGCTGCTCCATCAGTCTGTACCACAATTTACTACTGGAGAAAAAAAATTACTGTTTTCCCTCTAAATAGCTATCAGCATGTTCTTTCTCTATAAATCCTAGTGAGATCCCTGCTGGTGGCATAACAGTTAACAAATACAGAAAGTGATATAGAACAGCTTCATTTCCCCAGCATATTAAAACTACAGTTGTCAGCATTTAATGTCCCTGATATCCTTAACCCCCTACAAGTTGTAGAATTAGCTAAAGCTTTGCCTCCAGGTATCCCATCAGGATGCTCCAATACAGAGATTTACATTCAGCGTAACTCTCTAGGAGTAAAATATCTTTTTTTGACATACTTAATGCGTCATAATAACTGCAAATTTATTGTATCAAGCATTAACCACTTTCTCCTTCATACATGCCTGGAGCAAGGAAGAAACATCACTATTACCATAACTATGCTACACTGAATGAACAAATATGCAGAAGCCTTACTGCAGACTTCAATCACTTGCATTATTTTTAAATGATATAATTTTAAAATACGTTCATTTTAGAGCCATAAATGAGAATGGAGCAGATGGTTAGAGCTTAATTTAGAGTAATTTGTCTATTAAAATACACTGCATTGCCAGTGAGTCTTTGTTATAACACTAACTCATTACAATGGAGTTGTAATTTATGGGGTAGAGGGAAAGGTATTGGACCTTTAGGAAAAGTTTACAATCTTAGAGTATTCACTGGGAGCAGTGAGCACAGATAAGCATTTCAATACAAAATTGTTAAGAAAAAAATGGGAAAAGCAAAAATAATAGAATTAAAGTTTGCAGTCCTTTCAGAACTTCCAGTGTTCCTACACAGAAAGGATATTCACATGCACAAATAAAAGGACCTTCTTTATTTAATTTTAATAATGGATTTCTTCATTTGCACTGACTTTTAACTGTTGAAAAATGTAGAAGCTTACAGCTTCACATTACAGCAGTAAAGACTTTTATAAATAACTTTTTAGAAATATTTTGAATAAGCAAGTTATGCATATTGGAATTCATTACTGTATTGTTCTCTGCATTAAAAACATATTTTAAAGCTTTTTCATCTTAATACAAAAGCCCAGTAAGGCTGTTAATGTGTTCAGCCTGTATTAGAATTAATTTTATGTTCATTATCTGTCTGTAGGGGAAATGAATGAGCAACAGGGAGGTAAAAAGCACACATGGGATATAACAATTTAGGTTAATCAAAGCTAAAGGTAATGTGAAGAACTTTAAAGGGACATAAAATACAAAAAGCATAAGTTTCTTTCAGAGAAAATTCACTGCTGTTATAGTCAAACCGGTATTAGGTGAAATAAATCTTTGGGGTTTTCGTATACCTTCCCCATATCTTTATTATTTTTTTTATTTCAGAAAGGAAATATTTCTGTAATTTTGATCAGAGTAACAAAATTTCTTCCATCATACTTAGAGGTTGCTCAAAAGATGGTGATTAAACACATAGTTACATGAAATTATGTAGAAAACAATAGTAAATCTGTTATGAAGCTTGTATTGCAAATACACATTCATAAAAATATTTATGTCTGTGTACTTACATATATTTATAACTTCTTATATGGATATGTAGTGCTCATATCTGGTTGCAATGAGAGAAAACTGAATGATTAAATATATTAAAAATGGCAGTACCTTGTAACTTGTACAATTATTTAATTGTGACAAAATGTTAGAATAATTTATTAGGGGTGGTTCTAGGTTGAAAAGTTCACATTGTGGAATCACAGAATGGTTTGGGTTGGAAGGAACCTTTAAGATCAGCTGGTTCCAACCCCTGCCATGGGCAGGGACACCTTCCACTACACCAGGTTGCTCCTTTCAAATTTACTATATGAAGAATTGTCTGCCATATGTGACTGTGACAAGGAGGAAACAGAATTTTAGGACAGAAAGAGTTAAGTGTTTTTTCCACAAACCAATAATACCCACATATCCAAGGACAATTGGATATGAGAAATACCCACATATCCAAAGGCAATTTCTGATTGAGATATTTTAGAACAAGGCTACTAAAAAAGAGCTGTTGTACAATATCTAATTTTCTATCTTAATATGAATGTATTCTATTTGATATAAAAGTATTCTGCTTTCCAAGTTGACTGTATAATAAATTAAAGCTTTGCTGAATTTAGAAGATCACACATAAATATTATTAGCATAAAATGGAAAAAAGTGAAAGGCAAATCCATTCTACAAGGTTGCAAGTTCATTTTAAGACAAAACACTAGCTAAATTTCATATAATGGGAGTTTCAGTTGGTGACAAGAGCCTCATCTCCTGGATTGCATGAAACTAGAAAAGGGAAGGAACAAGATAACATTGTGTGATTTCCTCTTTTCACATTACTCTGATGCTTGCCAAATCTGTGTCTTCTCAAGCCTGCTCCAAAACCATGAATAAGTGTCTAATATCCCCCATTAGCTTCTATCTAATTTATACAGTACATTTTATAAATTAGGGGATAAGTTTTTATCTTTTTGTCAAATATCCAAGCAATTACTGAAGTGCAAGGCATGGGTAATGACATTTGGTACTACAGTAAGAGAAACCTTTTGCAAAATTTTATATGTAGTAAGATCTTTAATTTTTAAGTAGAAATGAGCAAAGAAAAACAAACAAACCCCAAACAGCAGCACGTGATCAACTAGGAAACAGTTTCTTCATGGTATGCATAAACTATTTTAATAAGATAGTGGTAAGTACTAATTTTTGAAAGTGTATACAAATCAAGAGAGTCAGAAATATAGTCATATATCCCAGGGTAATAATTTTAGAGTTAGGATCAAATATTTCAGTTAATCACCAAAAGCATTCCTTCCACTTTGATTTTCTAGAAAAGCAGACTTTTTTCAGTTTCTTTTAAATTGGATGTATAAAACAAAGTCTCTCACAGCTCAATTCTGATTCTACCTACTGACTACAAAGGGAACTAAGGGGTAACCAGCTGAGACTTAAATATCTGACTTCTGGGTTTCTGAAGTTCTCCAAAAACAATTCTACCGTGACAGTTTTAAAACTGTGATTGTGTTACACGTCTTCCTTGCAGCGTAAATAAATACAAGCTTTCACTGTCCCATTTTATAATGGCATGAACTCCAATGCAAACTATTCTGCTCTGCCAGGAAACAGTGGGACTCATCTGGTCCTGCAGCTGGCACACACAGGGCTTGGAGTTTCTGCATGGTGACATATTTGGGGGTTCCATGCACACCTGAAAAACAGCAACTTCCACCCTAAATTCAAAGATCTGAACTTCACTGAGCTTGGCTACAAGCTACTGGGTATTTTATGTAGACCTTTTTATATTATATATATATATGTAGAAACATTCTGGTAACACATAAGTAACATTTTCAAGCAGTAATCATGCAATAAACTGAAGATTTCCAGCTGCATGAGATCCCTCTATATCAAAGAATATGTTGTGGTTTTGTCAAATATCACTTACTCAGTTTCAATAAAGCATGTTCAACTATATTTTTGGATCCTGTGCTTTTCCAAATTTGAGATCATTTCCTAGACGGTGGTTCTGTATAAACAGAAAAATAAGCAACATGAAGTGTATTGGATTACTTCCAGAAATACCAAAAATATTGTCAATACTGTTCAATACATTTCATGAAAAATACATTATGTGAAACAAGCCTAATATCATTCTATAACAGGACTAATTCAAGTCAAAAATTTAACTGTGCTTGGTTCAAACTCATTATACACCTGTGTCCAATTAGTGCCTTCAAGTCACTCTGAGAGCCTCTGATGAGAAATGCTGGATTCCGTAAGAGTGAAAATACTTTGATGGCATCTCAAAATTTGCAGAATTCCCAAAAGAAAACTGTAATCCTCTGGCAGATGGCAAGAGGTTGTTGATTTATTACATTGCCTGCAATGAAAGCCTTGGCAGTGTGGCTTCAGGGAGGGTTGAAAGGAGGCTCTTGGTTGTCCCTGTATTGTGTCCACCCCCTGAAAGTCTGTGGGGCCTTATGGATACAGGCTGTATGCCAGGATCCCCACTTTTCCCAAGTCTGCTCTGGACATGGTGAACTTAAAATCAAACAGCAGCTTCAGGATGAACAATGAAAGGGTTAATACCAGTCCTTAACGAAAAAAATAGTGACGTTGTGAATGGGCATAAAAACCAAAGCTATTTGTTCACCTATTAAACATTCCTCCCCTAAACTCCTAGTGTCCTATGTATTCCTGCTTTCCAAAGGTATCTAGGAACAAATCCAAGTACAGACAGATTCTGAACAAGGCAAATGGAAATTCCCTCCTCCCTAGAAGATTCAGTGTTGCAGGACTATTAATTGTGGAGTGTTCAGCACCCCTTCAATGGGCATTGAAAAGTCAGGGCTTCATTTGATTCCAGGCTTGAAAGAAACCATAAATAAATTCTCTGTTCTTTTCTCTAAAGAGTAACAGCACTCTAAACAGTGACTAATGTAGAATCACACCACAGATTGTTTCTGAAAGCAATAACATTTTTTTATAAGTTTAATAGAAATTCATTTTTCTGTATCTTACTAAAAAAAATTATGGCTCCAGATGATTAAATGAAGCCTGTGTAAATATTCAGAAAGGTTTTATAAAATGAAACCTTTTACCTAGCCAAAACAGAGACATTTTTGCTTATTGGTTTGAAGAACAACTCTAGAGTAAGATTTATTTCAGAAATCTCTTAGAAAAATGATCAGGATAATGTTTCATGAAAAAAAATTAAATATAAGACCAGTAAAGCATTTATTTGCTTAACTATAACTTTCCAACTGCCAAGATATTTCAAAGCTACATTTTTCTTATCAATCTACTCCACAGTTTCTATCTTAAAATATTCGGCATTGAAATCCTTTACAGGCACAGGTCTTAAGATTCATAGCAGCCCAGAACTGTAATGAGTGGGGGAATATTTGTTTGGTCTACAGCCAAAATTAGCACCTACTCCTCTGATTTAAGTTATGTGATGGTAGGTGTCAGGGTGCAGCAGGGCCAGTCGCTCCTTTGGGCTGAGCCCTGGGAACAGGGAAGGGTCCCCATGGGGAGAGGAGTCCTGAGCCCTTGGATGAGGCATGGGTGAGGTCCCAGGTCCCATGTTCCAGGAGACTTCTGAGGACCAATAACTCCTACTGGTGTTCTCAGGGTCCTGACAATGTGGAATAATTAAAAAAATTAATTAAGTAGTAGAAAAATGGAAAAAGCAAAATTCTTTTAGAAAAAGGAAGAATTTAAGCATTGAAAGTCACCAGAATAGAAACTTTTCTTTGTCTTTGAAAATATTTGCTATTCTTTTTCCTAACCAGAGTTCAAACTTTAAGTCTGAAACACAACACTGGAACTCAAAACTTTGAGCTGGGCACCAA
Organism: Emberiza elegans; assembly: GCA_024865655.1. Lineage (NCBI taxonomy): Eukaryota > Metazoa > Chordata > Aves > Passeriformes > Fringillidae > Emberiza > Emberiza elegans. The sequence continues at coordinate 12,415,323 of JALJVW010000072.1, forward strand.
AAGTATTTTTAGCTGCACAAATCTCTCCAAATAGAGCCTTTTGTTCTCTGTGTACTCAAAAATTGGTATAGTCCATTAATTAACTTATTTAGATTGAATGGAATAAGATCTTGTGCCCTGGGTTTTGTAAGTAATGTCTCAGTCACTTGAAATGAGACTCAGCACTATTGACTGCATCCAGTGACCTGAAAATACATTTTCCCCCCAGCTTTTGCTAAAGTCTTCAAACATCAACCCACAAAATTTTTATGACAATTGATGTTTGTCTGTAATGTGCATCACTCTAAAACATTTTACAATGCCCTGTATCAGCCCTGTATCAGTAAAAGCAAAGATAATTGAGAAAGCCAGCATGAAAAGTACATACACTCTCAAAATACTTCATATCTTCAATTATCAGCACCTGGTGCACAACACATACAAATTACTATGAGAGGTTATATTAATGATCTCTGTTTAAAGCAAAAATAAACTTTGATTTATATAAACTTTGATTTATATATTCAATATTGGACATATAATTTAAAAAATTCATAATTATATTTTGAGGAAATTAATGGGAATGACAACAGAGTTTGAAAGTCTTAACCCATTCCCCTGGAGAAGTGCTGCAGTCACACTTTGCTCCCCTCAATAGAAAGTTTGTGGTTAGATAACTAACTCTTAAATACTCCTAGAGAAGAAAAGAAATTGTGATGGTTCTTCCTCTTCTGCAAAGACGATAAGAATATCACTAAGACCCTGACATCACAACACTATAAAATTTGGGGGTTGTTCAAGTGTCATAAAATTAATTGAAGCACTTCTTAGCAGCTTTTGATCATGCAATTTGGTACTTTCAGAACTGTGCTGGCTGGCCAAGTTATAACTGGAAGGAAGAACTTAGTAAAGGGAATGATTTAAGTTAAGAAAGTTGAAAATGCCATCACTGTAAAATTCAGGTACCTTTTTTTGGTTGGTTGGTTGGATGGTTTGGTTTGGTTTTGTCTTTTCCCTGTCATTCCCTGGACATATCTGTTTTTAATGGAATTCCATCTGTCAGGTTTGTGCTGAAGTGCTCAGAAGTTAAGAGAGCTGAGATGTCTCTGTACCTGCCTTATCTGTGGTGTGGCGGCATTGATGACCTAAACATTTTCTGAATTATTTTTGCTGTCAGGCAGCACTGGCAACATACAAAACATAGACAAAATTTGGCAAGCCTCTGGAGGGCAGAGTATAATTTCTTTGAATGTTCTTCATGACACCTGAAAGCGCCAGTGCTCCAGATGCACCTGATAGAGCATCTGACACCTTGCTACCAGTCTTTTCTAAGACAAATCTATTGCTTGGATGAAAAATAACCCACCAGTTTCTGAGTCCCCCAAATGCAATGTTGAAGACATGCACTTCATCAGGCTCTGAGTGGGAAATGCTGCTGATTTATTTCTTTGACCACAGTTTGCTGTGTGTACAGTAAATATTACACTGTATTAGAGAGGATGTGGTGAGCAGGATGGGTAATGACCTGTTTGTCTTATCCCACCTAAACACACTGGGTCAGAAAGAGGTCACAGAAAAGAGAGGCAGGTTTCTAAATACTTGAAGAAAAATGATCACACTGAGCCTGAAGAATACTCTGGAATGAGGGTAGGAAGAGATACAGGGAACTGGGAGGTTGTGGCCTGGAAGACTAAGAGGAACAGGAGGATCTTCCTGCAATTGTGAGCAGACACCAGACTGCTCAGAAGTAGTGAAAGATTTTCCTAGAAACATAACTAACTTTGACTGGAGCATATGGCATTTAACCCATCTTAGTCACACTTTTGGGCACCCTGTGTTCCCTGAGGAGGCTGTGCAGGATAAATAATCGTCACTGCTAGAAACCTCATGAATCATCGGGAACATAATTGAATGCATCATTACCAAAGGAAAAAAGAGTGAAAAATTTCCTGTTCTGCTTTAGATTGTTTTTCAGAAACATCAATACAAAAGAGAGAAAAATAGTACAGACTGCCTACATTCATATCAAAAGAACAAAGTACCCAAAACCTCTAAGTATCTTGAGCTGCAAGGTATATTATTCTGCACATAACCATTTAAGAGTGACTGGATGCCCAACACTCCTGAAGGTACTGCTTTTCAGATGAGCCAAAAATTGTCTCAGTACACAGACAGAGTTGGAAGAGAGAAATGTTGGCACAGGAAATAGAGGAAACCTCTGCTTGCAAAAAGTAATAAGGATATGAGCAAAGTATTCCATAGAAGAAAATGTCATCTGTGAAAATGCAAGATGAAGAAGAACTGGTTAGGTAGCAGCTCCTCAGAAATAAATCTGAGTTATTAGAAACCACAAAACATACGGGAATCAATGATCCACAATCACAAAATAATAGCAATCATTATATTAGAACGTATATAGAGTCATAAAAGATTATCTTCCATGCCTCACCACTCTGAGAAGTCCTCATTTGGTGTACTGCATCCCATCTCAGATTTACTTAGTTCAAGAAAGCTACAGATTAGCAAGACTGCATATCTTGATGCCACATTACTTCTGATTCCTGACAGAGCTGTCTGGCCTTTGTTTGACAGGACACAGAGCTACACTGACATGTTTTTAGAAACTCAGTGCCCAACACCAAAGAAAGCACAGCTAATATACTACATGTGTGAATTGTCTTCTAACCATCATTATCTCTAATTGATTACAAGGAACAGACATCATACATAATGATTTCCTTTATGTCCTCCTGCAGTTCTTGACTTGTAAGATAGCTGATGTTCAGCTCATTAAAATCTTCATCCTGCAGAGGAGAACAGCTCATTGCCATTTGCTCCTCTCATAAAATCAGTGATTTTTCCTCTGTACCTTGCAGTACTAACAGCTCATGAATAGCATCCAAATTTACACTAACCTTGCCAAAAAATTATTCATGAAAAGATCATCATAACAACTGATCCAATTCAAGTATTTCTAAACCTCTTTGCTTTGCTAGGGCTGAAGGTCAAGAAACAAACACTCAAGCGCACTAGAAGTCTAGGCAGAAGAACATTGAGGAACTGAAGGTCAGCAAGTGCTTATCTCCTGTGGGACATAATCCAAAGAGCCACAAGTCTCTCTATTCAGATTCAATTCCATCTTTCTTGAATTCTTATAATCAAGCTCAAGCCTATCTTTTTTACATCCCCAGATACACTATTCTTGCCCATTGGCAAATTTCAGACATTATCTCAGCTTTTCAGATGACATTTCCATGGATTATTATGCTGCAAAGCTGTCAACTTCTAGTGTTCATGGTCTCTCACGTGGATATTGTCCAACAGTTAATCTCTTCTTACAACCTCTGAGGAATTGGAAATATCAATAGAATATCCTGGAGCAGGTTCTGGAAAATTTCTCAAGTCTTTGAAAATATGGCTTACCAAAAAAAAAGAAAAAAACCAAAGCAAAAACAAACAAATCTCCCTGGCCCCATCAGCTGTTTCTCCTCTAGAATAAAGATAGATAATTATTTCTACAAAAGGAGGTGGGAAAAAAAATCTGACCTGATTTATGGGCCCATGGGCTGATAAATATCACATAAAGACTAATGATTGAAAACCTAAACAAAAATTTTTATTACAACAGGGTGACAACTCAAGCTATTAATCCAGTAAAATTAAGGTTGACTTCCAACTGCCTCCTGCAGACTAAGACCTCTTGATGTGTATTCAGGCTTCTTATGGTTTCTTTTATTGCCTTTTAAATATCGCTTTTTGTGTTTCTTTTTTTCACATGTTTTTGGTAAGCTGTTGGGACTGCAAGTTACTGGAATATGGATGGTGTGAACCACATTGGCACTGCATGGATTTTGCCATCACAGTCCTTCCAACCTAATGATCCTCAAAGGACTTTGTGTCAGTGGTGAAATTAGTGGGACTCCCCCAGTCATTCACATCTCAGTGTCTGGTGGGATCACAGTAGCTCTTAATAGACATTAACTTTTACATTTCTCCTGCACAAGCCAAATGGTATCCAAGACTCTTCTTTTTTGAGACCCTCTGGCTGGTTGCCACTGCTCTGCTGTGGTTTTCAGCCCTGCAGAGACATTGCAGAGTGTTGATAACATTATCTCAGGATCCACTGCCCGCCGTGTCCTGGAAATTTTGCCATGTGCTCTGTTTCCACCAAAAGTGAATTTTTCTGAGTAACTCAATCTTACCCCACAGCACAGAAGTTTCCAAAGCATGTACCATTCAGGCATACTTTGGTAGTGTTTTTTAATAGCCATTTTCTAATGACTCTGAGATAGGATTGTAACTCAAATTATTCAATAATTCCAGGTGCATTTTCTAGGTATATTAAGTATTTCCTAGAAATACCTTTGGCCTCCTAGTTTTAGGTGAATATTTCTTCTAATTTGACATTGAAAGTCGCTCCTTTGATCTAATAATTTTGCAGGATAGTAGCATTTTAGTCATGATACTGGTTTCTGTTTTTTCTTAAAAAATTTGGGGGTTGAGCACTTGACTATTTTGTTCTCACAAAATAGTGAGAACTTTTTGTTCTCACCAGTTCTAGGCAGCTGTGCTGAAAATTTCAAAAGTTGAAATGATCCTTCTATTGTAGGCAGCTACATCCATCTCTCTTAGCCACGACACTGAAGACACTCTGTTTTCTTATAGGTTTGCGGACTATGAGGAAATATTTCCAGCTTCATATTGCCTCTAAGTGTGCCATTTCTTTGGTTTCCTTCTCTGTTGGTTCATGGGCTTCTCACCAGGAGTCTGCATTTGTCCACTGGCTTCTGAGTTAATTGTCAATGAGCAATACTTGGCCTCACTTCTTCAGTCTAATGTTGCTGTTTACTTGATATTAAATTATACCTGGCTCCCTAAACCAGTAGCAATTGAATTTACTTACTGGTCTAACAGCAGAGCTGCAATCATAGAAATGGAATCCTTCTGCAAAACTTCATTCTCGGCATTTCCTCGTCTTCTACAGTTACACTGAAGTTCTCCTTCCCTTTACTAGACATCTTTGCAGCCTTGTTGATTGCTACTTCTTCCCTCTTGAGACAGCATAACTTTAGAGGATAAAATTATTCTCTTTTCTACACATTGTGTGCTTTATTTTATAAAGTAGGCAGTTTTTCTTACTGCACATTGTTTTCCACATAATGTGTACCATGACAAACATGCCTGTATTTCAGGTCACCTGCTTTCCTCCTTGATTGTCATGGTTTGAACCCTTGTATTTTAAATTTATTATCTATATAATTGTGTTGATATTAAAGTTGATTTTGTATTAATTCATTGTCTTGGTCCTTTTATTTGGGCTTGGTTGTAATGTCATGTTGTCTGGAATGCCACCTCTTGTGTACAGTCCTACCCCCTAAAATATTTTTAATGTACTTGAGGTTACATGTGTATTTTGGATTTCTCAGCAAAGAGAAGTCCTCTTTTTCAGCTCCTCATTTCTGGGTGTGAGGCCAGTATTCCTTTCTACTCTTATTAGGTATGTATTGTTAAATGGTACTGTCTTAGATCCACATCAAATAAAGATGAGGGACTTTTCAGCTTATTCCTGGCAGAGGAACAAATGATGAATTACCTGATGTGTACCAACAGGGTATTGGATGAGTGGGCCTGCAGGTTACTTGTGCTGCATCCACACTGGGGGGCAAATTTCAAAATTCACTGATGTGGACATGGAGCCTAAACTGAGAACAGCTTTGGAAAATCCCTTTAGTTGCAGTACAGGTGTATATAAACATCAATAACTAAAGTCCTGTTTAAATGCCTTTTCTGAACTTTTAGGTGTGTTTCCACTTATTGGCACATTGTTGACTTGCCTTTTTTGTATTTTCCATAATTTTCCTGTCTTTATTCCCCACTGACTTTACACCAGACACCAGTCCTGCTTTCCTATTGCTTTCATGCTTGTAGAAGTAGGATTTTAATTAGAATTTGATAATTCCCTGGCATCTGAGACTTTCCCTGATACCTTGTATCTTTGTTTCCAGTGCTGATTTTTTCCATTTACAGCATTTTTTCAGTTTGCTGATGATTTTGCTAGATTGGGCACTGTCACGCTGTCACTTCATTTACTTACTAGCTAGTTAATTGCTAGTGAGTAGCATGAACAGAGGAAAACCCTTGTAAAACTAAAAATTAGCCTAAAAATTAGGCATGTAGGTAGCTGAAGTTGAGTGAGATTATTTGCATCCAAACTATCAACTCATCTGTAAGTACAACAAATGCAACCAGGACCACTTTTGTACAGGGCCTTGGGTATTTTTCTTGTTCTTACAATATACTGGTCTTAGAGATTTGTTTTTCCTGTTCCTATTGTGAGTGAAGCACTAAAATCTCATAAAATCCATGTGAACCATCACCTCTTACATTAAAACTTTTCATATCCAGGGCTGCACAAAAAAGAAGTGAGCCCAGAAGGTCACGAGAGGGAGGTGATTCTTCTCTGTTCTGTTCTCATGAGACCCCACAGGAAATATTCTCTCCACTTCTGAAGTGCCCAGTTTAAGAAATACAAGGATCTGTTAAAGGGGGTGAAGAGGAGGGCCATGAAAATGGTGAGAGGGCAGGAACAGGTTTCCTGTGAAGACAGGCTGAGAGCTGGAGCTGTTCAGTGTGAAGAAGACTCCAGACTCACCTTTTAAAATAAAAAGTGGCTTATAAGAAAAAAAGGAGAAAAACTTTTTACCAGAATGTGTAGTGACAGGACAAAGGGTCAGCGGTTTTATACTGACAGAGGGCAGATTTACACTGGATATAAGGCAGAAAGTGAGACTGGAAGGGGCTTTGAGCAACCTGGTGTTGTTTAAGGTGTGCCTGCCCATGGCAGAGGGGTTGGACTGGATTTTTGAAGGTCCTTTCTAACTTTAACCATTCTAAGATTCTGTGATTCTCTTGAAGAGAAAAAACTCTTTGAAGAGGTTTACAGCTTGCCCAATCTTCTGAATGCTTACTCAATTCCTTTCTCACCTCCATTCGATCCAAAGAGTTCATCAGGAATACTTTTGTCATTGCTTTGTGGTTTTTTACAATGAATTGCAGATTTTTTTAAATTTTAATTTAATTGGTAATGTATAAGTTCAATCAATTAACTTTTTATTGGAGTCCATCTCTGGGGTAGAGAGTGAGATTGATAATAGAAGAGTTGTTGCCAAATGAGTCACATCACCTGTGGTGCATCCAATCAAACCTTATAAGATTTCAGCCACTATTTTGAAGTGGACATTCTTCCACCAAGACCATGATTATGTAGAGTGGGATTCTTATTTCTCCTGACTGCAGCCCTTCCACATTACATAAATAAGTGTTTATTGGAGCAGAAAACTGGACAAATGCCTGACATATTTAGTGCAAGTTTCTTAACCATAGCTCTTTTAAATGAAGCAAGGAGAATATATCCTTCTTGGACTTAGAGCTTTCTGAATTAAATTTCTGAATTTCCAAAACAACTTCAGTTTCTAATTTACCACTACCCTTTTTTTTTCAGGGCATTGCAGTGTCATTTCAAATTCAAAATAAAAGAAAGTTGGAGACTGCAAAAAGTCAGGAACAGTTGAGTCAACTATAAAAGAAACAAGTTTTATGCATAATAGAAGCACACTAAATCCCACTGATTTCTGCATCAAAATTATGTCTGTCATAAATGTCTCATGCCACATTGGTTCTTTATGGATACATCAGCAGTTTATTCCTCTGTACCCTAATCTTAAAGAAACAAAGTAACATGCACTTTTTTCAGTTTTGGCTGATCAAGAAGGCTGAAGTTAAGGTAGAGATTATCCAGAGGATAGAAAAAATAATGAACAGAGATCTGTTGCAGTTTTCAGTCTTATTCTTGCTCTAATTGGATAATTTTAAAGCATCTAAATATTCATTGTAGACATTGCTAAAATTCATACACAAGTCTTGCATGGTATTTGTCACAGGGCAACAAAGAACAAACTATATCATTATATCTTTTCTCATCTTCCCAACTGGAATAAAAATATGTGCCTTTTTTATATTCCAAAGGGGGAACATCTTTTATTATTTAATCTTGACCTCTCTTTTTATAGAATAGTAATATTAGTGGGCATAAGGAAAAGTTCCTAACACCATTTTCTTGACTGCAATTCTCCATCTAAAATAAGAGGCTATAAAAGTAGGAAATACAGAGACCTTGAGGGTCAATATGATGACACAATAGGAAGCAACATGTACCCAAAAGATATACAGTACTATAATGAAAAACATATAAATGAGCTTTTATTTATAGATAGTTGTTATTAATGCATAATATTTAAGGGTAGAAAATTTAAAAACCTCTTATTAATATGTTTGGTAAGAGCCTTAAACTTTACATGGGTATTAAGAATAGGAATTTTACAGTTTCTAGGGTTCCTTAATCTTACAATCTCAGAAAAAGGAACTTGATGTAATCATGGTAACTTTATTCTTGGGTCAATTGTGTTTAAACAACATAGTCCAAAATTCACTTTACATATCTTTAAAAATGTGCAGCTTTCATATTTCTCCTGATACATATTTTGCAACATTAGACATTGGTGTTTTAAAGAGGCTGTTGTCACAACAAAGGCAGCATAAAGCTGAAAATATAATCTAATCAGGAGATATAGTAGAAATATTTCCTGTGAAAAACTTGAGGAAGGGGAGGAAAAGGCAAGCCAATGAAATATTATGTGATTTCCAACAACCAAACAAAAGAATCACAAAAAGAGCAATTGCCTGAATCATTCTAGTTTGCAGACATTCATTTTGGACTGCAGGAATGCCTTGAGAAGTTACCATCAGTGATTCTGGTTAGGAAAATGTAGCACCAGGAGTCTCCAACATGTGTCAAATTTACACCAATTGCAAAAGACAGCCAATTTCACAACCTAGATGAGATGCTGAAACATCTGAGGCATACCATTGCCATTAGTGGGCTAAAATTGCTTCTAATCTGCTTGCATTTACATTTTTAAAGCATCTAAATATTCATTGTAGACATTGCTAAAATTCATACACAAGTCTTGCATGGTATTTGTCACAGGGCAACAAAGAACAAACTATATCATTATATCTTTTCTCATCTTCCCAACTGGAATAAAAATATGTGCCTTTTTTATATTCCAAAGGGGGAACATCTTTTATTATTTAATCTTGACCTCTCTTTTTATAGAATAGTAATATTAGTGGGCATAAGGAAAAGTTCCTAACACCATTTTCTTGACTGCAATTCTCCATCTAAAATAAGAGGCTATAAAAGTAGGAAATACAGAGACCTTGAGGGTCAATATAATGACACAATAGGAAGCAACATGTATCCAAAAGATATACAGTACTATAATGAAAAACATATAAATGAGATTTTTATTTATAGATAGTTGTTATTAATGCATAATATTTAAGGGTAGAAAATAAAAAAAACCTCTTATTAATATGTTTGGTAAGAGCCTTAAACTTTAGATGGGTATTAGGAATAGGAATTTAACAGTTTCTAGGGTTCCTTAATCTTACAATCTCAGAAAAAGGAACTTGATGTAATCATGGTAACTTTATTCTCAGGTCAATTGTGTTTAAACAACATAGTCCAAAATTCACTTTACATATCTTTAAAAATGTGCAGCTTTCATATTTCTCCTGATACATATTTTGCAACATTAGACATTGGTGTTTTAAAGAGGCTGTTGTCACAACAAAGGCAGCATAAAGCTGAAAATATAATCTAATCAGGAGATATAGTAGAAATATTTCCTGTGAAAAACTTGAGGAAGGGGAGGAAAAGGCAAGCCAATGAAATATTATGTGATTTCCAACAACCAAACAAAAGAATCACAAAAAGAGCAATTGCCTGAATCATTCTAGTTTGCAGACATTCATTTTGGACTGCAGGAATGCCTTGAGAAGTTACCATCAGTGATTCTGGTTAGGAAAATGTAGCACCAGGAGTCTCCAACATGTGTCAAATTTACACCAATTGCAAAAGACAGCCAATTTCACAACCTAGATGAGATGCTGAAACATCTGAGGCATACCATTGCCATTAGTGGGCTAAAATTGCTTCTAATCTGCTTGCATTTACATTTTTAACTTTGTTCAATTTTTCTAGTAAGCAAATTTAAAGCATTTTAAAACTCTATCTGCTGCTAAAGCTTGTCTTTTTGATCTGGCCCATAGTAAATTTTCATTTCTCCAAGTGTGGCGCTCTCTAAGGCCATGTTACCACACCACAGCTCCGTATTCAATACAACACTCAGGAGAGAAAAGAAGTTTGCCCACTTCTCTGTGCAGAAACACCAATGTTTGGTCATGGCCATTGTCAGTTTGGAAGAGAAATCTTCCTATGAGTTACAGTCCCTGGCTCCCTCACAGGCAGTGATGTAGAAAATCCTATAACAGCCTGGCACTTGCATGTTGTCTGAAGAAGAGGCGCATTTGTAAGAAAAAAAGAAGGAAAAGTTATTATAAAATAGTTCTTTTATTTTCCCTGTGGGGAAAATCTTCACTGAAGTCTGAATTTTCTTTGATTTTGCCTATTTCATCCTTTCCTCAGCTAAAAAAATATTTGAGCAAGATCATTAGGCTTAAGGATGAGTTTTTTTCAGCATTACTGACTGGATAATAATGAAAAGGGTTTCAGGCTGTGCTATGAATAGAATGAATGGCAGAATCCTAGTATTTTAAGATGGAAAGGACTTCTTAATTCATGTGCTCCATCCTTTTGATCAAGTGAGACTCTTTGTAAAGCAAGGTAAAATTCTTGGGTATTATATTGAACTTTCTAGTCCACAATACCTTCAAAAGCTTTTTTCATTACTGAAACTAAAGAACCAAAGATCTTTTTTCAAGCATTTTCTCCTACAGGCTTTATTTGGTCAAAAGTAAATGAAACCCTTGGTATCAAAGATAACATTTATGCTACATCAATAAGTAAGAGCCAAGATACTTCTGCTACCAAGAAAAATTAGACATTTGTTTATCTACACATTCTTTTTGCTATGTGAGTGTTAAAATACAAAAAATGCAAAAAGTTGATGAGTAAAATATTAAAACAAAGCATTAAAAAAATTGTTTAGTAGAACAGAGGGAAAGGTCTCAAACCTTTGTGCTTTCAGTTCTGTTAAGCAGATGTGTTCACTTGTGATCTCCTACTTCAAAGATTTTTCCTACAATAGTTATTTATATAAATTGCTGAAAGTTTTCTAGCTGCCTTGTACTTAGAGCTACTGCAAAATACATTTATAAACATCATAGGAAAGAGAAGAGGAATAATTTTTGTATTGACTAGTTCCAAAATATGTCATAATGGCTTTAACAGTGCAAGAATCTCTGGATTACCTCTGGCAGGAGAAGGAGGTGGAGGAGGGAGGATGCTGGGGTTTTTCTCTGTTTTAACATCAGTGGTATCATCTGGAGTTCATCAAGCACAGGTCTGTTTCTAGTATCAGTATTTTGAAACATGCTCTGTAAATGCTATGAGGTTACTCAATTGGAGCTTTTTTTTCTTTCTCAGCTCAACCCAATTAACTGAATTAAATCGACTGCTAAGACCTTTACAGTTCTTTTCCCTACAGCCACCATATTCATATGACTTGTCTATCCACTGATTCTTTCTTGTGGCATCTGTCACTATCAGCAGCAGCATTTCAGATTTCATGAGACAGTACTCTGCAAAGGAATGACACAATATGTCAGCTGAAAATTGACAAAATATGTTTGCCTCAAAAGACACTCTGTTGTTCATATACTTCAGCTCATTCATGAGAAATCCAAGAGAAATTCTGGTGTAAAATATTTTCATCCAAACTGTAGCCCATTGTGTACAAAATAAAAATAAATTTGTGGTGAGACATAGCTAGTACCATAGAAGTGGGGACCAGGACTATTAAATATTCTTCTAATCACTTTGTCCTGTTACAATGGCTGTGGGAAAATAGCACAACTAAATGAAGGATTTTTAAGGCTTTCTTGAAATAGCACAGATTTCACAGAATGGGTAGGAAGCAGATGCTTTGCAGTGGTAGCCAGGGCCCCTCCACGCTGGTGACACAAAACCATGGATCATTCTGAAGCTGTGATCCTGTCCACATTGCACACATCTGGCCTGAATGCTGATTTAGAGAAAACATTAAAAACAAAGGAGAATCCTTACTCTCCATCACCCCATGAGGCTCTGAAGCCTTTTCCCCCTCCCTATCCTCTCTATCAATATCAATTTTCCCCTCAGTTTCATTTCAGCACAGGGATCGGTGATGTACTGATGAAGTCTTTTTATCACTTGCTCCAATTAAAAAATTAGGAAACTGCCCCAGAAAACTCTTATTTTTACCTGCAGACCCTGAACAACTTCCATTAGCTGATTATAGATTATGCTAAATTTTCTGGCCTTGAACACTAAGAAAGGAACAAATCTTTGGCTGTGGTTATCAATTTCAAGGTTGTCATTTTCAAGGACTGAAATGCACAGAAAAGCTGAGATAGGAAGGGGCCTTTGGAGGATCCTCTAGTCCAAGCTGCTCAAACAGCTTAAGCAGATTGCTTGGGGCCATGTCCAGTTTGGTCTTGAGCTTCTCCAAGATGGAGACTCCACAACCTCTCTGGATGCTTTCCAGTGTTCAACTGCTCTCACAATCTACAAAACCCTGAACATTATTTGGATTATATGGTGTTTCTCATACTTCTGTTTGTTCCCATGGCCTTTATTCCTTTCTATGTGCCGCACTGAAAACTGAAAATACTCTGGTTCCACCTTCTTTACATCATCATCAGGTATTTATACACTTTAAAATGATCACCCTGTGAGCCTTCTCTTCTTCCAGCTGAACAAATCAAGTTCAGTCTCTCTTTGGGTCTGATCATTGGGTCTGATGTCCCAGTCCCAATGAACTTTTCTTCACCTTTGCTGAACTCACTCCAGTATGCCCATGCCTCCCTTTACTGGGAGCACAGTGCTGGACTCTGGACTCCAGATGTGTCTCACCAGTGCTGAGCAGAGAGGAAAGATCACCTTTCTCAAGCTGCTGGCAATGATCTTCCTAATTCTGCTCTTACCAGGGTTTCTTTCTGCAAATCTGCTTTCCAGATGATTAGTCAGTCATGCTTGAAGCACTCAGGATCTCCCCTGGCAGTACCATTGGTGCCCCTTTGGAGGACCAGCAGGAAATAATAATCCAAGGGCCATTCAAGCCTAGGCAGCCTCTCTACAATGTCCCAGACCTGAACTCCCAGCAATGAAGCAAACATCCCTAGGCAGCAGGTCTGGTCATCAGATGGGGCCTCCTTCCCCCTCCCTAAAGCAGGACTTGCCTACTGCTCTCACTTGCTGCTTCCTCCTTGCTCCACCCTCGGCTGCTTTGTTGGAAAGAGCAAGGTCCTGAGGGTCTCCTGGTCCCTTATCTGAAGCTATGGCACTGAATATATTCAGATCTGCAAGTGGACATGAGTTATCCACCCGATGCCAGAAGCCATCAGCTCAGAGCCTTCAGCATCTTGGGAATCTCCAATTCCCAGCCTGATGGACAGAGATTCTGCCTGTCCCTGCTGGAGGTTCAGGTTATTCTCTCTGCAGAACCTCTGAGAAGGTCTCACCAACCCCTTCCTGGCTGTCCCTGGTTCTGTGCATTCTGCTCCCATGGTTCTTTTACCTGAGCACAGGTCCTGCAGGCAGGAAGGTCATCTCCCCCTGCCTCAGCAAGACTGGAGCTTGTGGATTGTCTCTCACATTTTGCTTGGGGTAAAGAGAGTGTGTAACATGCCCACATGTCCAGGTATATCCTGCAGAATACAGCTCTGTGACAGTGACAGGATCCCTGGGCTGTAGCAGCATCAGTTCATGTCTTCACTAACAAGAGCAAAATGGTTTTTGAACTCATTTTGCCTAACAAACAACACTGTGACTGCATCACCCCAGTCACAAGGAGGCATCCCATGATCTACTAACAATTGCCAATCCCATTTTTTTTTATTTGCCTTTCTTTCAAACCAGCAGCCTTGACTGCCTGCAGCTTTCCTCACAGATGTAGCTGTCACCTTCTCTGACCTCACTTCTGTGGTCTCTCCCTGTTTATAGAGTCTAGGCACTGTTGAATGTGAACATCTTCTAATATGTTATTCCATATAACTTCATGACATCCATAATCTCCTTATTTTTATGTCTCAATGATCCCTGATCACATTTCTAACCTCAGAGGTCATCACATGTCTTGTCTTTTTAATTTCTATTTCCCTGGGCTTTCAGTTAAATGGGGCTGGGATGAGAATTTCTTATGTGTTTTTAATTCTGTGAAGTATTTTAAAATATGGTTTGTGAGAAGGAAAAAAACCATTATGTGAAATACATCTGTTCTTTATCCTTTGCACTTGGATTTCTAGTTTGAATGTAATCTTATATTTTGCTGATTAGAAAAACCCATGATTTTATTAGTCGTTGTAGTACTGCTAGCCTCAAGCACTCAAACACTCTGAGCAAAACCCCAAAATTCCTGCAGTGAAGCTGAAAGCCATGAAATCTAAAAATATATATACATGAGGACACTTCATTTCCTGGGCTGAAGTCTTTAGGGCACATTGAGGTCAAATTTTGAGACTTTTTGAGCAAACAGGAAGACTATAAATAAATCTCTTTTAACACAAGTTTATCTATCTCCTTCCTTTTAGGAGCATGGACAATGAAAATCATACTAGTCACAGTAACATCATAAAGCCGGCAATAGTGCCATTTTCTTGTTTGTATGGTGAACAATTTGATGGTTTTTGTCTGTGTGGGGTTTTTTTTGTTCTTTTTTTTGTTTTGGTTGTTGTTGTTACTGTTGTGTTTTGTTGTTTTTTTCCTTTCTTTCCAAGACAGAATTTACAGTTTATGTTGAACGAGGCTTTAATTTCAAGTACGATGGACCTTAGGTCAAGTTCCAAAGGCAGGGAATAAACCCACAGAAGAAAATTGTTTCAGACAGAAGAAAGATGAAAATAAATCATCTCTGTGGCAGTAGAGGGTTTTATCTGTGGAGATGAGGCTCAGCAGTACAGTCATTCAATAGAACAAAAGATAAGACTGATAAAGTTTAACTTCAATGACCCTTTTAAGGCTTTACTACTTGGAGAATTTAAAGGGGGAGGGAAAAGGAAAAAGTGGGAAAACCTAACATGAATTAGGAGAGTGTCATTTTAGAAGGTAGAAAATTTGGTCTGTATTTTTTTCCCACCATCTCAAGCTCTAGCCTTTACAATTTGCTAATAGAATTGGATGCTCAAGTTACATATTTGGGTGTTTTGGGCAGTTTTGCTGTCTCAAGTCCAGCTTCCCCAAGCTGCATTGTCTCCCTGCATTTGAATGACATCCAGCCAAGTGGCTGCCACCCAGTCACAGGATGGAAATGATTATGAATACTTTGGGGATGCAAACACATGGAGTGATGGCTGTGGGGCTTCTGTGAGGCCAGTCTCCCTTGAGTTACAGCAAAATCCTTATTTTTAGAAAGTGGGAGCACATTTGGTAGGTGTGCTTCAGCTACTGTTTTAAACATGCAAGGGCTGTTATACTTTGTCCATACCTAAGTGGGTAGTAAAAAATGTAGGGTCTTCAGTACAAAGGTCCAAACATTTGATGAAAATTCAGATCTGCAGAAAGCAATTGGAAGACATGCCAATCCTTCTGGATACCTTCAAACTAACCTGAGCAAACACATCTTAATTACAATACATAAAATAGTTTTGGACATCTTCATTATTCTCAAATGCTACTTTGATTGAATCTATTTCTTAGGAGGTATCCTGCCCATGCTGCTTCTCTTAAATAACATTCAGCTCAGAGAACCACCATGCATAAAAGAGAAAAGGAGTGTTATTTGAGCTAGAGCCACAAAATGATTTATGAGTTAGAGTAATGAAGCATGATATATCTAAAAATTTTGGCAAGCCACATTCACAACTCTGCATTAGGTGACTGAGTCTCAAAGTGATGCCAGAGAAGTATTAATCATCTCAAAATGAGATTCAAAAGAGTGAAGTTTCTGAAATGGGAACCATCTAGAAATGAGCAAAAAAAAGAGTGCCTAAGAACACATCCTAAATCTTTCCTCTTTTCCAACCTGCAGGAAAGCACCCCCTGAGTTAAGGGATACTTCTGAACCTGGGTATGGAGGAGTCTGGCTCAAATTCTCCCCTCTGTCTGAGGACATTTCAAACCAATCCTTCAGCTTCTCTGGAGGGCATCAGCACTCATGAGCCAGTTACATTCTCCATTCTTCTGGCTGAAAATGCTCTACTGCTCAAAAATGCACAAACAAATCACAACTCATTGGAATAGCAAAAAGCAAAAATTAAGAGTGATTCTTCATCCTAGTGCAACACAGGAAGGGAACATGGTCCAGTTTCGGGCCCAGTGTCAAACCCTGCTTCTGCATTTCATCCAGTGCCTGCCTCAAGTAAAATGTATTTACCATTATGAATTCACATTGCATTTGCCATATAAACAAAGAATCCTTTCAGTTTTCTCTTTTTTAAATTCATTTTCCATATAAGGGAACAGGCACAAGTACTGCAAGTTGTAGAAGCAGCATGGAAAAAACCATAGAAGTCACCCACATCTAATTCTCTCACTTTTGCTACTAATGAGCCAATATTTGAAAATACACAATAAAAATATCCACTAACAACTGACAGAATATAGCTTAGGTCCTACAATGAGGAGCCCCCTCTGACCACACATGGTTTTAAGGGACTGCTGCCTTCTTTTTTAACCATCTCTTTGTAATACAAAGCAACCAAACACAACATAAAATCTGGCTTAAATACAGTGATTAAGAAAAAGGAATTTGTAAAAGTCCAAAATTCAAACATACATTTTACCCAAATAAGTAGTTTTGTCTTTTTTCTTTTAATGTACTCAAGGATATTGTCATAAATATAACCTAGCTTCTTAAAAATCAAGGGATATATTGTGGTTTATTTCTATTTCATATTTGGAAAATAGCAAGCCATCTAAGAAGAAAAGACTTATTAGATTTTTTTCAGGCTGAATATAATCTTGAATTAGCTGATTAAAGCTGGAAACAGACATTCTGACCCTAGTATAACTAAAACCCCCTGCAAGTTATATAGTGAAAGGCTGCTGGCTCTAGGTAGTGCTTGTTAAATGTGTTCTGTTCTTTCCATAAAAACATAAGTCAATTTTCAGTATATGGTTTCAATTTGTTCAAAAGTCTGTATAAATTACATTTTATTTTTCCTTGGGAAAATATAGTTGAATATCACGTCAAGAGAAGTTGACTTTTTTTATTCTTTTCAATTCTTTACCCCACCCTGCTCAGTGGAGCTGCAGTTTTTCCTTTTGTATTTCCAAGTCAATGCCATTCAAACACAGGCTTCTCTTTGTTGCCATTTTTTATGTGTAGCAGCATCTCCCAGGAGCAGTAATAATCCTTGTTAGCCCTTGCACAACTCCTAATAAAAAGGAGCAAATTATTTAGGCTTATACTTCATGTCTCCCACACTTTTCCTCATAAAATATCAGGATACTTCTAGGATCAGGAGATAAGCAGGTCTTTGCTTTTAGTCTGCCCTTAGTTTCTCTCATCCCGATCTCCTCCTTCAGCAGGATGCTGAGAGTTCTTGCCCTAAACCCCACAAATTCTTGAGTAAACCCATTGATATGAATGAGCCTCCTGAGGTGCTGAAAGTTAAATATGTGCTTAAGTGCTTTACTGGATAATGGCTGAAACACTCAGCACTCCGTGGGGCTAAGATCTGGGTAATTTCCTATACCGCTTATACCCACAGAAAATGGCCTAACTCCTTTATATAACAACACAAGATTTAGCAGAAGGGTCTTCTGTTTGAACCAGGAGGTTTAGGAGGAAATGGAGGAGGAAGGAAACATGGACAGCATTTTTCTAAAGTTAGTAATTTTAAAATTATTTTTAAAAAAAGGTATGGCGGCAGATTGTGTCTAGTTAGTAAGAGGTCCAAATCAGAAATTTCTCATAATTTTAGGGCATGTTTGTTTAAGCTGCATAAGAAAAGTAATCTTGACTCCGAAGGTTTGGATAGAAATACTCATGAAGTGAGAAATTTAGTTTGGAAATATGGCCATGTAACATTCTTTTATTAAATAAAAAAAAATTTTGACTTAAAAATGTTACCTTAGTTGGTCCTCCAACTGTTCATTTTTGCAGAACTGGATGTGATGTGTCAGCCTGTGGCCACAGGGTAAATTGAGGAAGAGGTGCTGAAGATACAGATCCAAAAATTCTAAAAACCAATGACCAGTCAGAGAAAGTCCTTTGCTCTGTGTTAAGGGGCTGTCATGAGCACGAAACCAGAAATTCAACTCACATGGATATCAAACATCTCCATTTTTCACTCACTTGTAAGGGAGGTGTAGCAGTCCTGATAGCTGTCTCTGTGTAGTGTGGGATTTCAGGGCACAGTCACTCTAGAAAGGGGACAGGAGGAAAAAGGAACAAGGCTTCCTATAAGCAAACTTAATTACCTGAGAAATACAACAAAAAAACTTGGCACAAGAGGGAACAGCATCTAGAAACCTGATTTTGTCCACACAGAGAGCCTGCTTTTCCACTTCCTTATGCTTTATAATGTCATGCCTATGTGAAAAAATTAGAAATTTGTTTATCATGCTGGTAGCATTTTGCGTTCACTTTTAAGAAATAAATGATGGCTCATGACTGAATGGGAAATGGGGTGTGCATATCTGGGGTTGTGCTTCTGACTGGAAAAAGAAGATATTCAAAAGTTTTGTCACGTCACTATGAGTCCAAGGCAATGATTAAATATCTGTGCTCTTAATCCCTTTCATGTGGGTAGGTAAGTGTCTGTATGTATATTTATGGAGAGGGAAAGAGAGAAAAGACAGATTATTTCTGACTGACATTTTGCTCATGTGTCAAGTAAAAAAGTACTCATTGACCTCAGCAGGGAAATATCAGGATCAAACTTTCTGGCAATCACATTTAGAAAATGTGGGTTTTTAACAAATGGAAAAGTATTTTATGCATACATCTCTGCCTCTGTAATATTTTTGTTCTTTCTGGGTTTTAATTGACTATCATGCCCACCAATTTCTTTTCATATGACTGTACTCAGAATGTAATGCTCAATGATATTTTCCAAGATGTTGCAGGGTCCTGCTTCTAAAAAACTGTCAAGGGAAAAAGGAAGAGCTTTTTCTTGTGACTTACTTTCCTTTGAACAAACATGTAACTCCCATGAAAAGCAGAAGAATGGTCTTTTCTAGTTTATTTGAGGACTGTAAATCTATGTTTACAGCAATGCATTCATAGTACATTTTGCTTGGAAGGTACAGAAATATCTGCAAAAAAAATTCTAAAACCAATGACAAATTCCAGGCTGTTTTGTGCCTGGTATTTTGTGTGGACACTGTGCTAAGCAGGATGAAATTCCAATTCTGTTATTTGGTGGTGATTCAAAGCCAGGCTGCACCATGTGTGACCTCTTTAGTGTTGAAATGCCCCTTTGTAAGATACCTAAAACTTGAGTCTCCCAGTTGTATTGGCATCAGCCAACCATTCTGTTATGTTTTTCACAAATAATTACCTGGAGATTTTGGAAGGGAAAAAGACTGAGACAGTCACATCTGTGGGTATTACAAAGGAAATTATAGTGGAACAATACGATGTTTGAGTCACGTTGGAAATTACCTGACCTATTTAAATCTTTGAAAAATTCTCCCCTCTCATGGATTTTTTATAAAATAGAAAAATAATTCCTATATCTAAAAGTAGGTAAATAACTAAAAGCATCTGATGAAGTCATTCTTATCTGAACTGATTTACCTCTACCAAGTCAACCTATTGCATACCTTCACACAACATTGGCACTGCAATAACCAGCTTCTGCCCCTGGACTGTAGCTCAGAAGTGGAACATTATTACAGCACAGGGAAATGTTGCAAACTATTGGTGACTCTTTACTCATAAATTACAAATAATGAGCCAATACCATTCCTAATGTAAGCCCTTAATGCTGGGATTAATTTGATGATGTGTTTATGTGCTGAGGATTCTAGGCAACGAAAAAAAAAAAAAAGAGGGTAATGCCAGACTTGGTGTCAATAACACATCAGAACACTTTCTAGAGATTGTCCACAATGGTTTCCTTCTGAGAAATTATTATCCCAACAACTCTGCCAAGTCTGAGCAGAGCACTGCATAAATTAGACTAGAGATTAGTGAGATTGATGTACCTGGGGTGCTATTCTTACACCTATTAAGATTATTGACTTCAGAAATGTGCTTTTAGAGGATGTACTTTGTGTCCTAGTCACAAAGTGGCCTGGGATGTTGTTCCAGATGGCTCCTGTTCTCTCACCACATATCTGTGCCCCTCTTAGGCAGATGCTGCAGCCCTCAGCCCTGTGCTGGACAAAACCTGCAGCATTTTAAATTAGCTCCAGGCTGACTCCTGCAATGTTTTACATAAGTTGCATTGAGAAGACATCAGACATTTACCATTCAGTTTACAATTTGTCAACAAACAGATCATGTGCAGGACTTTGTAAACACAGAAAGCAACTGTTCTTCAAATCTGATGGCTAATGACTTCCCCATCTGTTGGCTGGAAGTCAAGGGCTGTTTGAACAGCACAATGGGTAGAGAGCACAAACACCACCCATAAACTGTCCCTGGTAACTTATCAAACACTTTGTCCACATAAACAGCTGCTTCAGAAACCCACACTCACAGAATGTTGATTATAGTACCTGGAGCTTTCTCTGTATACAAAAGTCTTCCAGTCAAAATCTCAAAGAAATGTAAAAGAAAGAGTACTTAAGGACTGCACAGAGTTTCCACATCTGCCAGTTGCAACTGAACTGTGGTTTTTTTGTGAAACTGCCACAGGAAGTTCTTGTAGCTGATAAAAACTGAGGATTATCAAATACTGAGCAAAAGATGGCACAAGTCAAGGAAAATGTCACAAGAGTTCAATCCTGCTGCTCTCCTGTATCCCTCTAGGAAACATGTACTTAATGATAAAAAGCTCAAGAGGAGCCACTGCTGACTTCCTGCACTCCTAAAATTTGTTGCAGGATGGAGTGGACTGACAAGGGCTCAATGGCATTGCAGGAAGTCAGAATAATTCACTGTCTTGGAGGTTATTGCAAATCCATAACCAAGATCCAGATGAGCTGTTGGTGAAGTTTTATTTGCTTCTCTAACTATAAATGCAACATTTTGTGAACTGTCTGCTATGCAAAGCAGACCCACATGTTCTCCTCAACTCCCAAATGTTCTGAAAACATCAGACATCACATAAGACATTTCAGTTCTGTAACTCTGTGTGTAACACCCATTTCCAAAAACAAAAAACAAACCAAACAACAGGCTCAGAAACATTTGTTTTATTTTGAAAAGATACTCTGTGCATTTTTTCTGATGAGATTAACTTTTCCAATAAAGGGGTCAGAAAGCTAAAAGATGTGCATATTTGTTTCTAGTCAATGTTGTGAAACTGCTCCCTGTCCCCTCCAAACTACCACAGATCAACTCACAAGAAGTTGCACAACAGTGCTTGTTTTGAGCTGGAAAGATCTTTTTCAGATGAGCAGAGAAAGATACCAGAAGATACAAAACTAACCAGGACAAACAAAAATGGAGCAATATGCATCTAAGCAACCATGGCCAAAGCTTTCACCCAATGTCCATGAAGCCAGTGCTTGTGACAGAGGCAAAGACAGCTTCCATTTCATGCAGGGTGTTTGAGTATATGCTGGAAAAATTAGGCAATGTGCTAAGAAAACTTAAAATATTCCAATGTGCAGAAGAAGAATGAGTGCCGAATAAAACTCAGTTGTTTGCATATTTGATTCCAAAAGTTCTAGCTATCTCCACCCATGTACTAATGTGCTTTCCAGGTAAAACAGATCTGCACAACAATACCTCTAATAGCCTTCATGGAGCCAGATGAACTCCTTTCCCTGTCATAGGCGCCACTTACATCAGAAATCTATGTGGGTAACATATGGCCAGAAACTATATTTTGTGCCTTTTGATGCCCAGGCAGATAAAAAGGAATAAACCAGACATTCAATATTTTTCCTTTCCATTCAAGTGAAATTCTATTTGCTTTTAAAATAAGCTCTTTGGAATTTTTTCAGAAAAACTGCCGTCCGACAGGGTAAAACAATGTTAGGAAAGCATTAAACACATTGTGACTCCCCCACAGAAGAACCACAGAAATGACCCTTTGCTGGTCCAGCCTCATTGAGTAGATCATTGCCAGAACAAGCTGCAGTAGCCCAACAAGTCATCTCACAGAGGACAACCATCCCACAATGGTTCTCCCATTTCATTCAAAGTCCACCATTTTTCACCAGTTACGAAAGATGAAATATTCCTTTTCCCTTTTTATCTTCCAAACATGGCTGGATTATCATAGTGTCTCAAAGGAAAATAACCAAAATCAGGGAGGGAAAATAAACTCTCTGGGTTGTTTCCTCCTCATTTTATTCTGAAGCAGAAAAAGCATTTTTCTGTATTTGGTCACACCTGCCCTTTTAGCTGCAAGATGGTAGGTGTAAGGGTGGCCTCAAAGCAAGGATCAAGGCAAATTTCCTTACACATCCATATTATTTATGTGTTTATATGTGCATTCAGACATTTTATGCATAGAATCATAAAGGAAAACACCTCTAAGATTACCAAATCCAACTGCTAACCCATTAAGCATGGGCCAAAGCCATCATGAAACCATGTCCCTTCTCCACTTCTGATACCTTGCAAGAAAGCACCTGTCTTCTTATAGCACTTCTCCTTTGTTCTAAAAACTGTGACTAAAATGAGGAAAATTTATAGATTTTACAGCTTTTCTTCCTTGAAGTAAGTGTGGCAATGGCAATGTGTGGATTAGATAGGTACAAATCTAATTTCTGCAGAGCATAGCTGGAAGAAGAGATCTACAACCATGGAATAGTGCAACAGCAGCAGTAGTTTTTTTAAAACATCAGACATGTAATGCAAGTTCATGGCAAGCAGCTAAGGTTCCTATGACCCATTAGTCTTTGAATGATTTTATTTTTCTAGGCTTTTGAAGAGCTTCTATTCATCGCTGACTCTACAGCCAGTGTTTGTTGTTGTTGCTGGAGGCTCTTTTCAGTAAGAGCAGCCCATCATGAACTCTATGCTCATTTTATTGAAGGGTATTTTTTGTAGCTCTTCTCATGGAAAAACTCCATTAAATGTTTTTAAACCATCCTTGGGAAGAATATCTTTTGCCCTGAGGACACATCACTGGAGTTAGGGAAAAAGAGCTCCAAAGTTGTAGCTGCATTCAGTGTCTCACACACTGCATCCTCCTATGGGGTCCACATTACAGAAACCACAAAACAGCCATTCACTGGCATGCTTTTAATTATCTATATTTTTACTTTACTTTGTGGTTTTCTTGTAGCTTTTACTTCTGTGACATCACTTTTTCTTTTTTACATCGAAAGTGAGAGACAGAAGGGGAAACAGACCCAACTGGCCAGAAATGTTGGGAAACATTTTTCATATTAATTCCAGAGTTTGCAACTTATTTATCTATACAGTTTCTAATGATAAAACAAAGTGCTCTGCCTCCCTCCCAGACTTTTGGGTTTTGTCTCTTTGTCTCTGGACTGTGTGTCTGTGCACTTTCCAGCACATGCAGTTCTTACAGCTTTAGACACATCAACAAACAGATTAAATTTAAACTATGTGCTGTCTTTAGGAACTGATTGCTTGTTGCCCAAAAAAAAAAAAAAAAAAAAAAAAAAAAAAAAAAAAAAAAAAAAAAAAAAAAAAAAATCATATGTTAATTTTACTAATTTTATTTACAGAGTAACCCATAATGAAAATCTTGTGCTTTTTGCTGTACAAAAGGAAAACTCAGCATAGGTGGCATGAGAAGTACTTCTGCCAATCTTTACCCAAAGAACTTCTCTTGCATTTACTACTTCTTTTTACCTGCATTCTGGCTGACAAAGGAGTGTGTCAGACACATTTGATTCACAAGTAATGAAAGCCTGAACAGCTGCTGTTGCAGGGAAGTGTTAAAACTGTGCAAAAACCAAGTGTGGTTCCCATCACACATAAAAGAAAACAAACTGAACTCTATCTGGAAAATCTCTCTTGCAGTGCTTGAAAAAGGAACATCATGTCACAATGATTCACTGTTACATGCTGATTTTGAGTGAATGCTGGAGAGCACACGAGCAAAACCCCATTATCTGCGTCCCAGAGCACTGCAAAGGCGAGGGGCAGGCCGTGCTATTAAGGCCCACACACAATGCCCCAGGACCCACAAAGGGCATCCTGGTCCATGCACTGATGCCTTCCCCCACAGTGATTTGGGGCCCAGCATGTCCCCCAGCTATTTCATCATATCTGCCATCACCAAGTTCTCTGAGCCAAAAAACCACTTTTTTTTTTCCTGCTCTTTGTGATACAACACGAGGTTTCCTTGTTTGTTTTATGTTCCAGGAGACAAATGATGGGGAAAACATTTCTGAAACTCTTTCATTTGTCAATGACAAATGCAGAGATTTATATGAAACACCAGGAAAATGGAAATATTGACTCTGAGCCTTCAGTTCAAATGAAAAGTGCTACCTAGGTGAAGAGTGTCATTATTGTCATGAATCAACTGCACACACGTCACAGGCATAACAAAGTAATGTTTATTGCCAGTAACCTTTGCAATAATCATAGTTTCCAATAAGGACTCTTTAGTTAACCATCAAACTCTACGGGTGAGATTTCAAGAGTTGTCTAAGTAAATTTGGTGCCAGCTCAGATGGAAAATTGATGAAAGATGGGTGCCTTACTCCCACAAGGCCTTTGAAAGAAGGCTCATCTTGCATTAATTGAAAGTGGGGAGGAAAAGAAATTCAATATACAGTCACAGCAAAAGCAGGGGAAAGAAAATGGCATATTAAGCAACTTTGAAGGAAAAGTTCTATGTCACTGAAATACTAATAGCTGCAGAATCTTGTTATTTACTGGCATTCTACTTTGCTTCACCGCCAGGAGACAGCAGAAATTAAAAAAGATGGTCTGCAATGTCTCAACGTCTTCTTTCCTGTTCTACAGAGCCCTTAGTGACAAACTCCATTAACCCACAATCCTATCTCCAGGACTGTTCAACATCTGTGCATCTGTATGGAGTAAAGGGAAGAGACAGAAGATGCCACAGGGATGGGACCAGGAGAACAGCAGCACATGCTGCTGCTCAAGGTTCTCTCTGCCTCACGTTCCAACATCACTGCTGGTATTTCTCAGTGCATACCTGGAGGGAAAACAGGTAAAATTGTTGACTAGAGAGAGACCAAGGTGATGCTGATGAGGTACATTTCAAGCAAAATAAATACTTTCCACAGCACACCATCCATCCTCATCTTTGAGCATCCATCCTCAGGCTGCTCAGTATCACTTCTGTGCTCCTTGTGCTTCTGGAAGTAGCATTTAATGGCAGCATGAAAACACTGATTTGCATCTGGAAGGGGATTTAATCCTGCATGAGTCCAGACACTGACCCATGCTTTGTAAGGAAAGCTTTTTTACTCCCCCATGAGCTTTACTCTCACTGCTCTATCCATGGAACCTGCTGTGTTTGGGGGTTTTTAAACACTTGCTGGGAGAGCAACAGAAGTCACCACTGAAGCCACAGGAGGCTTCCATCCTCTGCACTTGCTTATGCCTTGCACTTATGTCATTGAATGTCATCTTCACACCCCAAATCCTTCCAGGATTTCACTCTAATTGGCTGTTCCTTCTGCTCTTCCTAAGGACAGTCCAAAGATACCTACTTTCCTGTGGAAACAGCAGAAAATGGGGGCACCACTTCCTAGGGAGAACTGGAAACTGCAGAGGAACCACACACAGCTGGAAATTTACCCCAGTGAGAACTCAGCTGGTTGCACCAACCTACCAATCCCACCACGTTTCAGTGAGCAGATGAAGGGTTGAGTGAGGGTATTGCTGCTCCATCTGGGTCTGAATATTTAGGGGGTCAGACACCACAATGAAAGAGGTTTCCCAAATAAGCTGGCATTGGGGCAGAGTGCCATTTGACTCACTTATACTTAATAATGGGGATAAACACAGGTTGCCATAAGGCCATGGACAAGGCTCTGCACTTACACTGTGCTTACTTCTAAAAATTCAGTGATGGCAATGAGGTACAGCATCTTTACTCAACTCCAAAGACCATTTTTCACTTCTGAAAAGTATACAGGACCTGACATATGGTAAAAATAAGCCGTCTAGTAGCAATTTCAAGACTTCCATAGCACCACAATGACAGGACAAAGGGTAATGAAGATATACTGAAAGAAATTAAGTCTAGATTTGCTATAATGAAAAAATTATTGAGATGGGGATGGTGAGGTGCTGGCACAGATTGCTCAGAGAAGGTGCTTCATCCCTGGAACTGCTCAAGGTCAGGTTAGATAGGGCTTGGAGCAGTCTGGTCTATGTGAAGGTGTCCCTGCCCATGGCAGGGTCTTGGAACAAGTGATCTTTAGGGTCTCTTTCAAGTTAAATCCTTCTGCAAATAATGAAAAATTACCATTAAATATTATTACTACAATGATTCAGGGTTTTTCACCTTACTAAGCTGTCTTATGAGCTTCCAAATTAAATTTGTGGTAGAGCAGTGGGCTAGCAAGGCTTGTGCCCAGATTTTGTCAGGAAACAGCTGACTTGCAAGACAAAATATTTCATGGGAATCTTTGAGAAGGAGCCAACCCTCACAATTATACTTGACCTTTGTCTTGCACACAGCTTCTCAGCACACTCTAGCAAATGCTGCAGCTTTTCACAGGAAGAGTTGAGAAGCCTAATGACAAACATCAGGGTTTTCTGAGTGTGTTTTCAGTATTCCTTTTATTTCATTATAATTTATTTCCTTCTATTTTTAAGTTATTCTTGTTGAACTTCCAATTTTCCCACTTAGTAGGAGACTGCAGTGGAAGTAGTCTGGTGCCAGAGCATGGAGAGGGATGATGATGTGCAGCAGCTTCTTCAGACTGAAAAGCTCCATTTAGAAGATACCAGATACTATAGAACCCTGATTTAAATTAGGGTAGAAAGTTTCTTCCATTGCTGAAATGTAAAGAACAGGTAAATATCAATTGTCTTGCAGCTGGTTTCTTTCTTGTCCTAAGAAACAGTGCTTGATTAGGTGAAGGCTGCTGCTACTCAAAGAAAATTATTTTGCCCTCCAAGTTCAGTATCAGGTTTTGACCTGAGTTTTGACCCACAGGTTACAAGAAGGTGGGAGATATGCAGTGTGAGGAAAAGGTGGCTGCATTACAGAACCAGAGTTCCTTTTGCTGTCACAACTACACAATTTCCCTTTTCTCATCCCTTCAGTGATGCAGTGACACCAAGATGGAAAATGCAAAGCTTGACCTTGCTCAGAGCATTTGAAATCCCAGGGCTGCAGCCTGGAACAGGGAGTGAAAAGGGCTTACAAGGAGACAACAACCATATCAGAAACCTCAGAGGGCCTCATTTAGGTAAGGGCAAGTTTTCAGCTGGAAAATAAACCCTGCAAGTATGAACCTGCAGCATTTGTGAATTATGCTATGCATGGTGAATCCAGGACCATAAAATCCCCCAAAATTTGCTATTTGAACAAGGTCTTTGGAAAGATTTCTGCTGTAAGAAGACAAAATCAGTCTGCAAGAAAAGAAGTGGAAGAAAGAAAGCTGACTTTTTTTTTCATTAGGAATATCAGGAGTCTCAAGAAACCTCAAACCACTGTCTGTATTTTATTTTAGTTGCATTTGCTGATACATGTTGACCACAGGGAACAATTTCCGTGCACTTTCCAAAAATTTATCTGTCTATACATTTATATATCCTATAGTAAGGAAAGATTGGCAGCTAAGTTTGAGAGAGTAGAGGAGGATTTGAGATCCAACATTTGCAACAATCTGACTATGGTATTAAAAAAAATTGCTTATTTTGCAAATGGTTCTTATTTCTGGTGCCAAAAATGATTGTAGAAGAATTACATTAGTAATCAGGAATCCAGAGAAGCTTATTCAGCTTATTTTACTGCTTGTGTTGATTACACTGTCTTTTGTCTCCATCCAGCAGTGGGAAGCACTTTATCATCTTCTGATTTGGAAAAAGACCCAAGCAGCTAATGTACAAAAAAAATATATTCTCCTAGTAGCTGCAGCGTGATTAATTTTCCACCCCACAAGATCACTGTGAGTTTGAAAGCACCCTAGAGCTTTATGTGCTACATTATAGTCATCAAGGATCATAAAGCATCCTCTTCCTTCCGCACCACTAGCACTTCAGAGGGCTAGCATGGTTGAGTGGAATGAGCAAAGAGTTGAAAATCTGGAGATTTTTATGATGAACCTTAAACAGCTTGTGTCTTGCCTTTGGCCTTAGTTACATATTGCTGGACACAGTTCTCTGAAGCACTGCAGTCCTAAACTCCAGCTAAAAAAAATCGAAGACTTCTGCCCATATGACACCCAGACCTTGATATCTGAATTATAAAATGCTGACAAGAATACCAATGTTTTTTCATCATGGATATTGGGGTTAATTGATGAAAAGCAGTAGGTAACAGCAAAGCATTTTAATTACGGTCAGTAAATCATTTTCCAAAGAAAAATTACTCATTATTTTTGTTCCACATCATTTCCCACAGATAAGTACATGGAGGAAATCCTGCACATTACATTTCCCCTGTTGCTGCAGAGAAAGTTGACCTGGGGACAGCTGCCTTTTACACGACATTAGGACACTCCAATCCCAGCAGCAGAGAGTGAAAACTCTGGGGTTTAGGCTGCCTCTCAGCCTTAGAAGTATGGTCATGCCTGGGGGTACAGTGGTATTTAGAGGCACCTAGGCCCCCAAAACAATAACAGACATTATTACTGTAAGAGTTTTTAAGCTTGTCCAAAAGCAATTCAGCTCTCCCATCAATCTGCAACTCTTCCATCTCTTAGGGGGTAAAGGCAGCTGCCAAAAGGAAACCCACGTGGGACAGAGAGGGACAGGCTGGCACAGGGGCAGCAGGGCCATGCACATCACTTTTAGTGCTGCCACCCTGGGAACAGGCCAGAGAAAAGGGGTGTCCAGATTGCATCACATGGTGATGCTGCCCTTGGGTGGCCTCCAGGATGACCCTTGGAGGAGCAGCCCCTGCTGGGGAATCTGCAGGAGAGGGAACATCAGGGAGAAGAGTCCACACCTTTATTTAGAGAGTTGCATGGTTAGGAGAAGGAAAACAGATTCACTGCTCTCCACCAGTGTTGACAACCACACTGAAGCCATCAGAACTACTCACAGAAGCAAAAATTAGACAAGACTTATCCATATTAACATCCTGATCTTGATTTCAGTCTGTTCTGCCTACAGTTATGCTGCAAAGAAAAAGATGTACAAATATGTTCAGGACATCACCCTCAGCATTACTTTTTAGAAAATGTGTTTCTCCTTAGCATCTTCTGGTTCTGTGTGCATGAATTGGTTATACTTTAAATATTCTGTCAGGTGACACTTAGGAAATTTGTACAAAGAATTAATTCCTGTTTTCCGGGATGGTTTTCCTTAAATAATTTAAAACATGAAAAAGGCAAGTCATCTGAAGCTAAGTTTAAATTTCATCTGCATCTTTTTAAAATGCCATTATACTGGATTTTTCCCTTTTTATTTTTACTCACATAATTTTTCCCATCCTTTCCTTCCATCCTCCTTCTTCTCCACAGGAATATTCTAGGTGCCAGCAGAGATCTGTTTGGCTGCATGACTTCCAGTGAAAATGAAAAATAAAAGCCAGCAGTGGCTTTTTATTTATACCTTTATATAAAAAAATATTTAATTGAATTAAATGTAGCATTCATTTTCATTTTGAATATTGCTGAAGCCCTGCTCTTTGCTATACAGTCATCCCTTCAATTTATTTTTTGCTCACTTTGTTCCATTTCTGAGGTGATGAATTTAACACCTGGTACCATTTTCCTCACGCCTCTTGTTCACTTAAGAATATCAATGCAAGCCACAATCCATGAGTGTTTATGTTCAGTGTCACCCTGACACTTCCAGCTGAAGACAGCTTTGCATCATTTAAGTAGATTCATTTTCTTGAGTGGACCCTGCTACTCGTCTCTTCTCCAGCTGGACAGAATAATCAGGTTGTCTCACACCAGCCAACAGAGAGTTTAATCCTCAAACCCTCAATCTTCCATAAATCTGTCTGCAGAGAGCCACTACTAGAAATTCTTTGTCGTTTATGTCATATCTTGTAAAATCTATTGAGCCTACTTTGAGCATGTGTCTGTTTTGACTTTTCCTGAAGAACAGTCTCTGGAGGGAAAATGTGAACCCTAGCATTTATCTTTCCATGCATTGGGATAGGAGGTTGTGAAAGGCTCTTTCTCATGGGGATATTTTCCAGTGAGTCAGACTTGCTTTCTCTGGATTGACAGGCTCTGACAGCAAAGTATTAATACTGTCTTGCAGTATTAGTCAACTGGTCTCCAGCTGAGAGCTGAATAAAAAGACAGACCTTCATCCTAAAACTGATTCCCAGGCAAGGCTTCCATTAAAGAAAAACAAGACCTTTTCCTGAATAATCAAGAGGGACTAAGAAAATTAAGAAGGATTTCAGGTGTCTCTGAGTACATGGGGGACTGTTAGTTGGGCCCAAGAAACTTAATTTGGGTTTAAAATATATGATGAGAAGCAGAATAGATGCACTGTTTTTGACAAACCAGAGCAGTAAAAAATCAATAGTTTGTTCTGCTGCATGGTCAAAGTTTGTTCACAATAAGAGTTGGCCAAAAAAAAAGCTGAAACATCCTTTTCCTTATTTTTGTCACGGTAGCACAACTCAGATAAATGAAACAGCTAAGTTAAAACCTATAAAAGCAGCATTCCTTTCAGACTGAAAAATGAAGAGAAAGAAAAATAAATTACTTTACTTTCTATTCCTTATTCATGTTGGGTTTTTACCAGATTCATACTAAGGTCATTTTTTTCTAAACAATTTCTATATTTCGTATTAAACTTCTTTCTTTCTGAAAATATCTACCATCTAGCAAGCATACAAATGTCTTCATTTCAGATTAGTTTCTGGTATTTAAATTGGAAATCATAGTGTCAGATTAGTCAAAGAAGTATTTCTCAGAATCACAAAATCTCTATTGAATATTATAGTTCTTCTTTCTCAAACTGGAGCTTCATTGAAGAGAATTTAGAAAAGAGTTCTTCAAATCCAAGAGCAAGGTTATTTTACCCAGAAGAATGAAAGAGAGAGGAAAAAAGAGAAAGAGGGAGGAAAAGAGGCAAAGAGAATGAGAGAGAAAATTAGCAAACCTGAATGGAACAATCTAGTCACACCTGAGCTCATTCACTAAAAAATGGTCACATCTGTTGTGCTGCTTTTAGACTTGGGATTTCTACTGGAAGAGATTAGTGGTTGCAGGTCCCAAGAGTGAGAACTGAAGTTCAAATATGTACCAGCCAGCCAAGAAACGTAGCCTGCCCTGATGATAAGCTGCTGGAAGCCTTCCTCAGCAGGAGGAATGTCAGAGGAACATGCCAGGGGAAAGAGCCTGCTGGGACACAGGAGTGAGTGCCTTTCTGCTAGCACAGAGCAGATTCCAAACCCACGGTGAGGATCTGCAGGCTGTGGTCATGTTCTTCCCTTGGGGTTTGCAGAGACAAGGTGGATGGTTGAGAAGAGGGTTGCAGCAGCTCATAAAGAGCTGTGGAGTTCAGATTCCCAGCTCAGATTCAGATGGGGCTGTGCAGGGCCAGGGACATCCCTGTGCTGGGACATCAGGCCCAGCATGGCCAGCCGGGCAATGGAGGGATTGTCCCGCTCTGCTCGGGGCTGGGGCGGCCTCACCTCGAGTGCTGGGGGCAGCTTTGGGTGCCACAAGGTAACAAAAACATTAAACTGTCAGAGAGTGCCCAAAGGAGGGCACGAGGATGGAGAAGGGCCTTGAGGGGAAGCCGTGTGAGGAGAGGCTGAGGGCACTGGGTCTGCTCAGCCTGGAGGGGACAGAGAGGAGACCTCAGAGCAGTGACAAATTCCTCCTGAGGGGAAGAGGAGGGACAGACACTGATCCCTGCTCTGTGGTGACAGAGACAGGACTGAGGGAATGGCCTGAGGCTGTGTCAGGAGAGGTTTGTGCTGGATATCAGGAAAAGGTTCTTCCCCAGAGGGTGGCTGGGCACTGCCCAGGCTCCCCAGGGCAGGGGTCACAGCACCAGCCTGGCAGAGCTCAGGGGGTGTTTGGACAATGCTCTGGGGCACCAGGGGTGACTCTGGGGGATGGGGCTGTGCAGGACCGGGAGCTGCACTGGATGATGCTTGGGTGTCCCTTCCAACTCAGCTTGTTCTGTGATCCTGTGATCCTAAGCATGATATGGAAGTGATCCAACCAACACTTGCTTCTATCTTAGGGGCTCATATGATTCCCTTTTCCTCCTGCACTCAGACATGTCCCAGTCTTGCAGTGTTTAACCTTACAGCATTTTTCTCCATTTCTGTATTCTTTGGGCAACTGACACAGAGAGATTGAAAGTTGCAGGGAGGAGGGAAGAGGAAAAGAACTGTTCAGTACTGAAGCATTGTTATTGGGTCTTCAGAAGTGCCTGGATCCATGAGAAATACAAGGACCTGTGTGCAGAGTTGCTTTTAAGTGTTCCCTGCATGCTGGCTGCGTCGTGCATGCTTAACACTGTTCCAAAACATGGCTCTGAATCATTCCTGTCAGCTGGGTGAAGTGGAGAGTGTCAGAGCAAGAAATCCCAAGTCTCATACTGGCACTGACCATTAGTTTCTTTCTTCCTTTTCTTTTTTCTCTCTCATTTTCTTTCTCAATGACCTTAAAGTAACGTTCCAAGGAAAACAGAACCATATCTTTTGCTGGAAGAGGAGCAAAAGAATGGAAATTGACTCAATATGTTCTGTAACAACTGACAATTGAAATTCATGAAAAGTTGAAATCAGACTAATTTAGACCAAAAATAAAGCTCTGCCTCTTTTTTTTTTTTTTAATATTGAAAATTAATCACTGCCACAGCTTAAAGGTGTCTGCAAGAATTTCCATCACTAGTAACTCCTATATCAGCATTGGATAGCTTTTAAAAAGAAAAATAAAGTTCAAATAGAAATTAAATCAGGGAAGACCTACGACCTCTGTTACACAGGATCAGATGGCCACAGTAGTGTTTTTAGTTTTACAATCTATTAATTAAATCTTTCTATTCTCTTCTCTGGGATTACCCTTTCAATTCCACTTGAGTTCCTGCAGATTTTTCTTCTCAGGCACCTAGACAGGAGGCAGGTCGATTAAAAATACCATTAACCCCTGCAAAGCTCATTTAGCTGCTACCATTTCTCATCAGGTGGCAGTGCAATGTACAGAGGGAAAGCCCAAATCCTACAAGAAAAAGGCAAGCCCTGGAAAACCCTTGTGACTACTGGGGCATCCACCACATTGTGGAGCACATTTGCAGTGGCAATGACAGCCAAATGTGACTCAAATTCTCAAACTCAAATTCATCTTGCACCTATAAATCTGAGAACTATGTATGGTTTGAACTTCAAGTAGGAAGCCAGTCTGAGCACAGATGGTAATTTATTCTTAGAGTTTACTCAAATCAGGCAGAGGCCAGCCCACCAACAGGAATATATATGAGTAAGAAACACTTCATCCCAGCATGTTCGCATGTGATCACCCATTTTTCATTTAAAGACAGAATTTTTGCATAATTCTCGCTGACCAAACCCAGTAATCACAATTCTGTTCACTCTGGGTTTTCACAAAAGCCTGACTAGCACCTGATTGTTAGCAAAAAAGCTTTTCTTCCATGTAGGAGCTTCGGGGGATGGTCACAGGGTTGGGACGGACGGAAGCAAGAGATCTCTGCATCCAGGTCGTGGGTTTTTACGGTTTATTACAAAGGGTGAAGGTTACTGGGCTGGCTGCTTGGTGCACGCCGCAGCCAGGAGCCAGCCCGATAGAAGGAAGTAAGTAGAGCAAGAGCGAGGAAAAAGAGTGCGGAGAAGAGTGGAAAAAAGAGAGTGAAAAGAGCCCGAAGTTCCCGTTACAATACGATAAATCATCTTCTGTGTTGAATATTCAAATTCTAATTAACCAATCTATAACAGCATGCATGTCTTATAGCATTTCTATATAACCTATAAGAATCAATACATTAGCATACTATGTTTACATTTTAACTCTAAATCTTAATCAAGTCTCTTCGGCTAGGGTCTGCTCTGACCCTTGGACCTGCAAGCAGAGGGTATTGTTTCATCAAGGGGGATTACCTTCAGCCAGTCACACCATTGTTTTCCCATTGTTCAGTAACTAAGGGATCTCAAAGGTTGCTTTCATTTCAATCTTGCTTACAGTTTCTATATTCTCAAAATCTTTCACCAGGCAGTCATATTTATAGGGTTTTCCTGATTCATCCTTCCCAACACTTCCAATCAAGTTTCTTGGCTCAAGAATATTCATCTTCTGGGTTTTTGTTGGGTTTTTTTCATTATTTTCAAACACCATCATTCAGCATTTGAAACCACTCCATGAAAAGTCCATATTTGAGACCCCTTTCCCATCTGAGCACACCCAGGTACCCCATTCTTTCCAGGGTGCCTCCAACTTCATTATAACTAAAGGATAATACAGAAACAACCAAACCAGCTCTAAACTCACTTCTTCAAACCCTGTGGGTACTTCTGGTGAGCAGGAATGATTTCCCCTCACATGCATTTTATTCTGCAGTGTGACTATAAAGTAAGAACACATTCATCACCAGCCAGCCCACACCAAGATAAGATAGAACTGCTAATTCTGCATGAATTACTCAGCCCCTAAAACCGGTAAATGGTTTAAATTATTTGGTGGTTTGGTAAATAAGTTATTTCAAGAAACAGCAGCAATTGCTAGTGTTATCCTTATTTACATTTATATCCTTATTTATAGTGTTAACCTTATTTACAGGGATAATTTTTACAAACGATTACTTAATAATGTACTTTGTTTATTAAGTCAGAAATGCAATTTTTTACAGTAAGGGGGATTTATTGGTGACTCAAACCTAGAGCAGATCATGAGGCAAGAAAGTGATTTAAATCTTCTCCCTGAATGAGAAATATGAAACACAATATTT
The DNA here is from genome assembly GCA_024865655.1 of Emberiza elegans. NCBI lineage: Eukaryota > Metazoa > Chordata > Aves > Passeriformes > Fringillidae > Emberiza > Emberiza elegans. Next base: position 12,450,455 of record JALJVW010000072.1, read on the forward strand.
TATATAATAACCCCATGCTATGCTTGGCTTTTCATCACAGGGAGACCCCAAGTGCTGCCAGGTTAAAATTGTTCCAGCAGGACAAGATTAATCTCACTTGACTGTATCTATCTGCAGTGTGAACCCTTCTACCAAAGGCAGTTAACTTCAGCTCCTTTTGTGTCACTGCACAGTTTTTATCTGCCTTGTTTTAGATGTCTTCTGTAGGGTGAGCTGAATCACAACCTGCAAGTGCCCATTTCTCTAAAAAAGCCCTTGAAACATCTGCACACATCTGCAGTGCAACCCTTTCCTGTTGATCAACCCCGTGGTTGCTGCCTCCAATGATTGCCATTTTAATGGTCTGAGAGGAAACGTGCCAAAATATTCAGTGGCATTAATAAAATTATGTAGGCAGCCAGTGTCAGTCACACAGCAGATGTTTAAGTGCTGCAGAAACACCGTGACTTTGTGAAGGATGTAGTTGTAGGTGGCCTGGGGGGAAAAAAATAAAAGCCATTATTTTATGCAGTTACTAATTTCCATGCATCAAGTATGACAAGAAGTGGCTTAGGCAGTGAGTTTGGAAGAGTGGCCAATCCTCCAGAAAATCTGCAAAGAACTCCCAAATTCAAGTGTTGCATTCACAGAGATGTGGATTGCACAATGGGTAGTTTTACTGAAAATAAGCCATTTTTTAAACTTGGGCTGAAAAAAGATTATGAAAGAGATATCTCCGTGTTGATTAGAATAACTGCTTCATCTGGTGATTTCAGAGATATCAATCACTATGTGGATGAAGAACATGATAATCTTCAAAGACTTCTCTTTGAATTTTTATGTCATTATGAGTACTTTGAAAAGTTTCTTCAGAGTGTCTATTCAGTCACTGAAACTGCTGCTTTCTTGCACAGGTAGGAAAACAAAGAATTACAGTGCTCTTTTGGGGGACAATTTATTATTTATCTATTTATTCTTATTTTTTCTTTATTTTTGCCATGTTTCCTGAACTTGTAACTACTTCAGTGTAGCTATCTATCATGAAAAACTGTTTTCCCAGCTCATAAAATTCACATTCTTCAGAGCTGGTAGCAGCTGTTTTGTAGTTGTCATACCACATAATACGAGTAAGGTCATTCCCTGTAGCAAACTCGTAAGCCAAATTAGAGAATTTGATCCGGTGCCAAATTTTAAAAGAAGAGATACCACATTATGATGAACTGTGGTGTCCAGAGTTTAATGTATTTCTTATTAAAATCAATGGGAAGTTTATTTCAATGAGGGTTGGATGGAGTTCTAATTACCTGTGGACAAATGCTCCCCATATGCCAGTTCCAGTGCTAGAGCTGCTGTTGATTACATGTCCTGACACTGTGCTTTTCAGTCCTGTGGCCAGTGAAACAATTAATTTCTATTGTTAACATTAAATTTAATCAAAACAAATTTTTTTATCAAACACCAGATACTTCACCCTGATAATTTAGTTAGAGAGCAGTCCTGTTTCCAGGTCAACCACTGCAATTTTCCACATTTAAAGAGTGGAACTTACCAGTGCTAATTGCACAATGACCAGTGGCTCTCAAATTGTGTTCCAGACATGGCAAGATCATAACAGACCTGATTTCAGTTCTCCTCACTCAAGAACAAGTTGCAAGGCCTTTTTCTACATCATGCTTTTTCTCTTGTCAATAAAATAAAGATTCTTAAATCTGTTAGACTGAACTACAGGTTCAAGTGTGGCTCTTCCTGCTGGTTTTAGTGTGGGATAGATAGACTGAACTACAGGTTCAAGTGTGGGTCTTCCTGCTGGTTTTAGTGTGGGATAGATGAAGATCTAAAAGGAATAAACACAGGAAATAATATGGAAAATCAAAGATTTTAGGACAATGAATCTCTGTTTGATGTCACTGTGGGAAATGATCACCTGGACTTTATATTGGGTTGAAAATTTCTAGGAAATTATTTTTTGTATATATTTTATGTTCTACTCTGATTGGTCCCATGTATCAATGTGTGTGCATGTGGCATATATGTTTCCCAGTTATTTTTCTCACAGCTGTTGTTTGATGGTTGATCTTTCCTCCCCCCAATGAATCATTGTCCTCTCTTTTTTCATTTCTGTGTCTCTGCATTCAATTTGTCTTCTGTGTTGGGGGCCACTGCTGGCTGACGATCTGTTCCTGTGGTAACTGAGACACAGCTATTTCTGTTCCTCAGCCCTGCTGAGCCCGAGGATTTATGGGTCTGTGGGTTTTGGGCACTGGATTAGACCACTGAAGGAGCAATTTGGGAGGTAAGGAATGCTGGGAACAGCTTGGTGTCAGCTCTGCTGAGCTCCAGTGCCTGATTTTTCTCCCTTTTATCTCGCTCAGATTTTCCAAATCCAGCTGTCAATGACATGAGACCCCACGATTTCAGAGATGTCCTTGCTCTGCCCAGTCCAGAACAATCTTTCAGACACCTCCTTTTGTGTGCCTGTCTCCACACCAAGCAATGAGTGAAGGTGGTCTCTGCAAAATTTCCCTCCAGGCTGAAATGGGCTTCACAATCAACAGAATTTTGAGTGTTTGCACCAGTCAAGAATCTGCCCCATGTTCCTTCCAAATGTATAAGAATTATGTTTGTTGACAGCACAGTAGGTCCATATGGAAATGGTAAGCTTTCATGAAAAAGAAAAAAAAAGTAAGGATAAAAATGAAGACATTTTAATTCAAAAAGGAGTCAGGATAACTTCAAAAGCAGCTGTTCAGAACTTTAAAATTATTTCACCATCCATACTGTCTGAAGGTAGTAAAATGTGACTTCAACTACCATAAGGGATCACAAGGTGGGTTCAGCAAGAATAAAACTTGTGAGACTTGTAATTAACAATAAGATATACAAATTAATCAGCAACTGTCAGTGTGGCACAATAATCAAACATCAGAGTCTCACAGAATCTGTGAGGTAGTCCTACTGAAAAAAAAGGTGAATAAAACCTCAATGAACTGAAGACCACAATGCAGACTGCATTCAGTAGAGAATTTCAACTCTTTGGCATCCTTGGTAAAGGAAACTAGAGTGTTGCTCCAAGTGTTTAATAAAGCCAGTATGGCTGAGTGTAAAGTCCAATACATTCTTCCTGCAATTTTAAATCTCCTCTGAAAACAATATAAATCAAACCTTTTTCCTTTCTGCCCTTCCTAGGGACAGTGATTCCACATCACTAATGTTTTGTCAGTGCACTTCACAGTATATATATATATTTTTTTTTTGGTAAAGAAAAAAATTGAGCTATTTTTTGATAGCATTATCAACAGTGTTGCAAATATATCAAGTAAGCTGGAGTGAGGAATGTCGTAAGATAAGGCTTGCATAGAGTAAACTAAATTAAACAAAGCAGGAAAGATTGCATATGGTTCTAAGTAATGTTATTCTTCCTCTTAATCCTCAAATAGAGTCACTAAATTACACTTCCAGATTTAGTTATGATATTTACAAATGATTTAACAGTGCATTTAAAGAGGGGAAACTGGCTACAAATGGGGGCAAGCTCATAATTTAAGGTCACAGTGGTGCAGTACAGAGCAAATGCTTATTACTGAGGTATTTTTGGTCATGGGGAATTCTCTTTCCCTAAGAATTAATCCCAGAAAAGCATATTTTTATTACATCTTCCAAATCTGGAGTTCAGGCTGTATGTAAATATACAAGACAGAAGACCTTTCTTTTTAAAATGTTAGGAAATACAGAAACAGCTGAGATTTGTTGAAGAATATTTCTTTTTAAACCATTTGTATGAGCAGCCCAAAAACTAAAATATATTAAAAAATATGCAAATAAGAATGAATAAGAAAGTATTGTATGAAAAGCATGGCATTTTGCTGGAGGCTACATAAAATCACTTCTTCCTTCCTCTCCTAAACATAGCACCTCTAAGTAGAAAACCAAAAAAAGTTCAAAAGAAAATTACCAGTTTTGTTCCTTTATAACTGAAAACAGAAGATGGATTTTTTTTAAGATTGTATCATTTTTGACTTCAGATGCCCAGTTGCTCTCCTAAATGCTCCTTCATCTTTTGATATCCATCATATTTTCAATATTTTTTTTCCTCCTGAGTACTTTCATCTAACATCTGTCTCATTTTTCTTGGTAGAGAACCACAGTGCAGACCTAGAATTTGGAAAAGGTGTCAAGAAATACAGTCCCCAAAAACTCACAGGCAGTACTGTGATTTACAGAAAATTAAACATAGTTAATTTTGGCATGGAGATAAATAAAGGCTATGTCATTCAGTGAACTGGGCAACTCTCAGAACAACTTTGGAGGGCAGGCAGCTAGAAACCAGAGAGCACAGTTTAGTCATGTACAAGTTTTATTTTAGCAGGAATTTGGTGGGTAAAGAAAGAAAAGTGGCAGCAGCAGCTGTTGCTGGATGTCTGCTGGTATGAACTATGATTACTGGAAGTTACCCAGTTTTTGAGGGTCTCTCCCCGCCACTGCACTTTGCTAAGGAGGTACTGGCTGTAATACAGCACACAAAATTATGTTCTTATATTTGCAAAGTTAGAAAGATACACCATCATATTGTGGTGCCTGAAGTCAGCCCCAAACAGATCCTTGCAGTGAGGTGGGAGATGTCAGCAGGAGCTAAAACACCTGAAGGCTTTATTCTTATAAATCATTTTACTGGCATTCTTTACTCCCACAAGGAAAAAAAAGTGCCTTGTACTTCTGAGATTAATTTCTAACAAGTCTTACCATCAAGCAGCTTAAAAATGAGTAAATTTCATCTCTGTGAAGCAACAGTGAAATGCATGATGATTAAGTTGGAAACAGGACTGAGAGAGAGCACAGAAATCAGTCTCCTCCCCTAGCTGTCATTTGGGATATCCCCCAGCAACCAACTCTGCAAGCTGAGACCAGGAGCAGCAAAAGTTCATTTCCTGAGTGTTACTGTTCAGGATTGCCCTCCAAAACTAACTTGGTAAGCTGAGCCTGCCTGTCTGTCTCAGAAACTCCTCTCTAAACCATCTCCCTCCTCCTTTCCAAGATGAAAATAACACATTTCCCCCTCTTTTTAATCTTTTTATTCAGAATTCACACCTTTTTTTTTTTTTCTTATTTTTTTTAATCTGTTAATAAACATGCTGGAGATGATCCCCTGGTCTCTCCTCCTGCACTCAGTGGGATGAGTCTGAACACAAAACCCAATTACACCAAACAGAACCCTCTACTACACACCACTTTTGAGGTCATCATCTGATAGTAGACTTAATCATCCTAGAACTCAAAGAAACTTAAGATAATTACAACTTTTTTTTTTTAATGTCATAGTAATTTAAAAATCATATGAGTATTCCTCACCATCTTTCGTTTGCTTCTGGGTTTGCAGTAGACACAACACATGAGAGATTAATCACAGAGATCTGGTATTTTGGGAAGATTTGTCTGGAAGCTTTTCACACCTTTGCACTCTGCTCCCTCCAGAATGGTTTAGCACTGGTTGCTCACACATTGCCCAGATCCAAATGTTGGCATTTCTTCCCTCCCATAGCTACTTTTGCTGCCAGACCAAGGAATTTGGTGCCCCAGCTGACATGCCAGTTTGGGAGCCTCTGAGAGCAGCAGATTTTTCCTTTCAGACTAAGAGATAAAAGCAGTGTAGGCAGTATTTAAGCTCTCTGCTTTAATTTCTCATATCTAATAATCTGAAGCTTTAAATTCCGTTCCGTGAAAGGTGCTGTCCTTGTTCAGCTGATTATGACCTCATGAAGTCATAGATGCAGGGATGACAAGATCTCCTCTGTGTTTAGGTCTATCTTAGGATCACTTTCAAGTCCAGATTCATGGACTGGCCATTAAACAACCCCGCAGCAGGCTGGCCAGATGCCCCCTCCAGCCACATCAGCTCAGATGATTATCCTGCCATGCAGAGGAGCCTCCTCCACCTTCTTCCAGACACACCTTTCTTCCTTGCACCTGGCTCTGGAGCATCACCTGCCCCTCACAAAATCCCCTGTTCTTCACTTTGAAATCTTGCTTTTCCTTCTCTGCTGCCCAAAAGGAAGAGGAGACAGCCTGTGTATAATCATCACTAGAAGAGGGCTGGAAGGACATATTTTATGGCAATGTTCAGGAAACAAGACTATTCCATCAGTTACACAACACAGTAGAGAGAGGAAAGGGTGCTTGTGTTTCAGACTGGTCAAGGATACAGAGCTAGCACTTGCACCTCCAATTCTTTCTGAAAAATGTGCAAGATAAAAAGTCAAAACAGAGGGTTCCCCAAAACTACTATTTAAAAAGGTCTATGGAGAGGTCTGGCTTCTCCAGCACTTTTATATGTATTGAAAAAGTGGGCACTAAAGAATTTATGCCAATCAAACTCAGAGGTGTTTCTGGAATTTCATTACTTGTATGAAAATACTTGCAGCCTCAAAAGCAGCCTGGGAGAACCAAAAGAGATCATTCTCCAGTTCTGTGTGCACATTTCATTTTTTGGTGGGTTTGTTCAGGAGGAAGTTCATCTATGCATGACATTCTGGCTCCCAGACTGCAGCAATTTGCTGGGCTCATTGTGTTGCAGAGGGAAGAAGGGAGTCAAAAACACCTCAGGACTTTCCCACAGGCATTGAATGACCTTGGGCAATTCTCTGCAAGACCATGTGAAGATCTGATATTATACAGCAACACCCACTTTTACTAAAATAAATGTGATGCCTTTGTGCATCTGGCAGGCTCCTCAGCTTCCAATGAGAATCTGAGGGCCTTTTTAATGAAGTGTGCTGGAGCCACAAGCCCAATTCTGCTTCCAAAAAGAAACAAGAAAGGAGGACTCGTTAGATGCCAACATAACCTTTCAAGTCTTCAAATTCAGAATCATGAGGGTTTTTTCCTTGGTACTTCTCTTTTACCCTGTAAAACAGTGAGATCTTTTTACCCACACAACTTCGTTCAACTTGACTCCTTGGAAAATTCAAAAACTTCCAGCTGCAGAGCCCCGCCAAAGTTTACAGCTCTGCAATATTTGCAGCTATTAAAACACATATTTTACTTAAGAATTTCAGTGTTTGGTGTTTCTACAAACAGCATTCACATAAGCAGACAGTCAGGCAGGCAGGAATGAGAAATGGAAATTTTGGAAATGGGTTTTTAGGCTAGAGGAAGGTTCAGGAAGAGGAATTCCTATTAGTGAAAAACAGACCCTGTGCATGACCTACACATAGAAAATCACCCCCCAGAGACATTAATAATTTTAATTGAAACCTCACCACAGCTATCTCAAAGGGAGAGGTGGATGACCATAACAAATATGGTCCTTACCATAATTTTTGAGTCTCTATTTTCTACTAATTACTCTGACCAGGAGGGCCACCAATGCATAGGCAATGGTTCAGCAGCAAAATTACAATGTCCTAAATACCGAGTCACATTCCTATGCCCACATTCCTGCAGCTATCTCTTTTTAAGGATGCTCATTGTTAAGCCAATACAGACTGAAATGAAATTACAGGCTGACTGAAGAAAAATATGAAATGCAAATTTGTCTTGAGGAAACTTCAAGCACTCAAGGACAGTTGCAATCCAGAGAGAATTTTGCTCAAAATAATGTAATTATTGTATTTTAAACCATTAATTTCTGCCCATTCACACTGGAAAATTTTCCCCTCCTTATATTTTGTTATGCGTCTTGTTATATTTGGGAGGATATTTATCCCAATTTACAGAAATCTGTGTTAGCAGCTTACTGTGCATTTCTGACCACAAAGAAGTGAGGTCTCCATCTTTTAACAGGCTTTCATTTTTCTCTCTCAGCAAAACTCTTGCAAACTCCAACTACAAGCAGTCACAAAGGAATCTGAAACCTCATGGGAAAAGGCCCATTTGTTACTCGTAGTTTGCAGTCTCACAATCAATCACTTCATCATGAAGTGATAGATAGATATTATCATTAGCAGTTGTTCTGCATTCATGCTAAACCAGCTCTCCTTATCTTCTCTTTATCTTTGTTTAATCCCAGTATTCTGAACTGCACTGTCAACAAAATACCTCTTTTCAATGAGAAAATTATTAATTTTCATGTGACTGAAACTAATGAATTTTTAGAACTTGGTTTCTTCTCCTTGATGTAACCTTGAGTCTGAATTTTCATGGTTTATATTATGCAGTTTGGGTATAACACCCCTATAATTTCTTTCCTGCTTAGTACTTATCTTCTCAAAATTAATCCCATCTTAGAAAAGCTTTTTGTCTTAGAATGTCTGCAAATAAATCACTGTATTCTTAGATAATGGAAATTGTCAGTGATTAAATTCAATTTGATAGGGTATGAGTGAAATTCCTCTGACTAGTTATCAACAGTATCTTGATTTTAGGTTTGGATTTATCATTATATTTCCTACATTTACAGCTGCCTGCACTTTTCTTCAGTAGTTCTCCACATTTATTTTTGCAGATTGTTTTCTGCAGGCTCGTGAATATATGGGTATTTGGCAGTGATTTTGTAACATATAATCAGAACTGAAAATTACAGTGATCCTATTTGTGTTATTATAGCTGAAGAATGTGTCAGACTTTCCATTTTAAACCTTATACTCTAAAGTATCTGACTGGTCTTTCTTTACTGCCAAATATTTCTGCAAAATTTTCAATAAGAATAATGCTATTTATTAGTTTGAAATTTTTCTCAGGATTTCTGGCAGCAAGCGTGAGGAGATAGTTTCTCCTGCAATCCAAAAAAAAAATCTCTAATTTCCTGTCTCTTTATTCAGTGACTCCATTTTAGCCCAAAAAAAGGTTAGATGGGTTTCTTTTTAAGGACCTGTAGTATTAATGCAGTAGTGGATAAGAGGGATTACTTGAGAATGACTGGAATTATTTCCTTTCACTGGAAACATAATATATTCCTTCAAGATAGTGCCAAGATTTTTCTGCCAGAGGAACAAGAAAATGGATAAGAGAATCAGCTCTCTACTCTGGGCAGACTTATTTCTTTTTAAGGAAAATATCATCCAGAACAAACCAGACCTTCTCATGCTCCAGAGCATCCGCTAGATAAGGGGGCTGTAGCTGTAAAATAAGGAAGTGCTTGGCTAGAATTGGGGATAGGGGAAAGAACCTGAAGAAGAACCAAGGTGAGACTGGCCAGGAGATATTCACAGCAGCAGATTCATTGACATTTCCCACTGGCCTGACTAAAAGTCAGAATACTCACTTTATGGCCCCTTACAACATCTCCAAACACTGCATACAGGTCCTGCCTTCTCTTCTCTTTCTGCCTTCAGCAGGATGGAAAAAAGCCCTCCACAAATGTAGTAAAATTTGGCCTTCCAGCTTCTCAAACCTACTGGTGAAATAACAGACAATGGCAAGATTCCATCCTAGAAAAGAATAGAGTGGGTGACTCCAAGTATCTCTCACCTCATCATTCAAATTTTAACCTGTTCTGAATTTCCAGCCCTTTGTTCTGCCCAAGGCAGCATAATCAAATTTTTTGAATTTCAGCTGCCAGTTTACCATCAGCTCCTGAGGGACCTTGGGCAAGTGGTAAAAGCCAGGTTTCCAGCAAAGCTGGGAAATTCCAGCACCCTCAGAGAGCAGGAAGACAGGTCAGCTTGCTGTGGTTTGGTGAGCTCAGCTCTGAACAGGCTAAATTTAGGCTTTGAGGCTATCAGAGATGGCTCTCAGTCACAGAGAAGGGACAAATGCCAAGAAGCTTTGCCATGCCTTCACCATCTCCATTTACAAACAGGATATTGCAAGACCTCAGTCCTATGGGAATTGGTTGTGCTGAAGGAGAACTGTAGAAAATGTACTGTAGGAAGAAGACAGACTTCAAGCTCCATTCTGGTGATGCAGAACTCTTGGGTCTGTAAATAAGTCAGAAATCTTGTGAGAACAATCCTGGTTCTGAGGATCTCTCTGTTTTCTTTCCACTACTGAATGGAAATCCTACAAAATGGAATTTTGCCTCCTGATGTTTGGACACATCCAGTTCTAGTCCTACTTAGTGAGAAAGATTTCTTGCTGAGCTGGGGTTTTTTTGCCAGTTAGTTTGCATAAAATGCTGAAGATTAGAAGAACTCAGCTCTCAATGTATTTAACCCATACATTTTACATAACTTTTTAAAAGAAAATAGTAGTTAGGATGACTGTGAGATAACACATGCCAGTTTTTCCACTAGGAAATACGTCCTGCTGTCAGTATTTCCATTCACTCTCATTGCCTATAATCAAAGGCAGCAGGAATAAACTCTGGAAGTCTCACCTTTGGTGGATGGACTCCAAGCCTCAGCATGGCATGTCTGACATGACACATATGGAATATTCATTGCCTTTGAACCAAAACCTGCAAGGAAGCGTTCTCTAGAGCTGCAGACAGAGAAGCTGCCAGCAAATGGGAATGAGAGCTGGAAGTAAAGAATGAGGAAACTTCAAAACCTCTCTCCCCTGCTCTCTCAGGTGATTCCCTGGCTGCTGTGTTATATCCTCACCATCAAGGTGGCAGGTATTAAAGCAACCTTAAATAAAAAACTGGACAAGGCAAAAATCCCTGTCCTAAAAGGCACTCCCATGCAAATTTTTCCTCACATCTCCAAGACATCTGATGCCATTGAGTGAGCTCACATTGCCTAAAATTGATCCATAGTGTCCTGCCAAGGGCCATGCTGGATATTCTACAGCAGGTAACCCATGCTTTAGACAGGGAAGAGGACTCAGTGTTGGGCTGGCACCACAGCACACTATGTTGAAAGCTGGCTGGCTTAAAAAGACATGGAGGAACCTGCCTTTGGTGGTAAAGGAATATTTTTAAGTTGTCTACAAAGCCATCACTGACTCACTGGTATCCCAGCGTATTGCATTCAGGGAGCAAACTAAAACCCCTGACTCCAGAGTGCAGACCTACAGCTCTGCCTCCCTGGGCTAAGAGCTCACTCCTGAATAAAGCACTGTGGTCGCAAGGGTTGCTTTTTACCTGCAAACTTTGTATTGGAAACCCTCATGTATGTGGCCCAAGCTAAACAGAGAGAGTTCATAAGCTTTAGGGGGTAGCATATTCCATATTTTCCCTGCAGTTTATTGGCTAATTAATTCTAATACATTCAAATTACATCATGAAGTGTAATGTAAAGATATTTCATGAAGGGTACCTTAATAGGGTGTGAAAACCTGATGAAGGGTAATTCAGAGGGAACTGCTTGGCCCATCTCCTATTGACTTGGAAACATTACTGCCTTAAAAAAACCTTTAAAAATATTACTTATTTTTATGGCTAAAAACCCTTTAATTTGAAGATTTTTATGACTCCCTTACAATACACATCGATTTAAATAATGTTTTAAACTAGAACGGATCATTTACTGCCAACTGTGCTTCAGGCATATCATTGATTAGTCCAAGTGTGATAAAACAACCTTGTTTTTATTCATTCTTTAAGAGAATAATAAAACCTGCATACTTGAAAATACTGAAGCCATATCTTGGCCCAGAGCTATTTAACTATGAATTATTCACTTCTAGTTTATTTTTTTTTCCTTTTAAATTCATGAATCCCCAGAATGGTTTTGTAAAGTGTATCAGTGAAACCGTGCTTCTAATTATTAAAGAGAGTGTGGAGGAATCAGAATGAATCATATATGTAAAGGGGTCATTTTTTATTTGTCTTCCTTTGCAAGCCACTGTGAATCTCCTTTGAAATTAGTTATTCAATATTCTCACTATATTTTAATTTGTGGTCCATTGAGAGAGAATACAGAGAGATCTACTTTTTTCAAATAACTTTTGCAAACAAACTTATTCTCACATGCTGTAACACTGGAACTGCTCAAACATAGGGATGGTTAGGGATTTCACAGAAAAATGACTCATAGCCCACTGCCCAGAACTGGCCTGGAGTGATCAGAGGAAATTACTGAAATAAAAAGAATTTTTTTTTGCATCTTGGTAAGAAATGGTTCCAGTAACAGTGATAGGGTATCTATCGGGATATCACACTGCTGCAAGTGGGACTTTTTCCTTAACTGCTGCAAAATGTCATAGCCAAAAATATCTTTTGTAAGTGAAAGAACCCAAACATTCATGTGACTCTTGCAATCCCTCCATCCTGTGTAACCTTACAATGCTCCTGCTCACCATGGTCTGAACCCTAACAGTGGAAAGACTGAGACTGAGATAAAACTTTCTTCTTCCATATGAATTCTACTGAATTTCAGTAGAACATCAGCAAATCACTTCGTTTCAGTGCACCCACAGTCCCCACACAAAACACACACACACAAGACTTTGTTTTTATTTGGAGCATAAACAGCTCTTCAGTCTACAAAACACTTTTCTCTGGATAGTACTCAGTGAAATTCTGCACTTGGTAAATACTGATTTTTTTTTCCTTATACAACCACAGAAAACTATATGGGTTGAAAGGACATCATCTAGCCCAAAAAAGAGTTCAGAGCAAGTCCAGATAGATCAGCCCATACAAAATACTTTTTGAGTTTTGCATATACCCAAAGCTGGAGTTTGCAAACCTCTCTAGGTCTGTGCTCCTGAATAATCCACCTCATGGTGAAAACCCTTCTCCTTTTATCTTATCACAGTTTCTTCTCTTTCAGCTCAAGTCCATGGCCACAGGACTCCAAGTTTGTCCTCTCCATACTCTCAATTTGGTTCACGCAAGATCTCCCTTAGCCATCTCTGTCATGTTCTTCAGCCCCTCAACCATCTAGGTCTCCTGATGTTTTACCTAAAGGTTTCCTCTCCTTCAAATAGATTTGTAACCAGGGCCTCAAAATTGAGTTCAACGGCCAGAGCTGCACCCCAAGAATGCTGCTGTGTCTGTGTGGCTGCCACACCCACAGAATGCACCAAGCCTTCAGCAGTGAGATAGAGGAAACAGAATAATTAAGGGTTACTGGAAGAAGGGGCAAGCAGCAGACAGTAAGGAATGGCCTTAGATGGTGGTTGCCAACTTGAAAGAAACACCTCCAGATAGCCAGAGCAGATTAAATGGTCCTGTGGAATGGAAACCCAAAACTATGGAGAGTTGAAGATACTCAAACACCAACAATTCACTGATCACAAGTGCCACCATATGCCGTCCAGTCTTACAAATAATAAAATTATAAACACAAATATATTACAAAAAGGCATTAGCAGACTGTATGGAGCTTCTAATGGATCTATGCTGACATTTTAAATACTCACAGTTCTTTCTAGGACTTACAAATTTATCTGAATATTTGTTACTGAAGATGACACTTAAGTGTTTTCTAAGGCCGGAAAATGCCAAGAAACTCAGCACAAAGCTTGCAACAATGAAAAGTTAGAAGAATCCAACCTTTTAACTTGGCTTCAAGGCCACATGTGGTTGCACTCTCCAGATGTATCTGCCATACTGGGCTTAGCACAAGATTAGGCTGGAAGAATTGTGTCTTTTCTCACTTTTACTCCACAGCCAGATGGGTTAGAGGACTTGTCTGAGATGGAGAAAACTCACATTTAAGTTAAACTCGTTTCACTGCATGGTTCTCTTTCTAAACTAAAGGCAATTCTTCTGTACATGGCTACAAGCAAATGTCTGTAAGTCTGTGAAATGTCTGTAGGAAAGATTTAGCAGTATCAATGCACAACAAAAATGTATCTTCAAGATGCTAAGAGTGGAAGATTTAATTTGTTTTGCATTCTCTTGGGAATCCAGTGCCAGGTGTTAATCTTTAAGCAGGTATTTACCTCCTCACTATAGAATTGCATATTTTGAAAAAAAAAAATTCCCAGCCCCTGATTCAACTTATCAAAATCTATGTGTCTCAAATTCTATGTAGATTTAGTCCCAACACCATGATGTGAATTCTCTGCACAGTTTGAGGTAAACCAAGCCATGTGTTTGAATACTTTCACCAAGGGAATCGAATAACAGAGGTATTCCCACCTCATTGACATTTTCCTAGTTTTATTTGGCTCATGAAGCATTAAAATGCTGAAATTGGAAAGCAAAAATGATTTTAAGCTGCTGGACATGATGAAAAACAATGCTTTCGAGTAGCATGATGAATTTGTTTGGGAGCAATTATACATTAATAGTAGTTTCTATACTTAATAAAGTTTGCATAGCCAATTTGCACTTTATAAAGTACACTCCATTGTTCTGGAGTGTGGCACTGATTTGGACTTTATGAAGCATGCAGGAGGCAGTACAGACTTTATGAAGCCCACATTGAGGATAAGTATCAAATTAAGTGGGAAAAGCACACCAAGCTCTGATATGTGTCTTGGAAACTCATGCCTGCCTGACTGAGTTGTCACTGAGTTCACCCTGGAGCACACAAATCCCCACAAATTCCCACTGTAAAGGCAACCAAAGTATCCAAATGTGGCTTCTGCCAACCACAACCAAGGAGGCTGGGCACCTAAGGGTGTAGTCTTGTGCTTGAGTATTAGACAAGTACATTCCTCCTTGATGTCTTGACCTCTTTTGATGTGCATCATGTTTTATCTTCAGTGAGGGCACATTGGTTCTGAATGGCTGTTCTTTAAGTTTTAAATTGGACAAAATTTACTGTATCAGAAAGAAAACCCTGCTCAGTGAAAGGCTACAGATGTTGGCTCCCAAAATCACACTAATTAGGCAGGTTACTTTTTCTTCCTTCTCCCCACACCTTCATGATTCTCTGTGCAAATCAAAGTTTGCAACTCTCCTTTCAAAACACTACAAATGCTTTAATGTCTTCTGTAAATATAATCTAGATTGAGTTTGGGTTACATTGTAGATAGAAAATGAAACTTCCCTAATGAAAGTTCCCTTTTTATTTTTTTTTTTTTTTTTTTCTCAGTGCATGGGTTGCCAGTGAAATACAGAAACCAGATGGTTTATTAAAAAACAGATGCAAAAAATTATCAGCTCTAAACTTTCATCGATTTTTTTCCCTATTTAACAAGATTGTAATCTAATCCCTATCAATTAGATTATTTTAACTCACTTTGGAGGAAAACAGGCCATTCAGATTCATGTTTTGATTGATCACAAAGCCTCTTGGTTTACAAATTGGTCATTTCAGAATTACAGTTTTAGTTGTCTTGCATGCAGCAGCTTAGCAGGGTTTGGGTTGCTATGTTGTGAACTCTGGAAAGGATTTTTTCCTTTATAACGCAAAAATTATTTCAAGTATGGCATTGCAATGCTGATGAGACAATCTTTCCAGCTACCAAATCCATGAGCTAAGATGATTGATTTTATCTAGCTTAAATCAGTATGAAATTGATTAAATGACCTGGCAAATTCTGTCATTCAGATTGAGAGAGACAAATCCAGCACGATGTTCCAACAGCTGCTTCATTGCTTGTCCATTACTTAACAACTGAAATACAGCAGTTTGTGTATGACTGGGCGAGGCACAGATATTGTTTTAGAGCATCATTATGAGTCTGGTAAATAGGTTTAGACTAAGGATATGAACACAAACTCACTGTAATGTCATGTAGCAGGGTTTAAAGGGCTCGTGATTGGCAGCACAACTGATTGTATTGACCAAAACAGCCGAGGACATCTGGCTTTCTAGCCCTACAGCTGAAAGACCATATGTTGTAAAAAATACAGTGTGAGAGGGGAAAAGACAGTTGTAGACTGATATAAATGAGGAGAGGTCAAAGCTAACACAAGTCCAATCCTGTCACCAATGCTGCTCCAACAAGGCGTGAGTGATGTAGGGCTGTTGGGCAATGCAGAAGTGTTGTTGTCTTGTAAACCAACACACAGTTGAGCCGATGGCTGAATATTGGTGAAAACCTCAGGGACCCCTCCTCTTCACCTGATAACGAGAAGAAAAATAGTTTACAAATGCCTACAGCTTACCAAAAGTGTCCCATGTTTGTACCTTCAGCTGTTTCACCAAGCTTCAAGTGAGTCCGGGGTAATTATTTAAGAACAAATAAGGGCATATTGCAATTTTCAACAGCAATCCCAGTTTTCCCTGCTTACAGCTCTGGAAACAATGCATCCATTCAAATTCATGGCAAGCCCTCCATTCACTCATAATTTACCGTTTGATGCCCTTTTTTCAAATGCTAATGTCAAAGTTGAGGTCATAAACATAAAATCCTTTCCTTTGCTGTTCACAAAAAGGCATAGCAATTTTATAAGCCCTTCTTACAGTATGGGCTGAAAAAAAAAGCGAAACCTCCACTGGATTAGGAAAAAAAAAGTTATTTTTTATACGCAAAATAAGAAATGAAGATTTTTTTATGTAAGACCAAGTGCTGCAGTCTGGTGTATCTTTCATTTTTGCCAGCAACCAATGAAAATGAAGATATATTGAAAATTGTGTACAAGAAATGAGGGAAGTAGAGATATTTGCTCTCTCAAACTTACAATAATACTTTCAAGGGCTAAAGAAACAAAATTCACACCAAGTTGGCTGGAATTTTGAAATGTGCCAACTCAGCATACTGCTGAAGTTTCTACTGAATTGAGCATTTTTTGTTCTTTGAAACAAACATCTGTGATTCAGTGTGACAGATTTCAGTATAGTTAGACAATACAACAAGATGTTTTTTAGAGGAAAACATCAGTATGAATGAATGCTTCTTGCAAGCTCCCACACTTTTAATTTTATTGAATAATAGATTTTTCTGCAGATTATTCCTACCAAAAGAATAATCTTTTATATTATTATGTGAAGTCAACAGAGCATGTAAAGGGGTATTTTTTTACCAATATATGGTAACAACCATTTTCAATTGGAATTTTTACACTAAACTACAGCATTTGTGTATGTCAGTGGTCTAAGGTTACTTAATACACTGACTTGAAAGCTGCCAAGGCACAAAATGTAGTGCAGGCAAGCACTTCACTACAAGCCACAAAATAATTCACTTCTATTGCTTGTTTTCACAGGTAAGGTTAATCAAAGTAGCACTAAACAAGAGCAAGGACAGGGTCGGGGGGAAAGAAAATTAATTTCAGAATCCTTAGGAAACGGATGTTATTTTCCACTTCCCAAGATAATTAGCAAATATGATCCCCAACCTTGAATCAGTTTCAGTCTTGGACTTGTAATATTTTCCTAATCAAATTAGTCCCAACCACTAGCTATGTGTGGCATTTTACAGTTCTTCCCCCAGATTTCATAAAAGATTTTATGCAACATGGGCCCCAAATCAGACAACTGCTTTAATTTCAAGGAGCACAGGCTGTAAGCAGAACACATGGTCATTACTCCTTGCAGTCCCAGACCCACCATCCTCAAGGAAGCATTAAAGTTCTCTAGATACTTGCAAAAGACCATTGCATAACACTTAATTTAGTGCTCAGTAATAATTTCGTCAGTGGGTTCCGATGATAAAGTGGATGCAGATGTTCATTAGCAATGGGAACACAGGCAAACAACGAAGCATTCCAAGAAGCTGCTACAACTGAAAAGTCCAAGGCTGACCATCACGTGCTGCAGAGTCACAAACATCTCTCTTTAGACCAAAAAAAAGAAATCTGACCATTCCACCACCCATAGGAGTCCAAACTGGATGTTCTCCTTCTGCCCATATGTAAAGAATAAGGCCATTTTGTACTGCATATCTTTAAATCTCAGTGGCCTAAGGCCTGGAAGTGTCCAAAAGGATGTGGCACTTGGGGATAATATTATTCTAAGCATGCAGAAACATTTGCAGCATTCCAGCCAAGCAGGATTTGCTCCTACACATCTTTTCATACAAACAGGCTTCCCTACCACTTCTTTTCCCAAAAAATCTCCACTGGCTGAGAGGCAAGGATTCAGAGCCTGGCTTTGCTGGTCTTATTTCTGGCAGCAACAATAGGTAATGAGAAAGATTCCTCCTGGGGCCTTTTCCAGAGGTATTCTCTCTCCCAGCCTCCCAGTGGAGGAGGTAAACACAAAGAGGATCATCTGCAGGGAGCGACAGCTTCGTTTGTCACGTCAGACATGCCAGGCTCTATCCCTGTCCTCTGGAGGGAATCATCCACATGGAGAAGATTAGCCCAAAGGATTAGCATGCAGCCGGATTATCCACACACACGGCTCAGCCAGCTAATAAATCAGCACCTTTATACATGTTCTGCCTTTTAACCTCCCGAATTCCAGACTTCTGATATTCATCCCTTTGAGCATCACCGTATTTCAGGGGATGATGAAGGCAGGACGAGGAGGTGGTTTTGGCTGTTCTGGCGCGTCTGAGCCATTTCTCATCAGCCACAAGATGTCAGTGTTGCTGAATGTTATTATTCTCACCTGCACCGAGGCATCGAGCGATGCCGGGGGCAGCTGTCAACGCCGGGCTCTGTGCAGTAAGTCTAACAAAAAATCCACGACAAATAACACACAACTAAAGGCAATACAAATTTGCATGGCAAAGTGTGATTTGACCATAACAGTAATAAGTAAAACTTGAACTACATGGTAATTGCTGCCACCTATTCCTAATCCTTTTGTCTCTTTACAAGCCCCAGCTCATGAACACATGAGCCTGATAGATGGTCCTTGCACAGCAACATCGCCAGAAAAGGAGAAAGCAGAGATGACACCAGAACTGTTTCATCTTGAAACAATCAGTCCATCCCTCCAGAAAAGAGGCTGTCCACAAATCCTGGCTCTACCCACTCTCACTAAGCATGGTATCTGAAATTAAAGAAAATGCCAATATCCGTCTCACTGTTTTACTCTTGGTATTTGCTTCCACACCCGTCTGGCTCTGGCAGCAAACTCTGCCCACATGGCTCTGCCATGGAGATCTTCCCATGCCCAGACTTGTTTCCCCTCTGTATCACCTCCCCAGTTGTATGAGCACACATTTTTATAAGGCAAAATCAGTTTCCTGGACTATCTGGTTTTAAAACACCCTTTTCTCACACCCTTTCCTCTTTCCAACCCTTCCCAAAAGGTCAAGGTCAGGCAGAAAGGGAACTTTTGAACCAATATTGTTTTGGGCTTAATGCATTGTGGAACTGCACCTCGGATTTCCTCTGCGGACCGACCGACCCATATGTTGATTATTTTTCTGCTTCCTTCTTGGTTGCAGGAGATTTGCTTCACCAAACACTGCCTTGACTTCCACTTCTAAGTATAGCAGAACATGGGTACATTTAGCATGAGAATTCCTGTTTACATTGTTTGCTGCCATTCATGTCCTCGGAACTTGTTTACTTTTGGAATCACAGGAAACATGACTTTGGTGGGAGTGGAGACAGGACTGTTCACTGTGCAAAAAGTTTTAGATGAACAGAGACAGATGAATTTATACTCACTTGAAATTAAAAAAATTTGCAGTGGCAACAGGGTTATTTGAGCTCACAAGTAGACAATTTAATACATTTGTTCTGTCTCTACTTTCTTTTAACAATTGGAATCATAGAACAGTTTGGGTTGGGAGGGACCTCATGAATGTATCTCCCAATATGCAAATATAGCTCAAAAATCCATTTGAATTATGGGGGGCATATTTAGGGGGAAAGGAAGATTTTTACCTAATTTTTATAACTTTTTCCTGGCTATGCTCTCTTTTCCTTCCCAAAACAGGGCCTCTTCCTTGCAAAATAGTTTACATGGGTAAAGCCACAAAAATAAACCTCTGAGAAACTCTTTCCCACTTCCAAATCTTCCCTCCACTTGCGCTGAACACCTCAGCTAGGAAAATCCATTCTCAGTCTAATAAAAATCATTCTTCATAATGACAGCTCCTGACAGCTCCTCCCTGTTCCATTAAACATTCAGGTTGTAGAGACCATAAATCCCTGTATTTATCTCCGTCCCGTCTCTGCATTGTGCTGAAGTTGGAGTGTTCCTGCCTCCCTGTGAGTGGCAGCAGGCACAAACACGCCGATATTCACAGTTTCAGGTGGCTGGCATGCCCAGCTGCTGGGCAGAGGCACGGCTGGAGCACAGTGACCATTTGTCTGTGCTTTCCAGCTGCCTGCAAATCTGCTACATTCATGCCCAGAGTGGTAGGGTTGGCAGGAGTGCAGTGGTGAAATTCTCAGAAAAGCCTGATGGTTTCTGTTAAACTCGCTTGCCTCGTTGAAAAGCTGCATTTGCTGGGGTCATCTGAGGATGAGGGTGACTGGGATTTTTTTATTTTGTTTTCCCTGGGGTCCCACTTGGTTAAGAGTGTTTCCATGCAAATCTTAGCATTTCAAAGCTACTTACCAAAATTCCATAGGCTTGCAGAAACTGTGCACTACTCACCCCTTGGGGAGATGGATGTTAGTTTTCAACAGAATTCTTGGAAAAGTTAAAGAGGTGACTGAAGCTGGGTTATTTGATCCAGCTCATATGTAGGTAGCAGGCCAGCTTAGCTAAACAAGGTATTGTGCTTCAAATAACTAGAGCAGTCTAAGAGGTAAATGTTGGGACGACATGGGAAAGGATTTCATCAGCCCAAAACTAATAAAAACAGGGATGGAAACACAAGACTTCAGAACTAGAGAGTGGAGAAATATCTAATTTCAGGCACTCTGGTGTGAAGGTGAAACTGCCTTGTTAATGTGCACTTTGTCATAAGCCAGTTCTGGCATCAGAGCCTGCCCTTGGGGGATGCCTTTTTCACCTGCTTTTGCTTTTCTCCACCCCTAACAAACTAGTGATTGTGCTGGTGCAAGGGAGGGTGAGGCAAAACCCTGGATTTTCTTCATTTTTGAGAATGGACTCACAGGGAGAAAAATATAGTTCTTCGTTTAAATTACAAAAGGGCAAACTTCATCCATGTGGTTTAATTCAGTTTCACATGCAATAACCTTTCAAATGGTGCTTGAAAGTCAAGTCAAATTTCAATATAAATGATATTGTCAGGTTAACATGCACGTATGAGACACTGCCCTTTATGTTTTCCTATCTTCCTTTTGAATGTGTTGAACAGTAATTTTAATAGAATCATAAAAATCTTCAATTTCCTCTGTAGATTTAAGCAATGCCAAGAGCAGTAAAAGAGTTATGCTTTTGTCTCATTTGTTAAGGTTTGTGATTGTTTTAACATCTTCATTCTTGCAGGACTCATGTACATAGAGCCTAAGCCTGTTACCTTTTTGCTTAGAAATACCATCCCTGGAAGAACCATTCAAATTCTTTTGTCCTTTTTTTGCTTCTTCCAGCAGGGAGGTTAGAACTGGAAGCTAAAAATGGAGGGAAAACAAAAAGGGGGTATGGAAATATCCAGACACCAATGTGGTTCATAATTTGGCTTCAGTGAATATTCAGAACTCTGAATTAAACAAAATTAAACAAGGGTGCTGGAAAGTTATTTAAATATGCATCAGATGCAGAAATTGAAGCCTGCAAAGTAATTTCTTAGGAAACATTCCAGTGACATTAAACAGTGGGCAGAGCAAAGATACAATCTCAGCTTAAGCTGCAGCCTTTCAAAGTCTCTGTTGCTGCAGGAGAGGAAACTTGTCACCAGAATCACCGCTGGCACAAAGAGGGTGCAGGAAGGCTGAAGTGCCCCCCAACTCTGGTGGCCACAGCAGCCCATCCCCAGTGCAGCCACCTTGTGCTGGTGCCAGCAACCATACAAAGGGGTGACAATCAGACCAGAGGCAGCTTGATTAGCATTTAAAAACTCACAGATTTTTTTTTTTTTTTTCAATTAAAAAAAAAGGTAGGGTTTTGGGAGATTTTTGCCTTGACATCTCTGGTGAAAAACCTGCATCCAAATCTCCTCTGATGTTTCCTAAAGAAAAAATATTGGTTTGGCCATGTGAAAAGGCAAAATGAAATATTGCATCTCACCCCAATATTTCCAGGGCATCATTTCAGAGGTGGAAGAGGCAATTTGCTGCTTTAATGAATATTTGCCTAAATTTGGCCAAAACAGCCATTTCAACTTAGAGAGTGATACTTACAGTGAACTTGTTAAGGTGTAAAAGTACAACTTCCAAAAAGCTGTGGAGCTCCACTTCCAGTCTGTAGGCACAGAGCCGGAGTTGCTCAGGCTTCCAGGGCTAGATATTGCAAACTGCTCTCCGAAATGGGTTATGGGCACAGGTTTCACAACATCACAGGACAAGACTTCCCTGAATGAGAGAGAAAAGTCTCTCTTCTTTTTTTATCAGACACCTTACTACTGACACCAGCTCTCTGATTTCCATTTATCTTTGCACTGAACACATGAAGAACTGGGAAATACTAAAGGCTCTGAAATAGAACATCATAATCATCTTATCTTGGTGCCTTTTTTGGCACAGAGGTGTCTGGCTCCACTCAGCACCTGTATGCTGGATCTATTAATGCCTCTTTACAAGGCCTTTATGAACAGAAATGCAGTAGTTTGGGGAAATTGATAAGATCCTGTAACAATGAGAAGGACTGAAGGAAGTCCAGGAGGAAATTAATAATCCCATATTAGTTGCTAAACAAAGCCAGTATTAGTTGCTAAACAAAGCCAGAGGCAATAATGCAATAATGGGACTAAAATACCTGTGATCACATCAGCTAAGAGTTCAGCATGATGCAAATGAATTAGTGTAAATCTGTGATTTAAAAAATAATCTTTAATTATTTTATTTCTTAACCTTAAACACTCAATTCACCCTTAACCAATTCACAGAATGGAGGATTTTTTTCTTGTATTTATGCTTTAGCTATGCAATGCACCCTTTCCAAATTTACAGTGTTTTGATCTGAAACAGCCTGAATATTTGGAGATTATTTATTGTGTGCCTAATGATTGAGTTATTTTCTAATGACAGATTATTATAATTTTAATTTCTTAAGATTTGCCTCTAATGTTTTGCGTGGTAAGCAATAATTTTGTAAGATTGCATGTCCCTAGGTTAGGATTATCTACAGTCAACCTTATCCTACATTTATTTTTAGCAGAGAATGTCTTGAGATTTTACACTTTAAGCATCAGTCATGCCATGGGACTAACCCACCAGAACAATCTGGATGATCCATTTTTTTAGCAGACATGTATGATATCAGTAGGACATAAAGCTTTGACTCCAGAAAATGCTTAATTGTGTTTCTGAATTGGGCCCTGGATATAACATCCATTATGGTTATTTGCAAGTTTCATTTCAATATCCAGCTTTTCAGGCCGTGTGTTTTTGTAGTTGCAACTTTCCACCTCCCCCGCACCAATTTAAGTGATGTTATTCTTGGCTAATAGTAATTGTGAGAAAATTGAATTCCATCTGTTTCCACCAAAAGCAGAAAATAGAATGTGAGAATCAATAGAAGACTGCACTTGTTACACACATTTGTCACAATCAGTGACTTTGCTAAGGCAACATGTCCGCAAATATGATTTGCAAAATAAATAGCAAGTCACAGCATCTGATCACCAGCTGGCTTATTTAAAAGTCAGAGCCTCTTCTGACAGCTACAGATCATGAACTTTTAGGCATTGCATGGCCCCTCCAGGCTCGTTCAAAGGAAAAGACATCTTGCAGCACACAAATGGATGGAGGAGAATTTTAATACAGGTCTGGATGTGCACTCCTCATCAAAGTTTTGGGTTTACATCTGGTAGTTTCCCCATCCTAGATGATCCCTTTCTCATATCTGTGCTGATTACTCCACATCCCCTGTAATTTCATTCGTACTTGCTGTGCCTCACCAGAGGTTTCTCTGTGACTAATGCCAGCATCATTTCAGGTTTTCTCCTTAGCTGGTGTTGTCAGAATTGAAATCTCTGTGGCTGCTTTTGGCTGAGCTGTCCAACCCAAGTCATTCACTGATTCATGGCCTTGACCAAAGCACAAAAAAGCAAACACTGAACACTTTAATAAGTCCTAGCAAGCCTGTGTTTCATGCACAGGCACAGCACCACTCTTTTTTTTCAAATACGTATTTGAGCCACCTCGTAGGACATACCAGTGTCTTATCTGCCTGTTTTTATCTCAGCCATTGGCTGGGTGGATCATTTCAGGAGTCCTTCAGCAAGAATTGCTAGATTCCTTCCCAGAGTACAGGGTGTACTTTATCACAGTTTGCAACACTTTTGCCTAATTCTGCTACAGTCCCTGTGTAATACAGCTCATTTTTGCAGATGGTGCTGTGACACAGCCAGTCCCAGCTCATGATTTCTTGCTGTGTCAACAAAGCCAAGTTAAGCCATGGCAGCAGAGCATCTCCCATGTCCCCCTGAAGCCACCTCCCCACCCAAATGTGCAGCATGCCATCCACAGGCCCCATCCCCAAATAAAGGTCAGTTCTGGGGTGCACAGAGGTATCAGACTGGTTGCTCTTTAGCTGGGAATCTCCTCAGCACTGTGCAAAGCTCAGGTCCAGGCCAGCGGCGCAGGATGAAGCTGGACTCACCTCCACCCGCTGCCACCAGGAGGAAACCAAGGCCATCCCAGCTGCCTTAGCCAAGAGTCTCTCCCAAGAATAACAGGAACAGCTCACAAATTTAAAAGGTGAATTGGGGATTCCTCAGCCCTTAGGAGACTCACACTCATATAACTAGTATGGTTTTCATAAAATGGATACTCAACCTAAAAAGCTCAAGGGCCTTGATCTTGAAAGTTAATGTCTGTTGTTTGCCAAAAGGTGTAGGAAAAAGGTGTGTGTGACTGCTGCACTGCAACAGTACAAACAGGAGTCATT
The DNA here is from genome assembly GCA_024865655.1 of Emberiza elegans. Classification (NCBI taxonomy): domain Eukaryota; kingdom Metazoa; phylum Chordata; class Aves; order Passeriformes; family Fringillidae; genus Emberiza; species Emberiza elegans. The sequence goes on from JALJVW010000072.1 coordinate 12,474,961, forward strand.
AACAAGGAACATTGTTGGATGAATAATGCCATTATGTTTGTTAACAGCATGCCTTCATCTGGAACTCTCTCTGCCATACCTGGGCTTGAATTTCAGCACGGCATACACGCACTGAAACCTGGAAAGTCCAAAGTGGTTAATTACAGTGTTCAGCAGCCTAAAAGGACCCCTATAAGGCACAGAGATTTAAGGCAGCACAACAGCCTGCAATTTAGAGGGAAGCAAGTAAAAAGGGACAGAACAGAGAGGTGTAACAGAAAGAACCACTTGGGACAAATAGGGTAAATTTGGGTGTTTAGTTTTTCCTAGAGGCTTCCTTATATGTTAGGCAGTTATACCATAAAAATTCTTAAATGAGTCAAAGAAATGTTTTCTGCAGTGCCTAGCAGCTATGAAAATGTTGGAGAGAACAAGGAGTCAACAACTTTAGAAGAGGGCAGACACTTAAATTTATATCTGTAATTGTCCCAACTGAAATAAAACATATGGAGATGGGTCTGTAGCAGGGTGCAGGACAAAATCCAGTTGTTAAAGGCCAGGGCCCGTATGATAAGGACTTTTCATATCAGCTGACAGAAAGGTGAAGCTTTGATAATTTCATAACAATAAGCCAGGACTCCATGGTACAGTGAGTGCCAGATGCAAACAAGAGTTTCCAAGCCTTACTTTTTAAAATTCCAGGGGTTTACAAATGTTAGTAGCACATACATTAATATAATATTCATAGAGGTTACAGAGAGACATGCAGCTATTATTTATTTCCCAATCATTGCAGAATTTTTCCCTGCCTTTTCCAGCAGGAAATGGCCAGCTTAGGAATGGGGACAGCATGTGGCTCCAGTCAAAGTGAGCATAATGGGAAATGGAAAACCCTGAATGGGACAAAAGTTCATGAGTTTGGTGCCAGTAATCAGTTACTTCTAAGCTTGTTTGGGTTTTGTTGGGGGATTTTTAGGCTTTTTAAGGGAAAAAAAAAAAAAGTGAAATAAATCATATCTGGGAGGAAAATTAGGCTCTCTGAGGATGAAAGCATGAGTAAACTGAAGTGCCAAGATCTGAAGGCAAAAGCTGTGGCAGATCCATATCCTGCATTAATCAAGCAGATCCAGAGAGATGTACTGTACTGACCAGCTGGTTATCTGCTTCCTGCCCTCAGAGGCAAGATGTCCTGACCACATGTGCCCTAGTACAGGCTGAACCCTAATCCAATCCCAAAATGATGATAATCAGCATCTATCTTGAGAACAGCAACTGAATCCAGGACACTCTGAGCAAAAAAATGAATCCCATCCTTTGTTAAAAGTGAGAGGGTTTTGAAGCATCCTGATTTTAAATATTTGGTGTCTATTCTTCCTCCATGAATTTCTGAGTTTTGAATCTTTCTGGTGTACCCAAGCCTGATTTCCAGGTCACTTCTCCTGATTCTTGTTTTCTGATTTTTCTTTTATTACCATCTGCTTCCAGCTGCCTGGTTTCCCAGTCCAGATTGTAGAGTTATTTATTGTTTCTAACTGCAGTCAGGTAAATCCCCAACATCCACTGAAGCAAAGTTCTGATTATGAATTGTGTCTGATTGTGTTATTAGGATTCTGGGATTGCCCCTCCAGGAGAAAGAAAAAAGGGCAAATATTGACCCAAGAAGCATCCAGAGGAGCCACTCTATGATGATTGATAGATATATAGATAGGTAAGTGATAAGAGCTTAAATTATATACATAAAATTCAATTATATATATATATATTGATGTATATATATAGATAGAGATATAGATATCAAGAACACTCTGAAAATGCACATGTGCTTGTGCATGGGGAATTCCAAAACTAGCTTTATTGTGGCCCAGTAAAGATGAGAATTGGCTTGGCAGTCATGATGGTCACGCTCCTGCTTCTCAAAATGAATAATGACTAAACTCTGAGTACAGAATTTCTTCCTGAAGTCTGACCTAAATCTGCCCTTTTGCAGTTTAAAACCATTGTCCCTTGTCCTGTTACTGCCTGTATAAATACTCTCTCCTCATTTTATGTGCCCCCTTAAGATACTGGAGTCTTTGGAAGGATTCCTTCACCAGCTTGCACTTGCACTGCTGCCCACCATCCACAGGCTGCACAGACTTTGTGTGCTGTGAATGCCCTCACACAGAATCCCTGCTTGCTCTGGGAAATCACCTCCCCAGGGGCCCTCTGCTGCTTCTCCCTTCTTCAGCAAATGTGAGGGAGCAATCCACCAAGCTCACACGAACACTGAATGTCAGAGGTAAATAAACAAGGTCTCAGCAATGCTGAGCACATCCTCTGGAGGTTCATGCTGCATTGTGTGGGTGGAGTGTCCTGAGCAAAGCAGTTCTGGGTAATTTGTGAAGAACAAAGCTGGTTCCAGCTCATTCTTGCAAGAGCGTCTCAGCACAGAACTTAGCCACAAAACATTTCCCGTCCTGTGATATTTGTCAGCCGAGCAATCTGCAAAAATCCCTGAATTTCAAGGGGAAAATGTGACAGATCGTTTGTTGAATGCAAGCTACTAAAAGTGGTAAATGACTCTTTTTTACTACCTCTCCTGATACATGCAGCTGAACATACAAATCACTGAGTTTGCTGGAAGTCTGGAAAAACTCACAGTTCCGGAGTTAATCATTAATATTGCGGGGTTACAAGGAGGTATTTTTTAAGATTGCCACAGCATGTGGGAAATTCCCATGTGAATTTCCTGCAGGTTTTCAAGAAATAGCCTTTTCTATTTGGCTCAGATGCTTTTGTAATTGTTTACATAAATTGAATATGAAGTATCAAGGTCAGATATTTTCCAGAAAGCCAAAGCAAACAATTTACCATTCTGTTGCAGAAGAAAACACGAGAACAATTCCAACATAGGCCAACTTCCTTTTTCTTTCTCTTGCTTTATGGTATTACACTAGATAGCACAAAACACTGGAACTCTGATTACTTAAAAGCATGTCAATCTACTGGGTACAGAATTTCCTCACTGAGAGAAATAGCAACAAGTTTAACCTCACATACTCAAAGCAATTCTATTTCCTACATTTTGTTTTCCAGATATCCACCATGAGCTGCAGTGTCAGCTCAGTTCCCAGCATAAGCTCTGAGAACCAAAAACATTATATTCATACAATTATAATGGCTTGATTTTTATGGGCTCTCTATCTCCCAGTTATTATTATCAGTGGAAAGGATAGCCAAGAACGTTTTCTTTTTCTTCTCGAATTGATAAAGTTTGTACCAAATCAGTGCATTATTGCTGACATCTTTTCCCAAAAACCCACTCAGAAAATGACCTTTGTGCTACCTAACCCTAATGGCTTTGGATGCTTTTTTGGATGAATGGAAAAGTCACCCAGTCCTTCAGCTGCTTTGGAAAGACAAATCCTTTTCCCTACTAACTCTACTCAGCTGGGATAGAAACATTCTGTATGACACCCTGGCCATGACCCCTAGTCAGTGTTTTGTCACCAGCAATGAGGATTTCAGGATTAAAGTAGCCTAATGCAAGGCAAAAATGTCAGTATTTTTCCCAGGAGGGGCCAGTCCTCTTGACCAACCCCATAATACATAGACCACAAATTGTGAAGGAGTAAACAGAAGAAGTTTGCATCATATCTGCTTCTCCTGACCCCTCTCATGCCCAGAGGCTCACACTGGGAAGTCACTTCTGTAAATAGAACCATAAAATCATTTTTGTTGGAAAAGATCTTTAAGATCATCAACTCCAGGTATTAACCCAGCACTGCCAAGCCCACTACAATATAAGTCAACATACGAACAGCAAAAGGTAATTTAAAAAAAAAAAAATAAAATGAAACTTCTGTGCAACACCATCAGTTTAGAGATTATGTATATTATTAAATTTTAACACTTAATTATAGAAAATTAAATAAGAAGAAGTAATAATTGAACAGTGGCTCCTCTGATGCATTCACAGAACAGAATTGTGTTATGTAGAGGTGTTATGTTAGAAAAGATGTTGTGAATCCAGGGAAATTATATATGGGTCAACTTATTAAAAAACAAAACAAAACAAAACACAGAAAAACTCCAATAACACGGCAACAACAGGAAGTCCAAATTTCACTTTAAATATATATTCAAGCGTCTGCATCTACAATTCCTTCTTCAGCAAGCTGAGCACCCAGAATTTGCATGCTTGAGAAATTCCAGCTGATACAAACAGCTGGAAACAAATATAGGTCAGTAAAAAGTATTTTTAAGAATTAGAAGTCTTTGAAAATGGTACCACTACGTACTTTCACCAACTTTCTTCTTAAAATGTAGCATTCCCTAGGGTATCAGGGTTCAACAAAGATGTGGATGCTCCCTTAGAGGGTACTGCCTACCCAAACTCCAAGTCAGATCCAAGACTGGGAATTTACCCTGGGATGCTTTAACTGAAACTCATGAAAATCCTCACTGCAATGAGACTTGGAAAATAAATATCAGGATGAGAAAATAAAGCCACTGAAATGTAGGTTTGGGCCAGTGCTCTCAGGAAGGACCCAGGCCAATTAGTCTGAGTCCAGGCAAAAATGAGGGAAGGTTTAAACACCATAAATTATGAAGAATGATTAAAAGGATGGGATTTGTTTAGTCTAGAAAGGAGACAATTAAGAGGAATCATGATAGCAGTCTCCAAACAGAGGGACTTGTAGCTGTGTAAGAAAGAAAATTACCATCTCCTATGATCCCTGGGAGCCTGGAAAGAAGCAATGGTGTCACACTGGCCCCTGGGCAGTAGGAAAGAAGTTTGTAACATTAACCAGTGATAAGCCTTAAAAACATTTCCTAGGAAGGTTGTGGGACCTCTGTCACTGCAGGTTTTTGAAAACATGTGAAGCAAACATATGCCATGAGTAGTTAGTGTAAAGCCAATCCCACCTGGTTGAGGCAATGGACCGGGTGACCTCCCAAGAGCTTGCCCAGCCCTATTTTCAATTATTCTGTTCTTCCTTTCTTAAGCTGTGTGGAGAGATGTGCAATTGCTTGTCACAACCTGTTTATAAAAAGCAATTCTCTTGCGAAATTCCAGTAGGACACCCCAAGACAGCACATTAGAAGCAAACACTAAATCTTATTTCTCTTCACTACTGCCTTGACACCACAGACTTCTTGTCCTGTCCTGTTTTTCATCTGGCTGTCACAGGTTGGCTCCAAGATTTTTAAGAGCCCTTTCAGAAGCACTGTTAAAATATAAGTCTCTGTCTCAATGAATAATTAATAACAAAGTTCCAGATGTTTTTAGAAATAGAAATTATGGTTAACTAATGCTGTAATTGATAGAAGACATTAGGAAGGAAAGGCGCCACTGACTAGGAAATATCCTCCAGTCATTTACTGCACTCTGAGATAAGCAGATACTAAAATTAATTCAGCAATTTGGTTTTGATGTGCCAAAATCATCTCTGGAAAGAACATGTGTATTCTGCTCTTCTGTACTCCCTGCCCAGCATTCTCATTAATTCAGGTCCAAAGCTACTGAGGTGTTTAAGTTTTTATCTCTATTCCATTGGGAGCCAGGTAGCTGAGCATCACTGCAGAGCTGAGCCTGGACTTGAACATCAAGCCCAATGTCATCCTGAAGAGTCTTCCCAAGGCTGGCTGGCCATGCACCTACGGACTCCAAGCACTGTCAGCCCACAGCTGTGGTCATGGAGATGTTCTCTGAGCAGGCTTTACCTAAGTGCAAACAAATACACTCACACAAGCAAACACACATAGTTTGACATTTTATGCAGGCCTGGAGTGTTTGGTTAAAGGTCAGAAAACCACAACAAATAACATTTCAGAGTGTTTTCATTACTTCCTTCTACCTAAAAAAGTTCCTCTCTTTTTGAGGCTGCAATCTTCCTTCTCAGAAACATTCAGACACTAAAACCTTTCTCATTCTAGGTCACATTTCTTTTTCTATTTTTAAAATCATATCCCTATTTTTTCAGGAATTCAACTGGAAATTCAAATTACTTTTTGGTTTTTTTAGCTAATAAGTGATTGTACAATGCCTACATTGAGCAACCATGCTGTTATTTGGGCTGCCTGTCTGAATTATGTCCCTTTTCCTTTTTATTTTAAGAGTTTTGCTGCCTCAAACCCCCATTTAGATTTCTTGTGACTGTTTGGACATATGCTGTGTCCTGCAGACACTGCTGTCATTTGCAGGCTTTGTAAGATCAAAGAATAATTTTTAGTCTTTGAAGTTCACCACTTTAAAAATCTACTTCCTAAATTAGAAGGAGTTGGAAGAGTTTTTCTTCAACATCCTGGCTTCCTGTGATACCTTTATAAGTTTCTCTTCCTGACCACATGAGCCCAATGCCAACCTTAATGTCACCATTGATTAAATGCATTTTAAATGTGGTGCCTGTCCCTCTGCTCTGTCACAGCTGACACTCCGCAATGCAAAAACAAGAAAGGGAGAGAAGAGTAGCTCCAGGTTGTAGCTGGAATGTTGGAAATTCAGTTTGCCACATTGATTGCCCACTTATTGTCAATTCCAGATGGAATTCTCCAGTGAAGCTTGGTTGCAGACATCCTGCAGCATCACAGAATCATGGAATGGTCTGAGTTGGAAAGGACCATAAACACCATCTCATTTCACCCCCTGCCACGAGCAGGGGCACTGCCACTAGACCAGGTTGCTCCAAGCCCCATCCAGCCTGGCCTTGACCTTCCAGGGATGGGGAGTCCACAACCTCTCTGGGCAATTGCTAATCAATGATAATTAATCTTATGGTGTATTTTTTTACCTTGATCCATCCTATCACAGTGGGACTCCTTCGCAGGCAGAGCGGTGACAGACTCATGTTTAGCCATCCATAACTCTGTGTAGCCTGTGAAGTAATGTGTGTGTTTTCCTGTTTTAGGTGAACTGCTATTTAGGCTTTTTTTTTTCCTAGATCACAGTATCAGAATAATGATGGGAATATTTTAAACTAATGAAAGGATATGTTCTGATCATAACTCATTAACTATGGACTGAAAAGTGCTACCATCCAATAATCCTAATCCTAATTACAAGTAATAATGTCTTTCTCCTTGGAATGGACAGTTTCAATTCACTGCAAATTCAAAGCAATTTAACAATAAGACTGACAACGGGAACAAGAGAAGAGCCACATCTATTTAGACAGCATAAAGCAGCGCTTGCTGTACAACAGTGGCTTGTGACTGACTGAACAACTGGGAAAACTCAGCAGGGCTGCTTTTTGAAGAGAAAGATGGATAAATGTGAATTCATTTGGGCACGACAAGGCGATAGCGAGTGCAATAGCGACACAATTATCTGCCTTCAAAAGACAATGAGGAAGGCACATTTCTTTATTCATATGATGCCATTAAAAATAAATAAACTAACCAAGTGACAAAGGCACGTGGGCTGCAGTGTTATTCCACCACAAAACACTGGGTTTCTGGAGAGACCTTCTGCAAGGGCAGGAGTCCCCCAGGCTCTGCTGCAGAGGACGCAGCCCAGCGCTGACGGGAAAAGCTCTTCCATGGAATAATTAGACAACAAACCCAACTGTGGAAAGCTTTGGGAGTCAATCCTTCACAGTAAATAAAGGGTAAGTGATTGCCTTTGCATGAAAACAACCTTCCCCTCTACACTGGAGAATGGCAATGGGAATTACAGAAGCCTCCAAATTTGCTCAGATCTCATGCACAGTGCTGTGTCAAGGCAAGCCTGGAGGATTATGAAAGAGTAATTGCTCTGCAATAGTTTCTCTTCGGGCTGCTTTGCTCTTTGGATTGCTGCATGGATTGATCTCCTCTCAGTTCCCTGAGCAAATTGCCTCTCCCAGATACTCCACGTGATGTTTTTGGGATATCCTGAAACAAAATGGCTCAAGGCTGAGGTCTGCTGGGACCCTGGAGATGTCCAACCCAGGTGTGTGTAAGTCATTGTGTGCATATTGCAAAATAAATGTCAAAAGTTTTCTGTCTTCACAGGCAAATACAGAGGAGCCTTAAAAATAAAAATAAAGGCAAAGAAATGCTTTACACTTTATCAGGATGAGTGGAAAAGACTCTTCACATCCCTACTGATATATGCAGGATTCCCCCTTTCCCCCATTCTCACATTAAGGCTGCACCCACCCACCTCCCCTTCAATCTCACTTTGAACCAAGGAGGACCAGCTGATGTTTCCTCTGAGACCACAAATATGAGAGGAAGCACAGCAAGCAGAATCCCACACCATTATAGAATGAGATTTTGCAATCCTTTTTGCTCCACTTCCTCCCTTGAAATTAAAGCCTCATGTGTCAGTCCCCCTACTCCAGCCAGGATCCTTCTCCTCCTCCCTCCAGCCCAGTTTCTTCTGCTCCAAGCTGACATCAAGGACACAGCTCCCTGCAGCAGTAGACTGAACACTGGAAGGGGATGTTGAGGGGATTTTCCATAGTCCTAGTGCTAGAGAGCAGAATTAATTCAATCCATAATGCAAGAGGCTCTTTCCACATCCTTTTTCTGGAATATGGCAGAGTTATTGATTTCCTCTCTTTCCTGTAAGGCCTATTTCCTGTGATACATTTGAAAGCAAATTTAGAGACTACAATTGGCTGTAAAAAACATTAAATACTCTTGTGTTGGGGATGGAAGCTGAGAGGGTTCTGAGGCATTTCAACCTAAGCATTGTCAGTCTTCAAAAAAATTTAAATTACACTGCCCACAGTAGTCAGGATTAATTAGCCTTATTTTCTCAAGCTTTTCCCTTAGATTAATAGACTGCCAAAAAGAAAGAACACAAAGGTGCTCATACCACCACATTTCATGGCATTTGAGCATCCTTGAGATTTAGTCTCCCTAGAGACCAGCCTGTTACCAAAGGAGACATCCTGAAAGGGCAGCACAGAGTCCACGTCCGGGAAGAGGCAGCCAGCCTGGGCAGTGCAGCGAAGCTTCCATCACCTCTCCAGATATTTGACAAGACATCCTGCTTTTGGAAGGCTAATGCTAGATGAGATGAAAGTAAAGGCATGCTTTTACAAAGAACTTGGTCTGAGCTCCTACCCAAGTACTCTTCCTACTCTTGTTTCCTGTTTGACACAAAGCATCTTGTACCTAGTCCTGCTGTGCCTCCAGCCCTTCCTGTCTGATTTACTGGGGTGAGAAGGACCACAGGTTCTGCTGGAACATAAGATGGAAACCAGGGTTGGGGAAAAAACTGCTGCCCAGGACAACTCTCAGAAATTTAAAAAAAAACCCAAGAAATAGACTTGTTCCGTGAAGAAGAAAATGCTGCAATGTACAAACCGAAAACACGCAAAACTCAGGCTGGTCAGTCACAGCACTTCATCTCTGTGTTTCTGAGAAGTTCACTGAAATACCAACCTTTTATTGCTTTTTGTTTCCAGAAGGGATGTGGCAATTTCAGAATATCAATTTTGAAATGTCACTGTCTTTCAAACAGTGAGGCTTAGCCTTTTCTGCCAGTACTTCTCATTCCAAACAATTGGCAGGTCCTGAGGAAAAAATATTTGGGTAAAAAAAAAAAAAAAAAAAAAGCATTTCTTACAAGTTCTGAAAACCTTGCAGAGCACTGCAGCATAAATGTGAGCTGCATCAATCAGTGCAAATATTGCCTTGGTTCTTTCCCACAGCTTCCCAAATGACACATAACCAATGGCTGCTTGTCCCTTCACCCAGCCCAGGAAGTGAGCAGATGACCTGGGGTCCTTGCACCCCTGCTGAGTCCAAATAAACCACACAATAAAATAACCAGGAGGGTCATTCTTCTATTTACTTTTCTCTACACACTGAGCACATAGAAAGATGGTGCTGCAGATGGTGGCTTGAGAGACAACGAATATTTAATCAGGGATTATATTGTTTTTTTGGAAGACACGTGCTGGCAGATATTAGTCAGTGGTATTTTAACTGTCTTGTCTTTGGATGATATTACTTTCTTTTAAAAAAATACTTAGCTTCAAAAAGCAAGCATCCATGTTAATGTTCACTCTGCTGCACGTGCCCTCTCACCCTTCCCCAGACCTCTCTGGCAGCTCTGTCCTCCCAGGTGTGGCACGTGGCTGGGCACGTTTCTGCTTTGCAGAGAGAGATCCTTCGGGGCTGCTGCCAAAACCAAGAGCAGTTCCTGATACTAATTCAGGTTCTTGAGCGAGTGCATTATTCCCATTTGCAGATAATTGTCAGGTTAGAGATTCATCATGGGAACTGATTCCAGAAATATACAAAGGTCTCAGATGCTCGTCTTCAGCAAGGCCACTTATACAGCAAAGCCATAGAATGGAATCACAGAACAAGCTGAGTTGGAAGAGACCCCCAAGCATCATCCAGTCCAGCTCTGGCCCTGCACAGCCCCATCCCCCAGAGTCACCCCTGTGCCCCAGAGCATTGTCCAAACACCCCCTGAGCTCTGCCAGGCTGGTGCTGTGACCCCTGCCCTGGGGAGCCTGGGCAGTGCCCAGCCACCCTCTGGGGAAGAACCTTTTCCTGATATCCAGCACAAACCTCCCCTGACACAGCCTCAGGCCATTCCCTCAGTCCTGTCTCTGTCACCACAGAGCAGGGATCACTCTGTCCCTCCTCTTCCCCTCAGGAGGAATTTGTCACTGCACTGAGGTCTCCTCTCTGTCCCTCCAGGCTGAGCAGACCCCAGTGCCTCAGCCTCCCCTCGCTGCACGGTTTCCCTCAAGGTCTCTCCACCATTCCATTGCTCACTTTGGATGTTCTTTGTAATACCCCTGATGACATAACCAATGGCTGCTTGTCCCTTCACCCAGCCCAGGAAGTGAGCAGATGACCTGGGGTCCTTGCACCCCTGCTGAGTCCAAATAAATCACACAATAAAATAACCAGGAGGGTTATTCTTCTATTTACTTTTCTCTACACACTGAGCACATAGAAAGATGGTGCTGCAGATGGTGGCTTGAGAGGACAATGAATCTTTAATCAGGGATTATATTGTTTTTTGGAAGACACGTGCTGGCAGATATTAGTCAGTGGTATTTTAACTGTCTTGTCTTTGGATGATATTACTTTCTTTTAAAAAAATACTTAGCTTCAAAAAGCAAGCATCCATGTTAATGTTCACTCTGCTGCACGTGCCCTCTCACCCTTCCCCAGACCTCTCTGGCAGCTCTGTCCTCCCAGGTGTGGCACGTGGCTGGGCACATTTCTGCTTTGCAGAGAGAGATCCTTCCGGGCTGCTGCCAAAACCAAGAGCAGTTCCTGATACTAATTCAGGTTCTTGAGCGAGTGCATTATTCCCATTTGCAGATAATTGTCAGGTTAGAGATTCATCATGGGAACTGATTCCAGAAATATACAAAGGTCTCAGATGCTCATCTTCAGCAAGGCCACTTATACAGCAAAGCCATAGAATGGAATCACAGAACAAGCTGAGTTGGAAGGGACCCCCAAGCATCATCCAGTCCAGCTCTGGCCCTGCACAGCCCCATGCCCAAGAGTCACCCCCTGTGCCCCAGAGCATTGTCCAAACACCCCCTGAGCTCTGCCAGGCTGGTGCTGTGACCCCTGCCCTGGGGAGCCTGGGCAGTGCCCAGCCACCCTCTGGGGAAGAACCTTTTCCTGATATCCAGCACAAACCTCCCCTGACACAGCCTCAGGCCATTCCCTCAGTCCTGTCTCTGTCACCACAGAGCAGGGATCACTGTCTGTCCCTCCTCTTCCCCTCAGGAGGAATTTGTCACTGCACTGAGGTCTCCTCTCTGTCCCCTCCAGGCTGAGCAGACCCAGTGCCCTCAGCCTCTCCTCACACGGCTTCCCCTCAAGGCCCTTCACCATCTCCATTGCTCTTCTTTGGATGTTCTGTAATAATTTAATGTCTTTCTTATGTTGCAGGGCTCAGACCTGCCCCCAACACTCGGGTCCATCCCAGAGCAGAGCAGAGCAGAGCACAAAAAATCCCCCTCTCCACCATCTCATGATGCTGGGCTTGATGCACCCCAGCAAAAGCCCTGTCCTGATTCCAGGCTGCCATCAGACAGGAGCTGACATCCTGAAATCATTCTTAAAAATGCTAAGTGTGAAACTTGAGTCTGGGTAGCAAAAAGTTGACAGATCTGCACACCTTGAAATCATCTCCCAGGAGAGGATGCTCAATTCTGTGTGTGCAGAGCTGACGCAGAGACTGGGCCTCTACTCCCCCACCTCAGGCCTGTGTGCAAGTGTGTGTTTATCTTCAGGCATAAAGTTTTTTAAAAGCTTTCATTGGCTTGCACAGGGTGGTAGATGGCAGGATTAATGGCTGTTCTTCAAAGCTATAAACTGCATGGTGTGTTTGCTCAGACTTTGAGCCATGAGTTACTGCTGTAATTAAATCCAGAAGGAGAGACCATAATAACATTCTGACTTGATTTCCAGTGGCAGAGCACTGATTAAGAGAGCTACATAATAAATGAGCGGCATTTCAGAATCACACTGTTGATGTTATCTGTAATTTTTTTATAATTAGAAAAGCCTAAAGAAAATTGTATATTTTAATTACATGCATTATTAATCCTACTCTAATATGAATTCTTCTATGATTACAGGTTGCAGCACAATTTTTGCAATTTTTTGTACGAGGTCTAGTGTTTACCAAGTGTGTCCAGGTTTACAAAAGCCCTTATAAGGAACAGATAAATGGGACTATATTATTTCAAACTCATGCAAAAGCAGAGAAAGTACAAGTTTATGACTCAAAAATCCAAAAGGAAACAAACAGTTTAGAGTCAATCATTTTGCTGTTTAAACTCCATGGCATAATGAAAAGAACATTAATATAACAAGCTTCTATGCAGTCCTTCACACAAAGGTCTTGAATAATTGGATTTGAAAGGAAGTACACAGGATATTTAATGATTAAAAGCCCACAATTTATGATTCATTCAGCTCTTTTAGAGAAGACTGACCTGACCACAGGGTTTTGTTCTTGAAAAAAAACTGTATTCTACCATTTCCCATGGCTATTTAGTGCATAATCTTTTCAACATTCTTCATTTAAATCAGAATGCAGCAGAAGATAAACAGAGAAGCTGTGGATACCTCACCCCTGAAGTGTTCAAGGCCAGGTTGGAAGGGGCTCTGTGTGAAAGATTCTCTAGTTAAAGTTGTCCCAGCCCATGGCAGAGGGTTGGAATGAGATGATCTTTAGGGTCCCTTCCAACCCAAGCCATTATATGATTCTATAAACTAAGTTGTGCCTTTTACCGCCATTTTTCTATTCACAGTTTTAATTAAAGGTACAAGACCAATAGGATAAATGGTATGATGCTGGATTTCCAAGTAATGAAGACTCCAGCATTTGTGTTTCAATTATCCTATTCGGATCTATCTTCAATAAATCTTTCTCCATTTTGTTCATTTTTTTTTTAATTTTTAAATCAAACAGCTTGGTTAAATTCTATGCTGACCTTTTTCTGAGGTGATTAGGAATACTGCAGAAGTCAGTATTGTCTTAGCTTCTCTGTGATGGGAAGATGCATTAAAAGCCCTTTGAGTGCTTGATGGTTACCACAGTATCTCCAAGGCTTCTTGCTCTCACATGAGACAGCAGGCAGATCTCACACAGTACTGGAACTGAATCATTTGACACGTTTAGGTCAGCTTCACCATGTCTGCTAATGTTTGAATCCCATTTCAACTAATTTAGTGAACAAACCCCATATCCAAAAAGAAACAAGAAAACTCTTACCAAGCAGCAGAGCCAAAGCAGCATACCTTCAGCACGCTCATGAACTCAGAGATAACAGGACCCAGTTGGATTAACCACAGACCTATCCTGAAATATCAGAAATGAAAATACGAGAGCATGGAAGTGGACAAGTACAAATACACACAGGCAATTCTCTCATTTCTGACCCCATAATGTCAGAATCACCCAACCCCAGCCAAATGGATCTTCAGACCAATTCTTCCCAGGACCGAAATCCACGTGCCATGACCACCAACATCACAGGACCACCCAAGACCAGCCTCTGCCAGCCAGAACCACACAACTCCCACATGGCTCACTGAAACAAGGCCATGCTAATGCCTGGTAAAGGCCGTTTGGAGAATTGTTACAAGGAGGCTCTGAACACGTTCCAGTCACTGAGTGTTGATTCTGGCAGGCACAAACTGAGCCAAGGCTCAATCCCACACTGAGCCTCTGCACTGCAGTTGGGGGCTCCCTCCAGATGGTTACAGATGCCTCTGAATGGGGACCAGCTGGTTAATGTTTTCTTGCCTTGGTTACAAGCAGATAAAACCATTTGCGTCATGGTTACTCTTGATGGAAAATGGTTTTGCTTAATTCACTTTTGGCTCAGTAAAGGGGGGTGGTTTTAGCTGGAGACAAAAGGGTTATTCTGTCAGTTCATGGAAATGTTTCACACAAGTTTGCCTGGCATTTAAAAGCTCAATCCAAACTCAACTGAACTTTCTTAAGACGACGCAAAGGCCCCCACTGGTGCTGTCACATGAAATGCATTGGTTGTCTCCTTCACTTACTAGTTGCATTTTGCCATAACATGCTCTGACTAACAACAAGCTTTGATTTCAAGTTTTCTGGAGAGATTCCAACTTGGAGGAGCATTACTCCCAATTTGTGTTTTGCCTTCATTGACTTCTCACGGTATTTTGCAATGTTTACCTTGAAGAACAGATACTTCTAGCCCCATTTCTTGCAGGTGAGACATTTCCTTCTTTGATTTTTGTAACTGTTAATAATTTAAAGAAGGGATGAAGAAACAATATGGAGGAAAAACCTTCTCACTCTCCAGTTGCCCAGGATTGTATCAGGACAGAGGTTCGCCCAGCTGGAACAATGCTGATTAGACTGAGAAGTGGGAATTTATCTGATCTTACCTTGGAAGTTTTAATGCCAGACCTCATCCCCAGAATATATTTGACTTTATTATGAAGCAAAGAGCCCTTCTACCAAGGAAGATCTTCCAGTTTCTCCCTATTTTCTGGGAAGAGTTTACTTTGTCTGAGCTGCCAGATCCCACTGTATCAAATTCCCTAAATACAGGATTCCGCCATCTGAGCCTTTTGGAGCATAGGTGTTATTATTTACAGATTAAGTGGGGTAACTCAATTCACCTGATCAGGTTTAAATGCCAACTAATGATTAATTAGGTCATTTCTCAATTCAGAGATTTTCTTAATAGTACTATCTTAAAATTATTAATTTCTCAATACATTGCTTTAAAACTCAAAAATTAATATTTTCCTTGGTCACCCACACACAAATCAGATACCTTAACCTCTGAAGTACCCTTATTTCATTTGATAGTGAGATGTACACAAACAGCACCAGGAGTGGAGATGTCTGGGTTTGGTCAGATTAATCCTTGGTGGATCTGGATAAATCTTGAGGATTATAAAAACAGACCAGCTACAAGCATGAAGAAATGGGAGCCACAGTATGAAACAGTTCATTTCAATAGGAAAAAATTATTTCTTGTGAAGAGTTGTCATTGACAATGGTATGAAAATAACCACAGATTACCTTAGCTGTGCTGGGAAATGTGCTTTGCTGGTCCCTAAACGTGGAAGTGCAATATAAATCGTGTACATTTTCCTTTTCTGCTAACTGCTTTCTCTGCCATAAAAAGAGTCTCTGACTGCTAAAGCAAATTGATTCCATGTGCCAACTCCCCCCCAAAATTAGTAAATCTACTAGTGGATGCACTGCCCCTTTATGGATGCCTGCATCACTTACTGCTCTGGGAATGGGTCTGATGGGGTGATTCAAGACCATCTTATGAAGCACACATGCAATTATTGCTGGGACAAGAACCCATTTTATACAAAGCTGTATTTATCCTTGGTGTGAAACGACGCTGCTTCAAATTATCCAAGTGACTCTACAGAGACTGTGTTCAGCAGTTAACTCATTAACATTGCAGTCTCCAGATGGGCAAAGACAGATCACATGGATTTATACATTCATTGAATAGCCAAATTCAGCAGCTCCTTTAAAATGATATCTAAATATTTTCTAACATAGCTAAGAGGTCACTGATCTATTTTGGAGCGCTTACAAAATCTGTATTGCCTTTGAAAGCGATCTACAGGCTGGATTGTCTTTAAAGGTGCTGTAATTCTTGCTGAATATAATTGGCCAAATTGCTTGCCAAATTATGGCAAAAACTGATATCCCCTGCCTTTGAATACTTCTTGCTTCATGTGTTTAAACTCCAGATGTGGATAATACCTATGGTTCATCTACATGTGGTTGTATTTCATCTGCTACCCTGAGTGCCTGAAGCTAAATCAAGTGTGACAGATTGAGAGGTTACACTATATTCCCACTTCAGAGACTGCAGAGCTTCTCATAAAAGAAGCCCAGAAAATATTTATTCCTGCAGTATTCCAAATCACCTAAGAAAAAGGTGAGCATAGAATTGAACTTTCTGTTTGCTTTGAAAAGAGAGAAACAAAAGGGAGAAAGAAAGATTCACTGCTTAGAAACTGGAGACAGGGCAAATCAAAATAATTATCTTCACTATAAACACATGTCTTCAAACATCTGGGAGAAGCTTCCCAGTGATGGTAAACTCTGCCTCTTCCAGTGAAGACAGATATTGGTCAAACTGAAACAGAAGTTACAGAGAAAAGATTCACTGGGTGATAGCCGATGGCCAGGGTTGTGATCTGTTAGAATTTTATTATATGTTTTGAAATGAACATCTATGAAACTAAACCATTTCAAGAGTCATGATTTTGATTATGTCATCTCTCCCCTCTTTATGAGGCTGTTTATCAATCTGCAGGACCCTTGTCTGACCCTTTTATCTGCCCTAAGTCTGCTGTTTCCCAGAGAAATGTGTGGGGTTATTTACTTGTGTGTTATTAAAGCCTCTTCTTGTAGATGGATGCATGCTCATATGTTGCCATGTTAACAGGAGTTATATAAAACATGCTCTCATCAAAAGCTCCTGCAATAAAAAGATTAAGCTACACAAAACTGATTTTTGTGATAATTGAACATCCTATCCTGTATTGCTTCCTGACTCCAACATTGCTGTGAATGTGAAGCTCAGAGAGAGAGAAAAAGGGAAACTAGCACCTTGCTTAACTTCCAGCCTGGTGCCAATACTCTTCTTACTGCAAGACAGATTAACCAAGGACCCAAAGTAAATTAATTCTCTGTTCAAACATTGCTATCAGAAATTATGTATGGCAGAGTTCCCTGAAAATCACCAGCATATGGAGAATTTCTTCAAAGATTTACAGTTCCCCAGGCTCTCTCAGATAAAGACAACATATTTGGAGAGGGGAACAGCAAGCAAGAGTGACGAGCAGCATCATGTTGCCTTAACAGAATGTCTACCATTCAAATGATGGCATCTTTGATCACTTGGAGCCGAGCCCTCCCCTAGCAATGTCTGACAACTGCCCTGTCCCTGCCCACCTCAGGTGTTTAATTACACATAAGAGAACAGCAATAAATGAACTGAATTATGCAAAGCAGTACCCTCTCAGGATGGAAATAATGACACAGCCAGGAGAATTTCTCTCAGTAAATCACTTCCATCCCTAGATTTGGACAGAGTTATCAAACAATAGCCCTGGGAGGAATAAAAGATGCCTTTACTTGAAGGCATATCAGCATATGTCATTCCTGACAAAGGTTTTCCCAGTCTGTACTTAATGACCCTACAATCATAGGAACTTCACAATCTCTCCAAGAAACCTATTCCACAGCCTTTCTGCCCTTGTCCTTCAAGAGCTTTTCCTAACACTCAATTTGAGTGTCCCTTGTGTTATTTTACAAACACTACTCTTTGTCCTGACTATCGTGAACACAGAAAACCTTCCTGTCCTCTTTGAAATGGCTCTTTTTTGTGGCACTAAATAACCCCAGGTCTTTCAACTTTTACTCACATATCAGAGATTAAAGAAATAAAATAGGCAAACCCCTCACACTCTCTATCAGAGGAGGACATTAAACTCTTCCCTTTACATCCACAGTTCCCTTAAAAATTCATTAATGAGATCTGGATGTTGGTTTCCCATGCTGAGCAGAGCAGAGAGCCCTCTCATCTGACCCTGATGGTGGGATATTTGTCATTCTCACAACACCATGCCTTTGCCTACTCACAGGCAATTTTTGATCTATTTACCGAAAGATCATTTTCTGGAAAACTGTTTTTAGCCAGTTCTTTCCCAGCCTATTTTCTTAGCAAAATATGTCCAGTTAAGAATAATTGTCACTTGTCCTGCACTGAATTTGGTCCTGTCTCTTCAGAAATTTGTGTCATGTATCACACAAATATAACCCATTCCTCCAATGTGCTTCCAGTCCTTCTTAGTTTTATGCCTGCCATGAACTTTCCAAGCAAACCTTAAATGGTTTTTTCCAAATCAAGCTATGCAAACTTTGTGCCTCCCCAAACCAACTCACAAAGTTTTTTCCCACAGTAAGGGAAATCAAATTAGTTTAATAAATAGTTGTATTAAATTTAATAGTTGTATTAAAATAAGTTTAATACGACTTATTTTTGATCAACCCATATTGACTGCTACTTGTCTTCCAACTATTTTTTCAAAAGTTACAGACAATTTGTTATGGCTGATTTTATTTTCTTCTAGAACTTTTAATCTGACTGGACTGTAATTCCCAAGCTACTTCGGGAAAAAATAATTTCTCCCCTTCTCCAGTATTCTTCAAACTTATTGTAATTATCTGCAGACAGCTTTCATTCTCCACTGAGTAGCAGACCAATCCTCCCTTTGATCTTCCTCATTCTATTATGGATTTTACAGAATTATTTCTGGTTATCTTTGAGGTCTCATTTCTTGCCTTGGCCTTTCTGGTTTCATCCCTGAATACTTGTACTGTTTTTTCAGATTTATTCTTAGAAATTTGACCTCATCTTTTTTTTTCTGTGTGTTTCTGTCTGGTGTTGAAGTCACAGAAAAGCCCTTCGTCATCTACTCAGCTCAGCACCTACTGAATTTCCTGCATTCTTGCATTTGGACAGCCTGAATTCAGCCCTCAGCTTATCCTGAAAACCTGACAACTTTATCCTCTGTTAGTCTTACCTCTTAGAAGTTCTTATGTATCACATTTGGGTTCGTTGATATCTGTCTTCTTCAAACCCACTGCTTCTATCATGATCTGTCCCACCTTCCTGTTCTGACACAGAATTCCCTAGGCAATTAAAGAAAAAAAACAGGAAATCATCCAGCAGGTATTACAGTCACCCATCACTTAAAGACAGTAAAGCTGGATATACAGAGGAACAGTGTAGCACTTCAGCTGCCAAGCAGGACAAAACAGGAGTTAGGAGGGAAAACTTTATGGAAAGGAGAATCTACCAGCATGTGCTCATGTAGAGTGAGAGTTTCAGAGGGTTTGTGACTGCCTCCATGCAAAATAATGAGAAATTTTCTGATCCTTGACTCAGCAAGCCATACTCTCTCAGTCCTGAAATTCTATTCTCCTGATAACCCCCCCCCCCCCAAAACCCTAATAATCTCAATAGTTCAACCAAAACAGCAAGTGAAAGCATGACACCCCTCCTTGAGCAGTGGCACCATATTTCAGCACAATCTCTGTGCATATTTGCAATAGCTTTCAATTTCGTCTGTGGACAAAGCTTAAATTTTAACTTTGAACTTCTCCTCTGTACAACAGCACAGAAAAGGAGCTCATCCAGGTCCCTTGTAAGATGCTATTCACCGTTAGCACATTGGATTTAAAGCACTTGCTTCAAGACACAGCTTCCCCTAATGGGGCAATTAACCCCAAATGGAATAAATTCAGCAATTGGCAATTAATCCAAATCAGCCATTGACTCAAAATAATTTAATAACTGCCTGGAATTAGATATTTCAACAACTGTGGGTTTGGAACAGCATCCCCCCAATGCCTAAAATAACCCAGCAAGCCTAGAATCCTGGAAATCAGCACCGACACCAGCCCCTTGTACACTACTTACTCCATACCAGCCTTCCCAGACCGGCTTCCATAGATGAAAAGTGGGAGAGGTTTGTCACCTTCACAAGGAATTTTGCAGCTTCTCATTGAGCTTTCATTCCTAGAAAGACACATCCCAACAACCCTGTGGCTATTCTGTATGCTCCCCTCTGCAGGTGGGATTGACCCTGATTGTTTAAATGTGGTCATGTCCCCTCCTGGTGCTGCTCAGAGACCCTTGGGATGCTGGGATGGGACTCTGGAGGCTGCCAGAGGCTGGGCTGATGCTCATGGAGACGGTGCCTGCCAGAAGAGCTGACAGGGGCATGGAGAGTGCTCCAGCAACATTCTGCACACACCTGGGGACGGGTCTTGGAGTGCCCTCAGCACTGCAGGAGGTGGATGCCTGTTTCAGACCTTGTAACACAAGGCTCATGAAATTTGAGAAAGAGACGGAGACAGTGGTGGGGTGTTTCAGCTGCCTGTAGAACAATAAGTGAGTTATGAAGAGCAAAACAACATCAGCCTTTCAATATGCCAAAAAACATAAAAACACATCAAACATATTAAGAGAAAATACCTCTCTCTTCTCTCTCTCTCTCTTTTTTTTTTTAAGCTTTTTTTGCAGTTAGACATTTTAGTCTCTGGCCTGTGGAAGTATAGGCAACAGCTGCCCTTTTGGCTGTACAGACAAGCCCCAAAACACCCATGTCCAGTCATTTCTGGGAAGGCATCCAGGGGCTGACCTCTGTCCCCAGCCTTCTGCAGGGCTTGGGAGCAGCCCCTGTGCTCAGCCCTGCATGCTTTTTTTTCTCTGGCTTTCTGGGTGATTATCAGCAGAGAGCCACTCTTACAATGCAATTCTCTCAACCTTTGAAGAGGCAGCAGAATACCCTGGGTGGAAAATCCCCACATCAGGAAGATCCTGTGCCTGGAAGCTGGCCGGGGGTTGCTGGCCTGCAGACCCGATTGTGAGATTCATCTCTGCAGTCAAGAATTTTCCCTGCTGGACCAAAGAAATGCAGGAATCCATTTCCAAGCGGCAGCAAGCAGGAAAAAAAAAGTGCATGGGATGAGATGAGTCCACTCAATGCACAGCAGGAGAATGTAAGGTGATATTCTGCATTCCCTGCCCCTGTCTGCTGTGTGGTCCAGCAGCATCAGACTGGGATGTTTCCTGGGAAGAGGATAGCAACAAAGACCAGGTGTTAAAGGACAACAAACCTGAGACCTTCCAGGGAGAGCTGCCTGCACTGACCATGGGAGAATGCACATTGGGTTAAGCCCCTGTCCCTCCTTCCCACCACTGAATCCAGCAACTCTCCCCAGAGCTTAGACAGCAAATGGTCTCTCTTGAACAAAGTCCAGCTAGAAGAGATGGTGACTCCCTTTACTCTGTCATCTCTGGACAAATTACTCAGCTGGGACTCAGGTGTAAACCCTAAACTAAGCTGGGATAACTTAAGCCCCATCTTCCACAAACTGTGGGGTATTTGCATGTGGGACACTGTTTAATCTGTGAAAAAATAGCATAAGCAATTACTTGGAAGCAACTTTCCCTATGCCACGCCCCCTTTTTTTTGTTGTTCTTGTCAGCAGTGCAGTCCTGTGCAGTGCAGGGGGATCCTGGAGGGAGCTGTAGAAGAGCTGCCTGTCACAGTACCAGCATCCAGTCCAGCCTGTGGCATCAGCCTTGTGGAGTGAGGGACCCCCACTCCACCCAAATTTCATAAACTTGTTCATTGCTTTACTGCTCACTCCCCACAGCAGCTCTTGGTCCAGCTGGGGAAGGAGCATGCTGAAAAATTAAATATCGGATTAAAAGATAAGTAGATGGAGGGAGGTGAGGGAGAAGGAGGAGGATATGTTTTAAGGATGCCTCTGGTTCTGCTAGGTGTAACCTGTCTCTGCAGAATGTATCTAAACATATTCTTTGTGTTAGAGACCAGATTTCTGCCTGGATCTCAATATTGTCCTCTATTTTCAGAAGTCAAATTGCCCCTCCTGTCAATCCAGACTGGCCTCTGCTGCACCAGCTTTCCTTTTAAATTTTTGACCACTTATTTTTGAGACACTATAAGACTCAATACTGGGGGAAATTAGATTTTCTTTGCTTTCCATAACTGTATTTCTCACAGTTTACTGGGCCAGAGAAATGTAAGCTTTTATTAGTAAACCAGTTTTTTATTATTAAAACGGTTTCATCACTGCTTTAGGGGAACAAATTGATTGACCAGGCTTGCAGGTACAACTTTGAGTGCCTGCAGGCTTGAATCAGTCCCTGCACTGACTGTGCTGCACCAAGAAAAAGTCCCATCCATTAGAGCTATTGTATCTTTCCCCTCCTTTGCTGAAAAAAGTAAGGGCAATTTAAAAAATAGTAATCTGATAGAAACTAACACTGCAATAATGAAATGAAATTATATTCGAGGCAGAGTCTCGTGCAGAAGACCATGAGAACTGAGCACTCAGAGGCCACACCATTCCCAGGGTGCCCCTGCACTGGGCAGCTCTAATCAATGGCACATGGCATTTCTGCTAAACACAGCCCAAAGGCATGTCACTGGGAATTAGAGAGGCTGTTTCAGCCCTAGCCTGGTCTTCCTGCTTTTATGAGTTTAAATCTGATCTTTAAGTCTGTTTTTAAACAAATGTTGTGGTTTAATTATCTCTGGTGAAAATAAGTCAATATCCAGTTTAACATCTCCTGGTCTCCGGGCTGGAAACAGTGAAGGACAGAGTCTGTGGCAGAACTCAGTCTATCTATACATCCCAGAAGCCTTCCAACTCTTCCATGTGTACCAATCTGCTACATGTCCCTATATGTGATAATATTTTCAGTTACCACCTTCTAAAGCTTGAAATAACATATCCGTGTTTTTGTTCTAAACCCACATCTAACAGACTGTATTTCATAGTTTGAATCTTCTCTTGCATTTGTCTAAGTCTTGCATTAATTTGCAGAGGAGTCATGATTTAATCTGAAACTTATTGATAAAACCAACTAATGGCTGGGGTTTACATAGAAATACAGGCATCAAAAGCTATCCAGGAGTTTGAAGCATCAGAAATAATCACAGTGCAATGAATAAGATCATCTGAATAATTCAAGAGTTTCAGCATCACAGATTTGGATTCCTACAAAATCACTGGCTTGTTTTTTTTCCAGAATTGTAAGCTTAAGAAGAAAAAAATTTGCATCAGTCCTTGTACATATATTTAGCTCATCTTAAAAAAAACTTTATGTTCCTTGTAGTTCCCTGTGATTCATAAGAGTACATGTAGGTGTGTCAGACCAAAACCAGTACTGTTTTAAGCTAAAGTTTTCTAAAATATCTATGAACCACAAGGCAGCAGATCATTCAATGAGTAATAAAAAATAAGCATCACCCTTAATTTTTGTTTTATTTTTCAATTTTCAAACATTTGCCCTAAATATTTTTGTCTGCCACAAGAGCAGAATGCTGGGCTAGCCTTGGGCACCCTATGGCTACTATAAATACCCTTTTTCAAGCAATCTCATGCAATTCCTCTTTGAATTCAGCCTGTGTGGGAGCTGTGCCAAAATACTTATTGCAGTGGTAGTGCCCAGGGCTCAGCCTTGGCCCTGCACTGCTGGCTCCATCCAAGCTGCCCCTCACTTTGTCCTCTCCTCAAGCCACTTGGTAAATCTGTCTGGGCAGAGAGAAATCCTGGATTCCCCGTCCCTGGAGGTGTTCAGCTCCAGGCTGGATGGGGCTCTGAGTGACCTGGGCTAGTGGAAGGTGTCCCTGCCCATAGCAGTGAGATGAACTTTAAGGCTCCTTCCAACCCAAACCATTCTGTGATTCTATGATCTTTCTTATACCTGAATTTTTGCACGGCTCTATCAGCCATTTTTATTTCTCAGTTGCCCATTTTTATTCTCTATTACCCTTTTCTCGATGCTTCAGCCCCATTTTTTCAGTACTCAGCAGGCTGCTTTGGTGCTTGCACTGCATGGAAAGGGTGCCCCAGAGTGCGGGAACCAGCAGCCCTTGGAGCAGGGCAGGCCCAGGTTCCAGCCCTGTCTCTGAATGTATTTGTTAGAAACGACACAGCAGGATCTTGTTTGAATAGACAATAGACAGGAAATTAACAGTTAAGGCTGAAACTTTAGTCCTTCATACCTGTGATTAAAAGGAAAACAGATATCATGCTGAAAGAGAAATGCAATTCCAGCTTTCATGTAGCACTGTCCTTCAAACAGTGCTTCCCATCAAGCATTATTCCTCTGCAGATATTAGCCATTAATTTCCTTCATTTAAAGTAAAAAATGTCCACAGAAGATTATAAAACACTCTGTATTCCCAAACAGACAGGTCATAATGGCAATATGCCATTCTGTCTCTCCACACAGATATGAAATGGCTCAGATAAATCGTGGCTTGGGGGTTTGCAGAGGCATCATGTCAGAGACAGCAATGGATTACAAACTTCCTCCTTCAGACAGCAAACACCCAATTACCAGCATCATCTTCCTTCATGCTCTGAATAGTGAAGGGAGGGTTGTCATCCATAATTTTTCATTTCTCAGTAGATGGACGCTGATACGGCAGTGTGTGTTTCAGCTGAACACTGATACCCAAAGTCATCATTAAACAAAATGCCACTTTGCACCACCCATGGGGTGAGAGCGGGGATCCTGCTCCATCTTTGCATCCCTGCAAAGTGTGGGTGTGTTTGGGGAGGCCTGATTTTTAAAGATTTTCTAAGCCTTCTGATGCTTACATTCTTATAACAAACTTTCTCACACACTTTCTGTAAATAACTTGTTGTTTTGCATTCTTTTATAGAAAAGGAGAAATTTGATGGACTGTTGGTTTGTCCAGTGTCATTGGAGAGGTGGCACTTTCACTGTCCAATCCACTGTCACTTTTGGAAATCTGTAAATGTTGGAGTCAGAAAACAAACTTCCCCTTTTTACCTTGAAAACAGCAGCGTCTCTGCATTGTGTTATTTCGTGTCTTAGAGTGACGTGTGGGGAGGCCTGCAAATGCTCTGGGACACATTTGCACCACAATCAAATACAATACTTGTGATAAAAACACATTTATTCAGAAGGGCCTGGACAGACTGGGGGAAAAGGCTGATGGGAACCTTGTGGAGTTCAGCACAGCAAATACCAAGTCCTACACATGGGATGGAATAACCCTATACAGCAGTACAACTGTAAGTAGGGCTCTGAAATCTTTGGAAATAACCAAAATTTCACTGGGCAAGGATTGAGCAACCTCAGCCTCTTTTGAGGATGGCCCAGCTGTAAGCAAAAGTCACATCAGATATCTTCCAACCAAAATATTTCAGGGAACTCAACCCTGACTTTCCCAAGAGCTCCAAGCAAGGGAGAAGTCTCCTAAGTGAAGCTCCTTCTTGATGGGTGATATTAGGCTTTTCATTCAAGCTTAAGAGATCTGTCTGGAAACAATAACTAAACATAAATTATTTTAAAAAGGATTGATCCCACTTGCAAGCATTTAAATGTGCCAGCTGCTAAATTGAACATTGGCACAGCCCTGGATGCCTGTGCCTGTTTCAGACAGTGCTGGGTGAGAGCTGTGCAGAGCACAGGCTGCCCATGCTGGCCCTTGTCCTGTGAGCACATCAGCAGCCTTGAACCCTCAGTGAGTGTGGTGGCTTGAAAATAGCTTGGGGTTTGGGTAAGAGAAAAAACAAAGAAGAACATGGAAGTAAAACCCCCAAGGACTTCACTGGGACATGAGGATGTGACAACTGTTCATCAGCATGGCCAGGACCAGGGGATCATGACTCACAACAGCCTGGTTGGTGGTTAGGAGGGTCTGGAGATTCTTCTTAAAGTTTCTCCTTGGGAAAGACTCCCAAACCTTAGGAAGAAGGGAATGCAGAGTGAGTGGCATCTGGAAGAGGATGGCTCATTGGTTGCACATTTCTAATGATAGGATTATGGATTCAGAATGGTTTGGGTTGGAAGGGACCTTAAATATCATCTAGTTCCAATCCCCCTGCCACAGACAGGAACAATTTCCACTGGACCAGGCTGCACAAAGTTCCATCCAACCTGGCCTTGAGCATCTCCAGGAATGGGGCATCCACAGCTTCTCAGAACAACCTGTGCCAGTGCCTGCATGCTGCAATTGTAACCTATGTGCATCAGGCACCCACAAATATTGGAAGTAAAGGTCACACACAACTCCAACAACATCCAAACTTCCTCTCCCAGCAGTTGTCCCAATCCCATTTTCTGCTGCCTAGCAGAGGCTTCCATTTTTTTAAAGTATTAAGGCACAAGGGTGGCACACATTCCTAAGAAAAAGCAGGATAAAGCTGCAGAGAGGAAGGAAACAATCCCATTAGCCCCTGTGAGTAGGACTGAGCAAATAGGTCTGTCTGACACCTTCTGCACCTGCTCCATTTGCAGGTTGAATCATTCCAGCCTGAAGAGGGGCTCTCAAAAGGGATCTGGGCCTCACTCGAGGGGGCTCCACCCCAGACAGGACTCAAATTGCTGAGAATACAGCATGAGTTTTCCACCTACCCATGCTGCCAGCTGGAAAAAAAGGAATGACAGGCATGTGCAGCCCATCCTTGGAAATCATCTCAGGTGCCTTTCACCATCACTTCTGCTCGCAGGTGTGTGCCAGGCTGCATGTCCTGCGTGTCTCCTGCTTTCGTTCATAATTTCATTTGTAGGCAAGGGATCGTGTCTGCTGCTCTCTTAATTATGGAAAAGTTGTCTGTGCACAGTTTAAACAAGCCCCCGTTCTGCTCTTTATCAATATTGCACACGCTTCCTGTCTCTCCAAGGCTCTGCTTGCAGCCACACAACATTTGTTCATAGCTGCAGGCTATGTCAGCAAGGCTTTGGTGGAGCAACCAAAGAGCTCCCTGCTCAAACAAACAGCGCTGAGAGAGCCAGACAGAGAGCTGGGAGTGCTGCTGGGATTGCAGCAGGATGGAGCTGCTGGGATTGCAGCTGGATGGAGCTGCTGGGATTGCAGGTGGATGGAGCTGCTGGGATTGCAGCTGGATGGAGCTGCTGGGGTTGCAGCAGGATGGAGCTGCTGGGATTGCAGCAGGATGGAATTGCTGGGATTGCAGCAGGGTGGAGCTGCTGGGATTGCAGCAGGGTGGAGCTGCTGGGATTGCAGGTGGATGGAGCTGCTGGGATTGCAGCAGGATGGAGCTGCTGGGATTGCAGCTGGATGGAGCTGCTGGGATTGCAGCAGGGTGGAGCTGCTGGGATTGCAGGTGGATGGAGCTGCTGGGATTGCAGCTGGATGGAGCTGCTGGGATTGCAGCTGGATGGAGCTGCTGGGATTGCAGGTGGATGGAGCTGCCGGGATTGCAGCAGGATGGAGCTGCTGGGATTACAGCAGGATGGAGCTGCTGGGATTGCAGCTGGATGGAGCTGCACCAGCCTAGGGCTGGAAATGGACTGTATTGTGGATATTTTTGCCTCCGATGGCCGGGAGGAAATGACTCCATCTTATCAGAAGGCTAATTAATTACTTTATTATACTTTATTATTCTATATTATATTACACTATATTACATTACATCTAAACTGAATCTGCCAAGCACCCAACTCCACTGCACAGAATCTTGTGACTGTCAGCTGACAGTCCTGACACACACACACACACTTGGCCCTGATAGGCCAAGGGAACAAAACTCCATTAATTTGGGTGAATAATCTCCATATTGCATTCCACTTTGGCACAACACAGGCACAGCAAATGAGACAAGAATTGTTTTTTTTTCCTTTCTCTGAGATTCAATGAATCTCAGAAATATTCTTGGGAAGAATTGTGCCTTGCTTTTCTCCATGAAGAGAAATGTGGCTGCAGGACTGTCCAATATGGACAGGGAATTCTGCCACAGCTCCTGCAACTCCCCTGGGAGGTGTTGCCTGTGCTCCCACCCAGTCTGGGGTTTCAGCTGTGAGTGATCATCCAGCACATACCGCTGCACCCCACGAGGCTCCAGGCTACTCTGCCAGACATCACATGGATGTACAGGGCAGGAAAACCTCTCCTGCAACGGAGGGATGTGCACACCGAGCACCTGGAAGGACTTGGAAGCTCTCATTTTAGGTGTCCAACTTAGGCTTGTGAAGCTCACTGCTGTCAATACCTCCAGGCAGCCCTCACAGCCCTGCAGGACAGGGCACCAGCAGCCCATCCACGTGTTTGGCCGAGGTTCCTTCTGACCTCCCCATCCCTGGAGGTGTCCAAGGCCAGGCTGGATGGGCTCTGAGCAGCCTGGTCTAGTGGAGTGTCCCTGCCGTGGCAGGGGCTTGGAATGAGGTGGTCTCTAAGGTCCCTTCCAACTCAAACCACTCTATCATTCTGTGATTTTCAACAAGAAAGTTGTGAAGCTCATGACAAATTTCTGTATTTTGCTTTTCTCCAATTAGAAGACTACTTGTAAACACAAACTGTGCACCAGCACCATCACCCACACCAAGAAACACTCTGCTTATGCCCTGAGTTTTTTCATCACAGAGGCAAAATCAGGCCTTTGCTGATTGCCAAATTTCAGGAAACTTTAATGAATCAGTTTTGTCATAGAGGATAAATGCCATCAAGTCTATCACACTCTGAGTGAGGCCTTACCTTCCATTTGCATAATGATTAAAACAAACTTGTGAATCACATACTTACAGAGGTAATAATTACCTGCAGTTTCTATGCAAGGGTTGATTTATTTCTGGTGGCTTTAGCACCAATTTTCAAGTGATTGATTTTGGACCCTTCTGTTCTGAGGTATCTGGACCAACCTAATCTTAAAAAGGATTTGAAGGTCACCACTTTCTGAAACTGAAACTTTACTGAAGTTCTCCTCCTGCACACACACACACCAAAAAAAACCCCAAAACATAATTTGCTTTTTTAATCCCCAGCTGTCACTGCTTAGTCTCATGACCTTAAATGAGCAAGAAGAAAGGAAATAGAAGATCTATAGCCCACAAAAATGCGAGCAGGGTGTGACTGTTTTACTGCAGAAACAGTACTAGGGTGCATAACTCAATATACAGAAGAAAAATTACACTAACCAGGACAATCCAAACCAATGTCACATCCCTGACAAGTGCTGGCACTTCAATTTTAACTCACATCATTGGGACTTGCTGCCAGGTAATCTCCAAGGCTTAGAGACCATTACTCAGAGCAAAGGTCCATTCAGAGCCCAGCACCTTGTGACTTGCACGAGGAGGACAGAATGTAATTCTTGGCCAAAGCAGGAGAAGAGCAGCAGCTGGAGCAGGATGTGGCATCTGGACCCCCTTTTTCTGATTGTCACCATGTGCTGATCTCCGCGCAGTTTGCCAAAGACCTTTCTGAATCCACCTTTGTTTTCTCAACAGCCTGAGCCAAGATGGTCATGTGGCCTCAGCTGACCCATATTCGGGGTTAAAGCCACTGCAGCCCAGTCTTTCTGATGCTACTGGTTCTTGCCTCATGTAAAACAGCAATGAGTCAAAATTATCTCTTGGCTGACTAAACCATAACCCATGGGAGGGCCTTGGGAGAAGGCCCTTGTTCTTCCACAGCCATTTCCAGTCCCTGGACCTTTTCCAGTTCTGCTTGGTTCTCTTCAGAGAGTGTGGCCATCTCAGCAGGAAGCATTTAGGCTGGGACCATAAAATGATTCCATACAAGAGCAGAATGAGGCTCATTTTACCTTGCCTGAATCTGTTGAGATGCATTTATAGACACCTTCATATCAGGTACTTGAGTCCACGGATGACACACAGATAAAAACCTACAGATATGTGTGGACTTCAGCAATTTTGGTTCCAGGCCTCCATTGCACCTCAAAGTATAGTGCCAGGGGCCAAGAGGGACACAAACCTAAAATTTTAAAAGCACACTCTGCATGTCAAGGCCCCTGTGATACCCACTGCTGGCTTTTAGCTCAGTTTGACACATCCAGCAGTGCACTTTGGCTAAAAGAAACTTGAATTATCTGTTTGTGGAGGGGCTGAGGTGCACTGATGTGTCCAGAGTCTCTGAATGAAACCTCAGGTCCAGCAAAGATGGGCCAGGAGATGGTGCTGGGTCCTCCTCCTTTCTGGAGCTCAAACCAAGCTCACCCTCTGGCTTGGTTTTGAGGCTTCACAGTAGAGCTCACCAAGGGGTTAACTCAGAGCTCCCTCCCTGCGCTCTGCCTGGCTTTGGCACAAGGCAAACCCAGAACCTGCAGCCTATTACCACCAGAATAACACACCCAGTTGTTCCACCAGCAGGGGAACACAACTCAGAAATGTCTTTTGCTGAAGTCTCCCCCCTTTTTGTGGCTCCCCCACTGGTCAGCTATCAGGCAGGAGGGCAGGAGTGCTCCTCACCCCCCTGCCACAGCCTCCCTGCTCCCCTCTGCTGCTGCAGCTGCACCAGAGAGGCCTGAGAGGGCCAGCAAGGCACATCAGCATCTCAGCTGCCCCCTCCAATTCCTCCTCCCTCCACCACAGCACAAGGAGGAAAGGGGGGAGATTTCTGCTACTCCAGAGCCTTGCAGGGGTTTTCTCTTTCAGGATGGCTAGGATGGCTAAGTACAAATGACCATTTGAGAATTTTGGGTCATCCAGAGCCATTTTCAAGCAGGCTGGGTATTCAAGAAGCATGTACACACTGATGCTATCAGCTCTGCCACAGCTTCAGGTCCCTGCACCCCTGGAGCAGGGACAGGCACTGCTGAGGCTCCTGTGGTGAAAGCAAGATCTCTGCCAAGGGCTGATGTGAGCACAGCAAAAGCTCTGTGTGCTCAGCCCCAGCTCCACAAGCACAAAATCACAGAGAGAATAATAAAATTGTTTAGAGTGGTGTAAGTAGCCCCATGAATAGGCAGGAAGCCTGCAAAAATCTTTTCAGGCTGCTTGCAGATTTCCCACACAGGAAAGGTGAGGCAGAGAATGGTGCTCTCTCTGTAAGAGGAAGATAAGGAGGTGACTGATGGAAATGTGATAAGAAAGAATGAATGGCAGCACTGAAGAGATGGCCCTGCTTCCAAAGAGTGGGCAGAAAAGTGTCTAGCTGCCTTTTTAATCATGTCGTTTTTATTTCCAGCTGCAGTTAGGGATCAGCTGGTGTCTCTTTCAGCTATGCAGAAATTGGGAGTAACACAATAATAGGTTCTCTTCCATGTGCAATTTTCAAGTGCCTGTAAGACATTTTACTGCTCAGATGATAGCAACACTTCCAAAGGCATGTAAGTCAGGTAAGGAATGCTTTCCTTTTCAGATATGACTTGACTCTCAATCCACAGCATGTTTTGGGAGTTAACTTCTGGTAAGGCATTCAATTTTCACCAATACCCATGAAAATCAAAGTGGGATTGTTAGAGAGGAAAAAGAAGACACCAAGACTTGTTCTGTACCAGGGGTTTAGGAGTCTAAGGACCAATGCTCTTCAAATTTGGTCCTAAAGATTCAAAACTGGTTTCTATCAACAGAGCCCCAAAGCATCACTATGGGCTCTGCCTTAAACTCACCTTCCCACTTATACCACAGCAGCCAGGACTTTTTAACAACCTCTCAGGAGTCACATCTCAGTGCCCTGAAACCAGAATGGTACTTCTAGCAGGTCTGCAGGGCAACAGGATGTCTTGTCTCTTGGTTTATTCAGCAGGACAGAGACCTTCAGCTCTGCCTTCATTTTCCTCCCTTTGCATCCAAACGTTTTTCACTGGCACAGCAAGGAATCAAGCAGAACTCAGTGACCCCTGATATTTAAACAGCTTTGCATTACATTATCTGCCCACGGTGAAGAGTGCCTGAGCAGTGTTTTCCTCTTTTCCTGGGATATCTCAAGATATTTTTTTCTGCAGGGCTGTAGCCTCTCTCTAAAACCACTTGGAAGACAAGCTCTTGGCACAGAAGTGTACATGGGAGCATATGGCCAATCTTTGTCTTGGCATGCTGGGGGGGTTAGCAGAGGCTGCTCCCGAACCAGGTCAGTGCTGCTGCACACCTGCTACCCAGCTGGAGCTGCTCACACGGGATCCAGCACAGCTCTGTGGTGCAGCACAGGCACCCCATGCTCAAGGAACCACTGTGGGCAATTTGCAACACCCCAGAGAACTTCTACCTCCCACTCCCCATGCACTCATCTCAATGCCTGTTCAATTTAACCAGCCCCTCTGAAATTCAGGCTTGGAGTTCTGTGGGATGGGAGCTTGCACTGCAGATGTCAATAGCACCAAGGGTGGATTTCAGTGTCTGGCATTTGGGATTCTGCCTGGAAGTCCATGGAAATGCCAGAGCACTGCATTGCTCCTCTGTGGCAGTCAGCAGAGAG
This sequence comes from Emberiza elegans, assembly GCA_024865655.1. Lineage (NCBI taxonomy): Eukaryota > Metazoa > Chordata > Aves > Passeriformes > Fringillidae > Emberiza > Emberiza elegans. The sequence goes on from JALJVW010000072.1 coordinate 12,507,139, forward strand.
GGCTGCAGCTGTGTGAAATACTGACACCACTCTGATGTGATCTATCCCTGCAGCATGGCCCAGCTCTGCAAACTGCAGTGTCACACGGCCAAACCTTTCTAAAATCCTCAGCAGATGATTCATGCAAGTTTCCTCTTCAGGAAAAATAACAAATGGGGTGTGTGAATGCAGTAAAAGCCAAAAAAGCTGCAGAAGAGACATCTTGTATAAAGCCTTGCAAACACAACTGAGCCTTGATAGATTATGGCACCACACCTGCCAATAAAACTCTCAGACCATCTCCAGAGGCCTAATGCAGGTCATGGCCTGAAGTGTGAGGTGCACTGAATGGGGTCAGGCACTCCTGGGGTTCTGGTGATCCTGCTGACTTGAGAAGACCTCAACAGGCTGCATGAAGCACAGCCCACGCCGTGTCCTTGTGTCACCAGTAGCCCCAGAGACACCCCACATCTCTGCTCACTGTGTCAAAGCCTTTAGGAAGGAGCCAAGGCTGTTTCATTGACAAGATACCATGGGATACAGAGCAGCCAGCTTGAGTATTGTATTTGCCTTGCCCCCAGACAAAGGCAGGAATGATGAATCTGACTTCATGTTCTCAGAAAGTTAATTTATTATTTTATGAAACTATATTATATATAAGAAATACTAAACTAAACTATACTAAAGAATACAGACAGGATAGTTCCTGAATGCTAAAATAATAATAATTAAAACTCATGACTCTCTCCAAAGTCTTGACACAGCTTGGCCCTGATTGGCCATTGAGTTAAAACAACTCACACCAGAATCCAATGGAACAATCACCTGTGGGTGAACAATCTCCAAACACATTCCAAAGGAGCAAAACACCAGGGAAGCAAATGAGATAAGAATTGTTTTCCTTTTTCTCTGAGGCATCTCATCTTGCCAGGAGAAGAATCCTGGGCGAAGGGATTTTTCCAAAGAATGTTAATGCAACACTTGAGTCAGGCCTTGTTCTGTCCCCACTGTCTACAGCTCCTGGTGTATTTAAAATAGCAATTAGAGATGGCTTTGAGTGTTAATAGTCATTTAGCACTTAAGATTAGACAGACATCACAGTTTTTCCCACTTAAATGCAGCTCACTTTATCAGTGATCTGCACGTTAGTCTTATTTCTATTAAAGGCACTAAAACACCTCTAAATCCCAACATCTTGAAACATCAGTATCAAAACCAGTAAGACAGAAGACATTTAAAGTACAGATTAAGACTAAGGGACCATTGTGAGTGCAGCATATATGTCAGGGCTTCATACTCACCTATGACACATGGCATTGTACAGCCCTGCACTCACTCAGCCAGAGGGTCAGGGCTGGCCTTGGGTGGATGAACCAGCCCCAAGGACAATTCCTGTCCAGGCTCCACTGCCTGCATGAATGTTTCTGGTGTGGTGGCTTGGAGGAGAGAAAGTGGAAGAGTTTTTTCCTGAGCTTCTGCAGGAAAGGGGGCCAAGTCCAGGTCCCTCCTGCTGGAGCTGCTCAGTGAACAACCAGCAGAAGTCTATTATGCATAAGCTAATTGAACACAGTTCAAATGAAACTTTGTGTTTCTGGAAAAAAAAAAACAACACATAAAAAGAAAAAAAACCCCAAAAACAAACAAACAAACAAACAAACAACAAAAAACAAACCCCACCACCCCTAAAAGAGATTTCAAAACTGTGATCGACTGTGTTCCTGAAAAAAAATACAAAAAAACTCCAAACAAACAACCCCTAAAAGAGAGATTTTGAAACTGTGATCAAACTCTTATGTAGATTTTCACCAAATTCAGAGGATCAATTCCATAATACTTTCTTCGGGCAAGTGAAGTATCCAAGCACTGGTGTGGGATTCCAGGTAGAAGCAACTGAGCAGGATAAGGTGCAAATGCACTTGCCAATGCCATGAAAAATCTAGAGAAAAGCTGAAGTGGATGGACTCCAAAATATTTCAAAGAGGCAAACTCTTCAGTGCAGACATCTGAGAAAGTCATTGATGATTAGAGCATGAATGTCAACCTGAAAAACAGTTATTGACACACCTTGGAGTCTGTGGCAACTTAGCTAAGAAGGGGAAACTGCTTTGCAAGAAGAAAGGCACAAAAGTGTGGTGAAATGTGCAACTTGGTAGTTTTTGGGTAGACAATTTAAAAGACCCATTCATTCCTCTTGTAATGAGTTTCAGAATGTCTCCATCAGCAGACTTCAGTATTTGCAGTGCAGGGGTCTGGCCAAAGAGGACACCCTCAGGCACCCATTAACAGGGGATGATGTTAACTTGATCATAAAGGGAGTGTAAATTTCTGAGAGCTGCAGCCATCACAAGGGTAAGCAACTTCAGACTAGGGCAGAAGAAAGTTAGGTAGAAGTTAAGTGGGTTGGAAGATTTTACAATGGCAGCCTTTGGAGTTGTCTTTTCACATACCAAAATGCTTCAACAGCTCATGAAGAAAGCAAGGAAGAGGGGCTTGTTTCGTGGTCTGTAGGATTTGCTGATTTGAGTTATTCCTTCATTAAAAATCAGGCTCTCCATCCTGCAGGAGTATCTTGTCTCTTTTCCATCTGACCTATGACAGAAGCCTTCCCACTGCCAGGGAGGAGCAAGGAAGGGCTGCTCCACATCCCCAGCTGGGTCTGCTGGGCAGGGTCCTCGTGGGCTTTGCAGCACTGACAGCTTCCTCCCAGCTGGAGGAAGAACTTCAGGACATTCTGGGAGCACTGTGACCATCCTGCTCCAGGAGAGACACCTTTTGTCTGGGGCACTCAGCAAACCAGACAAGGGACAATTAAACAACTCAAAGGGACACAAATGGATGTTGAATCAAGGAAAAGATCTCAGCATTTCAAAGAGATGTTCTGAGCATCACAAAATGCCCACATTCCCGTTACTGGGGATCTTTAGCATAACCATATCTGGGTTCAGGCTTCAAAACTTGCTAGGAAATACAAAACCTCACTAGTACATTAACAGTTTGTTGTACCTGAAGAACATCACCCCCTCCTTGCTTCTCTCTTCCAATGGGAACACTTGGGATTGCTGCTTTGCCTCCAAAATTCCTGCCACGGTGAGAAGAACAAGCAGTGGCTGCTCAGGTGTTTCCATCTGTAACCCACTGAAAATCCCCTCCCCAGAGCTGCCACTCACACAGCCAGCAGAGAGATCCCAAGAGGAGGAAATTAGAGACGGAGGAGAAAGCAGTGGGAAGGAGCATTTTCAGACCTTCTTGTTTCACATCTTGTTGGCACACCCCATCCATAAGTGGCATTGATCCACAGCTACCAGGAGAGAACTGAAGCTCAACAGCTTAAACAGGCAGCCACTCCTGCAAGAGCTTGGATTCATTTGTTAAAAGAAATTTTTGTAGATCCAAACTACAGTGAAAGATTTTATTTCAATTTCACAAATCAAAGCTGGAGTATTATTTTTGCAGATACTGCTTTTTCCATCAAAGAAATTTTCAATTGAATATTTCTGATTGGTTTTGAAATTGTTTTTTAGTACCTTTGTGACTGTCAGGAGAGGTTTCTGGATAGACTCTCTCCTTTCTCTCTTAAAGATATAAAATCTGATGCAGTTTGAAAATTCAGTAGCACTTTGATTAAACACTGTGATTATAACACTCAATATATGTTATATATAAAAAAACTATCGATTCCAGAGTCTGAATTGTTTAAACAAACTTTCCAAGACTCCAAGGAATGAATCTCCAGGAGTGGATTGAGATGTCAGAGAAGCAAAAACTTGTCAATTTTGTAATTCAAGAAGGAATTTTTACTCACATAAACTGAATGTAGCCCAGACAAACTCACAAAGCATTTAAACCATGTAAGAGTTTGAATATTCAGTTCAACACTCTAGATGATGTTAACTGCAATGCCTGGAAAAGCAGTATTGTATTTGGAAAGCATCTAAGCAGGAATGTGGCACACCAAAGCACTGCACTCTTCTCTTGCTCTTTTGGGACAGTTTTCAGATAGGGAGGTTTGAAAGGGATCACAGCCTGTAAAAACACACTTTCTTTCTTCTGATGTTGCTGATACTGCTCCACATGGTTCCAAATATGAAAATATATTCAAATAAATGCTTACTTAATACCTCAGATTTTACTCTTCCAGTTGTAAAGTTGGATTCTATTGTAGAATTAAACTTGAATATTTTCAGGCAAGCCAAATAACAACCCACCAGGCATATTTGTAGGTCAGATTTTGTCTTCCCATCATGAGGCTCTGATTAGACCTTGTCTTCTTGCACATGACCAAAGCTTGAGCAAGGTCTTTCTGTCCCGAGAGAACTTATCTCAAAGGAGGAATTACTGTGGTGGAATTCTGTGGCAGCCTATGACACTGAAGTGATACATGCAACAAATAAATCCTCAAATTTATTTATTTTAATAGTTTTCACTCCAAATCATTTCAGCAATTCTGTTACACCCCTGCACCATCAGCAGCTGTCTTGGCATGAATGAAGGGTCAGAGGAAGTGGCTGGAAGGAGGAAGGTATTTCTGAAAACCAGGTTTCCATGCTCAGCAGGTCCATTCTGCACATGTGCTGCTGAGGTTTGCTTTCCAAGGCCTTGGGGGCACATCCTGCCTCCCTACCATGCAGACAGGTAGGACAGGACATTTCCTGTCCTTTGTTGCACAGCATGGGCAAGCCAAAATCCCCACTGCTCCAAATTCAGGTTCAGCCTCACAGGGTGAGAACTTCTCACCTGAAACCCTGCTGGATGCCTGACCCTCACTGGTCTGGGTCTCCATCAACAGCACTTCCAGCAGTGCCACCACATCTACAGATCTGAGTTTAATTTCATTTCACGTATATATTTATATACATATAAACAAGAAAACAGCTAAACGATTGACTGCAGCAATCCTAGCCAGCTCATGCTCCACACAAACAATCTGCTGTCATGTGTCAGGCCCTTTTAACAGAGAGACAAGCAGGAGCAGGGCAAGGAAGCAACCTCAGCTGTGTCCCAAGTGAGAAAGCATCTGGGGCTTGCAGCAAAAGCTCTTGCTCGTGGGTGAATGCAGTGAACAATTTCCAGTGCAAACACTTACCTTAAAAGCACAGCTTTGAGCACACAACATAAATCAGAATTCTGAGTGCTTCTCATCCCTTACTTTTCTCAAATCCTGCTGGAGGGGTACAGAAAGCTCAAGTTACAGAGTGCCAGAGCTGCTGATCCACAGCAGGAGTGAGCAATAACAACTGCCTGACCCCCCCCAGCCACAGCCTGCTCTCCCTGACCACTTCTGACACGACCCTCTGCAGAGGTCCAGGACTGGAGACACCACAGCTTTGATGGGGTGATGATAACTCCAGCCTGGCTGATGTCTCACTCTAGTGTGGAGGTGGAAGAAAGCTCTTTTCCCTGTTGCACCATGCCTCAGCCCCTCAGAAACTCATGGTGACTGGGGAATGTGCAGAGAATCAGACAGGAAGCTGCTGCTGGAGCAAAGTCGCAGCATTTTACCCTGCTGATGAACTTTTCCTCTCATTTCCATTTTCATTGAAATATCAATTTGCATTTATTAAAAAGCTCTTACCCTCCTCTCCAGCAAAAAAAAAAAAAAAAAAAACAACCACCCTGATCTAAAGAAAGAGATTGGTTTACATAAAATCCTATTAGTTTAGCTGATTGCTTCCAAAACATTTCTGAGAAAGCCTTCCATTACCATACAAATGGTGCTGGGCCTTTTGCAGGCTAACTGCTAGAAAGCATAATGATTTGGGCAAATATTCATCAAGGCAGCTGCTTCTGTGAGTGGGTGTGAGGCTGCTGCACACCAGGAAAGGGAAGAGCAAGAAGGAGCTGCTCTCCTCCTCCCTGAAGGCAGCAGCTACACCAGCCCCAGCCCTCTCCCCATATTCCTGCAGCAGCACCCCAGAAAAACAGGGAGCACACCTGTGGAGCCGGGAACAATGAGGAGCACAGAGGGAACAGGGAGTCTGGGACAGGAGGAGGCTCTGGCAGCCCAGAGTGATGGGAGCAGAGCAGCCGGGAGCGTGCCCACCGCCTTGGCTGAGAGCTGCATTCCTCCCCCGTGTCATCATTTCCCCTCCTCCCTGGAACAACCACGAGATCCCACAAGCTCTTCCTGGCCCGTGGAGCCAAGAGAACTAACGGTGCTGGAGGTTTATAGACCCCTGTGCAAACAGCTTTTGGAGGTGTTGGCATCAAGTCAGTCCTGATGCTCGGAGCCTGACCTTGGTGAGGATGCCCCTGCTCACTACGGGGGATTTGACCAGATGATCTTTAAAGGTCCTTTCCAACCTGATCCACTCTGTGATCCCTGAGGCTCGCTGGTCACCTCTGTGGGATTGCAGGGTGTAACCTGGCTGATGTGAACACAGCCAGGAGTGAGGACATCACCTTGGTGGCCACCTGGGCATTGAGGTGGGCAGGAGGTTCTCTGGGTTTCCGAAAGGGGAGCTCCCACTGAAGGTCTTGCAAAGTCTGCAAAGATTTTACCGAGTCAGGACTTCAGAGTGAGTGGATAACCGCAGTCCCACGGTCCCCTGCTGTCATGTGGATGATGCCTGACCCTTTCCTGTAAAGGTAAAACCTTTCTTAAGCACTCCCCAGAGGGGCTTTTTGTGAATCAGACAGCCACGTGAACAAAGCAAGGATCCACATCCAAAACACCACCATAAATTTGGTGAAGGTCCCAAATCTGGGAAAAGAGTCTGCACAGAGCTTGTTTTTGTACTTTAACATCAATCATTGCAATCACCTTTGGGAGAACAAGCATCTCATTAATAGCTGTCATGGGATGCAGTAACAACCTCAGTAAGTACTGTAATGCAGAAAGCCACAAACAGCTTCATTGGCAAAAAAAAAAAATGTGGGGAGGGGAAATATCAGTGAGCACTAAAGATGCAGCATGAGAGAGCAGTAAAAATTTAAACATTCAGCAGCTATTCCACTTAACATTTATAGGCAATTTCCTATTCTAATAAGCCAAAATGAAAAAAAAATAATACAAGAGCTATGGTACCAGGGAGATATCATCAACCATTGCTGAAAAAAAAAAAACCATCAAATCCCTAGGACTTTTCATCAAGGGAGTGAATGAAGGGAACATGCCAGTCCTAAGGCTGTGTTGCAGCTTCCCTGAAAGCACCTCCCAGTGTCACACCACCAGCTCCAGGCAAATGAGTGCTAATTACCCTATTTGAGTCTGACCAGCACTGGTAACCAGAGGGTCCTCACTCCCAACCTGTTTTAGGAGCTCTGTGTGGAAGCAAAACACAAGGAAAAGTGAGGAAATGCTCTTCCATCTCCAGCATCTCAGCCACCAGTGGTGCAGCACGGGCTGGGCTGTTAAGGAGAGCCTCCCAACAGACAGTGGAGGAGCTGGTTTTAAAACAAACACCCAGTCAGTTCAGCAGCTTTGGGAAAATTTTCCCAAAGAAACCTTTCTCCTCAATTTATAATTTTCTAAAGACTTGACACAACATCTGGGGGTCAAAATGACACCAGAGCTGAGCAGGGACCTGTCTGCTTTTTCGACGGAGGTGGCAGAGCACAGAGAGACCATCCAACAAAAGAGACTTGGTCACATCTGGCCTTGAGCCTGACTTGCAGAGGAAGCTGGAGGGATGGATGTGCTGAGGGACAACCTTCCAAAGCAAACTCGCACTGTGGCTGTTATGAACAGAAAAACTAATATAACTCCAGCCTGGCTGATGTCTCACTCTAGTGTGGAGGTGGAAGAAAAAGCTCTTTCCCTGTTGCACCATGCCTCAGCCCTCAGAAACTCATTGTGACTGGGGAATGTGCAGAGAATCAGACAGAAGCTGCTGCTGGAGCAAAGTCGCAGCATTTTACCCTGCTGATGAACTTTTCCTCTCATTTCCATTTTCATTGAAATATCAATTTGCATTTATTAAAAGCTCTTACCCTCTCTCCAGCAAAAAAAAAAAAAAACAACAACCACCCTGATCTAAAGAAAGAGATTGGTTTACATAAAATCCTATTAGTTTAGCTGATTGCTTCCAAAACATTTCTGAGAAAGCCTTCCATTACCATACAAATGGCGCTGGGCCTTTTGCAGGCTAACTGCTAGAAAGCATAATGATTTGGGCAAATATTCATCAAGGCAGCTGCTTCTGTGAGTGGGTGTGAGGCTGCTGCACACCAGGAAAGGGAAGAGCAAGAAGGAGCTGCTCTCCTCCTCCCTGAAGGCGGCAGCTACCCCAGCCCCAGGCCTCTCCCCATATTCCTTCAGCAGCACCCCAGAATAACAGGGAGCACACCTGTGGAGCCGGGAACAATGAGGAGCACAGAGGGAACAGGGAGTTTGGGACAGGAGGAGGCTCTGGCAGCCCAGAGTGATGGGAGCAGAGCAGCCGGGAGCGTGCCCACCGCCTTGGCTGAGAGCTGCATTCCTCCCCCGTGTCATCATTTCCCCTCCTCCCTGGAACAACCACGAGATCCCACAAGCTCTTCCTGGCCCGTGGAGCCAAGAGAACTAACGGTGCTGGAGGTTTATAGACCCCTGTGCAAACAGCTTTTGGAGGTGTTGGCATCAACTCAATCCTGATGCTCTGAGCAGCCTGACCTTGGTGAAGATGCCCCTGCTCACTACGGGGGATTTGACCAGATGATCTTTGAAGGTCCTTTCCAACCTGATCCACTCTGTGATCCCTGAGGCTCGCTGGTCACCTCTGTGGGATTGCAGGGTGTAACCTGGCTGATGTGAACACAGCCAGGAGTGAGGACATCACCTTGGTGGCCACCTGGGCATTGAGGTGGGCAGGAGGTTCTCTGGGTTTCCGAAAGGGGAGCTCCCACTGAAGGTCTTGCAAAGTCTGCAAAGATTTTACCGAGTCAGGACTTCAGAGTGAGTGGATAACCGCAGTCCCACGGTCCCCTGCTGTCATGTGGATGATGCCTGACCCTTTCCTGTAAAGGTAAAACCTTTCTTAAGCACTCCCCAGAGGGGCTTTTTGTGAATCAGACAGCCACGTGAACAAAGCAAGGATCCACATCCAAAACACCACCATAAATTTGGTGAAGGTCCCAAATCTGGGAAAAGAGTCTGCACAGAGCTTGTTTTTGTACTTTAACATCAATCATTGCAATCACCTTTGGGAGAACAAGCATCACATTAATAGCTGTCATGGGATGCAGTTACAACCTCAGTAAGTACTGTAATGCAGAAAGCCACAAACAGCTTCATTGGCAAAAAAAAAAAAAAAAAAAAAAAAAAATGGGGAGGAAATATCAGTGAGCACTAAAGATGCAGCATGAGAGAGCAGTAAAAATTTAAACATTCAGCAGCTATTCCACTTAACATTTATAGGCAATTTCCTATTCTAATAAGCCAAAATGAAAAAAAAATAATACAAGAGCTATGGTACCAGGGAGATATCATCAACCATTGCTGAAAAAAAAAAAAACATCAAATCCCTAGGACTTTTCATCAAGGGAGTGAATGAAGGGAACATGCCAGTCCTAAGGCTGTGTTGCAGCTTCCCTGAAAGCACCTCCCAGTGTCACACCACCAGCTCCGGGCAAATGAGTGCTAATTACCCTATTTGAGTCTGACCAGCACTGGTAACCAGAGGGTCCTCACTCCCAACCTGTTTTAGGAGCTCTGTGTGGAAGCAAAACACAGGGAAAAGTGAGGAGATGCTCTTCCATCTCCAGCATCTCAGCCACCAGTGGTGCAGCACGGGCTGGGCTGTTAAGGAGAGCCCCCCAATAGACAGTGGAGGAGCTGGTTTTAAAACAAACACCCAGTCAGTTCAGCAGCTTTGGGAAAATTTCCCCAAAGAAACCTTTCTCCTCAATTTATAATTTTCTAAAGACTTGACACAACATCTGGGGGTCAAAATGACACCAGAGCTGAGCAGGGACCTGTCTGCTTTTTCGACGGAGGTGGCAGAGCACAGAGGGACCATCCAACAAAAGAGACTTGGTCACGTCTGGCCTTGAGCCTGACTTGCAGAGGAAGCTGGAGGGATGGATGTGCTGAGGGACAGCCTTCCAAAGCAAACTCGCACTGTGGCTGTTATGAACAGAAAAACTAATAATTTTTAGTATGGAGAAACAAGTTACAAATAGCTAATTTAACCACTTTTGCTACTAAAGTGTTATCTGTGTTATGTAAATTACCAGTCGTTCTCGCTAATGACTCCTTTTGTATAAAGGCCTTTGTAACACTAAAGGTGTGAGAGAACTGCCCGGGGCAGGGACAGTAAGGGAAAGACGAAACTTGTGAGGCGGGGGATATGCAAATTAAACTGCAAATTGACCAGAGTGCATTGAGAAGGGACGACCTCAGACGTGCCGAAAAGAACCCCAAAACGACGAGCCAAAATGAAATTGAGAAATTAGAGTGATGCCCACGTGTGAGGAACAAGCTACTGAACCTGCAGAGACGCTGAAAACCTTAGGAGCCCCTCGCCCTGAGTGCAAGAGGCATCCAAAGCCGGGACCCCCGACCCCCGGAGAGCAGCCGAGTAAGATCGGGCACGCCCACAGCTCCTGCGAGGAGACGACTTGCAACTCTGCCCCCAGGGGACAAAGCTGTGACTCATCCTCCTCTTGCGAGTTACCTGGGAGAGTCGACGGAAGCTGCAGACCCGTCGGACCACCCCTATCCTGAGCTGATCATTTTTTTAATAAAGGCATTAAAAGGAGAAAAAGTCTCCTTGCCCTGTTTGTTTCAGTGGCTGCCCCTGTGGTTTTGCTGTTCAAGGTCATCAATAAGCTCAGTGAGGCACTGCCAACACCAACAGCAACCTCTGTGTGTGCCCCTGGCCACGTCTGTCATGAGGGGAGAGCACAACACCCCTGGCAGGGCCATGGCTGCTCTTCAGCCACTGCACCTGCCTGAGCAGGAGGGTTGGAGCTGACCTCTGACCTCTTCCAACCCAACCCATTCAGGGATTCTGGGATTCTGCTTTCTGGGAAAGCAGGACTTGGACTGACCAGCCAGGCTGAGCCCAGGGGCAGGTCCCAGACCTGACACAGGAGATCAGCAGATGCAGAGGGACTACCAAAACCACAGTTTCCTTTGCCTGCCTGCTCCCAGCCTGGGCTGTGAACAAGGAGCAGCAGGCAGGCAGCACACAGAATATCCTTCTCCTTCCTTGCACTTCCAATCCTGCCCACAACTTTCCAGCTGCAGCCTGTCCCTGATGCCATGGGAGGGGAGGGGAGCCAAAGGAAAAAACAAAAAAGCCCTTTCTGAAGACACCAGGCCAGTTGTACACAGGGAGGGAAAGCCCTCACTGATGTGAGACCCCTGCCCATCTGCTCCATGGAGGTGACTGGCCGAGGCAGCAGAGCATGAGATTTGATTATAATTATTGTCTTAACGCAGAGCTGAAATTGTTCTGAGCACATGGAGCTTCTGGGAACAGGCAAGCATCCAAAATAATCTTTGGGCTGCAAACTCAGTGAGGAAGAGATGGCATAAACCGACAGACATCACAAAACCCTTTGGAGTCTCTTTCCCATCGAGCAGGGTTATCCCTGTCAGTCTGCAATTTCTCCTCCAGACACTTTCCTGCTGGCCTTGGCAGACACATTGTTTTTCAACAAGGAAAAAAATAGGTTTATCAAGGGACCATAAACCAGCCCAACCCAATTAAATCAAACCCTGTGGCTGCTGGGCTGTGCTTCTCTCCACAGTCCATTCTGATCTGGGGCCTGCTGTGCACAACCAGTGACACCACAGAGTGCAGCAACACAAGCAGGACCAAAGCCCACATCTGAAAAGGTATTTAGGTGCCAGTTGGACATCTAAATATCTCAGTGGAGTGACATGCAGCTCTTGGGGCAGAAGGAGGTTTTTTTACAGAGGAGAAACCACCTCTATGCCCATGCATATCCCTGGGAACTCCCACACAACTCCGGGTTGAGCAACACCTGTAGCTCAGGTTGTGGGAAGCCAGAGGCAGGGGGGCCACAGTGCCTCCCCTGGCCACTCCTTTTTCTCTTAGGCTCCAGAAGTTGGAGGCATTTATTACTCTCCTGCTTCTCATTAAATAAGCCTGACTTCCTGGAGGCCGTGCAAAGCTTTCAGCAGTCAGCAGCACTCGGCAAATTAGAGCTAACAGGTTTGCTGGAACATTTCACACTCTGCATCCTTGGGAAAGGACATTTCCAGCAGCCCACACCACGCCAGCAGCAGATGCTTTTTGTCTGCTGGGTACTCCTGGTGGTAGAGCAGAGCTTGGTGAGCACCAGCGGGGATTTTACACAATAACTGGCCAGTGTGCACAAGGCTTAGGAGCTTGGCTGCTGGCACCAGTGAAGCAGGATTTGGCTGCTCCCCCTGAGTCTTGTTAATACCCAGATATGCAAAGGAATCTAAATGGCTTATGATATTCCAGGTGGGCAAAGCACTGTGTAGGGTAGGAGCTCACAAAAAGTCGATCCAGGAGAATTGGTATTTCTTCTGGCTGCTGTATCCTGCCCAACTCCTCAAGGAGTTATTTCACCATAGCGTCTGTAAAATGAGCTATGAAATTCCTATTGTGCTGACTTGGCCATGAGTACCCCTGCAAGGGAAATTCACTTAGAACACCCTTCAGAGAAATTCAAGGTTGGAATGGACAAGAACAATCTGCAAGCCGGTTGTGTGGGTACTGCTGTGAGTGGGGAATGAAAGCCCCTCTCAATGCCTCCATGTTAAAGCTTCCTTTTTGTGCCTCTGCAATAATGCATGGCCACGTTTCCCTCTTCCAGCGTGCTCCTTCTGAATCACATTTCCTCCTGGCATTTGGAAGAGCAAACAGCAACAGCAAGTGTGAAACCTCTGTGGCCTTGCCAAGTGTGAACCAGCCTCCCTTCCCTGCTGGGACAGGTTCTAGGAAAGGCCATTCTGGACAATGGGAGCAGGCAGTGCCAATATTCTGTTCTAAGCCTTCTGTTGAGTGTGATGTGTTTTTGTTAATTTTCCTGCTGGGGCAGACCTGTGAGCCCTGCCTGCTGTGCCAGGCTCCTCTCCTGGCCATCCCACCTTGCACTGATTCACTCAGCCTCTGGGTTCTTGCACGTCTCTATTACTCAGAGAAAGCCCTGTCTGCTGGTTGCAAATGCTGAACAGCTTAAGGACATTTTATATCTGATTAAGCACTTTATAAGTCTGTTCATGCAAGTATCAGGCCAAATTTCCTCATTCTGTAGGCATAGGAATATATTTTTTGCTTAGTTCAATAAAGCCATTTGTATTCATCTCTACTGATTCCACCATTGTTTTCCCTTGCTCAGCAAGATGTATATTACAGTTTGTTTAATTGTGTGTTTGATCTTTACTACTTAACCAGCTCTATTTATCATTACAATGCATCAGTACATTATAAAGCTTTCAGGCACATTTATCAACATAACAAAGCTCCCACTACAGAAGAGTCCTCCAGGGAAATAAAGCAGCAACAACAACAACAAATACTTCAATGCAATTCACTTAACAGTACAAATATTTGTAATTACAAAAATCTTTAAGAGTACTTCTTCCATAAATGGCATGTTTTACTTAAAATTGCTTTTATAATGTGATAGTTCCTCCCATGTATGCAGCTGATGAATTCCTCAAATTAAAGAAAGCAAGCCCAAATTAGCTGCTTTCTCATATATTCTCTTTTGCTAATGTGAAGGCAGAACTCCAGTTCACTGATGTGCTACTGAAAATTTAGTTACCCCTAACAAAATTTAAAACATTTAAAAACCACTAGTGTGGGATTAATAACTAATAAATACATTACAGTGTGAATGCAATGCTGCAGATAGTTACAAGCCATGTGGGAACCAAGCTTACAACAATCGATTAACTATTGATTGCAATGCCTGTTAATCATTGATTAACCCTTTATAAATAACAAACACATTACCCTTGCTGTAAACTGGGACTACCAGGTTCTTTTACATGGTTCTTCATGTTTCTCAAGTCCATCAAAGACAAAAAAGTTGTCAATCTATTTTAATTCCAGAAAAATAGACATATTTTTATATTTAGCATTCTTGGAAAATCTGGTTTTAGTCCATTAGCAGCTTTCTGGTTTTGGTTTGTTTTTTGGTGGTTTTTTTTTTGCTTTTGCCTCAAGGAAATTATTGCAAACCGAAGGGCATCCCAGGAAGTTAGCTGTCATCTTACCTGATCAATCACACTACTAAAACAGACAGAACTCTTTGAAGCCACAAGAACTAAAAGTGAATTCGTGAATACAAATCTTAAAATATTAGCACTAAGATTCTGAAGGCAAGTACTCAAAAATTACCAAATCCAAACCTGTGATATTTTGAGAACATCAGCATGGCCACATGAAAGTTATGATGCTGAAGTGACAGCACCATGGTGCATTTTCCATAGCACTGTACAGAGCCTTCCATCAGAAAACCAATGCTCCATTAATAAATGACTGGTCAAAAAGCTGTTTCACATCTACTGCTTTTTTCTAGACCCAATTTATTGGCATTATTATTGTACCTAATTTTAACACTTAGATTTTAATGTCCAGTCTGTCGGTGACACAGAGAAAGAAAATAAATCAGACACTGCCCACGTTTCTCGAAGTTCCAGACCAGGAGACTCCCACCACATTCCAAAACACAATATATAAGACCATCATTTTGGGGCTTGCCTTTCCAGGTAAAACCAAAGAAGAGGCAGTGAAGATGCCACTGAAGGCATTGCAGGTGCCAGGTGTGCAGGGGGTGAATTTCCTGTCCCAGCACCTCTGAAGAACAGGTACCCCCACCCAAATCCAGGTAGGCTCAGCAGGGCAGGGAGGTGCACGGCTGCCAGGATATTGCAGGGAATTGAACAGGGGTAGGAGAGGCTTGGATGTGTGTGAGATGTCTGAAAGGAGCCAGCCAAAAGCGCTGCTGTCATCACAGACAGGGAACTGGAAACTTCCCTGCGAGGGCCCCTGGAAGCTGTTGAGAAAAAAAAAAAACCCTCCAGGCTCTGATGGAAGTTTGTAACTTGAGACATCTCCAGTAGGCAAAAGCACAAGGGTGTATTCCACAGTGGACAAAATCTCATAGAGTCAGGATAACAAACAGCATAATCCATGCCCCAGCTTTGGAAAATGCCAAGGGTGTCTATGTTTCTCCTCTGATTTTTTTTTGTTTCATTTTTTCCTCCATATTTGTGCCTCTAAAATATTTGGAGAATGAATTATCCCATATTCATTTATTTGTTTATAAATAAAAGAAATAATTTACAGGATTTCTGTCCTGAACAGATCCCATCTGTAATTTAAGAAGGGAAATTATACCTGATTTGTGATTAACAGGGGAGCCAGTACAGGCACAGCTTTTTAACAGCGAGTTCTGTGAATCTAACAGTCCCACCAGGTTGGTGAATATCTTATCCTCTTCGAACTCTGGGACACGATGGCAGAATCTGTTGCCAACCTCGAATGACCAACCCGCAAATAAGAACAGGAGCACTTACAGACTTTCGAAGGGAAGATGCTCCGTGAGCAGTATCTAAACACGCCAAAAACCTTATAAAAAATAACATCGCTGGAGGCGGCTGAGAGCAGCGGCGGGGAAAGCCCAGCCCGGTTTCCCGGGGGTTCCCCGCGTCCTTCCCATGCACAAAGTGCATTTTGCCACCTAGTGGATAGCGCGGAGGGACCTCCGGCTCCTGCGCCTTTGCCACCGCCAGCGGGAGGGAAACAGCAGAAGGGGACAGCAGAAGATTAAAAAATAATAATAAAATAAAGCATATATGAGAGGCACAAGCCAGATCGGCCGGAGGGGTGAAGTTTAGCCGAGGAAGCAGAAGGAAACTCGTGCGCTGCAGCCCGGGGGCTGCGGAGCCAGGGCGCGATCCCGGCGGGGAGCGGCGAGAGCGAAGGAATTCTGAGAAGGGAATTTGGGAAAACAACAGCTCAGCTCTGCCCTCGCTCCTGCTGCAAAATGCAGAGCTTGGCACGGGATATTGGAGCTTAGCTCATCCCGGACTGCGCCAAGGGTTTGGGTTGGTACCGCAGCAGCCCAGGGCCGCCGGTGGGGAGGGAAGGAAGGACGGACATGGATTCCATCGCGTTCTTCTCCTGGGTTTTCCCGTTTTTAACTTGCTGAGAAGGTCAGGCAGCAATTTCTGTCCCCTGACATGTTTTGTCAAGCGAAAGCTGCAGCAGATACTGCAATTCTGAAAGTCCAGACCCCTGGAATGATCACACTGAAAAAGCATTTAAAAACCCCCAAGACATCACAAACAAAACTTTCTACCCAGGAATCTACATCCCCAAAGGGATTTCAGAGGCCGATGGAGCTGAGCCTAAGCAGCTGTTTAGGAGTGCTTCCAACATCTGGAGTTTTAAACCTCACAACAATAGATTTTGGGGGTGAATTATTAGATGTGGATTATCAAAGCAGTTTTTCAAAAATAGCTCTGCAGGTTGGAGAAGTTTCATCCTTCTGTGTCCTCTGGGGAGGGATTTGATGGGGGCTGCATGTATCTGGAGAGAGAGGGGATAAGGAGCAGCACACAGAGGTACCTCCTCTGGATGACATTTTATTTCTGCTCTGTGCATCTCCTAAGCAGCAAATCCACTTTGAAACTAGAAAATTAAGAATTACAGTGAGAAGTTTACTCTGGACACACTCAGATCTGCAGAGACTCTCCCTGGTTTGCTCCACTGTAATCTCAAGCACTTAACTGGAAAAACTCCATACATGAGGAGCTATTCCTCTTAGGATTTCACTTAGGTCACTGAGGACAAGCAGAAGAGAGAGCTCAGACAGATGAATCTAGATTTAAGAGCAGCCACCATCTAATGGCTCAACAGCCTTGTTCAAAGGGAAACTCTGGTGTCCCCTTAGCTCTGAACTCTGCTGTGTCACACAAACATCACAAACTGCTGGGAGCCACTGCAGCTCCCTGACAATTAAGTGCAGATGAAAATTAAAGAGCTTTGGGGATCACTGTGACATCAGAAACCTTATCCTACTCCCAGCAAATTTGGATGTAACACATAAAGAGAATTCTCCAAATGATGAGGTTCAGTCCAGACCCTGCGTCACTTGGAAAGGCATTCACTGGAATGACACATTTTGCTCCCGAACACATCTAAAAATCCAAGTGGCATATGTGCCACAATCCAAGGGGGAACAATTTAATACTGCTCTTTGAACAGAATCAAGACTTCTATTTTTCTGTAAAATAGGAAAAGAACTTACCCACTAGTTACATGATGCAGAACCATGCCTTTTTTCTTTAAATTTACAGAGGTTGAAAACCTCTGCAATGAGCTCTGAGTCACAGTGGAGGTTTTTCACTCTTACCTGCGCTTCTTGCAATATGAGGGCTGTGTCCTGCACTGAAAATGGCTGGTCTGCAGGAGGAAGAGAAAAAAGAAAACTCCAGCTCTTCAGAATATGTATACTTGAAAACCTTGCTTCAGACATCAGCTTCAAAGGACAGGCACTCCATGCTGGGAATGGGAGGTGATGGCCTTGGAGCTAATTACAAAGTGCTGCAACTTAAGAGACAAAAATCTATCGCCAGAACTTCATACACAATAAACACATTTCACATACACTAGGCCTTGAAAAAACATGAGCAAGCAAACAGTAAAATGAATTAAAACTTGTATCAAAAAGAGGCTGGAAATCCCCTGACCCCATTTTCACATGGAAACCACTGGTGCTGATAACTGCAAATGTGTTACTGGAAAACACCACGAGCAGATTTTCTTTCTGTTGTGGTTTAAGAGCAGTAAAATACAGCATGGACTTAGCTTTACATGAGGGCTTAACCAAAATCCTACTGAACAGCAGCAGGGACTTAAATGGGATTTACTCTGGTGCTTTTAGGTGTGCTGAGGAGGAAGTTTGCTGCTTCCTGAGGTCCCAGGGATGGGGATGGGAGCTGACAGCTGTGTTGGAGGCAACTGGCTTGAGAATGCAACACATTGCATTGGGTGGGACACTTTGAAAATGGCTGGAGGGGTTTGGAAACACAAGTCTGGGATGTCAGCTCCTCAGGAGAATTATTTTTAGATGTTGATTTGCTGCCCTAACTCGTAGAGTTTATCTGGGGATCCAGCTCTGTAAGCTTTTCCCAAACTCTAAAAGGTCTCTGTTTACACAGCACAAATAAATAGCACTGCCACACTGACACATAATTGTCAACTTCTAATACATCAAATGTGACACATTAAAAAATGTTATTGTGGCAATTTAAGCTATGATCTTGCTCCTCTTCATTGCTTTAAATCTTTGACCTTTGAGACATTTGATTTTTGGGGTTCTTCCTAAACTTCCTTACTTAATTTCTTGAGCCAGCAACTCCTTATCCTTTTTAGGCAGCACATGAAAGAAGGGGGAGTAGATGTGTAGTCAAAGACTGTGTAAGCAACAAATATCTTCAAGGGACTGGCACGCTCAGAGAATTATCTGCGTCATCTTGGGCATGTCCCAGATGCCTCTGATCATCCCAAGGACATACTTCAGTCTGTTTATGGTGGCCATGACACCACCATGACCCCCCCAAACTAACAGTGCTGCTTCAAAAAAACACTCCAGTATGGCTCTGAGCAGAAGTGTAAAGGCAAAGGAAAGCACTGAGATATGAAGAGGTTTGTTTGGTTTTGTGGTACAGAAAATGAAGGAAGGAAACTCCAGATGAGGATCTGCATTAAAAAAGAAGAGCAGCTGGGTGATCCCAAACCCCAAACCGGATACAAAAAATGTAATATATGACATGGGTTTAGTGAGGTGGTGTGCAAGGTCAGCCAAGGACAGCTGAGTCTGTGTCAAGCTGAAACTCACAGATGGAAAAGTGGAGCTGCCTTCCAGGACAGGGAAGAATTCTAGGGGTAACATTCCAGGTCTCCCAAAGGCTGGAAAGAGACAAGGAAGGACACGAGGCAGATGTTGAGGGGCTGATCTGAAGTGTGAGACCCAGGGAAGGTCCATTCTGCAAGAGGCAGACACACAAAGTGTGCAGATGGTGGATGAAAGGAGCAGGACCACTCAATGTGGAGCTCTGGCTGCTAATGAGGTGCTACCTGGGCAAAGAAGGACAAAGAAGAGGATTAATTAATTTCCTCGAGCACTTTGAAGGAAAATAGTTTACCAAGGAAATTGGAAAGCTGATGGAGGGAAGAAGAGAACAGCTGAAAGACTGAGATCAGAAACTCTGAAATTCCTGCAGAAGATAACCATATTGACTATGTTATTCCAAAGGGCAAAAATACAGAGCCACAAAGAAAGGATGGGTAGTGCAATGGAAGCAACTGGAAAGAAAACGGATGAATAACACACTTTGTTCCTCCTGGAAGATGTGTCACTGACCTCAACACAAAAGGAAAATGGCTAAAATGTGACATGCTCACTAAATTCAAGCCAGCAGCCTACATGACCTCATGTTTAACATGAAACAATAACTGGAATTTAGAGGCAGAGAAAGCCAAATTAAATAAAGCCATTTAAAAATTACAGTGACGGTCATCCCTTGTTTAAACAAGCTACTAAAGGAAACAGCAAAAAAAGGCCCATCACTTGACATTTTCACATAAATACTAGAAATATTGCTGAAAGATTTACTGAATTCAAAACATGGTATCAGATTTAAGGAAGACACATATCACATATCACACTTAACAGCTTTACTAGGTGGTCAGACAAATGATCTAATACTACACTCTGCCCTTAAAACTAATGACCTTTTTTTTTTTCAGTTTACAAAATAGTAAGGTTGGAGTGAACTGAATAAAGGAAATACAGGTAGTGCTGCCTTCTCCTTCAAGCAGAACAACCAACACTATATATCCACTGAAATGAGAGGAGAAAACCCTTCAGTCTGAGGAGCAAGCTGGCAACAGATAAACTGCAGCAGTCAAGGTCAATGGAAAGCCAGCTTTAATAACCTGAAGTGGAAACTGGACAAGAAAATAAGGCATTTTCACAAAAAATCCCCAAAATCCTGTAATAAGGGAAAAAGCCTTGAAGCTTATTAAAAAGAAAATTAAAGTGTTTTATACTGAATGGAAAAAAAAGCCTCTAGTTGTTGGTTTGGTTGTAATCTTGTACAACATTTAAACAACAGTCTCACATTCTGGATTATAAAAACAAAGTTATAAAAAAAACAAAAGGACCCAAAGACAAAATAAAAACTCCAACCCAAGCTGCAGAGACTTCAGGACTGGGTCCCAGGACCCCCCTGTTGACAGAGAACCTTTCCTAACCCCACTTAAAGTGTCATGTACCAGCATTTCTGTTTCTCCTTCCTCCAGAGCATTTGTTACATATAGCCATTTCCCCAATTCAGCCTTCAGTTTAAGCTGAAAATATCAAGTTACTCAGATTTCCTCTCCTATGAGTCCTGCACACCATCAGTGAATTTGAGAGCCCATCTCTCCTACGACTTCAGCTCCAGCTCAGTCTTTTGAAAATGCCTGACCAAAATGCCTCAGTAAATGTAACAGGACCTGTGTAACACCTGTGATCCATTCTCAGACCTACCAAAACCCTGTGCCAGATCAATCTGCCACCACACTGCTCCCTCCCACAGCACCAATCCACCAGCCCTACCCTGGGTCCTTTTCCTGCTAAATTTTTGTTGGATTTGCAACCACCTGACTTTGCATCTGCACAACTTTCTGCCAACTCTTGGACAGTACCAAATTCTTGTGCAGCCCCAGAGCCTCCTGTCACTCTGCTGTTGCCTGCAGCCTTTGAGCCAGCAGCATTTTTGTCATGTTTAGCCTTATTCTTCACCAAGACCCGCAATTCAAATAATGCCACCAAAAGGAGATCATGTTCAAGGCAGGCACATTTATCAAACTCCTCTTTCAGCACTGCCTCAGGTCACCTGCAGCCTCTGCTGCCATCACCTTCTCCACTCTGTATTTTCCCACTAACTGCATCTTCTGCTGTCTACACTTATTTAGCACATCCTTCAAAACACAGGCAAATCTCATCACTACCCAATAAAAGAAGTCATAAAAGAGAGAAGGTTGCTCTGGCTTAACAGTCTTTTGTTTGTTATGGGCCACTTTTCCAATCAGTCATTTAACCCAAGTTCAGTTTTTCACTACTTTTCAGATTTTCTGACCATAGCCCAAAGTCAGTGTCCATCAGTCGTGTCCCTGCCCAGATGGCTTTTCCTTTCTGAAGCAGGAAACTGGATTACTCTGCTCCATTCAGACAGAGATAACCTCAAACCAACACAAAAACATTGAACATGCATTTCAGGCTTAAATCCTGAAAAGATTTCGTGCTTCTGAATGGATCCCAAGAAGTGCACAAAATAAACTCCATTTCTAGCTCAATTATCAATCCACTAGGAACAAATTGTACTTACACAAGCCATGTCCAAACGATGCAAGGAGCACTCCTGGTTTTTCCTTGGGAAATGGGGCTGCAAACGTGGCTGTCAGCAATTCTTGGCAGCCAGATGTTAAATGTTTGTTTTACATATGTTAAAGAAGCAAGTTCAGTCTGACAAAGCAGCATCTTAAAATATGAATTACCCAAGAAATATGAAATCCCACTTCAACAGAAGGAGACTGCATTTGGTTTTTTGCAAGTTTTTGGCCTCAAAGCTCTTAGAAGTGTCTTTGCTGGGATAACTTGAAGCTTTAGGGCTGTTTTCTGTTTTGTTTCACAGAGGGAACAGAAACAGTTTTACCATCAAATAAATTATAATAGATGACATTTTTAGCTCTAAATGTTCAAGGCAAAAAACTTCCTCTCTTCCATAGATAAAATGTCACTGTACATTGCGCTCCCTGCATAGAGACTCACAAATTTCAGAGTTTTGTGATTTGCAGCCTCTTACCCTTTTCTGAACTGAGCTGGAGGCTGCTCTGCAGACCTGCAGGAATGGGGGCCAAAACTTCTCACAGATCCCATAAAACCAGCTCACCAAGTTTAGGTGGATGCTCTGTTCAGACTAACAGTGAAAAAAGAGACAACAGACCACCAAGGAGGTTCATGCCCAGGTTCAATTTTACCCACCATGGACTTCCCTCCTGAAGCAGCTAAACTTTTGATTTTTAAACAATCTTTTAGAGATGAAGAATGCCTTACCCAGGAGCACAGAAAAGCTTTGAACATGCATCCAGCTGGAATCTAACCTGCCTGGAACACACTTTTGCCTGTGCTCAAAGAAACAAACTCCTTCAATAAAGCAAATACAATTAGATCCTGCTGCTGCCTTCCATCATCACAGAAACAAATAAAACAATGGACACTTCTTGTGTTGGACTTCGGCAAAAGACATTTATTATTATTATTATTATTACTGCTGTTGTTGTGTTGCTGTTGTACCTCCTCTGCTCTGCCCACAGTGGTGGCATAAATGCTGTTACCACATTGTAGCTGATGATGCCGGTGTACAAATCAAAATCCATCTTAATTTCAAACTCCATTAGAAACACAGGAAAAAAAATCAACATTTACGAAATGTAAGGGAAAAATGGTATGGAAAGAATTTTTTTTTTTTATTTTTCAAGCTTCCAAGACAGTATTACAAACAACAGAGAGCAAAGTAAAGCTAGAAATGAAATACTTGACAGCATCTGTTTAAAAATTACAGCTAAGAAACCTAATAAAAGTTGAATAAACAGTTACTAGAAATAAAAATTTTTACACATATGATATTTGTCTGGGATTTTTATTTCTTTAAAATAATTCATACAAATGGTTACAGTCACAAACATGATTTTAACCAAAAATATTGCTAGCCTACCACATTACCAGGAAGGAATCAATGTAGGCAATGAAATGCTGCTACTTTTCAGTAGTCTAGTGCCTTTTCCAGATACCACCAATAATATATACTTTAACTGGTGACAAAAAGCACAATGCTCGTTTATACAAAACCTTTTTGTTTTCCTCAAAATCTCTTTGCAAGGTTCTTCATTTTGAAATAAGGGAATTCATGCCAAAATTAGAAGAAACTGTTTTTCTTTTGTTTACTAAATTATTCTAAAAAATAAGACAAGCAGGTAGAAAAAACAATGCACTGTGTGGCGTAGAAAGAAAAATGGGAAAAATTCATTGTCCTGAGAAGTTTGCCAACTGCCTCATTTTTGGGCATGTTTGAAAATATAAAAGAAAGGATTTTTAATCTCAAAACTGGTTTGCTGAATGCCTCCCTTATGTTTTTCCTTGTTGACAGCTAAGCAAACAAACCCTTTTTAATGTTCTAGAAACTGTACACAGACAAGTACATTCATGATATAATTAACTACTAACTTCTCTTGCTTAACAAAGAACCCATAGGACACAGAAACAGTGAATCAGTCCACTGGACAGGGACAAACTACAATTTATACGGAGGAAAAAAATGTTTCCAAATCTTCTTTTTGTCTCCCACCTTTTCCTTTTATACTGTATATTGGACCAGTTTCTAAACCAATAATCGTCTCCTCCTGTAAGTTCATGGTTTTGCCTTTAATCAAAATCCAGGGTTTTGTTTTGTTTTGAGTTGTTTTCCACGCTGTGGCTGAAGTCTCCGATGTCGGGAATGCTGTTGTTGGCTACAATTGGTCGCTCGGGTGGTCTCTATCAGCTTCTGGTTTGACAGTTTGGCCGGGGGAAGGAGCGTGGGGCGGGTGGGCTACAGCAGGGAGCCCGTGTGATAGAGACATGGGGTTGGGGACTATTCCTTCTACTGCTGCAGGTATGCCAGTGGAAGCCACGCTGACCACGCCTGGGGGATACCTGCTGGGAGGAGAAAAGCAGAGCAGACATTAAAACCAGGAGCTGGCTGAGCAGAGAGCCACCTGTGGCTGTACCAGTTGTGGGTTTCTCTGGGTCTGGACTGAAGGCACTTGAGACAGTAGTTTCATGTTCAGACTCAGGTGTTTGTTATTTCTGATCAGTAAAACAGTCTCACTGCTGTGAGTTCTGCAGCTTTTCATTAGAAGGCACAAAATGGCCAACAATCTCTTGTTACAAGGGCTTTTAAGACTAAACTATTCAATTAAGAACTGACACCAAGATTATTTTCCCTTTTAACCCAAAACTGATCCCACAGACCCCACAATGCAGACTTTTCTGCCAAATTACAAAATGCCACACAAACCCATGAAGAAGAAAGAAGGAGAAGCATGAAGAAGAAACTCAGGACATCACCCTGTGCCCTCCATCTTGCTGCCATCCACAACATACTGAAAATCCCAAACCCTAAATTTCTCACCAAGTGACACACCTCCACTACTCTCTATAATCTATTTCACACTTTTGTGGATTCCAGTCTATCTTGAAGTCTGGGAAACTTTCTCCATGAATGATGGTGAAAGTCAGTGCTCCCCTGGGGGTCAGGGCACCCCAGAGCAGACAGAGAAATATTCCAGATGCCCTGGGTTTCCACACCCACCCTGCCTTCTTCTAGAGCTACAGAGATGCTTCTTTTGCTTTCAGACCAGTTAGAGACACAGGGGGTTCAGCTCTAGGTGAGATGCCACATTCAGATGCAGCTACATAAAGCAAGGAATGCTGTATTTTAACCAAATGAGACATGAAAGTTTGCCAGATTGTTTCTTCAGATTTAATAGCATGGGGTAACAGCACAGCAACAGAAACCACCTTCAAGTTTTGCTCCTCTCAAAGGATAACCTCAACAAGAAGTAAATCCAGCTAGGTCTGTGCAATATGTTCTCTACAACTTTTTTTTTTTCTCACTCATTCTCATGTAGGAATTTTGAATTTTCATTGTTGTGGTTTGAAAAATAATTGTTTACACTGTTTTTGCAGTCTTAGCTTCCTGACAGCTCCCCCAAAAAGCCATGACACCCACACACTAATAAGATGACCAACTATTGCATCTGGGTAACTTTTTCAGCAGCAAACTTGCCACTGCACTTGTCTGAAGGAGAACCAGTGCCAGTTACACAAGGACAAGTGCTTTAGGCAGACTGCAAGAAAGAGAAATGCAAACACAAACCATTTCATGGATGGTTTTAAAGATTTCTTCCTCTATCTGGACAAATAATGAGGTGCAAATATTTTGTACATTCAACAAAAGAATCACCCTCTGATTCAGCTTGATTTTATGATGGCTCTGATGTTATCAGGCTAAAAAGATCTTGCAAATCTACTGTTCCAATCACAAATTTCAGATGTAATTGAACACTGGTACTTCACAGTGCTGTATAAAAATAGCTACACATGGATTTAATAAAAAGATGTGGATTTTTTTAGTCAAATACCTCAATACCTATTTGCAAGTTATGTCACACTGGCAACTTAGCACTGACCCTTTGCCTCCCCTCCTCATCATAAAGTTGCACACTCATCCCTCATTTCCCTCATCCTCTCCTGCTGTACTCTGCCCACCCAAGCATCCTGGCGAGAGCATTATCCATTTGAAAGCCTGAACACAAAAACCACCACTCACTGCAGCTTTTGCTACCCAAGTATTTACCCAGAGCTACGTGGGACAAAAGGCACTTGTCAAGCTTTTATCAAGTACATTATTCTGCTGTTGATCTTCTCCTCATCACAGCTCAATGCATCTGGGAATTTCACCCCTTTTCTGCATCTTTTCCATGGTAATAATATATGTTTGTGCTGCTCATCCCAAGTTCCCTCAAACCGGCAGAAAATGAGTGCAGAACGCAGTCAAGACTCAAGAAAAAAGCTGGATGCAAGCATGCTGAGTTGTTTTCTTGCTCCCACCACAGAAACATCATGGGAACCACTTTTGGAAAACAGAGCCAGAGGGGCTC
This sequence comes from Emberiza elegans, assembly GCA_024865655.1. Classification (NCBI taxonomy): domain Eukaryota; kingdom Metazoa; phylum Chordata; class Aves; order Passeriformes; family Fringillidae; genus Emberiza; species Emberiza elegans. Next base: position 12,532,803 of record JALJVW010000072.1, read on the forward strand.
AAGCAGGACTGACACGGCACAGGGACAACAGGGACACCACACACTGCTCTGGTCATCCTGGCAAAGACTCCTACACACCACAGCACTGACTGCAGTCTGGGATGGGTAACGAGGCTGTGACTGATCACACCACCTGCAGGCCACATAACTCTGCTCCCAACTGTACACATATTTACAGGGCTTCCTATGCTAATTCCCTCTCCACAGAGGTTCCTTGGAATTAATTTGCACTTGCTAATGGAATTAGTTGCTTGTTTCAGTAACTCCATTTGAATCTTATTAATCAAATTTGCTTCCATGCCTATGAAAACTGTCAGACAGTATTGTTTTACCTAAATTTAATTTTGAAACAGCTTTTCTGTTATTCTAGGTGCTGCGCAAGACACACAACACAACACAAATTTCCATTTAAAAGTCCAACACTGCAGCTGTTCTCAACACACAATCTCTGCTTTCTAACAACATATTCCCTCAGTATCAACACACCAAAGCTGGAAAAAAGTCAAGGAGAGAGCAACTTCTGCAGCTGTACTTTCCTCAGGAAGAAAAGCCAGAGCCTCCCCTTGTGAAAATGGACAGTGCTGGATCAGGAGCACCAAGAGTTACCTTATGAGCACATTAAACATTTCAAACTGCACATCTGTAATTCTATTCTGACTCCAAATATCCTTTCTGAATACAAGGACATTCCCATGGACACCAAGTCATAATCACCAGGATTCTACCTGCCAGCACCTCACCTCAGGTACAGGTTTCCTACAGACTTAGTAACATCCAGAGGCCCTATAACTGTTTTTTCTTGTCCTAAAGCCACACAGTGGCAGCAGCCCATATACAAACACCATAGTGTTCCACAGAAACCGCCCTGTACTTGACAACTCCTAGCCCTGCTTTGCAATCCTCTTTCAGTATTTTTTGTCCCTTTTTAATCATCAGTGTTGCTCAAATCCTGTCTCTGAAAGAGCACATAAACTGCAGATTTTATCCATGAGCATATGTATTCTATATAACTTTCCATTTTTCTGCTATTTATTGCTTTTCCAGTCTTCCCATATTTTCTATTCTTAACCAGCAAATACATCCTCTCCAGCACGTCATGAAGTTCCCCTCTATGTTCCTCCTCCGGCAGTAAGTTGAAATATTTTCCAGGTAGAATGTCCACTAAACTAAATTTTTGTGAAAGCAAAAGTGAAAAATCAGTTGTACCTCTTCTGTTAACTTGTATTCTTCCACCCCTTTCCCCTATGTAGTCTTAATTTAGGAGGAAAAATACAGTAGCCCTCTTAATTACAATAGATGGGCAACTCTAATTTCTACTTTACTCTCATCTATCTTTTAAATGGCAGAAGCACCTTGAGCTCACTATATCAAGCTCTGTTAAAGAAACTGAGTCTGTCCCAGAAGAGTTGCAATTTTTAAGTGCACTCTGTTATCATGCACTGAATCTGAGAATTACCAGTAAAGCACCTCAACATGAATTAACTCCTGAATTACCAACATCCAGCCATGCTCATCCAAGTACCTCTTCAGTACTTAGGTATTCACAGAATTATGGAATGGTTTGGGATGGAAGGGACCTTAAACATCATCTGGGTCCAACTCCCTGCCATGCTCAGAGCCATATCCAGCCTTATCCTCCACCTGTTAGGAGGCAGGAAGATGTGTGGAAATGTCTATAAATGGTACAATCACTGTTACTGACTGTTGAATTTCTCTGTGCCTGCTCTGTGACAGGAAGTGGCAGGGGGTTATTTCACAGCTTGGTAACAAATATGCAGTGATAACACAAGATCAGGCTATGTTAAGTCTGACCACTACAAATAATTCCTTCTCAGGAGTATTGTTGATCTTTACTCAGGGGATAGGTCCTGTTTGCATGACTTTTAGTGCTGATAGGGTGTCTTGTATTTCACACAGTAAATGTTTTTTTTTTCCCCAGAATATGATGATATTCAGATGATCTAGATTACAATCTGCTGACTAATGCTCGATGTTCTTAGCTTGTGATAATATCTGATAATTTGAGATTTCTGTCCTACATCAAAATACAAGTGAATTATATATCCAAAATAAAACAGCCTCATTAGTTTTAATTCACCAAAAGAGATATCTGCATTTTTTAACATATCAATTATTATCCCAGGTCTTATCTTCTAATGCAATTACATGTGTATGATACAGTTATTAGCACATCTGAAACATTGTACTGTCTGAGAAGACTCCAGAACTCACTTAGCTCAGCATCACCTTGGATTGCAAAGAAACGATGGAAAAACTTGGTTTGAACAATCAGTTCAAATGCTGTACTTAATCCAGGTAGGAATTAAGCATCAGCAAACACTACTATTGAAACCAATTCCTTCATAAAACCTGAGCTTCAAGTGATGCATATTTTGCACTTCACACAGTAGTAACTGCCTTTACCCACACTCAAATACTATTCTATTGTCCCTCCAAAAAGCTTTTAACATTTATTGTTTAACTATTAACTCCTGCCTCAAAATTCCTAAAAGTACTTTTATTTTGCATTTGAAAATAATTAAATCAGAATTTTACAATAAATTTTCTTCATAAAAAAATGGACTAAAACAATGTCTTAAAAAGCCTCTCAGTTCTGTCATTATCCTGCTTAAATTGAACACATATGGTCTTTACCTTGTAAATCATTAACTCCCCCAAACATTCCTAAGTTAAAATTAATTTCTAGCTGCAAAGCCTGCTTCTGCTGGACTTGTGACCCCCAAAACGAGAACAAAAAGCTGCATTTTATTTGGGCATGGACCCCTGTTCTTAACTGCCATGACAGGGTTGGAGTTATTACCTCCTGTCCAGCAACACCTGCCTTTAAGCCCCAATTACATTCAGCCATACCCTCACTACCCCAAACTGCAGTCCATGAAACCAGATGCTGTGTGGAGGAGAACGTGTGTGCTTGAGCTTCTCATTTAAGCAAATAAAAACACCCTTCTTGGGTATTTAGGGCTATGGGCATCCTTCCAGAAATAAACATTAAGTGATGTGATCACCAAATCCAAGTTATTCTTTTCCCTTGCTGCACTTATGGCTCCTGATGTGGCAGAGGGGGGTGACAGAGGGTGGTGACACTCATCCCTGCCACCCCTCCATCCCTTTCTGATGAGATTATTCCAAGTCACTGGGACAGGATAATTTTGCTTCACTTCTCAGCAGGGCACAGCTGGGTTCCCATGTGGAGTTAACACAAAATCAGGAATCGCCCCTCTACTAGAAGTATGGGGAGTCCTCCTAAAGAAACAAAGTTAAGTAGATGCATGAGGAAGGACAGTGGAAGGATGGAAGGATGAGGTATGACAAAATAGTGACAGGACTGCACTGCCCCTTTCCTCAAGGCATTGAGGGAATCTGGCATTTGGAGCTTTCTGCCACTTTCATCCTACTTATGTGTAAATATCATACTGGAAAATACAAAAACTGCAGGTGTTTTTCATAAATAAAAATTGTCTGAAGCTGGATACTAGGAAGAATCTGCTGCTAGAATAGCTGCTAGGGATAAAGGGACAGGAAAAGACTCTGGAGCAAACAAAGTAACTAAGGAACATGCATATTAGATGTAAAAAATTGCCCCCTTCTATTAATTATTAAGACCTGCTTTCACAGTTGACTGAGAATACATAGATCAAGTCTCTCAACTGCTTCTGCTTAAAAATTAAACATATAATTTAGAAGAAGCTATTTTAAACATATTTTCATAATCACCACAGGCTGTTGCACTGTTTTCAATACTGAGTTAGTTGTTCTCTCTTGTGTCTGGAGGCCACAAAACAATGTAAGTTTATTACTGAAAGTCCTTCTGTAACCTACAGCTGCATCATTACCTTCAGCAAAAAACCACAACACTTCCACTGCAACACTGGAAAAGACCAGAATTGTTTTACTTTAATATACAAACAAATGCATATTGCTCACATACTAACCCAACAAAAAAAAAGACTGGAAGAGGATTTATAGTCAGACACAGCATGACTGGTATCAACTAGCAAAACAAGATTATTCTCCTGAACACAACGATTACAAAACCAATATAGCTGGTGTGTAATGCAGAAGCACTTCAATCATTAATAGGAAGGTCTTTTATCTATTCTTGAATATGTACACTGCATTATGGAAGTATTTCTTCTACCTCTTCAGCACACTTACCTGTATGCAGCACCATTAAGCTCTGGATGAACAACTCCAGGGTCCATACTGGCCCAATGTGTAGCTGCAGTCAAGTGATCTTTGTTAACACAGTTTTTCAGACTGTCTGGAATACGACCTAAGATGAAGCAAGGAAGAGGAAATAAAAATGTATTAAAATTGTGTGCCTTATACTCTTAGTATGTCTATGTTAAAAATACTTACAAGTATTTGTGTATTTAAGTCAATACATAAAATGACACTAAGAGCTTGTTTCTGATCATTGCTGTAGCCTTTTGCCTGGGATTTGGGTAATAATGGCTGAAATGCTCTGCTTAATTTTGATTTTCCTGTTTCTCTTTATCCATTGTATAGAGGGTGTCAATAGAACCAAAATCAGTAGGAGTTATCTTTCCAAGAAACTGTAATTTGGATATAGAGCACAGCTACCAACCAGATTCAGTAATCTAGCCCCCTGCTTTCTGTCCTTAACATCACTTTCCTCCTTTTCCTTCCACCTCTAACAGCAACTAAAAACACTTAATGAAAACACAGAATTCTGAATGGAATTGTGCCATAAACCTGAATACAAACAACACTTATTCCTTGTCCTCCTGAACTTTCCCTTCTTTATCTAAACTGCTCTTCACTTTTATTTACTGCTATGTATTAATCCTCAGCCATGCCTTTCATTCCTACACAAAATGAAAATACACCAGAATTTCCTTTCTTCACTTCTTCAAAACTCTTCCTTAACCTCTGAAGCACAACTGAAGTTTTAAGACTGGAAAATCTGTCAACCTGAATCCTCAATTCAGCACTGGACAAGCCTGTGACTGTCTTCTGCAGAACTATCTTCAGCCCTGCTACAAATGATATGAGCAGATCCAACACAGATTTTCTTCATAGCAATAGTAAAGTTTCCACCTATTTAAAATTGAGAGAGATCAACTGGAGCATGTGTTTTTCTGACATCTGTCTTAATGTGTCTTCACTGAAGTTCAATCTTACAGTGCATTTGCACAGAGGGGAAGAAAGAGGTAATTCTGAGTCCACCTCTGCCACTGCTGGCAATGGTACTCCAGAAACCCTTTAAAAAACTGACCATGCTCCACGATTAAAGAACTCAGCCTTCTGTCTCCAGCTTCCTACCAGAAATTTGATTAAGGACTTCACTATCTCTGCCTGCTCTTTCTATCCACCAGCCTGGCCACACAATGGGGCTGTAAAAAAGCCTTTTCACAGAACTGCTTTTCATGCAATGGATACCATCAAATAGGTGTTACTCCATGACTTCAGCTGATGTCCCTGAACCCATCACGTCTCCTGTGCACAACCTGAAAGGGCTTTTAGCTCAGGACTGAGCAAGGTGAGGTACATGCCCATTTTAGGCACCTAGAAATCATCTTCAAAATGTAGCTGAAATAGATACTACTGAAATTTGTGGACAGTTCTGGCAGAAGTTTAGATGGATGTCTTCTTCTAATGTTTATTCTTCTCAATCCTGTCTTCCTCTCTGCCCACTTTGTTCTTCATTTTGCTAACTTCTGTAGGCATGTTCTACTAGTCTCCCCTCAAAACCCAGTAGTATTTTTTTTTTTAAATTTCTAATGATCTTTTCACTTGCCATACTTGCCTATCTCCTACATCCATTCCAGTGGTCCTCCTTATTTCATACTTGGAATGATTTCGAGTTTAAAAACATATTTCAAGGTATTTAATCTCTGCTGATTATTTCTGTTTTACACATCACAACATCACTGACTTTTAAGCAACAGCAAAAACACTTAACATTTTTGTTGTCAGATGGCAGTCATAAGCCTTCATTCCTACACTTCACACCTTTTTCCAATTATTCTTCCTCTCTACACCCTCCTCTCTTCTTTGTGCTCCCCTATGGTTTTCATATATCCAGCTTTATCCCACATTTCCTGTATCTTTCCTACATTTGTTTCACTGCAATTCAATGTCATTCTCACCTCCTTAATGCTGGTCTCAGTTTGATCTTACTAAAAACCATATGCAAACACTGAAGTGCTGACAGCTTCGACACAAATCAATGATCCAGATCGCTGAGAGCACCATCACACTTGAAGGAACTCTAGGTCTGCCTTTCTAGGCACATATGCTTGGGCTACTGCACAAATTTAACATAAAACTAGCTCTGGATAGCTGGCTCTTCTTTATTTTCAGACAATAGTTAATGCTGATTTGCACATCAACCATCCATCATGCAGGTATCAGATGCTGGTTTGTGCAATCCCTCCCAGAGCTATCTGGGAGCAGGCAACAGTTACTGAACACCCTGACAAACAAACAGATGTACCACTGGAGTTCTGGAGTACAGCCACAAGCACCAATTCCAGGAAAAGGATGGTCAGGCTCTTCAGGTCACCTCTAAAACAGAGTGAAATCATCCAGTAAAGGACAATTCAGCTCAGGAGTTTAAGAGGTGTCTTTAATTAGCATCCAGAAGAGAATCTTCTTTCTGCACAGGCTATAAATGAAACTAAATTGCCTGGCCTCTCTAGGCACAAGGCAGGGAAGGCTACTGCCAGTGCTTTTTGTGTAACAGAGCAATGTGTTGGCACTGAACTACTCTCAAGGTGACACAGATGGCCCTGCATGTCTGCAGAGCATTCAGACGCTATCGCCAAGGGGGACACAGCAAAGTCCAACTAAAGGGAAAACATTAGTGCTTAATGAATCATTTTCCAGTATGAAAATCCTTCCTTTTATTTTAGGCTACAAGGGATTCAAACCCATGCCAAATGGCTCAGTCCTCTCATTTTATTTATTAGCAGTGCATGTTTGAGACGTAGCTGTTTTCTCTTATGTGAGCAGTTTACAATTACATGGCAGTTATATAACAAAGACACTCTGCCCTTTAAAATGCCAGACTTCTTTAGCAAGGCTTTAAAGAGGGGAACATCTGAAATAGAATAACCTCCCAACAAAATACTGAAAACTTTACACAGAGAACTGCTCATGACAAGTATAAAGGAGTGTCTAGGAAAAGCTAAGGAAGATACCAGCAATACCAAGAGGACTTGCAGTCAAATCCATCAATAGGTAATAGCTATATGCAGCAAAGAAAAAAGCAGATGATTTTTCACACAAATACATTTCCTATACATGGAAAAAAGTACTTATTCTGCAATGCCTGCCTTCCCTATATAATTGCAAAGAACCTCCAAAATTACTTGTTCCAATTCTGAGAAGAGACATAGTGAGCATTTGCTGATTTCTGTGTTCCAAATACTAGAAACAAAACCCAAGGCTGCAGATTTTAGGCATCTTTCAAGACTGAAGAAATAGGTTTCTTAACAAGAACTACACAGTGAAGGAGCTAATAATAACAGCAATGTGAGTCAGTACCTGTGATCGCCCTTCGGATCTCTCGTGCTGCTTCCTCCCGCATCTCAATGGAGGCTTGTTCACTATACCAGGCTGCATGCGGGGTACAGATCAGGTTTGGTGCATCCTTCAAGGGGCCCTGACTAAAGCTAAATGAAAATTTAAAACAAGATCAAATGACAAAAAAGTATTGGGGGGGCAAAGGGAAAAGCAACATGGGCAATCCAGACGGATTTGTACATACACAGATTAATTTCTACAACACAAAATAATTGCATTTCTATTCCTTATTGAGTTTGTTTATAATTCTGTTAATTTAATGTACTATTTTGGGTATAAATAAGCAACAATCACTTTTTATAGACTCAAAGGGTGCAACTTCAGTATAGCAGCAACATTAGCTTCTGTCCAATGCACTTACTGTATCTACAGTCACTGCCACTCCAGTTCTGGGGCAGAAATGCATAAAGGAAAACTCAAATTAATTTAGGATGCCATTCCATTTGTCTAGATTATCACAATTTTACTTTTATTGCATTAACTAACAAAGCTCTTCTCTTTCTGTCAGTATGACATCTAATCATTTAAAGAAAAAAAATCTTACAATTATTTCCAAATCAGAAGTGTGTCCATCAGCAGTCTCAATGCTTTTTGGATAAATCAAGGTGGTTTTTTTTTTTAGCTGTTTTTTCTTTCCTATTCCTTTATAGAAACTCCACAGAAAGAAGGAAATTTACAGATTGTTTTTTAAGGAAAGCAATGAATCTGTGTAAATGTTATCACAGATACAAAGTAGAGAAATTGAAAATAATGGAAACTTGCTCCTCCTACTCATTTCCAGTTTTAATAATCTTGCAGTCAACTGTAACAGGAGAGCAAATATTTTAAGACAAAAGCGTGCTTTCAGAGTTGGTCATAATTCATAAAATGATAGATTTCATCTGTAGTTCAATAAATATAAAAATATCTGGCAAAACTCTTTATTTAAGAGTGCATGCTGCAATCAGATAGACATGCAGCACTGCAGCCAAAGGAAACTGTGGCTGTAATCCTGCAGCTGAATCTCTGCACATGGCATCTCCATGCAGGAAATGGGGCTTCTCAGAGGTGCAGTGGGCTGCTTGTGCAAATCCCAGATAGCAAATGGGAAAAATGTATGGAGCTGCAAATCCCCTGAGCTGCTACACTCTGGCTTTGCACAGCACTACTGCATTGTAATGACTACCTTTAGGAGTAAATGAATCCAGGGTATGCATAAATAAAATCTAAGTATTTATCATGTGGCATCATGCCTCAGTAGATATAAAAGTTCTGACTAAAAGGATATTATTCTATTTTTTCAAAGGTTCTATTTCCCCCTCAAGCTGGAATGAGAGATACTGTCCTCTCTCCAGTCTTTGCAACCTGCCCTGAATCTGTTCTTCTTCAAAAACTTATGTGGATTGTTCCAGTTAAAAATAACAATTTTCCCTGCCCAGCCTGAAAAAGCCTTGTCACATGCAAGGACTAAGCCACAGCAGTCTTTCTCAAGCCTCAAGGACATATGAAATAGGCTCATTTTGATGAGGAGTGCTGATATCTCAATGCCAATGCCACTTAGGGGAGTGGTGCATTTCTGCCTGAAACACTGGACTTAGTAATTCAAAAACTCAGGCTTGTGCTACCAGTCCTGCTACTGACTGTAGAGTGACCACTCCCCTTGTAAAGGGTAAACCAAAATAAAACCTGCAATCTGTCAGCCTTCCTGAACCTTTTTTTTGCAACCTCTCACACACTTACAGCTTTCCTGCAGAGGCAATCTGGACAAATATATTTTCCTTCAGAAAGGTGTCATAAAGCACTTCTCACACCACATCTCAATTCTTTGCCTTTGAAAGACCCTGTTCAGGCATCAGTTGCCCCCAGAGCTGCATCAGTGGCAAAGGTGCACTCTCCTCAAAGCCATGGCCAGGATCTGAACTCAGGTTCCTGCTATTTCTACTAAATAAACCCACTGGTTTTGTTTTATTTTTCTTTTTAAGGAATTAAATATTGGATGTCACTTTTTTCACTTCTAACCACATACACAAACTCCATCTACATTTGCATTAGTCCAGTGCTGCACAGATTCATGTTGCTTTGCTAAGGAATATTTACCTACCAAATAAAAGAGAAAACTCAATTTACTTGTTGCTGTTGATTGTATCATGCACTAAGACTTAAAAATAAGAAAGTGAACAAAATAAAAAGAAAAGAAAAGGAAAAGCACCTGAATGGTTCTGACTCATGTACATCTAAGGCTGCCCCTCGTATCCTTCCTTCCTTCAGGGCCTGTGCAAGTGCTTTTTCGTCTACTAACCCACCTCGAGCTGTGTTGACCAGGAAAGCCCCTTGTCTCATCTAGGGAAAGTTAAAAACAAGAATGATGAAATAAAAATAAATGAAATAAAATCGTTGTGGCATTATTTTTTTACTCAAAAGAAGCATCCATTACAACAAAGGCTATTCAGCTGGTTTAAACTGTAACAGTTGTCTTCCCTTTCCATTGGAAAGTACCATCAAATGTGATGCTTCTAACATAAAATGCTATTTCACAGCACTTAATAACCTTTTGTTTCTTGTAAGTAGTGTCTTTTAATAGAAGCCTTGTTTCAGACATTGCGCAGTAACATGATCAAAAGATACAACTGTGCATATGAAAGTGACAGATCATTTTATGCCTTTTTATTTCACTGTGAAATTGCATGAGACAGAAACTACAGCACATTCTTAAACAAATTCATATTTTGTGGCTTTCAACTTTCACACAAATAAAAGCCTACATGAATTTTTCAGGAAAATCAATGCTTTTGGATTTTCAAACACTTTTCCCTTTAGTTGCCAAAACACAGTAGATGTATGCATTATTTATTTTTGTTACTTCAGCTTCCTCCTCTCCTGTGAGACTTTTCAAATAAAGGTCTAAAGAATCCTTCTATTATTCAATTAAAAGGCATGAAAATGAATTTGGTTGAGAACGCTGTGTGCCCAGGAGAGAAGCTGTGCTGTGCATTGTGCAGATTAGCATTGCAGATGACACTACCATCAGTATGGGGAGAACTACAACAATTTACACCATAATATATCCTCAACTTGAAAACAAGTGGCAGTTTAAATAAGAGAAATGGTACTGAAATAAACATAAATTACAACATCCTGCTTCCAGCCACCCAGGTATTTCATCTTTGACAGAGGTCTCAAACACCTCTGTGCATGAAGGAAAGCACATGAAGGGCAAGAACTATGGTGAAGATGAATAATGAAAATCTCATTTTGTACTGACTCTCAACATAAAAATAAGCAAAGCCCAACATTCTGACACCAACTCAGCTTCATGAAACCTACACATCAAACTAAACCTTAGGTAAATGAATTGTTACACTCAAATATGGATTCAAAATGCCAAATTCATCAACAACAAGGAGATCTGAATACGTCAGTTTTTTTTTTTTTTTAATGAGTTCATACAGAATACTAGTATGCACATACCTGCAGTGTTTTATAAAGAACTCACCATATTTTACCAGCCAACTGTCTAGGTTTAATGTGGCCCTGCCTCTCTCCATTTGCAGACTCCTGAGCCTACAGGAGATCCACCCATACAGCAAAACCAAAGTCTACTTACAGGGGCAGAACCAAAGGATGCTTCTCTCAGCTTTACGTAATTAATTTGGGAATCAGAACAGCAAAGAAAGTGGGGGATGATCTTAAGCTGCCCTGGCAACAAGAGATTCCTTATGGGAACAATCACTGCATTTCCAGTTCTGGGGTCAGCTGTAGGAACTGTACCAAAACCAGCACAGGTGGGCTCACCCAAGAGCCACTCACAGCTGCGCAGACACACCATAAAGGCTTGTGGGAGCTCATATACCCTTCCCATTTCTGGGGAAACTGGTAATTTGAGTTCTAAGTACAGCTTGGTGTATTTACAGGCCCTCTGAAGGACATGACATTTAACTTAAAGTGAACCCTGCTAAAATCTTCTGTCCAGTCCAACAACCTTGCTTAAGTTTTCATTTTAGGACTATTTACAAAACTCCAGAACTAGCACTAAGACACATTCAAATCAAACAGAACATGTCTGCATAAATGCATTCTGGAGGGAATGAATTATGTGACTCATGATAAACTGTCAGGGTGGATGCAGCTGGAGATGATCCTTAACAATGGGTGGAAGCTTGAAAGAGCTTCACAGCTGGAACTGCTGACGTCTGTTAAATTCACCTACACTAAACCTGCAGAGCTGCTTTATAAAAGTATTGTGTTTAAACTGCATTTATTTCTCAAATCTGTGTAACTAAAGATGACCTCAGTCTCTGAAGAGCACAAGTTCATTGAAACACTTCTCTGAGCTACTCTGGGACTCCAAGGACAAGCAGGATGGCTTTACAGAATAATGATAAATTCACTAGAAAAGTTACTTAAGAGAAGACAGACACCAAATTTTCAAAGACACTTGAAGTGTATGTCATTTCAGACTCCACAAAATTCAGGGTAAGACTTCAGTGAAATGAGATGCACCATACTTCTCTGTACTTTGTTCAAAAACTGGTTATGACATGAGCATGCAGAACTGGTCAAAAATGGTATGCAATGCTCTCTAGAAATTCTAGGCCAACTCCAACATCTGTCAGCCTAAATCAAAATGTGCTCTACATAAACTATGCAGTCAGAGGGGTTACAATTTCATGGGTTTCACATCCACTCTACTATCCAGACTGCCTCACCCAAACTTCCGCCCAAAGCAAGAATTATCATCTAACACTTTAATTAATCCTTGCTTTGATCATGAAGGATAACAAATAGGAAGATAAATGCTTACTTAAGACATTTTCCAGTGCAGAGTTTTATTACAGGTATTTAATATCAGATGGCATTACTCAGTTTTAACATGTTTTCCTTTGTTTGTTTCTCTGATTAATGTGCTATGTCTTCTCCAAAGCTCAACACATTTCTCTGCCTCCACTCAAAAACTTCCTGTGGTGAACTGGCCCAAGTTTCAAAAGTGCTGTATAATAAAGTGACCAACGCTCAGTGGTCCCATGGAATTCAGTGTGATGCTTTTTGGTCTGACATCTGCTTGAAAAGACATCTCACCATGTAATAACCACTGAATGTACCCAGCCATACAACAGAAGACAATATTCAAGGCAGAGTGACAGAGCTTTGGTTTCTTTGGTATCATTTTAAGCTTCTTCATTTTTTAGAGTTTTAAATCCCAAATCCTGGGATGAATTTGCAAAATCCCTAAACTCTCAAATCAAGAAGTGTGTTGTACTGTCAGTTTTGTGCCATGATCCTACATGACTGTGGAACGTGCTCAGTAAATTCTTCAGTTCTAAAGTTCAAGAGTAGCAGGTACAAACCATTTCTCAGAAGACAAACAATTATTTTACTGTAGAAGAGTGCTACTGTCATTGTTACCAACACATAAAACCACAATATATACAAAGAACAGTCAAATCAACGATTCTATCTTATGGTTTCTTTCCTCTACATTGCCTCCATTTTTATGAATCAGTGTTTTACTTCTGGCTGTTACCTACACTAAAGCTGGAGTCAAACTTTTCCATTAACTGTCTGGCTTGTATTATCAAATTTTTCAACAATGGAGTAGTCACTACACCCAAATCTTGAAATTATTTTATTATTTTTGCATATTACCTACAACTTCATGGAGAAGTTAGTACTAATTCCAGGAAACATTATTTTTCTCAATAATGCAATGCTGTAAATGAGCTCCATCCCTGAAATGCTCTGTGAGCATCGGGACTGAGCACAGGGGGGAGCCATTTAGTCATAATCCTTAAATTGCATCAAAGGAACTCAAACTGAGGGACAACAGCGAAAGGCGAAACTGCTACCTGAAAATACACACATAAAGGAAGGAGCTGCTACAAGACACAGAAAAAGTGCTTTTACATCAATGCCACTTCATTAAATCTCAGTGATATTAAGAATAGCAAATCATTTCCACAAATGCAATGTTACTGAGGCAAAAAGACAGCAAAAGCAACAATACATAAACAACCAGCTAGTTCCTAATCAATTATATACCTGCTTGATCTTAGAGAAGCAGAAGAGAAAGATTTCTATCAAATGAGAATCTACCTATTTACAGAAATAAATGCTATACAAAGTTGGCAACCAGCACTGGTGTGGAGGGCACCCACAGAGATTATTACCTGCTTTATGGTGAAGTCATTAATAAGATGATGATTGTGTTCATTCAAGTTGCAGTGCAGGGTAACACAGTCACTGTGGAACAGCAGGTCCTGCAAAGTGCTCACCCGCTGCAGTCCCAGAGCACGCTCCATGCCATCCGAGAGGTATGGGTCATAGAAAATCACACTGAAGCCAAAGGCTTTGGCACGGAGAGCTACTGCTTGCCCAACACGCCCTGGAACAAGATAAACACACCATGAGAGCAGATGTGAAGCAGCTGGTGGGTGTAAGGTGGCCTCCTCCTGCCCAATGGGAACCCTTGTATCAAACCCTAACGCTTTGTGCAGCAACTGCAAGGGCAGAAAAGGGAGGTGTCTCCCATCCCACTCAGAATCATCACTGGGATCAGAAATGGTACAGCTGGGCTGTTTGACGCTGCCTTGAAACAAAGCAGGAGGTTTGCACCTTTTGTCACCAGATATGTGAAATGCCAGAAGATGTCACGTAATCTGCAATAATCTGTGTAATGCAAGGCTTGCCTGCTGGGCCTGTTCATGGCAAAACACCACTGCCTGTGAACACATTCTGCCAAGGGCTTATCCTTACCCATGTCAAACCAGCTGGCTTTAATAAAAAGCTATAAAATTAATCCTCAAAAATGGGTGCAATAACAGATAATTTGTTTAATCTGAAGCACAACCATTCTCAATACATGGAATCTCCTTTCTGTTATTTTCTTTTATTTTGAGTAAAAGCCTTCCAGCATTAAAATGCCCAGAAGAATCCTGTCATCTAAGGCTTTAAAATAAATTTTATTCAGCTACCTGAATGATTAATAAACACAGTCCATCACATGGCATCTAGCTAAGAAGACTGCAGTCCCACTTGGAATTGACACTGAACTTTGCTTTTTTGTTCCACTTCCCTTACGGTCATATTTCAGAGCTGTGCCCAAAAGTGCTGTATGGGCATGACTCCACACCACATGTACCAGGAGGTGTGTACTTCCCTTTGACAGACTACCAGGAAAGCAGAGAGGGGAAAAAACCTCTGAGTACATCTAATGAGTTACAGGCATTTTGAAGAGTGAGAACTAACACACTTTTCAAGTTAGAAGTTTACAAGACCAGATATTCACACTGGAGTTCTACAAATGCTGGATAATGATTTTTCAAAAGCATCACTTGACACACCATAGTAACAATGCCTAATTTGAAAAAAACAAAACAAAAAAGTCAACAAAATTTCCTTTGTAACATCTAAGTTTTTTCAAATCAACCCATGGAAATCTCATCTCTTTCCAATTGTGCTTGAAGGGATTTCCCTCTGCTTTTCAGTTTCTCTTTGAATAAACTTCATAAACCACAGGAAGAAAGGTTTTTGCTGATCACTTAATGTGAACACAGCAATTCTGCAGTGCTTAGTGACAGATGTGCTTGGAATATTAAACAGTATATCAATCTGACAGGGGCTGTCTGCTTTTCTGTGGGGACACCAGGTTAGAATCCTCCTCAAAATCTTTCATTTCAACACTTGTATGCATGTTATTTGTTTGCTTTCCAGGCTGTTTTTATAAATTTGAATTAGAAAATTTTCAACACAAACACTGTATTGTTTCCAAATTTTGGCATGTTCACAGCTCAAGGAATCAGTCACACAACTGTTTTTTTTAACAAAGCTTGTAACTGTTACTCCAGCTCTGTTCATTTTCACATGCAACATTCTGTCATCTGTTCTTTTTTTTACACTCTTTACAACACTAATACCTGAGGGGATTCACAACAGCAAAATCTCTTACAACAGCCTCTCCAGTTAAAGCTACACTTCATTCACCCCACTCAGGCGAATAAACCAAAGCCTTCTTCAATGGGCACAGAAGTTCCCTTCAGAAACACTAGGGAATCACATCTCTATTTCTAACCAGAACTACCCTATTACAAATATTTTATGGGATAAAATTCTTCTGCAATTGACAATTCGTATTTAGTCTTAGTCATTAAACAAGTACACAACAGGACACAAGGAATTTGCAAATTTCTTTCTAAATTGCCATTTGACATAAAGAACAACCACAAAACTATGACCTTTTTTCCTTTCCTGAAAGCCTTCTATTATATAAGAGTCTCCTGGCTATGAGGGGTGGTTCAAAACCTACCTCAACACACTGAGGACAATACAGCACACAAAGCATCCCACCTTTGGGACAACTCTACGTATGTTAAGAGCATATCAAATTGTTATGAATATTCATGGCTGCTTCCAAGGAGGGCAAAATCTTAAGCTCAAAACCCTAATTTTTTAGTTGGCAGTGTGAGAAGAACTGAAAATGAATGTTGCATAGGACTGCAAAAAAAGCAGAAAGCAACAAAAGTGTATTTTCAAGGAAATCAAAGTTCTAGCAAGGTCCATTCATCATTTCAGAAGAGAGATTCAAACACCCAAGTCTCCTGTTACAGCCTCATCCATTCAACTCTCCTGCAAGTCTCCCAACTCCCCTCAACCCAAACATCCCAATTTATAGGTATGTCTGACCTTGACCCTGCCAATGACCTGACGTCAGTGTTGACAGTACAGCAGCTGCAGATCAAGGAGCCTGCTCAGCCCCTGGGCAATGCAACTCATCCTATGCTGGTATTGCAAACTTTTCTAAAATGACCTTGACACCATGGAAATGATGATGATGACCTGAGTGAAGACTTCCATGGAAAGAAAAGGTGCTTTCACTTAGCAGCTCCTTCCTGCCTGTGCAACAGCAGTGGAGAATATGGGTAAATCTTCCTCCTTCTTGGAGAACTCTGAAATGTGGAGAGTGCTCTTCTGTTACATTTCCTGCTGAGCACATTAAGAGAGCCACTAGGACTGCTAAGAGTAAATCATTTATTGCAGAGTAATACCACCCAACTCTTAAGCCTTACTTACTAACAACATAGGTTAGTAATTTGGCCAAGCATCTAGGTAGGGCAGTGGGACTGTTGAGAGAATAGAGCAGGTGAGGAAAGACAAACTAAGTGATGACATTCACTGTGATGTGGAGACAAATTTATTTAAAAGAATTTCACCTTTCTTGGGTGAGGAAATGCATTAGTCATCAGCATTTCTCACTGAGAAGGAAGGGAAGGGGAGCGCAACTTCACTGCTGTAAAATTATCATTAGAGCAGAACCAGGGCCAGATGTCTAGTCATCCAAGTACTTAAATGCTGCTGCTCATAAATATTCCTTAAAAAAACCCCACAAACCCCTATATTTCTAGATACAAGGTGAAAAGGCAGCTTTCTTTTTTCTTTTTTAAATGCAGGACTTATTAGCCACACTTGTGATGCATCACTTAAAATGTAGGACACTGGACAGTAATAAAGATTAAAAGTGACAAAGACAGCTGTTAAATTATGTGATATTATTATTTATGTAAGGCTCAAAGAGTCAGACACTTCACAAAGACAGAAAGAGGCAAGGGCTGTGCCCTAAGGAGCTCAGGGGATAACCAAACAACACAACAATGAGGGATGGGATCCAACACGCACATGAAGGAGACATTATGCTGTTGAGTCCCCACTTATCTTCAAGCTCAATACAAGCAGAGGATGAGAGATGGGGTTAACTTTAAAGGAGGAACACAGAGTAATAGGATTAAGCAGGACAGACCGAGTGTCAAAGCAGGAATATGCATGAGAGGAGAGAAAGAGAGTGGGTGATGGAAAGAAGGCAAGTGAGTCACGAAACTTGGCTAGATCAGTGGATAAGGAAGTGAGTAGCTGAAACTTTGGAGGCACAGTCATTCCCTAGCACAGAGATAGGCAAGAGCTAGGGTGTTTCTCTTTGGCAAAGAGTAAAGCTCAGGAGCAGATGTTAAGAAGGTCTGCAGTTAGCTGTTGCAGCAGCAGTGATAAATTTAAGCAACCCACTGCTGAAGAGACCACAAGTTTTAAGACAAGAATAGAGAAACACAGTTGTGGCTGAGAGGAGATGATCTCAGACACACATTGAAGACAAAGGACAGAAACTGAGACACAACACAGAAACAGAGGAAAGGGCTGAGCAACAGATGATGAGAACTGTTTATTTTGTGTGTAATACATCCCCTTCATAGCATCTGGGTGGACCATCACTTCTGACACTGACATGTCTAAATAATAAACTGAGGCAAAACTCCAGATGTGGGGAGAGGCCACTAGTGAAGAAACACAACCTAAGGACAACAGTCTTTGGTTGCAAAGGCATGCTTGAGTCTGAAATTCAGGACAGCTAACCCTTGCAGTGATCTGGACTAGAAAAGGGTGCACATCACAGCCTAAGTGCCTGAAGCACTCACACAAATTCTGGCAGATCTTCTAAGTCTACATTTTTACTCTTCATTAATACATAGATTCATAGGAGTTTGTTAGAACAGGTCTGACTCAAACTGTTGTGCCTATTCACAAACATGCACGCACAAGAAGGAAAAGTGGAAGTTTTCAAAAGTGACTTTACAATTTAGCATTCTTTGTGATTTTGAATATTCTATGGTAGGAAATAGATATGAACAACAAAAGGCTGGAGATAATGACTGGTCAAAAACTACAACAGAAGCGTGCCCTTAAAAATCTGATTTTACTAGCCTTTTTAGTGTAACAAGCACACAAAATGCTTGCTTTTTAAAACTAAAAGCTAGCATTTGTGTAAAGCTTTATACACATACTCCCAAAATGATTACCCATTATTCCTCTGTACTTTTCAGTCCTTGACAACAAAACCAGCAAAACTCACTTAAGGAAGTCAATGATGGACTTCTTCTTTCTAATCTCAAGTATGAATTTGTTCAGTAAAAACACCAAACTGAATGACAACAGTAATCTCCAGCAAACGTGCACATTGCATGCGAGCCAGAGCTTAAGTTTCAAAAACCAAGTATGCACTTCCATTTTCCAAACACTGCAGGCAACTGTCTATGGTTTAGGTACAGATGCTGTGACTGTGAGCACAATAAACATTGTGTGTTGTAATGAGATGCATAATTACATTAGTATAGATTTGAGAAAGCAGCTTCATGACTAACTTATTGAAAATCATATTTTAAAGGCAATTCTTTGATTGTGAAGATGGGTCTGATGTACTGCATGCTCATTTAAATGAGCACTATGTAACACCAGGCTATTTTCAGCTTCCAAAAGTAAGAGTTTGAGGCTGGAGTTACTTGACAGCAATGTGTAACTGGAACAGTCATTTAAATATGATGCTTTGTTGTCAAAATCATATTACTAATTCCTGTGGATGAATAGCACAGCAATTACATCCACAGTCTATCAGATCTGTGTAAGACAAGCACATGACTGAATAATTTTTATATAGAAACTGACTTGCTTGTTTTTCTTCTCTACTTCTGTAACAGACAGTAATTAATTCATCTCTAGCAAGCCTGTCCATCTGTTGGATGCTGAAAAACACTGAGGGTCACTCAAAGAGGTAAGTAGGTGATTTTATTAGGTCTGGAAACACTTCAAAATTTCTTGCATATATTCTTCTTCTCATTAGAGTTGAAATACAATTTCAGATCCAGCTCAATCAAATGCACACAATAACTGCTCTGCAGGGTGTTACTGAAGCAAAGACTTTTTAGTTATGTAAAAAACTGTAAAAGGAAGAAAGTCCAAACAAAACCAGATATGAAAATGGGTAAGGGTTAAATCATACACATGGAATTGGGGTGAAGTAGCAGGACTCTTGTCCTGGAAAAGGGAAGTGATGGTGTCCCCCCCTCCTAAAAGTAGGCAATATGGCAACAGAAAGATGTTGTCATCTTACTGCAGGGGTTCCATACTATTGTCTTCTTATCACAAAAGTTTCATACCTTCTTGGTGCTCCTCATGGGCAGCTCCTCAGAGCACTGACTCTTTCTTCTTCACGAAGCGCCCAACTGACTGCAGTTCCCTTCTCAACCAGCCAACCCACTCTTTTACAGCACTCTTCTTCTCACTGGTTACAGCTGTGGCCTGTTAAAGTCAGGCCTGCTCCTGATCTTTGATAATTGGCCCAGCTGCAACTCCTTAGGGGTAAGATTATTTTCTACACTATCCTTATTTTCTTTTATTGTATCCCTCTACAAAAAGACATACAGAAACTCAAAGAACTGAGAGAACATTAGCAATAAATTAAGTTTTCTGAGGAAAATTATTATGTCTAAAGGGAGAACATTTGAGTTACATAATCTTCAGGAATGAATGCCTGACATGGAGTGAACAAATGTTCCTTTTTACAGCTCAAATCTTCACTTTTTTTTTAAGCAACGGGCAGCAAAGAGCATGAAACCATGTATGAGGACAACGTACCTAATCCAATAATGCCCAAGGTCTCCCCTCGGATGCGGGCAGCTCCCGAGGCCACCTCCCGGATCTGCTCCACGCTCTGGACCCTGGTGCCCTCGCGCAGGGCCTGGTGCAGCCAGGTGGTTCTCCTGTACAGGTTCAGGATGTGGCACATGGTGGAATCGGCCGTTTCCTCTACGGAGGCGGCTGGCACGTTACACACGGCGATCCCTGCAGGCAGCAAGGAGAGGATGCCAATTGCCAAACAATGCTTACTTTTTTCCATTTCACAGCAATACAGGAGCATGATGTTTAAAGTCACAACTACTTCAACATGTCTTGCACAAATACTGAGTTTCTGACTGTAACGGCAGGCAGAGTACCTGACATAATAGTTGACATCTATGTGCCAACTTATTTCTCTGATTTTTTATTACTAATTATCGTTCTCTTATTTATTGCAAACTAAGGCACTGAACCACAGAAGGAAAGCACTGAAGATGTCTGATAGTGTAGAACATGGTAAGCATTTTACATTTCCACTGAGCTTGGTGTTTTGAATAGCCAAGAGAAACCTGCCTTGCTCTCAACGGTGTGGTCAATGATCACAGTTTAGGTTTCATTGTGAGAGTTAGCTTTCTACCACTGGACAAATACCCTCCCAAAAGCTATCTGTGCAAGTTACAAAAAGGATAAAATAATTTATGACAGCAACTCTTATAAAGCCTTCGCAGGATGACTGTTAGTAATTCCCCATTATGTGTAGGTAATCATGATACAGGAAAAGACAGTCACATTGCACAGGGTTTTTAGAATTACAACAAACAACATCCCAGGCCCTTCCCGGTCCCCCACATTAAAGGGAACCCATCTAATTGTCAATAGGAAAATGCAAAATATGCTTCTGCATGGCATGCAAAAGTAATGCCAAATAAGTCTGTGTTCCTAACAGCTGAAAAGTCACCAGCTGAAACTAGCATAACACCAAGCAGCCTAAATTGTTACAGCCACAGAAAACTGTGGAAGGTGGATTATTGATTCAAGACTCACAATAAGCCTATTTTACTTCAAAAAACAGATGAAGCAACAAGTGATTGGAATTACATTCAAGTTACCCCATTCTGCTTTTTACCTTCCAGTACTCAATACACAGCAGTTAAGCAAAATGCTTGAAAAACTTTGTGTCCTTTTGGACTTGTCTCTCTTCAGTCTTTCCATGTACTGCATGTTCTCTCTCTAATCACCAGCTCCCACAAATGTTTGTGTCTCAGTTCTGCTGACTGAGACAACAAACAGCATGCAGTATAATTTCATGGTGGAGAAGAAAAAAAAGTGTTTTGTATGCTAAAAACACCCAAGAACTGTTTTTACTGTTTAGGATTTTACATAACTAGATATTCAGTAAGTCCTCAGCTAATACCTGAGTATCTGAGGAAGCAAAGAAGAAGAATAAACATTCTCTTCAAAAACAGCATCAAGAGTAATATGACAAATAATAAGCTCATGCTATATTTATCTATGTTTTACATTCAAATGCCTTTATTCTGCTGCCCAGTACTTTCTTACAGCTTTCTCTACATCACTAAAAACCTGCACAAGGAACTTGCAGAACTATTTTTCTTTCCTCTGCTGCAGAGATAAGCCTGTCTGCTGAGTCACTGCCCTTAAGACTTACAAGAAGATATACCAGCATCATTTGCTGGAATATTAATCTTGGCATCCTGATAACATCAATGGTAGAAGGAAATTCACCATTTTTAAAATGGGGAAAAAAGCCTGACTGGAAGGGAGAGGTGAAAGACTGAAAAATAACATCTCTCTAAGTGCCTCACATTAAACACTTGCATTTGTTTATACAAAAGAAGTCTTTTTCATGGAGCAACAATGCAGGTTTTAGATGGCAAGGTAAATTAAATAAATGTGTCTCCTAATAGCTGCCATCAACAAAATTATGCTTTAAAAGGAGCTTAAAGAATTTTACTCTGTATTTGGGAAGAAGAGCAATATACCTTCTTCCCTAATTGGTTTCCTTAGGAAACTGAGGGAACAAAAGTCAGATAAATTCTTTCCTGAACAGCAGGAATTTATTTTTCCCAAATTTTCTTCAATTCTAAAAGCAGCTCATTTTTGAAAGGCAGAGACATAGCAAACCACAAAATGCAGCAAGAGAGAGGCAAGGAAATGAAGAGACGTTTCACATGGGAAAAGACAGCACAGTCTCATCTCATATCCACTGATCAATGCTTCCTTCCCTTTTCCCACTGCTTTCAGTGATTTTGTGCACAGCTGCAATGCTGAAAATTGCAGCAGTCAACAGGTATTACCAGGGCTCCCACTTCACTGGCATCCAGCTACACTCACAACTTGTATGTATTTTCTAGTCAACTATTAATAAAGTGGAGAAAAAGCATGTTTTATCCAAGAAATACATATTTTCATGCTTTGTAAGAAGATTAAAAGTGCTAATATAAAATAATGCTTAATAGGAAAAGCTGGTAACAACCCCATGTGCCAGCTCTACGAAAAATAAGTTACTACAGAATTTCAGGAATATGTTGGACTCTGGTCTAAATCTACATTTCAAATGCAAATCAAAGTCTTTTATAAAGAGGAAATCACTCTCACATTACCACCTTAAGATTTGCATTACTTACACCAGCTCAACAAATGGAAGGATCTTTGTCTCAGTAGTATTTCATTCCAGCCATTTCATCCAAACTTACTATTAAAATCAGAGATTTGACTGTAGCCTTTCCACCGTTTACTGGCTTTTGACAGAGTGGACAATAATATTTTGTAAATTAAAGGATACACAAATAGGCTGGACCCTCAACTTTATAACTCAGTCTGATCACAAGACAGGAACTGAATGATGAGGAAGGTGGCCATGTAACATTTCATATAAACAAGAATTTCCCAAATCTACTGTATACTTTAGCTTGAAGAATTATGTGGCTGCATTT
This sequence comes from Emberiza elegans, assembly GCA_024865655.1. Lineage (NCBI taxonomy): Eukaryota > Metazoa > Chordata > Aves > Passeriformes > Fringillidae > Emberiza > Emberiza elegans. Next base: position 12,555,740 of record JALJVW010000072.1, read on the forward strand.
AGTTTCTAACTTGGGTTACAATCCAGCATAGAGACCTGCAGAAGAGACAGCCAGCAAACCTTCAAAGACCTTCCTCTTATCAGGGATTTTCTCCACAAACTGGGCTCCTGACTGGTCTGAGCCTTTGATCTGCACCTACGTTTTGGCTTTTGATCTAGGATTTTACCCCAGGCCAATCTCTTCACACACACACAGGTTGTCTAAGGCTCACAATACATGTCTGACTGTGGCACCAGTTAAAGCAGGCAAAACACAGCCTTGCACACTTTCAGCCCTGACCTGACCTTTATAAAACTCAGCAAGGAGTGGTTAAGGCTCTGCCACCATTACAACAGGTGAATTTTTTTTATCATTAGCTGATAAACAGACTACACTACAGCTCCTCACTACATCACTGGGACTATTGCTAGGACTAAGCACTGCCACGCTGAAATAAATGTTTCCAAGACTTTTCCAGAGCATAATGGGAAACCCACTCGGTCTCCACAATCTTGAAAAAGAAACAAAGAAAATCTTTACTCCAAGTGGTAGGACCTGACCTTTAGATTATAGGTAGGAGATAGTTTAACCTAAAGTAAGAAAAGTACAGATCAGATAGCTGCTTTTCTTACAGTCAAACATCAAGCACCATCTCTTCAGAGTTCCAGTAGCTGAATTTACTCTGAAGAAGCAACAACTGATTCTCCTATAAAACTGGTATTTCTGTTTTATGGACTGGTTTAGTACTAAATCTAATGCATCATAAAGAAGTCTCAGACAGTTGATAATGATCTCATTTTTTATTCAAACAGAAGTAGTATGCCACAGTGATGGAATTATATTTTGTAATTAGATCACAGCAGTAGTAGTTAAAATATACAATTAAAAAAAAAGAAAGAGATGAAAAATTATGGCCTTTCTCCTTGGGTTTATATTGAGCAGGCAGATTGTCATCCTGCCACAAAGCTGTTAATATTATCACTTAATTAACTAATGCTAGTATCTTCATAATGAGTTTTATACTCTGATGGGAAAATTATACAGCTTACATATGATGCTAGTATAAAATACACAGAAAACATTAATACAAAGATTTAGATGTTATCAGATTTCTAGAGGCAAGTATTAGATGCAAAACAAAGTCTGTAATAGCCATACCTAAATCTCCAGCAGATTTGATGTCAATATTATCAAAACCACTGCCAATTCGGACAATTATTCGAAGTGCTTTAAATTTCTCCAGGTCTTCTCGAGTTAAAGTTATAGTGTGATACATCAGGGCACCCACTGCTTCATTTAGTACCTAGAAATAAAATTAAGAAAAAGAAGTTGTTTTTTTTTTTGCTTTCACAGAATCTCAGCTTAATCTCATACACATATTCTCAAGTATAAAAGACACTAAAAGCATTAAATACAGATTCAGGGGGGGGTTTCAAAGGTTATTTTTCTAAATATCTCTTGGTAAGTCTTTTTCATCTGAAGTCACCATTTTAGCATGATGGGATCAGCTTCAAAAGAACTGCATTACCTGTCCTTGTGTTCTCAATAAGAGGGAAAGCTCTCCCCATTCCCCAGGAAATGCTCTGACCCCAGTACAAGTGCCACTGGACTGCAACAGCAGACACAGAGCAAACACTCCCCACAAACAGTGAGTATTTTATGCTTAGGCAGCTGATATTCAGCTTTGAATGGAGTAACAGAGCAGCATCTCTTCACCACACACAGTGATACAAGCATTCACTGCCCTATTAAACCACTGGACACCTGAACAGAAAACATTCAGTGATCACAAACCCCTTCAACAACAGAGACTGAAATTGGTCACTTCACACAAAAAACCAAAAGTGTTTGCCCCTCAGTTCACTGACACTGCAAATAAGCTATCACTGACAGAAAACTGGATGTCACATAAATTTGTATTAACTGAGATGCCAAACCCTCCATTCCCAGGAAAATGCTCTGACCCCAGTACAAGTGCCCACTGGACTGCAACAGCAGACACAGAGCAAACACTCCCCCACAAACACTGAGTATTTTATGCTTAGCAGCTGATATTCAGCTTTGAATGGAGTAACAGAGCAGCATCTCTTCACCACACACAGTGATTCTGAAAGCATTCACTGCCCTATTAAACCACTGGACACCTGAACAGAAAACATTCGTGATCACAAACCCTTCAACAACAGAGACTGAAATTGGTCACTTCACACAAAAACCAAAAAGTGTTTGCCTCTCAGTTCACTGACACTGCAAATAAGCTATCACTGACAGAAAACTGGATGTCACATAAATTTGTATTAACTGAGATACAAACTTGACATTATCCAGGAAAATCCAAAGCCTCTGAGGAATAAGAAATCACATGAAAGCAAAAATGCTGCAGAAAAACCCGAAACTTGAGAGAGAACCAAAAGCAAAAATAAAAGACAGTCAGAAATTTTCTTCAATTCTAAAAGCAGCTCATTTTTGAAAGGCAGAGACATAGCAAAACCACAAAATGCAGCAAGAGAGAGGCAAGGAAATGAAGAGACGTTTCACATGGGAAAAGACAGCACAGTCTCATCTCATATCCACTGATCAATGCTTCCTTCCCTTTTCCCACTGCTTTCAGTGATTTTTGTGCACAGCTGCAATGCTGAAAATTGCAGCAGTCAACAGGTATTACCAGGGCTCCCACTTCACTGGCATCCAGCTACACTCACAACTTGTATGTATTTTCTAGTCAACTATTAATAAAGTGGAGAAAAAGCATGTTTTATCCAAGAAATACATATTTTCATGCTTTGTAAGAAGATTAAAAGTGCTAATATAAAATCATGCTTAATAGGAAAAGCTGGTAACAACCCCATGTGCCAGCTCTACGAAAAATAAGTTACTACAGAATTTCAGGAATATGTTGGACTCTGGTCTAAATCTACATTTCAAATGCAAATCAAAGTCTTTTATAAAGAGGAAATCACTCTCACATTACCACCTTAAGATTTGCATTACTTACATCAGCTCAACAAATGGAAGGATCTTTGTCTCAGTAGTATTTCATTCCAGCCATTTCATCCAAACTTACTATTAAAATCAGAGATTTGACTGTAACCTTTCCACCGTTTACTGGCTTTTCACAGAGTGGACAATAATATTTTGTAAATTAAAGGATACACAAATAGGCTGGACCCTCAACTTTATAAGTCAGTCTGATCACAAGACAGGAACTGAATGATGAGGAAGGTGGCCACGTAACATTTCATATAAACAAGAATTTCCCAAATCTACTGTATACTTTAGCTTGAAGAATTATGTGGCTGCATTTAGTTTGTAACTTGGGTTACAATCCAGCATAGAGACCTGCAGAAGAGACAGCCAGCAAACCTTCAAAGATCTTCCTCTTATCAGGGATTTTCTCCACAAACTGGGCTCCTGACTGGTCTGAGCCTTTGATCTGCACCTACGTTTTGGCTTTTGATCTAGGATTTTACCCCAGGCCAATCTCTTCACACACACACAGGTTGTCTAAGGCTCACAATACATGTCTGACTGTGGCACCAGTTAAAGCAGGCAAAACACAGCCTTGCACACTTTCAGCCCTGACCTGACCTTTATAAAACTCAGCAAGGAGTGGTTAAGGCTCTGCCACCATTACAACAGGTGAATTTTTTTATCATTAGCTGATAAACAGACTACACTACAGCGCCTCACTACACCACTGGGGCTATTGCTAGGACTAAGCACCGCCACACTGAAATAAATGTTTCCAAGACTTTTCCAGAGCATAAGGGGAAACCCACTCGGTTTCCACAATCTTGAAAAAGAAACAAAGAAAATATTTACTCCAAGTGGTAGGACCTGACCTTTAGATTATAGGTAGGAGATAGTTTAACCTAAAGTAAGAAAAGTACAGATCAGATAGCTGCTTTTCTTACAGTCAAACATCTAGCACCATCTCTTCAGAGTTCCAGTAGCTGAATTTACTCTGAAGAAGCAACAACTGATTCTCCTATAAAACTGGTATTTCTGTTTTATGGACTGGTTTAGTACTAAATCTAATGCATCATAAAGAAGTCTCAGACAGTTGATAATGATCTCATTTTTTATTCAAACAGAAGTAGTATGCCACAGTGATGGAATTATATTTTGTAATTAGATCACAGCAGTAGTAGTTAAAATATACAATTGGGGTAAAAAAGAAAGAGATGAAAAATTATGGCCTTTCTCCTTGGGTTTATATTGAGCAGGCAGATTGTCATCCTGCCACAAAGCTGTTAATATTATCACTTAATTAACTAATGCTAGTATCTCCATAATGAGTTTTATACTCTGATGGGAAAATTATACAGCTTACATATGATGCTAGTATAAAATACACAGAAAACATTAATACAAAGATTTAGATGTTATCAGATTTCTAGAGGCAAGTATTAGATGCAAAACAAAGTCTGTAATAGCCATACCTAAATCTCCAGCAGATTTGATGTCAATATTATCAAAACCACTGCCAATTCGGACAATTATTCGAAGTGCTTTAAATTTCTCCAGGTCTTCTCGAGTTAAAGTTATAGTGTGATACATCAGGGCACCCACTGCTTCATTTAGTACCTAGAAATAAAATTAAGAAAAAGAAGTTGTTTTTTTTTTTGCTTTCACAGAATCTCAGCTTAATCTCATACACATATTCTCAAGTATAAAAGACACTAAAAGCATTAAATACAGATTCAGGGGGGCTTTTCAAAGGTTATTTTTCTAAATATCTCTTGGTAAGTCTTTTTCATCTGAAGTCACCATTTTAGCATGATGGGATCAGCTTCAAAAGAACTGCATTACCTGTCCTTGTGCTCTCAATAAGAGGGAAATGCTCTGACCCCAGTACAAGTGCCACTGGACTGCAACTGCAGACACAGAGCAAACACTCCCCACAAACACTGAGTATTTTATGCTTAGGCAGCTGATATTCAGCTTTGAATGGAGTAACAGAGCAGCATCTCTTCACCACACACAGTGATACAAGCATTCACTGCCCTATTAAACCACTGGACACCTGAACAGAAAACATTCAGTGATCACAAACCCCTTCAACAACAGAGACTGAAATTGGTCACTTCACACAAAAAACCAAAAGTGTTTGCCTCTCAGTTCACTGACACTGCAAATAAGCTATCACTGACAGAAAACTGGATGTCACATAAATTTGTATTAACTGAGATGCCAAACTTGACATTATCCAGGAAAATCCAAAGCCTCTGAGGAATAAGAAATCACATGAAAGCAAAAATGCTGCAGAAAAAAACCCGAAACTTGTGAGAGAACCAAAAAGCAAAAATAAAAGACAGTCAGAAACCTCTGACAAATTAAATCATGTTAGAGTGCATCCAACCTACACAACAGCACTTAAAATGAAGAGGTGTGGAGAAAGAGAGGGAGAAGAGAAGGGGTGTGGAGAATGGAGCCAGACATGCCCAAGCAGTTTTGAATTCTGCTACCAAACAGTGACACTGCGCCCCACACAGCTGACAGGAATTTATTTTTCAGACAGCAGAGAGTATTTTCCTGTTTATCCGCAAATTGCACGATTTTACTTCTTCAAAACACTTCCCTGTGCTTGTACCTTCGATGCTCTAGCTAATATCCTAATGGTTCTACAAGACACAAAACATGTACCGATCATTTCAGCAGCTAAACCAGCTGTAATGACTTCAAGAGACTCCTATGACACGCTTCACATAAAAGTTCTGCAGAGGCTCTAAATTTCTTGTTCAGACTTCTGAGTCTGGTACATGCACGGATTATGTCATCTGAATTATTTCTGCTTATATGAGCATTTCCTAGTGTAATGCAAGGTCAGTAAAAATAATCAACATACATAATTTTTAAAAAACCATTGCAGCAAAGCAGAGTCTTGCATACAGAGGATTACAATTGCTGGAACCCGGGATCTGCAAGTGTTTAAAAATACATAAAGAAAAAAATTAAAAGAAAATAAAATCAAACTCCATAAAAAATGAAAGAAAAGCACTTATTACTCAATACTTCACAAAATTATTTATGCTATTTCAACATTGTTTCTGGACTGAGAACTTCAGTTCTAACTCAGATAAAGACCAAATTCCTTTGAGCAGAATCTGCATTTACTAGTAAGAACTGCAAAAAAAAATTACAAATTAGACATCCTTCAAGAATGCAGCTACAACATAATTCAAAGACCAGCTGTAGGCTCAGATCTTATAAAATGATTACACACACACAGAACTCCTTGATTTTAACGGTGCAAACAAGTCCTTTGGAGATTACATCCAGCAGCTCCCAATCAGAAAGACTGCACTCACCAGAAAGTGTTACCTTGAGCTGTTACACAGGGCTAATAAAAACCCAACACAGTTTTTGGGTTTGCTTTTCCAGTGACATTACAGCTGGCATGGAACAAGCCTGAGGTATCCTACACAAGAAGCAGTCCCTCTTAGGATCAGAAATCCCACCTAAAATGCCCTCAGGTTATTTCTGCTCCCACTAGAGGCTGAAATAAAATTGTTCAAGGATCTCCCAGCCTCAGTGATGTGGAAATTTCTTCAAATTCAGTTGCAGCACTTGTTACTTCAAGCCTCAAGGTCAAGTTAAGATACCCTGGCTATCTCCAACAAGCCATGTCCCCTGTTCTGTGCCGTATCATTTATTTTCCCCCACCCCTCCCAAGGGTTGTTCTGGATGCCTGTGCTGCAGGAGAAACCATCATCTGTGCAGCTGTCAGATAAGCAGAAATTGAAGCTCAGAAGTTGCAAGGACACACCCCTAAGGCTGTGACAGCCAGAGCCTCTCTCCCAGACTGGAAAAGGCCCATGGTGGGTGTATTTTGGGGGTACAGATCTGCCACTGCATTAAGGACTGCATCCAGCAGGGGTTACAGCACAGCTGAACTGGCTTAGGCATTTGTGTTTTAGTATCAGTGATTCACTTTGGGAAGCAGATTTTCATTTCATAACCATGCATATTTTATTAACTCAGCCAGTCTAGACTGGCATTTGGACTCTAAGAGCACTGGTGTGGACCCATTATGGCACATTTTTTGGGCCCATCTAGGTTATGGCTTGGCACTAGGAGGAGACAGAAAAGTACTGGAAAGCTTGGCAATGTGTTCAATAAAAGGGAAAATATTTCCTAGCTATAGCTTAATGCTGACACTAGCCATTTCCACAGGCAGTTATTTACCCATCACATGGGATATGGAACAAGCAAATGCAAGTGACAAATCTCTTAGAATTTCTTTTTAGTGACTGAGCCTCTCCTAGGATTATGGGCTAGTTAGCAAGGAAATCCACTGCTAAAAATGTAATACCCAGCAAGTGTGTTTTATCACATTAATTTGATAATTTAATTATGTTACTGCTTTTTGCTACTGGACATGTGATAGAAATATGCCAAAGAGGCAGAAAATAATAGCAGAAAATCTGAAGTTAGAAACATTCAGCATGAATGTTAATAATGCCACTTAGATTTAAAAAACCAGTGAAAGTTTCTGTATTTTGGAATTATTTGCATAAATTATATTCTGAGTCATTACATATATTAAATGCACACAAGGAAGTCTGACAAGTCTTTCAATGAGTAAAATATAACACATGAAACTGATATCCAGCATAAATATCAACAATTCCAGAAAATGAAATTATCTTTAGAAAAAAAATAACTGTGCATAGAAGTAATTCACTGATGATTTAACAAAAGGGATGGATGCACTGAGAAAATCAGGGAGAATATGTGATTTTTCTCCATAATTTTCCATAATGAACCTAATTTTTAACAAATTCAAGAACAATTTTTTAAAAGGAGCTCAAACTTGTGAGTGAAATAGCAAGCAAGGCAGAAATCCCAGACCAGCCTGAGTATGTGGCAGTCAGACCAGGCTCTTTGATGATTTCTTGCAAGGAAGGGCAATGAAAAAACGTGACAGAAAATGAGCAGAGTCAGCTGTGTTCCTCCAACAGCCATTCCTGCTTCCATCACGCCGCAACTGTGCCCTCTGGGAAGAGAGGATCTGAGGCAAAAGCTGAAACAGGGGACATGAGTTGGGTTCCTTCTGTTACCAAATTATGATGGAGTTCACCTGCCTGATTTCTATGCCAAAGTTCTATGTTCAAAGTCTTTTTCATTCCCTATTCCATGAGCTGACAGCTTTTCCCATCACAGCAGCTTGGACAGGTCTTTCTGCTGTTCTTCATGCTCAAAATGACTATTCTGCTTTCACAACACGCCAGGTCACCAAGGCTCTTAGGGAACAGATGACAGTAGTGGGAGACATTTCTTTTTCCAAGAATTTAACAAATCCTGAGTACTGATTATCCAAGGTTTAAATCCTTCTAAATGTTACCCATCTACATTTTTTCCCTCCTTCTTTCAGTACCACACTATTTTAGCCATCATGCTGAACATCACACAGTCACCACTGTGACACACAGATCTCATTATTTGGGGAAGAACTCTGAGCATCTTGCTTACTTTTACAAAAACATAAATCACAACATGCTAAGAACTAAATAGCAAGGCCTTCTCTTCTTGGAGCATCTCAAGACACTTCTACATTTGACTATGAGAGGCTGATCCCAGACACTCATGGATCAAATCCACAGCATAAAAACATAACACAGTACATGAAATGCCAAAATACTTCAGTGCAAGAGACAAAAAAAAATTATAAATTACAAGATGAATATGACAAACCCTTCATCTTAAAAACAAAAATCATCACTAGAAAGTGCTGTATTTAATCCAGTTCTAGAAACCACAAAGTGTTGCATTTCTTGGACTTGAAATTTCATGTGTCATCTCTAAAAAAATTATGTTCCAGTGTCACCAACAGACTTGAAATATTTTGCACATTTGGGTGGAACAAATGTACTTTACCAAAATGGAGTAGGCCTTGCCTTATTTAACTTGCAAAAAGCAGCTGCATGTTGAATTTGTAACCAATAGTCTGTCACATGGGGAAGGCTGCAGAGACTCAGAGCTGCTCTCAAATCCTCCCTACAACACTGCAAAGGATCCATGTGAAACCAGTACCATTAAAGCTAAAAGGAAAAGCCAGTGTGCTCAAGTGGTATTTAGTGGCTCTCCAAAGCTCTGTTATATTGTACTGCTTTTTACAAGTTCTTGCTTCTCTTTACAAACTCTCAGCTCCCTGTTAGGTTCCTATGATCCATGGTGCTGTCAGTAACCCACTTATTTCATATAAACTTTACTCAGCCAGGACACTCTCTAGTGAGGACCCTAAACATTAATACTTCGGTTTATACTGTCCATAAATACAAGTATAAATATTTTACACAAACATAAACAAAACTTACTTGCAGGCTCCTGAAAACACACTCTCTAAAAGCCTATATATATCCACACACTACATAAACTACATATATATACACATATGACATATATATATGATAGTGTATTTCTACTCTTTTAAAATTAACATTAAAAATATATATACATACACACAACTGCATAAATAACCTGTATAATCTACACACAACTTCCTTTTAAATACTATACTGAAGCCAGTCTTTCCAAGCCAGGATTTACTGACCATTACATGCAGCTTTAATGACAGAAGTCAATTTGAGAATATAGACTCTGAAAATATTTTTACTGAATAAAAGGCTTCAATGAAAAGTCTTTAACAGGAATTCTGTGTGTTAGATTGTCTATTAATATAGGGCTGAATTGCATTTATTCATAAGGCTGAATTCAGGTCAAATCTATCAGACACTACAATGGATTGAACATCCATACCAAAGGATATTATGGAGTTATGGAAGTCACTGGTGACAACTCAACCCAGTTTTTTTCCCAAGTCTTTCAGAAGGAGTCTGATGCAAACCTCATTTGGTTTCAGGACATTTACAAGGTTTTGGATCAGCTCCGAGGTGACAACTTACTCCCAACCAGACCTTATTGTTTAGAACAAGGCTGCTTCCTTTCAATCTGTGTTCTTTGAGAATTTAAATCTGATGGAAAACTAAAATGCTTCATCTGCATCATGAATATAAACAGCACTGATGGTGTAAACACAAGCTTTACTGCTAAACAAAGAACTGGAAGCTTGAAAAATTATCTCACTTAACCATTGCAGTAACAGAGACAAATCAAAGAGCTGAACAACAGCACCATCCTGGATTTGTCTGTATCAGTTTCAAAGCATTTGTCACTTTTCAGCTCCTCTTTGAAATGGTCTTTGATAAAACTGCCACCACTAGAACTGCTTCTATATTTAATTCCTATGTAAAAGTGTGACTGAAAGATTTCAAGTTCTGTTAAACAGGAAGTTCAGATTTAAAGTTTTTTAAACTTAGAGCTACAAATAGGGAAATGTAGCATCCTTTTGAAAATTATTCCATGTTGCGCTCAGAAAACAGGAGTCAAAGGATCTGACACATTCTACCCCAATCTCTGCTAAGCCTGGGGCACAGGTTTACCCAACAGACTCTGTTCCAAGGACTACTCACTGTAGTGAATACTCACAACATCAATGTTCTGGTCAACTGGGTAAATGCTTGAAGCTGTAAACTCAGTCAACCACACACTTTTTTCTTCTACCTGATTTGCAACAAGATGTAGGAAAGTACATAATTACAGAAAAAAGAAAATGGAAAAATGTACTCATCCTCAAATAAATTCTTGACTTTTTTCCAGCCTGTACATTTTGTTTTAAAGACCATTCCTAATCAGTTGTGCTTCCTGTCTTTTCATCTGGGTTTGCAAGAATCTCCATTTTCTCTTTCCTTGGTTGAGATGCCTATTACCAGCATTGTTTACATTTATTCCTCTTGATCTACACAGCAGTTCCACGTTACAGAACACAGAGCAAAGGTCAGGAAGCCCAAAAAGCAAAGAACATGAACTCAAAAAAAATCTTGGGCAACACAAAGACCTCAAGGGTATGCTTGAGTCTGTTATGCCTTTCAAGGTACAGAAGTGGAAAAGAGCAGCAATATTGCAGGAATCAGAGTGCTGGGTAGGCTGCCAAGGAGCCAGGAAAAGCAGCAAACTGTGAATGGCACTGAAACGAAGAGGGATTGGGAAAAAGAGGCAAACAGACAATGGAGCATGAGATATTGAAAAAAGAAAGTTGACCTGGAATGAGGATGGAAGCAAGTTAAGTGTTTTTAAACAATTTTTTTGGATGAACAACTGTATTTTTGGCAGAACAAACCAAAACACTCTGTACACTTGGAAGCAGTCTTAGATAGTTACTGAGAGAACTTATTTACACATCATTAATTGTAAAATAAAAGCCAATTTAACAGCAGTGAGTAACTTTTATAGACAGTAATGCAATTTCCAATAAGAAATTTGAACACTGAAATCTTAAAATATTGTTTACCCTAAATGACAGAAGTTTTCTGATAGGATGCAATGAACCGAACTCCCAGTTTTGCCATGGTAAGAGTTTGACAAATGTAATGCTCAACTTCACACAGCCACATGCAACATCTACAATAAAACAGAACTCAGGGGTTAAGGATAAAAACACCTATTGCAGCCCTGCGGACTGCCTCAAAAATAAACTGCTTTTTCTAGGGAGAATGGGAAACAAGGAGACAAACCAAAAACCAGTCAAACCTTACACATGAATAAATTTCTGAAGAAGCATAATAAATGACCCTAACAACAAAGTTATTTCAAAATATTGGGTCACTCTCAGTAAATGTCAGTATTCATTTAAGCACTGGCAGCCCGGTTTTCCAGAAGGAGGGAAACGTATCTTCACCATCCAAGCTGTTTTCCAAAGCAGTGAAATGGGGAAGAAACGCTTTGACCTGAGATGAAGCACAGTTCTGCTACACGTTATTACTTATTTGCAACTTTACAACTTGTTACTTATTTTCCAAAGTTTAATCTCCTCAGCTCTAAGAAGTGATTGGTAAATGAACTCTTGGCAGAAGGGAGTTGCTACAGAACTGCAACTCAGTTATCCAGCTGGAGAAAACTTTCTTGAATGAGCACACACAGAAAGGTATTTGCTAAAATCCTGCTCCTGACCCTGCACACAAATGGCATTCAAATCCTCGCTTCTTTTCCACCTTTCTTTTTGTGTTAAAATCTCTCAACCTGTTTTCTCTTCTATGAAAAACTACCTAGCTTGTACTTTGCTGTCTCACAAGCTATAAATTCCCCTTTCTACTCTATTTCCTTGAAAAACTTAAAACACATTATTTTAAAGCAGGTCTTGTCCCTTAAACTCTCATGACCAGCAGAAATCCCTTCTGCAGGCTCCAAAATGTTAATTTCTCAAACTCTGACTCCTCACATCCCTGTGATCAAGGCTCCACAACTGTGCAAGCTGAGTTAATATGGGTTCCTACTTTCCTAGATATCCTTTTGCTGCCTTTCACTCCTTCCCATGTGATTCTTGGGTCATGTCTCTCCCCCTGCCCCATTACAGTCACCAACCTGAGAGTATCAAACAATGTCAATCACCCTTCTAACCCCATCCTTAACTTCCCAGCCTCTGGCTTGCTCCCTGCAACTTCACATTAAATGTATCTGTAAATGCCAGCCTATAGATTCAGTAGCTCTTCTTACTATCTATTATCAAAATCTGTATTTCAACTAACAGGGTAACATCATCTAGTATGGCCATGAATGTGAAATCAGAAATACATGAACAGTTTTGATCCTGCTTTAAATATGCAACTCAATTTCAAAACCTTTTGTGAAAACAATTTTGTATTTAGCAAAGCACCCTTCCCAAATAATGTATTATGCGAACATTACTGAAATACAAATATTCCTCTAAAGATAGGTGAAAAGTAGTCATTTTCCACTACAGATGAACAGTGTACACTTTTCACACATAAGTGAACAGTGCTTAATACTCCATAAAACTGCTCTTTCAGCCTATGTTAAAGGAATACAACAGTATGATAATGAATTCTGGTTCGTGACTTTTGTTGTAGAAATTTATTACCTTGCAGGTCCAAATGTTTTAGGACTGTCTCATCCCTTAGGCAAGTGAAAATCTGTATTATGGCATTGTACTGATAGGTAGTGAAAAAATATTTTCCTGATGTATTACTGAGATCATTGAGAATTAATTAATAATTTTATTATAATAAAATGCAAAAGATGCAAGCTTTAGTGTAATCCCCTCAATTCAGCAGTTTTGTGAAAATCAGCAACAATTACCTATGTCACTCATCAGTTATTCACATACTTTTCCAAACCTGCAGTTTGAGAGAGACACACTCAACCTGAAGATCCGAACGTTAATTTATTACACACCACTGCTAACAGAAAATATCCATTGTTTTTTTGCAAGGCATTCATGGCATACAGCAATTCCCCAGTCTTGATGCACCAGAAGTAAATGATGTTGATTTTAGTAAGCAAATCATAAAACTATACAGGTGGTGGAGCAGCCAGTGGTATAGTGTTCACCCAAAGAGCAGACTGCTCTTGTCTACTAACAGAAGTAGAACAGCATTTATATTATTTATTCTTCATGTGTCATTTAGTTTTTGTAAATGGAATCCATGTATTAACTCCTAACAGTGGTGTGAGAGAGGAAAACAGTAAAACAAAAGCAACTTCTCAACATGATTAAAAGGAAATACACAGAAAAAAGGCATTCTATCCCATTTTAGTTCTTGATATATAATAAAAAGAAATTGGGAAAAAAGCTGAGTTTCCTCTAAATTAAAAAAAAAACATATTTTCTTTGAACCTTATAAATTAAGTTTTATTATATTAAAAATCTCAACAAACATTATCTCTGCAGATCTATTGTGAATGAAGACTGAGAAGTTTTCAATTCCTTGAATGTGTTCTCGAGTTAGGTTGATATTCACCACATTTTCCATGCAAATTTTGGGTTAGCATTTGTTTTGAAACTCTTTTCCAGTGACATTTCTCAGTGCACAAGGCTGCCTAACCCAACGTGCACAATTCCTTGGCTAAACGAAGAAATCAGAAAGTTACCCACACAGACAATCCAGTACTTGTGGTCTGTCTTTCCAGGAAAAGGCTGAGCAACAGAAATGTTTCCAAGGAGCATTTCAAGATATCATTAGTAGTATTTTGCCCGAAAGTAACTCTCTCCATGAATCTAATTCAGTAGGGAAGCAGAGGGACAACATTCAATCCACTAAAGCACAGCTCACCACAGAGACTGCAGTAACATGTCACAGCGGACACAACACTGTTCCAAATCACTAAAATACTTGCATTTTCTAAAACACCTCAGCTGTCCCTCTTAAACATTACCTTTTCATGAATTTCTTGTGTAGACTGAGCATCACAAAATGCCACTGTGGCTACATCCTTCAGAATAGGCATTTCTACTGTACAGTCCCTGCCATCCAGCAACGCTACCAAAGGGCGCGGGTGCATGGGCCCATTCATGATCGGAGGTCGAATGCCTGCAGAGAAACAGAGAAATCTTGTTATTCAGGCCATGCAAATGGCATTAAAAATAGGTTATAGCTAGTCTGGCTTATTCTGATGGCAGAAAAAGATTTCAAGGACTGAAGCTGATAAAACAGGAACAAGTTTACACTCAGCTGTCAACCAAGCATAGAAGACGTTATGAAGAAATTCCATGGAGGTTCAGAAGGCTGAATTTTGGGAGATGGATAAAATCACTGAGGAAGAGTATACTTGTTTTTTAAAGATATATCTCACTGCACTAATAAGTGTCTGTGCAACCTTGTTCAACCTTTAGGTTTTGACTGGATTCCACACCTTTGTGAGCTCCAGAAAGAGTGAGAAATATCTTGCCCAGGCTTGCAAGAAGAGTGGAGCTTATGGAATATAATAAGCAACTCAGTGAGGATTTGAGTATTCAATTTACATATATAATGATGATTCTGCTGAGACTAAAATTTAACTTTAAAAAGCCTACAACAGCAAAATTTTCCATTTACTGAGGATCCAGTGTCCAAGTTTACAGGCAAATTGCTGATCTATGTAGGTCTGCTTAGACTTAAAAAGTTTTACCAAACAGTTCTATATAGCTTAGTCAAACACGTCATACTTAATCCACCACTGAAAACTCTTACAAAACAGGAAAAAAATGTCCCTCCCTAAATCAATGTCACACTCTGAATACTGTGGAGTGACAAAGAAATTAATGTCAAGTATCTGGGAAAAGGAAAATCAGTCCAAACTGAAGACCTAATTTACATCCTCCTTACAGAGTCTGGAAATGAAAAATAATCTGTAAGATATTTAGAGAGCACCTCTTTAACTATACAGATGCTATAAATACACATAAGTACTCAAGGGAATAATAATAAACCATTGCATTTACAGAAAGTAGTTGAGCATGGGTGGGAAAAAAGACTTCCTGAAGAGATAATGCAAAACCAAACGAAGAATAAAGTACATTTTTTCCTCTTTTAAAATAAGAAGTTTTAAGCACTGCAAAGTGAATCAGGCTAGATATTTCTTGTATACAAATTTCAACACATATTTTTGTTGCATGTGTCAATTTTAAAACATTGCTTATTTGCTTGTTAATCCAAGTTGGTCCAACAGCAATGTAAATGACTGAGGTGCCCCAGTTAACTTCTACAAGCAATCCCTGCATCTTAAGTCCCAGCCTGTGTCAGAAAGCAAGTCCTGAAAGACTGGTATCTGCATTTCAAGTGGATGGAAAATCTGTAGAATCCCAGCTGTACAAGGTATCTGATGAAGAAAACCAGCTGCTGGGAAGAGAGATTTTCACAAGTCAACAAAACCAGCACATGACTTCCCCCTGGGACCAGCCTGAGGTCTGGGACAGCTCCAGGGACTGCTGCCCTCACAGTCCCTCTCACTGGCCTGGCCTGAACCCAACAATTCCATGTCCACTCCCAACCAACTCAGGACAGCCCAGCACCACTACAATCTGGCACTTCAATTCTTTATTCAGTTTTTATACCTGAAGACACGAGAAAAGCAGTCACTAACTACATTTGGTTCTTTTCTGTTCTACTTCCAGCATCTCCCCACACCTGATGATATCATGGACTGACTGACTCTGCAGTACTCTAACAATTTTTCAGATGGGAAAAAACACCCACCAGCAAAGTTTGTTATGGAAATTACACTGTTGCAGAAACACCCACTCCTAACCTGTACTATGACAGACAAGCTTAGAAATGCTTCTGGTACACATTATTTCAGTAATATTCAGCCACTCTAAATGGGAAACATTAATACATAATTTTTTTAAACTGTGCAGCTTGATAGTTTATTATTGATACTTGTTTGAAGCAAAAATGGCCACCTCACCCTCATACAGACATTTTTAGCAAATAAACTACATACCAGTAATGTGGTACAGGACACAAACACTAGAATATGCAACATAAAATACTTAAGTTATTAATGGAACAATTATATCCTTTAATGGGGATTTAATTACAAAACTCCACATTTAATTTACTTAAGAACATCCTAGGATAAAGCATGTTATAGACTTGCTCACATTTTTTAAAAACAGTATATATAACAGCATTAATAAAATGCAATTATGTCTAGAAACAAATGTAAAAATGACATTGCAAGACCTCTTCATTTTGCTTAGAGTGACTGTGCTTACTCAACAACTGAAATGTCATGATCTTGTCAGTACACAAAGCCAGAAATTCAATAACAAGTCTGAATGCTAGCTAAAATAAAATTTTAAAAGCTAAGAACTTTGATACTAAATTTGTTGCAGATGAATGAGGAAAAATATGGCACAGGTGATTCCCTCAGAGCTACAACTAAAGCACCTCTGTCAGAGCACACAGACCAAACTTTAAAAAGTAGATGAGATTAAAAACTCTCACTTCAAAGAAACAATTTTCTGACAAGGCCATCTCAAAAAATCATGAAATGTTACAGCACTAAACAGAGCCCTTTCAGATAATGATTTCTCTAAAACACATAAAGGTGTGGTCTGGTTTTCCCCTCACACCAGTATATCTAAGATTTCAACCAAGTTACTTGTGCAACATTGGTGCTAAGGGGAATGCCAGGGCAAACCCCAAAGCACAGGAACCGAGTCAAAAAAAAAAACCCAGAAGGAGAAACCCTCCCTGAGAAATTTTAAGGCTTTGTTAAGAATCCCCAGAACTCAAATACATCCAGTGACCTTGACCACAAAAACCCTACAAAACTTTGCTCGCTAAAATCCTTTCTGAACTTCAGCACAGACTTCCTGTTGCACAATCTTTCTGCCTAAATCTCCTGCCCCTGAATGGCAGGCAGTAACTCCCACTTCAGTTAACTTACAGGAACTTCATCCAGTGGCAGTCCCTGCTAAAAAGTTTCCATTTGGGAAGACATGGCTTCACCATGAATCAGAACCAACCAAAAAAAGACTTCCTCTTCCAGCATTTAGATACATTCTGCCTGGTTTTTATCTGGGAATGTCACACTGCACTGTGCCTTTGGCTTTGCAGGAGACCCTCGAAGAGGCAGCAGAAAGCAATGTGGATTTAAGAGCAGTGTTTTCCATGCCTGCATTTACAGTGAATAATGCAGCTCTGTGCCAGACAGAAGTAACTGCAAAGTGGTCAGAAGTGACATTCAACACAACGAACGTGAAACTGATTTTAAAAAATAATTTCACTTAGCCGGCTTATTTAAAAGTATTATGGTATAGAACTTCACATTACACAGATAACAAAAATTATACCATCCACCCCCACATCCTATAACCTTTGTTATGGAAAAACAATCTTATTGAAGCAAAAATGGCCATTTCCTCACCCCTCATACAGACATTTTTAGCAAATAAACTACATACCAGTAATGTGGTACAGGACACAAGCACTAGAATATGCAACATAAAATACTTAAGTTATTAATGGAACAATTCTATCCTTTAATGGGGATTTAATTACAAAACTCCACATTTAATTTACTTAAAAACATCCTAGGATAAAGCATGTTAGACTTGCTCACATTTTTTAAAAACAGTATATATAACAGCATTAATAAAATGCAATTATGTCTAGAAACAAATGCAAAAATGACATTGCAAGACATCCTCATTTTGCTTAGAGTGACTGTGCTTACTCAACAACTGAAATGTCATGATCTTGTCAGTACAGCAAAGCCAGAAATTCAATAACAAGTCTGAATGCTAGCTAAAATAAAATTTTAAAAGCTAAGAACTTTGATACTAAATTTGTTGCAGATGAATGAGGAAAAATATGGCACAGGTGATTCCCTCAGAGCTACAACTAAAGCACCTCTGTCAGAGCACACAGACCAAACTTTAAAAAGCAGATGAGATTAAAAACTCTCACTTCAAAGAAACAATTTTCTGACAAGGCCATCTCAAAAAATCATGAAATGTTACAGCACTAAACAGAGCCCTTTCAGATAATGATTTCTCTAAAACACATAAAGGTGTGGTCTGGTTTTCCCCTCACACCAGTATATCTAAGATTTCAACCAAGTTACTTGTGCAACATTGGTGCTAAGGGGAATGCCAGGGCAAACCCCAAAGCACAGGAACTGAGGAAATAAAAAAAAAAACCCAGAAGGAGAAACCCTCCTGAGAAATTTTAAGGCTTTGTTAAGAATCCCCAGAACTCAAATACATCCAGTGACCTTGACCACAAAAAACCCTACAAAACTTTGCTTATTTTAAAATCCTTTCTGAACTTCAGCACAGACTTCCTGTTGCACAATCTTTCTGCCTAAATCTCCTGCCCCTGAATGGCAGGCAGTAACTCCCACTTCAGTTAACTTACAGGAACTTCATCCCAGTGGCAGTCCCTGCTTAAAGTTTCCATTTGGGAAGACATGGCTTCACCATGAATCAGAACCTTTTGAAAAAAAGGCTTCCTCTTCCAGCATTTAGATACATTCTGCCTGGTTTTTATCTGGGAATGTCACACTGCACTGTGCCTTTGGCTTTGCAGGAGACCCTCGAAGAGGCAGCAGAAAGCAATGTGGATTTAAGAGCAGTGTTTTCCATGCCTGCATTTACAGTGAATAATGCAGCTCTGTGCCAGACAGAAGTAACTGCAAAGTGGTCAGAAGTGACATTCAACACAACGAACGTGAAACTGATTTTAAAAAATAATTTCACTTAGCCGGCTTATTTAAAAGTATTATGGTATAGAACTTCACATTACACAGATAACAAAAATTATACCATCCACCCCCACATCCTATAACCTTTGTTATGGAAAAACAATCTTAGTTTATCCTAACTCAAGACTTTCAGGAACCCCTACCAACCTGACATTTCTTAATCTGAGCTTGATTTCCAGGACCATGAATTCGATTTCTCAATGCTTTACAATCTTCAGTATTCTGAGGCAAAATAGCAGCCTGTCATTCCATCCTCATTTCCATGTCTTTAATTTTTCTTGCAGCCTCCTGTAATCTTGAACCAAAGCTTTTATACTTCTTATCCACTGCAACCTCTGTAGCCTGGATGGTGTTCAAATTTTTACTAAAAATTAAACACAAACAATACATTAAAACAACGTTAAGGGTCTGACTCGTGCTCACAGAAGGCAGGAAACTCAAAATTAAAGCTTCTCACTGCATCTGTACCCTTCCCCCTATGGCTGCTGGCTTTCCACCACACCTGCTGTGCTGCCATTAACATTCCAGGGAAACCAGTGGAGTGTTAAGACACACACTGCACCTTGCTCAGGACAGCAGGTGTATTGTAAATACACCTACCTGCAATGGTGGGCACCACTCACACGGCCAAGGCTTTGCCTGGGTGAGCAGGGATCCAGGGATAGTGTGTGATCTCCAAAACCCCCCTGCTGGAGGGCCAAGCACTCCAGTGGGTACCAGAGATGGAGTGAGAAGCCTTAACTCTGAACTTGATGGTTTTGCTGGGTGTAAGTCAGGCCCTTAAGGTTATCTAAATGTATTAAAGAAAAAACCTAACACTTTCCCAACAGTTCTAATCCATCTGTTAGTCTGGGGTTTCTGCCCCACCCCCATGTGGAAAAAATCTGGTGGGGAAGCTCTTAACTCAGTAACAGCTCCTGTGCCAGTGGCTGCTGGGTTTTTTCTAAATTAATACCAGGTATAAGGTGCAAAGACAGACAGAGCAGCTGTCCTCAGGCAGCAGCTATTCACCATGTGGCTCACAGCACAGTTGCCTTTGCACAGCTGCAGTCTGGAAAAAACCTATCAAAACCTTATTCTAGTCCAGCTCTTATGGAAATAAACTTGGGAATTGAAAAACCAGTTTTCAACTGCAGAACCTGAGAGGAGGCCAGCCATGTGCACAACTGACTGTGGGTCCCAGAAACAAGGGGATTAAGGAGCTCACCCTGCAGCTTAGCAACCAAAACAGCAGTGGAAGGGCTGTCAATTATTTTACCTCCACACCTTTGAGAGCATGGGGACTTAAAGGTGATCAGACCAACCTTAGCACAAGATGTATTTTTTTAAACTGGGAAGAAGCTGCCTAAGCAGGGTAGTGTCCTCTTCCCTCCGAAATCCAACCTGCATGTGCTGCTCCTCAAGCAAAGGGGCACTCACTGCTTGTGCTACCCTCCAAGGGGGAAGAAGCCAATGCCAACGGCATAGTCAGGACTGCAGGGTAAGAAAGCTCTCCCTGACATAATCCAGGCTGTTAAAATGTGCTTCAAACTTTTCATAAAAACAACCTTTTATGGTACAAACTGACAGTAATTGAAGCAATCACTTTGCCCAAATACCAGAGATCTCAAAGTAGGCTGCCACGGTTTACTGACATCATTAAATGTACTACAATGCAAAGCTATCAAGATTAATAACAACATAATTTTCACATTTTTCTACTGCTGATTAGCTTAACATCATTAGGCTGAGGAGTGTCTCATACAAGGCACACATGTTAAAAGTAAAGGACACTGTCAGATTTGTAGGCCCAAAACTTGACCTACCTTTCATTTCTTTAAATCTGTTTGCAAAGTCCATGTAATTCTTTAAATGTGTTTTTCTTTTTTCAAAACAAATGCTTCAATTCTTTTTTCTGAAAAATACATCAATGCCAAAAAGCACAACACTTATCAATAACCCTATAATCACAAACCAACAGGAACATGAAATGGAAGAGAGCAGCCTGGCAAGAGTTTTCCTGTCACTGGGGATTTTTACGAGTGCAAAGATTAAATAAGGAAGAAAAATCCCTTGACAATATCCTTTTCAAAGAATTTGTGGTAAAAAACTTCCTTTATACATTGTAAAACATCAAAGTGATTTACTTTTTTTTACAAAATGCAAACTACTGAAAAATCTCATCAATATTTACAAAAACAAGACCTGAAAATGACAGGTTGGACATTCAACTAATTTATAGTCTTGCACATGTATAATGAGACTAACCCCTTTGGCATTTACCTTTATTTTATATTCTTACCTAGGTGTAAATTCAATGAGAGCTGTCACTTATTTACCATAAACCCTCACAAAAATTTGCATTATTTTCAAAAATAAATGCTAATATTAATTCAAGGAAAGAAGGAATTGTCAAAACAAACAAAAAATATCCTCCTCATAACATGAACACAGGAGCTGTTATGAATTACATTTGCCAATATGCACTATTAAAATTCCTAGAAATGCCATACTTAAAAAACATATTTTAAGGTTTTTGACCTATCATGCATTTTTACATCTTGGACTGTTTTGGCAGGAACATTGTTTTGTCCACCATGAACTCAAATTCAAGATACTGAGATTCAAGGTATAGCAAAACTCTAAGAGCAGTCAATTAGAAGTTTAAAATACAACTCAGGTACAAGGATCAGAGAAAAGGATGCAAGAAAAAAAAGAACATTTATCATTCTTCAGTATTGTGATATTCAGCATATTTAGATGCTGAATATGCAACACAAAAATTTCATGATTCCACCAGAATCTGAGCCAACGCTTTTTGCTGCCGCTTTCAAGATGAGCAGGATGCAATTTCCTATGATTTGGGATGCAGGATTGGAGTGAGGCACAGGGGAGAATACTTTAAAATAAAGAACACCAACAAGAGACAAAAAAGTGACAGCCACCCTCAGAAGACTGAATTATGCAGCAGATTAAATTTAATTTCCTTCTTTTCTCATCTCATTTAATGTTTCTAACTATATTTCTTAAGATTTTAGGAACCTGCTGCAAGGCTTATTAAAATTTAGAGGAACAATCCCAAACTGATTTTGAAAGTAACAAGATGGGCTTCACAGTATACATGCAGAAGCAAACTGACAGTGGATGAATACTGCTGCTATCTATGCTTTTTATTTACCTGAACTCAGTAAGAACAAGTCATCTCTCTTTCTTTTTAATTTCCAGGACTAAGAAAAATATGCTAAGCTCTGTGCTGTGTTGACTCCACTGATGTGCAGAGCAGTCACACCCAGCTGCATCCTCCAGCACTGTGAAGGCTGGGAATGCACCCAGAGCCTGCAGGACACTCCCGCAGCTCCCTCCCTGACACTGTATGCACACCCAACACCACCGCTGTGTAATTAATTACACCCGGCCCACAGCCTCCATGAGGGTATTTCTGCACACTTCACGTCATCATTTCACTGCCTCTGAGAAATGAGCCTCTGGGCACCCTTTTCAAAGAATTTGTGGTATTTGAAAAACTTCCTTTATACATTGTAAAACATCAATGACTTCTGTTTAGATTTACTTTTTTACAAAATGCAACTTTTCCAACCACTGAAAAATCTCATCAATATTTATAAAAACAAGACCTGAAATGACAGGATTTGGACATTCAACTAATTTATAGTCTTGTACAAAACACAAACATGTATAATGAGACTAACTTTGGCATTTACATTAAGGGTTTCAAAACTTATTTTATATTCTACCATATTTAGTGTAAAATTCAATGAGAGCTTTTGTCACTTATTTACTATAAACCTCACAAAAATTTGCATTATTTTCAAAACAAAATGCTAATATTAATTCAAGTACCAAAAAGAAGGAATTGTCAAAACAAACAAAAATATCCTCCTACATAACATGAACACAGGAGCTGTTATGAATTACATTTGCCAATATGCACTATTAAAATTCCTAGAAATGCCATACTTAAAAAACATATTTTAAGGTTTTTGACCTATCATGCATTTTTACATCTTGGACTGTTTTGACAGGAACATTGTTTTGTCCACCATGAACTCAAATTCAAGATACTGAGATTCAAGGTATAGCAAAACTCTAAGAGCAGTCAATTAGAAGTTTAAAATACAACTCAGGTACAAGGATCAGAGAAAAGGATGCAAGAAAAAAAAGAACATTTATCATTCTTCAGTATTGTGATATTCAGCATATTTAGATGCTGAATATGCAACACAAAAATTTCATGATTCCACCAGAATCTGAGCCAACGCTTTTTGCTGCCGCCTTCAAGATGAGCAGGATGCAATTTCCTATGATTTGGGATGCAGGATTGGAGGGAGGCACAGGGGAGAATACTTTAAAATAAAGAACACCAACAAGAGACAAAAAAGTGACAGCCACCCTCAGAAGACTGAATTATGCAGCAGATTAAATTTAATTTCCTTCTTTTCTCATCTCATTTAATGTTTCTAACTATATTTCTTAAGATTTTAGGAACCTGCTGCAAGGCTTATTAAAATTTAGAGGAACAATCCCAAACTGATTTTGAAAGTAACAAGATGGGCTTCACAGTATACATGCAGAAGCAAACTGAGCAGAAGTTGCACTTAAAGCTTGTGGGCAGCCCCTGGGGAAGTCCCCAGGGCTCAGAGGTTAACGCTGAGCACACTGGGACTTTACTGGAAGCACACAGTGGATGAATACTGCTGCTATCTATGCTTTTTATTTACCTGAACTCAGTAAGAACAAGTCATCTTCCTTCTTTTCTTTTTAATTTCCAGGAGACCAAGAAAAATACAAGCGGTTTCCTGTGCTGTGTTGACCCACTGATGTGCAGAGCAGTCACACCCAGCTGCATCCTCCTGTTAACTGTGAAGGTTGAAATGCACCCAGAGCTCTGCAGGACAGTCCCAGCTCCCTCCCTGACACTGTATGTACACCCAACACCACCGCTGTGTAATTAATTACACCCCGGCCCACAGCCCTCCATGAGGGTATTTCTGCACATTTCACGTCATCATTTCACTGCCTCTGAGAAATGAGCCTGGGCACCCAAGCAATCACTCCAGCAGACAACACAACATCCTCAGCACAAAGTATTTGAGACAACTCTCTTGCTTGATTTTCCCTTTTCGTACAATCAGAACAAAATAAGCCAATGACTTCTGTTTAGAAAATTCCAAATTCCCCTGCTGTTACTAGAACCTGAATCATAATTCCCATTACTTTTCCATACTCACACAGCAAACAGACTCGCCATTCTCAGGATATTATTCTGACAATCATAAGGACATGGGGTTTAGCTGTGTTTTTTAACAGTGATCCCTAACCAGTAGATTTTTTTCTTAATCTACTAATTTTGCTCTTATTTGTCTAATATCTGTCAGTGTGCACACAAAATCCCAAGTGCCTGTCAAGGTACAAAAACACAAACATCCCACAAGGCACATCTTGAAAGACTTTGATCAGAAATAATGTTCCGTTAAGGAGAAACAAAATAATCTGGCAACATTTTATATTACACATGTACTTCAAACATCAGTGTGAAGACTGGAAGTATTTCACATCTGTCAAAAAATTACTCAAATTACATATTTGGAGTATGCTGTAAAGATATGCCTAATCTTAACTAATACTTTTCAAAATAAGACTGAAAACAGTATGAATCACACCTATTTAATGTAAAATAAACAAGCAGTAACAGCACTATGCACTATGGTAAAATGTTTTAATTTTCCACCACCGTTTAAAAAGCAAAACAAATAACAATATTCAGTAACAACTATATCAAGTACCAAACACAGAAAGTCTAAGTATCTGCAATAAAACACACATAAAAAGCAATGTTGCAGCAGTGTTGTTTTCAAGTACCAGATACATGAAAGCAAACTCCAGAGAAAGGCAAAACATTATAAAGGACTGAGCTCTCCTTGGATGTGCAACATCTCAGTGCCTGTGCACAGTGACTATTTATCTGTTTCAAATATTTTTAGCTTTATTAAGTAATAAGTGAAAGAAGGGGGAGGATAAATGAATTGGCAACAGTGGAGCTGTGTTGGTTTAGTTTTTTCACATCAATCTCAGCTTCTGAGAAATTCTGGCTAAGGCTGCCAGCTCCTGTTAGTTATCCCACAGGTTTTACAGTGGCAGTGGAATGCCCCTGTCCACACACACTGAGGCAAAAGCCACAAAAAACCGCTTGGTCACTTACAGGAATTACTGCAGTGAACTTGAGGATGGGACCTGCAAATTAAGACCCAACGAACTTGAGAATTATAACTCTCAGCAACCACATCTGCCCACAACTATGGACATCCATCTCCCAGTTACTGATGGGGCAGCTTCTCCAAAATACAGAGCTGAAGGCATGAACCAAGCCTTCATTACAGATATTCCCACAATGCACCATATGCTGGGTATATATCAAATATATATATAGAATATATATATTTGATATGCCCAAATATATATATATATGGGTAGAATATACCTCCACTTTCCCCTTCCCCCAGGACACTGACCATGGAGCTGGTTGATTATGGCATCTGGAGGTTAACCCACCCTAACAAGCTTCCAAACCCTGGTTTAAAATACAACTGAGCTTATATTTCAGACCATAAATTTTATTGGTGGGTGGGTGTGACTTAAAAAAAAAAAAAAAAGGCAGAAAATTCCTGCTGGCAGAAACTGGAAAAACAATCTGTTTCAACAATTGCACTAGGAGCAGAATGATTAACTCCCTGAGCCATTCCAGTAACAATACAGATCATGCCAAGACTTACTAAAACACTTTCCACGGAAGAAGTGGTACTGGAGACTTTTAGAGCGATCCTGAGGATAAATAACACCAGACTAGACCAGGTTGGCAAAAGAGGGTTCTGCTGCACATGAAGTGCATCAGTGGCCCTTATCCTCATTCCTTTACCCATGTACTCAATAGAAAGCATGCAACCATTGCCTTTCCATTTTAAATCAAATTATCAGAACTAGCATCTTGGCTGTAGTTTTGATAAAAGTTCAACAGCCACATAGTGTTAATTTAAAATGTAATTCCCTCAAGGAATGAGTCTTGATGTGCCCATGACATATGCATTTGAACTATGAAGGAAAAAAGAAGAGAATTTTTTTCCTCTCACCCAATAATGTTACTCTTACAGCAAGTTATTTTATTCCAGCAGGTTTGGGTTTTTGTTTGTTTTGCTTTACACCACTGCCTGAGCTAGAAATATTCTTTGAGAGAAAACATCACTTTTTAGCTTTGTCATTACAACTGCTTTCAGAGTATTAATTTCACATTATGTTTTAAAGACACTGCCAAGAATTTATTACAACATAAAATTTCTGAATGTAGCCTGTATTAATGGCTACGGTCTCTGTGCTTTTCTCATATTTTAGATGCTGTACAGGGGTCTGTCTCTGAGAAAGAAACCAAATAATCCAAGTGGAGCCAACATCAAAGGCTTCCTTTATTCTGATCCCAAACACCAAAAGCAATTTCTCCAACAGCACAACTGTACTTTGACCCAAGAACGTTAAACTATTACCTGAGACACTCCTTATTTTCCTTATCAAAAAGTCTGAAGATAAGCAAGTGTGGGGCCTTGGATAACCAAATTATTTTCATAAGGTTTATTTCTTTCTTAAGGTCAGGAGAACACACTCAGATGACACTAAAAATAACAGTATGGAAATGTTTTACATATTGAACACTGGCCAAGTTCTTTGTAACTCCTTAACTTTTTTTTTTATTTTGGGAAAGCATCAAATGTGATACATTATCCTCTCAGCTGAACATCATGATGCTGTGTGTCAGCAATCTTTACAGGGAAATAACAACCACAACAACAAAAAAAATACTGTGATTTGTTTAGGGACAGGGAGAAGGGAGGAAAGCTGGAAACTTTGAGGCAGACAGCTAAAAACTTTAAAAAACAAATGTACATATACACACATATACATACTGCAGACTGCTAAAATAAGCACATTTAAAACAGGACAATTCAACACAGTAGGAAGGATTCTGGTAAATAGGGATAATAAAATCCCTCCAGTTACACTCCATTATGTTCTTCTGAAAACCAAAGCAACTCTAACAAACATTGAACCTTTGTAAAGGGCTCCTTAAAGCTTTTTTCTCTCTCCCTTTCTGCATCCTCCCACAGCCCCTGACCTCTGCTGTTCTCTGTCAATATTAAGAAAATGGCTGCTGATGATTACAAACTAGAGAATAGTGAAGTAGTAAAACTGAGAAAATTTGGACTATAGTGAAATTAAAATCCTACACCTCCCATCCAGGGTCCTCTGTAGCTTAAATAATCAAGCTTAAATAAATAGCTTTTTCTGAAAAGATACTCATTTTGAAGGTAAGCAAACAGGATGTATAAAAAATGACAAGCTCACTGAGAACCAGCCAGTAACAACAGTCCAAGTGCCAAATAAAACAGGCAGTTTAAGGCAAAAGCTGGGTTTATGTTATCATGTTACATTTAATCATAATATAACCAAAGCACATGATGTAAGAGAGCTGTTCTACCGAGCTGTTCTTTAAGTAGAAATTTGAGTTTCAATTACAAAGCCTCTGGTCTCAACATCACAGTTAAATGTGCACAGAAAAACAGTTCAAATTGGGAGTTATTTCCATGACTTGATGAGAGAAGCAAAATATTTCTTCCCACACATACCACATACTGAAGGGTTTAGGGAAAGGTTTTTGAACATTTTAAGACCTCTCTGATGGTGAAAAGTCAGAAGTGTTTAAAAATGACCTATATTTGCATTTTTTTACTAGGATTGATAGTTTCTTTTAGTCTCTGCAGTTTAACCATTTTCAACTTGAAAAGGGTCTGTTCACATGCACTAAAATGCTTTGCAGATAGTAATAAATCTTTCAGGGCACAAATCATGTTCTGTCTCTGTAAATTGCATAAAACATTTATCAGTGCTAAAAAACATCAGTAACAGGGGAAGGATTATAAAAGGAATTATTGAATCCATTATTAAGAGTTAGAGAATCTTAAGGCACAAGGGTACTCATCATTCTCAACATGGATTTCTTGCCACATTCTCTCTCTGACTCTGTATTTTTTGCGTGATCGAGCGCTTGCATTTTGGAAAATGCATTCACTATTACATTTCTCTGTAAATAAAGTTAACATGACAATTCATAGTTTTATTCTAGCCTCTTTGGTTTAGCATAAAAACAAACTTGCCTCAGCTCGCGTGGCCGCCAATGTGCAGGCAGAGACATTTACAAAATCTGCCCACGGCACATCTGTGCGTCACACAAATGTCAGCTCCCCCTCTCACAGTGACAGCCTCAGACTTCTGCAGTGACACACTTTGTGAAAAACACACAATTATAAAAAATGGACCTCTTCCGAAACAAAATATAGACTGACAACAGTTGGAGAAGCAATTAAGTTGGTCTGGTTTCCATTTGATCGGATGTAGGAAAAAAAATTCCCAAAATAAGAAACCTTACTCTGATTTTTCTAGGTTTTTGAAACCAGAAACAGGAGGGATGGCAGTAGCAGGATAAACAGCAGCATGCTGAAAAGGCTGCAGGAACTCTATTTCTGCAAGCCAACAGGAAATACATTACTTTGAATTTTATCAAAGATAATCATCACTGAGTTCATGCAAAGTAAACTTGAAACTCATTTGGTTGCTCAGAAAGTGGACAAGGCATAGGGAAAGATGCTGGAAAACGAGTTTAACTGCTTCCTACTGACTGTGATTTCTGAAAAATTGGGAGAAAATGACAGCTGAGAGCTTACTCAATGCAATACAACAGCTATCAGATAACTCCCAGAAACCAAGAAACCATTATGACTATTTTCCAGAACATCACAGAAGAAAATGAAGCTTGAATTCTTGAACTTGGGATTGATGCAGAGTAAAAGCTCTTTATAACACGTTATTTTCTCTATTTTCTGGATATAAAGCAAACCAAATTCATGCAGGTATATCACTGCAAAAGTAAAAAATCAGCAGTTGTTACTTCTGCTCCCTAACTTTGGTTACAGCCACACTCCTTTTGCTTAGCAGGTATTTTGACAGCAGAGCAATTATTTCAGAAGAAACTGCAGCTTTTAAAACATTTTCATCAATCTTTTAATTCATTCTGTTCCTCTGGGTTGGGACTGTCAACCCAGTTACAAAAGGAAGATGAAAAACAAGTGCTGAGAATAACAAATGAAAAGTGAAAAATAACTCTTTGTGATGAAAATTGTAGATCCATGAGTAGCCCAGGTGAGAGCCATTTATTTCATAGGCACTGTAAACCAGACTAAAATAAGGTACATTCCACCAGTGATTAAACAGGTGCTGGTCAATGAAGTTAATGCTTTAAGAAGAAACTCCACCTGTGCTCTTTTTTTTTTTCAATAATGAATTAGCCTTACTTCCTTATTAAGTCTACACCATCACAATACATTGTGAAATGTGACCCTCAGGCTGAGATAAAATTCTCAATTTAATCAGAGCTATACATCCCTTAAAGCTTATGTTAAATAGTTCACATAAAGATAATTAAACTTTTACGTCAAAAACATTTAAAGGACAACTTAACTAGTAGCTTAATTCTCTGGGAGGTCTGACAAGGACCCACAGCAGAATATGGGAGAGCTTTCCATCATATGGGATTTCAGTGAGTAGTCTACCCACTTCTGGATAAATGAATTTGAGAAGGGATACCAGCCACACTCAACATCTGGTTGAAGAATGAAAAATATGTAAGAAGAGGCTGTGCTGGTTACTGAAAGTTTAGTTCCAGAAAGAATATGAAAGAAGAGTTCAATCTACACCAGAAACATTACAATTCAGTATAGGGATTAAGTGAATTAATAGTGGGAGCTTTATCCTCAGTGTGGTTCTCTGCAGCCCCTCCTGGGCCAGGAGTGCTATCAGGCATTGCAGGGAGGGATGGGGAGGAAAAAAGATCAAGTTTAGTACATCCTGTCACCAGTTACTCTGCAGTACACCAAGACTGGTGTGGGACCCATTTTCTTTTTCAACAGATGTGTTGAGAGAATGAGGGTGGGGGCTTGAAGGGAGGAAGGAATGGTTTTACTCTGTACGATGAGACACTGTCACACAGGAAGCGCCAAGGCCCAGTGTGAAACTTCTTTTCACAGCTGCATTATGATTAGTGAAAAATCTGGTCTGTAAACTGCTGGAAAAAGCCCTCATCTGCTGTACTCAACTCCAAGAAAACCACTGGCAAGTAGCTAGAAGAACAGTTTTGGTAGAAGGCTTTGGCATGAAGCTAAATCTTTCTTTTCCACCAAAGTTATCTAAAGAACGCATGAAATGCAAAAATAAGGGGATTGCACCTAGAGGGATTGGTTTGCTTTGTTTCAGTCATATTTTTTAAACTGTCCAGAGGGAATGAACAATATGGTTGCTGAGCAATGCCATGACACTTGTAACATAGGACAAGTGGCATGAACAAAGTATTTCTAACCTGCAGGTCTGCAGTGCTTGCACTGAAATTTGTTAAATGCTCCACAGACTTAAGGCTTTGAAATGGAACAGGCTGTACTTTAACTCAGAGAATAAAGAAAAAGCAGTCCAGAACTACACCCAAACAGGCCAGATGAACTGATTGTTTATTAAACATGTAAAATGGAGTTATGAGCAGTACCAATTGAATTTATTTGTTTTGCACACTGCCTAATAAATGGTTAGTGAAACAAAGTGTCTGAAGCCTGGAACAGGATGGAGAAGAATGAGCCAAAGTACATGAATTCAAATCTTATTTTTATTTTGCATATCCAATCTGTACAAAGCTCTTCAGACAAAGGTCTGGAGCTGCTAGGAATGAGATTAAATCTCATCCTAAAGAACTTGAAAGCAACTACACTGGAAACAAAAATTCTGCAACTGCTTGTAGCAGATCTTAAATTAGATAGTTACCCATAGTTAAAAGAGTACTTATTTAGATAGTTCCAAATCTCTATAAATGTGAGCAAACACTAATAGCCTAACTACTTTCTGTGAAGATGTGTGACAGACCTGTTTTTTCTCCAAGCAGCAGTTGCTGCAGGACACCATGACAGCACCATGAATACTGCTCCAAAAACTATAAAAGAAGCCCCAGAATGTGACTTTTGCCAGTATCGAGGTATTTCAGGAACTTCAAACTCCACTAACCAAAAATTACAAAATAGTAATGAAATTATTCCCTTACTTTTGTCAGTACTGATCAAAGCAAATTGCTAACGTTTTTCCTAGTGAAATGCAGTGAACTCTTAAAGCAAACAGGACAGTCTGCCAATAATAATAAAAAAATAAAGAGCAATGTCAATAAACCTATTAATGAAATGAAAATTAGGTGCTGTCATTTTGTCTTACTAAGTGTTGGGTACTTTCTGAGCTTAAACGAAGTTTTGGTGTTAGTCTTTGGTTCACTGATTCTGCCAAGTTTTATTTATAAAAAAACTTTACAGGAAGTACTGTCTTTCTAATACAGTGCACATGATGCAGTATTTTTTTTTCTTCCTTAAAGAGCACATTTTTCCCTGTAAGACAGAAGGCAAGATAATTTACATTGCATTGGAAAGCATGCACGTATTAATGACGGGGAATGATGAGGAACATAAATAGTTTCCATTTTCACATTCAAAAACAAGTACCTGCAAATTAATGCTAAAAGCAACTGGCCTATAAAGGAACCCTGTTTCCATGCCAACTGATAACAGAAAGACATATAATTCAACAAAAAAATGAATAACCTACTAAACAAGGAAATAAAGAGCAAGTAGAAGTGCTGGAAATCAAGATTCTGACCATACCTAACTATTTTACAAGAATAGCAAAGAACACAACAATTAAATTGCAATTTAAGACATGAATGGTGTGCAGCTAATGGCACTTCATCATTACAATACTTCTAAAAGCTGTCAGTCTCTAGTGAAGAAAAACAGGATCCAGAACTCTTCTATTAAGAAGGAAGGAACAGTTGTACAATTCTTATGGAGGTTCCATATGAAAGCATCAAGTTCCTCTCTGTGCACATCTTTCATTAGGATTTTAATTTTTTGTCCTTAAGGCCTTGCTTTGCACCTCACTCACAGACTTGTTCTGGGGTCCTGCAATCAGCCAGCAGAGCTGGTTGCAAAGAGAGGCTGTTGCTACCTGAGTGTTCATTGCAAAATCAGGGACATGAGAAATGAGCAGATATGTATCTGCACACAAGCAGCTCACATGGCCATGTGCATTTATTTATCTGATGTAATTAAATTTTTCTATGTGTATGAGCAAAATTCAGCTTCACAGCTGATAAAACTGTGCTACCACTAACAGTACTAGAGCAAACAAGGAAGTTCATGAAGTTCATAAATAAAATCATGGGATATACAGTCCACACATGTCAATTTTCACAGGGACAAACCAGACTTAAAATTCAAGCAAAAAAACTTAGAAATACTGAATTGACAAAAATGCTACTGATCTAAATATAACCAGTTCCAAGATATTGACATTTACATGCAATAAAACCAGCAGTTTGAGTATATGTTCTTTAAACCTCAAGAAATAAATAACCCCAACTAAAAGGTCCATAAACCCTGTGTTCTAAATGAATACAAACTGAAGGCAAGACAATAAATTGCTGTTTCTTAGTACATCTTTATTTTATTAGGCAACAGTGCTTTTCTTCCTATTTAGCACTTAAAAACATATTAAAAGTCATTAGAGGTTTAAAACAGATAAAAATTACAGTTACAGAACTGGAAGTTGGAAACACCACCACTAATGCATTTCAGTCCATTTGAATTTTATTGTTTTGTTACTTTCTGCACAAGGAGAGAATTACAAGTGCTTGTATCCACCCAACTGACTTCATATTTTTGTGAACACAGAGGTTGTTACATGACAATGGGCCTGAACACTGCATGGAAAAATGCAAAGTTCACAGAAAATGATCTTTAGTTTCATTTATGAGCCTCAGTCTGCGTAGGGACTTCAATGACATCAGTGGATGAAAGAAAATAATTATACAGCCATGTTCCAGCTTATCCAGATAGCATGAAAGATTAAGGGTTTCACAGACTTTCTTCTTCTGTCTATTCAGAATTTACTAAGAACTGAATTTTTAGATGTGACAGTTGCTTGCTGCCCTTTTAAACAGGAATTGATTTTTCTAGGAAAAGCTTTGCCCTTTAAGGGTAATAAGTATATGTATTCTAGTAGAAAAGATCTAAACTGAAAAGTTTTTAAGTCACTAAGATTTTTTTTTTTTAAATAAAATCCATGCTCCCATCACAGCTCAAAAAACTATACAATAAGCATTCAGCATCCCTGAAATTTTTTAGGTCTCACTACATTTCTCCAAACTTTCCCTAAGGCTGGCCACAGCCAACCGACTGCATTTCTGCAGCTCTTGTACAAGCTGAAAATTGAAAATTCAGCTGTGTGGAGGGGCCAGGATTTCTGCATCTTTCTTCATGTATAAACTACTGCTTTTAGGCTTATATACTAAATTCCTGTGTGGGATCCTTATAGAAAAAGAAAAAAAAAGAAAAAGAAAAATCTATACACAGGCCCAAGACACTGACTATTCCCAACTGACTAAACTCCATATGTAAAGTCATGTAGATCACAATTACTTTTCTGGCATTTCAACTCTTCAGAACCTTCTGAACTACAAGGATATGAATTCCAACAGGCAAAAATGTATTTTAATAAATCCCAATCAGTGTGCAATATTACAGAAGTTACAAAACAGCAGCAGCAACTGAAAACTGCCTGTGCTGGGGCTGGCTGACAGTACCTGCGCTCCCAGCTCCACGCTTCCCTGACAATTAATTCCTGCTATGTTTTGGAAGGACTAGGAGTGACAAAGCTGAGTAAGATGAAAGGTCAGTTCAGCTTCTCACACCTTCACCTCTTTTCATCTATTGTCAAAGAATCTCTTCAGTTCTACAAACACCTTTCTATTTTTTGGAGCCTTCTGAAAGTCAGTTTTATACTGATGACATCGTTTCACTACAATGGATGAAATCATCCACAGAGCGCACGGATTTTTCACACAGCACTGCCTTGGGCAAGATCTTAAAAGGCAACAAAGCAGAAGACTCCATGTTATTTAAATATGAAGAGAAGAACAATAATGAAATAAAGAAAAAAATAAATCATTTTCACCAGCAACAACTGGAAGGGCAAACAGCAACAATTTCATGTTCGGCAGCACTTCTTAGCCTTGGCCAGCACTGTCTGTTTATATAACTGAAAGAAAGAATGCTGCCCTGAACTTGCCCATTATCCCACAGAAAAGGTATTGTGGGAATGTTAGCTTTTACCTGGCTAACTTCCAGATGCTGGCAGAAAAAACACCCTTTTAAAATTTTAGTCAACTGAAAAATACTTGACATTTTTCACATTTTACAATTATTCCAAGTTATGTATAAATTAACATGGGCCTTGAACTAAATCCATATAAAATGCTCATAGTAAAATGATGGACTGCTGTGCAAAAGAAGGAATTGAGGGGTCTCAGAGCCAAATCAAACAGCCAGTATTGTATTACTCAAACCACAGCAGCTTTGCTGAAAGCAGGTACATTTCTAGAATAGCAGAAATGTTTGCAATGTCCATAAGAGCACTTGCTGGACAATGAGAGCAGGAACTAAAAAAAGTGCCATCCCAATTTCAGGAATGCAGCCTGATGCTGTGAAGCTGAGTTGGCAATGTGTGACCAGTATGCTGTTTGAACCCTGCATTTGTCATACAGGTAACAAGAGATAAATGCATCTTGCTATGCATCTAATATCTGCATGGGACCCACGACAGAAACTGCAACACAGAAAAAACATAGAATCATTTAGGCTGGGAAACACCTCCAAGATCATGAAGTGCAACCTGACACTGCCAAGGCCATCACTGAACAATGTCCCAAGTGCCACATCTAGAGGTCTTTTAAGTATCTCCAAGGACAGCGCCTCTACCACTGCCCTGGGCAGCCTGTTTACATGCTTGACAACCATTTCTGTGAAGGAATTTTTTCCCAATATCCAGTATAAATCTTATAATGTAGGTGTAAAGGTAAGTAAGGTCTCACCTCAGCCTCCTTTTCTCCAGGATAAACAACTGGACACACTTCAGCACCTCAATGTATTTTTTGTAATGAGGGGCCCACAGAAACACAGGATTCAAGGTGTGGCCTCACCAGTGCCGAGTACAGAGGGACAATCAGCGCCCTGGTCCTGCTGGCCACACCACTGCTGACACAGCCCAGGATGCCACTGGCCTTCTTGGCCCCCTGGCACCATTGTGGCTCATGTTCAGCCACCCTTGACCAGAACCCCCAGGTCCTTTCCACCCACTCAGCCCCCAGCCTGGAGCTGCAGGGGCTGTTGTGACCCAAGGGGAGGACCTGGCACCTGGCCCTCTTGAACCTCAGACTCACTGATCCATCCTG
This sequence comes from Emberiza elegans, assembly GCA_024865655.1. Taxonomy (NCBI): domain Eukaryota; kingdom Metazoa; phylum Chordata; class Aves; order Passeriformes; family Fringillidae; genus Emberiza; species Emberiza elegans. The sequence continues at coordinate 12,591,177 of JALJVW010000072.1, forward strand.
CCCAGATCCCTCATGTTCTCCAGCAGGTCAACATTCCCACCCAACTCAGTGTCATCTGTAGAGAGTGCCCTCAATCCTCTCACCCATCAATAAGAATATTAAATGGAACTGGAGAGAACCAAAGCACAGTAACTGTGGACTTGAGAAGACCCCAACAAAAAATGAGCAAAACTCCCCTTTCTGTTTTAAACAGAAGGCATTTTTCTTGCTCTTTTCCATCTGGCACTTCAAGTAGCTGTCTTTACTTAACAGTCATCTTGAAGTTTTTAATAAGTCGTACAATGTGCAAACTCAAACTGAAAGAAATTATCCCTTACTTCTTCTCTTCCAAAGTTCAACTGTTAAGTAAAAATAGCTCCCAATCACGTCTCTGCTTTGCATCCCAGCAGGAGCAAGGGTACTCACTGCTGACACACCATCCCCATATTCCAGTGCTCAGCACATGGAGCTGCAGCCTCCTCACTCACCAGTACTCTGCTGGTTCATTTGCATGCGTGTCCTGTCAAGCTAATTGGCAAAATACAACTTCCCTATTCAAATATACAGGAGGGGCATTTGCTGTTTGAAGAGGAAGAGCTTTAATGGTGGAAATTACATTTTTAATTTGGAGAAAGCAAGCCCTTCAGTCACAGTGGAATGTTTTGCACAGCATTGTGTTCAGTCAAGCCACAGGTTGTGTTTTTAAAAAGTGCATTTACCTTAAGCCAGTTCACAAATGAAAGCTCACTGCCTCCCAAACTGTTTCTGTGTGGTAAAACAAGACACAAAAATTGACCAAGAACCCACTTAGAACACCATTAACTAAAGAATCCTACTCTAATTTGGTGCCATTTCCAACAGATCCCAGCATGCTCTCCCAGGTAAGCTCATCATTATTTGCATGCACAGGTGCAGGGTGGGAGAGGGCACAGAAAAATTAAGTGAATTATCCCAGGTCACTTCTAAGGCTTCTCACAAGTATGACAGAACCACCATGAGCATCTGGGCCATTCCACAGTCACTTGGGACATCTGCTACCACTGCCATCTCTGCTCCCCTTTCTCTTCCAATTCCCCTGGCATTAATTAGACCACATTTGCCCTGGAAGTCAGTACATTTGACTTCAGTAGGTAACTAAGATTTTTAGTAAACAGAAACTTCTTCTACAAGAAAACAACCAAAAAAAACCAACTCCCCCCAAAAAACCCCACAAACAAAAAACCAACCAAACAAAAAACCACCACAAAACCAAAACCAACAACAACAAAAAAAACCCCACCAAAACCAACCAACCAACCAACCAAAAACCAAAAAAAAACCAAAACCCCACAATCAAAAAACACCCCAACCAACCAAAAAACTTCAGGAAGGTGATTCAGTTCTCATGTAGGACATTAAATTCTTAACACAGGTCCTTCAGTGATGCTCCTTTTATAGAGAGGCACAAATCCCACACAAAGCAGCTGTATTTATGCTCAAGTGTGCTTCAAAACTAGAACACACATGTCTAACAATGTCATTGCAAAGTACAAAGTAATTTGGTTTTCCTGATTCCTAAATATCTTAATGCAAATGTGAAATAAGCTTAGTACACTTAGTCCCATTTTACTTACTTAAGAGTTCAAACAGGCTTACACTACCTTAACTAACTCGATTTAAAATCATACTTAAGTAATGCAAGCTGTTTCCCAGGTATTATATGGCTTATTAACTCCTTTCACTATGCACTCCTGTGATCAAAGACATCTTAGATGTAACAGGTGAGGTTATTTACTATTTATAAAAACAACCACTGTTTAATATTCTTTTTAGAATTAGTCTTCTAAAATGAAAACTAATTTTTATTAATTCTCTTTGAAAATCTGAGAGAGAAGTAGATGATTTTGACATCTATTTTTCCTGCACAAAAAAAAAAATCCCCTTCTGCCAATAAATCTTTAGGGCACTTCAATAGCTGCTGGAATTGTGTAAATACTTCAGAATATTCATCATTTCTATGAGAGAATATCCCCAGGACAGCAAAAAACCCCAAATTTCATTTTCAATTTCTTGGGAGATTTTTCCCCCCCGACTGTGGGCCTAAGAAAATAGTTTCTATTTCTGTATTTGTTAACAGATTTTTTTTTTTTTAACAAAGCCACAAAGCTCAGAAAAATCACTAACAGAATTTAACAGACTTAAAAACACTTCAGATGGAAGACGGTAGCAAAGTTATGAAAATCAATGCAAAGTTGCAATATTCACAGTACTTCAAGTTCTCAATTACTGGCTCCATGCAAGACACTCTTTTGTACTTTCTTAATTCAGAGGACTAAGAAAATAAGACTCATGATTTTGGAGAGTTCCCATAATCCTGAGTCTTTCAACTGAGTGGCAGAACTCGTTCCTCAACTGCAAGTAAGGAAACAAACCAATCTTTGAACAACATTTTGGTAGAAGCGTTATCCTGCAATAACTCAGGTTTAGCGTGCAGGATGCAGCCAGAATCCTTTCGATTTGTGAGCCCACTCCAACTCCCATCAATACCAACCAGCAGCTGAATAATTCAATGTCCTGCAGGATCCAAATCTGTTAAGACAGGAAAAGTTGTGCCTGCAGCTTGCTGTTCTCCTAATTCCTACTAAAACCTTTTCTATTTCTTTCTCTAAGGAGATGGTTCTCACTGCTGAATACACAATGCTGGTTTTAAATTTTAGATGGCTGCAGGGTGGTCACAAGACAAATGCCAAGAATATTTGCACACCTCTCTATTTACAGTAAGAAGGAAAATCATCTGGATTCAAAACACAAGATCTTTTGAACAAAGACATGGTAAGACAAAGCCTTGAACACAAGTCTGCCAAATACAAACAACATACATAACCAGACCCAAAAGGCCGTGTATTGTGAAACCTTTCAAAACCATACAATACTATAGGAATTAAGTAAACTTCAAACTCCCCTGCAATACTCTTGTCATAGCTAATTTGTGATTTCCTGTACGCTCAGTACTAACAGCACAATGGAGCCTCTATTGTGGGCCTCCTCCCACAAGCTTTTAAAAAATGCAAGACATTCTTTTTATCTAGACTGGCGTGGCTAAAATACATCGAGCTCTACACAGATAAAAGGTCATTTTAGACGCTGCTTCTGTTCGTAAAACTAAAAAAGAAAAATGTGCTGCCTGGTGGTGCTGAGTGTAAAGTTCACAAAGGAGCAGTGCTGTGGTGGCTGAACTGCTGACCACAGATCTCAGGCAGGGCAGATGAAGGAAGCCACTTTAGTTTTAGGGTAACAAGAGAAGATTCCACATTGAGAACTCTGCAAATTCAACACAGTTCAAATCAGCTTTGAGAGTCTCACAGGAGCTGAAAAATACAATGAAAATTTGACAGAATTCATGGGATAAAGAAACTGCAGTATTCACTGCAAATCTTGATTGAGGATGAAGGTAGTAAGTCCTTTAGGTGCAAGTAACTAGTTTATGGAGGTACTAAAATTTGACATTGCATACTTTTTACCTTAAAGGATCCTGAAAAGCTAACACAAGCCAACCAAAACGAACAAGACTTTCTGCTGGTAGCAGAAATGAAAGACAATAATCCTGGCACAGGACAGGCTGAGAAAAAAGCACAACCAGCATAGACAGTATGCAGACAGTATGCAGACAGAGTATGCAGGAGAGAATTTGGTGGGGACACAAAATAAAACCTAAAACACTGCAGTGGCTTTGATCAGCACCTTAATGACCTTTCTTAGTAAAAAAATAATGTGTTAAAATGGAATTAGCTGCCCAGCTCCAGTCAGCATGGGAATACACACACAGAATACTAAATTACTCAAGATCACTTCTCAGTAACCCTGATTATATGAATGGGAAAATCAACGACATGAGAAAAGGCTGTGATACACATTAATGCTGTTCACTGAAGCACCAGACACACATTAAGATGGTTGGTAGACCACAAATGTGAAAACGCTCATTACCCGGTTGAAAATAAACAGTTTAACATATCTGGTACAACACATTAAAGTGAAAAAATATTTAAGCATCAGTTTAAGAGTTTGGAGACTGGCTTGTGGTTATCTCTGCTAAACACTTTTGTCCTGCATGACTCTGCAAAGACTGAAGCTACGCACTCAGCAAGAGACAAACTGGCTGCAACCATCTAATGAAATTTGACTCATCTGGGAATTTTGATGAACTGCTCCACACCACTGTTTCTGCTAAGCCATACATTTTCCTTGCAGGATTGAGAGTGCTGCAAATATGCAAAAAGCAACATCAATTTTGGACTGTTTGGTTTAAAATAGAAGGTTAATTCTGAAAATCCATATTCAGGTAAAAATACCCCAGAAGCCAATGGAATCTTTGCAATTATAAATTAAATGCACAGGGATCTGCATCAATGGCACAGTCATTACCGTCTGTCAGCCCCCAGCAGCACCTCTTGCTGACTGTGAGTCTGACTAAGAGCTGCCTGGGGCAGTTCTCTCTTCCTACAAACCCTCCTGCACATCAGCCCAATCCAACTGGAGAGCACGCATCCTGGTACAGCTCCTTTCTGGCTCATTCTCCCAACTTCTGACTCACCCAAGTGCTATGATGACATTTTGCAGAGTGAAAAAAATCTATGTGTAGCAGCAGATGATGAAAATCCCCTGCAGTGCTGCCTCTCTCCTGGCTCTTTTCTGAGCTCTGCCTGGCCACTGCACTGTCTGAGCATGCTGCAGGACAGCCCACTGGCCATTCCCCTGCCTGGCCAGGCACACAGTGCATGCTCCTGCCAGAGGCCTGGAACACAGCTCGATGGGAATGCAGCAGGGACAGCCTCGGAGACTCCCACTTGCCATTCCTGCTGTCATCACATGGCAGCCACGGGCTAATCTTCCTATTGATGATGTTTGGAGGGTGGGAGAGAAGAACAATCTGCCACATGGCAGCAGCAACAGCAGCGAGCCCAGCTTCCAGAGGCTCTGCCATGAGCAAAACTGAAAGCAGGACCGCTCTCTTCTGCTGCCCCAAGAGCTCAGCTTTCCTAAATCACTATCTGCTGTGGTTAGACCCTGCCCTGACTGTCCAACAACCTGTGGGTGAGGGTCTAGTCCATTTTGCACAACCCCAGACACATTCAGGTAAATGTGCACAACACTGGGCTGCCCACTGTGGCTTCCCCCACTGCAGACACTCCTCGCCTCAGAAGGTCACACGTGAACCAAGCACAGAAGGTGCCAAAGCAACGCCTGCTCTGAAAGGCAGCAGAAGTTGTGCTCTTGTCATGTTCTGCACAGCAGTGTGAGAATTCATTGCTATTAAAGCTTTCAGCACATCCTGCCAGGACAGAACTCCCACCCCCCTCATCACAGGGTGTGTCTGTGTCCCACAGTAGAAGATGGAAAACATTGGTGCTGCTCAAGAAGACCATTAGAGCACATCCAACAATACAGTTTGGACTGCACACAGCAATCTGGAACTGTGACTCAAGTCAAGTAAGAAATGTTTCCCTGCTTCCTTCCTTTTTTTTCTGAGTTGGCATCAGAGCTCCCCTAAATAGACCAAAAGGAGAGGAGGGGTAACGTGGTGAGCTCTGGCACACAGGCAGAAAGCGTGAACAACTTTCACTGCAGACTTATGTAACTTTGCTGGTGGTGACACAACTCGCTGAAGGGTGGTTTAGGCACGGATAAGGGACATCCACTGACCTGTAAATAGAACTATTAAAATATGCCTTGAAATACCTCACCTAAAGCAAAATTATATAATCACATTGCCTCGTGCTTTAATGCTGAAACAACAAAGGCTTCATATGCAACAGAAATGAAAGCTTTCTATTAATACCTCAACTTCAGAATTAGCTGAACAATTGTCCCCAGTCCCCAAGGCCAGCTTTTTCTGCTTTCTGCATAGGATCCCTTCTGGCTGACTACTCTGGAAGGTGCACTGCAAAGAAGTTCCTCTAAAAGCCCCTTGAAAAACACAGGTATAAAAAAAAGATGAAAATGCAAGGATAAGCAAAAGTCATCCAAAATAAATACCAGTATGAAACATGCTATTGTATTAGCTACACTTAATTCAAAGAAAAAAAATTAAAAATCAAACAATGTCAAATTTCAATTATGTTGATTAGAAACAAACTGGATAATTAGTAAATAGAATAATAATATAGGAAACATGATATGTTTGAAATGAAGTGACAAAAACATTCCAGAAGAGAGAACAAGCTAATTGATAATCTTCCTCAAAAATTAATTTCTCATTCTGCTATAGCAAACATAAACACTTTTTTTTGCACATCAAAAAACAATTAACCTATTCATCTAAGGCACAGATGTTTTTCAGGAAAGGTTTTTTTGAGCAATTTTTTTTTTTTAAATTTGGCATTTAATTTTAACTTGTGATTATTTTTTTTAAATTATTGTTTCATTACTACTGGAACACCCATCGGGGTAAAGACCCAGGTTAAGGCAGGCATGGACCCTCGGGCCGTTTTCGGCAGGCAGAGCCTGAGGGTAGGGCTGGGGAATCCAGATCCAGATCCTCCCATCCTGACACACCACAGACTGCAGCTGCTGGTGGCACAAATTAGAGGAGCCCAGGGACTGTCTCCTGTTCTCCGAGGAACCAGAGAGGTCTCTGGTCATGTTCAAAAACAATCTGAAGTTTTTACCCACTTCAACCACCAAACCAAAGCTGAACACCAAAGGGCCCCAAAACCGAGTCTAATCTGGGGACCCTCAGCACCTTTTTTGTGTCATGAAGGATTAGGGATTCTTACTCCATTTCCCCTCCCCACAGCACCACCACACAAGGCCACACACCAGTTTCAGTCAGCCAACACTCAGATGCTGCCAGATTCCCAAAACACTCCTGACCACGTTAATCATTTGGGAGATGGGCTGAGGATTACTGTGCACTGGAAAAGATCCTGTCCTAATCACAGCTCCTAACCTAAACTGGAAAAGATCCTGTCCTAATCACAGCTCAGAGATCCTAAACCACAACTGGAAGCGCCGCCTCATTTCTCCAGCTCTCCCAGAGGAATACTGGTGAGGGAGCAAAGGGTTACATTTCAGCATGAAATGTTAATTTTAGATTTATCTGCAACACATGTTTTCCTCCTGATCAATTCATAGACTAAAATGAATCATCTTTGCTCTTGAGGCAATAGGGGAGAAAGAGACCCAAAACTACAGCTGGGAATTTGTTTTCCTGAGCTGTAAATCCATTGCTTCTCTGTCTGGGAGTCAGAAAGCATGTGCAGCTGAGGAACTAAGGCTAAAGGGCTCTGTACTACAACTTTTATCCTCACCTTAAATTTTAGGACATGTATTAAAAGTGTAACTTCATCTCTACTCTCACACTAAATAAATAATTATGGGGGCAGGAGGTGAGGGAGCCTCAGAGGAGGCTGCTACACTGCTGCACTGCCAACTGCTCTGGGATTTGAAAGCTTGACACATGCTGGAGTATCACCTCATCAATGTTCCCAGCTGGCTTGGGAGGCAAAAATCTGATTACTACTCTTAAAGGCAGGTCTCACACACAAGCAGCCAAGTGCTCCAGATAAGCTTCAAGAAATACAGTTATTACAAATGTATGGTACATAAGTCAAAACAAAATGGCAACGAGAACTTTTAGTCCAAAACATCAGCAGTTTCAAGTTTTAATTCTCTTATGTGAAATACCGCTGTATTTCAGATAAGAGAATTAAAACTCATGTTGCTTCTCAGCATCTTTGCTTAAAAGACATTAAAATCTGTGCCTTTGTACACACTCACTGCTGCTTAAACTGCTTTCTAGTAAAATAAGCTTTTTAACTTTTTTTTTAAATATTTACAGTATCTACGTAAAATAAGGTACTTAGGGAGAAAGTCAGTTTTCTCCCCAAAAGGGGTGGCCCAGCCTAGTCAGTGATCTGCAGTAGATGTTCTTATTTGATAACAAGGGATTGACTTTATGTTTCAAAACGTTGGCAAGTGCACTAGGGTATGTGCATGATAGCACTTCACAGTGCGCAGCCCAATCCTAATCTCTCAGATCACACTTCGGCTAAGAGCTGCAACCCACTCTGTTTACACTGCAAATAAAACAACAGCTCTCAGAAACTGAGAGATTAATAAATTGAAGGATCACACATTTCTAACAAAGGGCAGACACTTTTTTATCTTTATGATGCAGAAGGACAAGTCAAGAGGTAACCAACCTGACAAGCATAAGGGCACCTGTAATTTGTTTTATCATGCTATCAGAACTCCACAGGATGACAGAGTATCACAGCATATACAATATTTACGTTTCTACACATAGTGTACTGTGTGCTCAGAAGCTGCATGCTCCAGCTATTCCTTAACTATATATGACAACGCTCAACTGCAAAATTCACAAAGGTGACTGGAGGAGTTTCATTTCAAAATAGCAGTTTCATTGACTAAACTCGTCTACTGAGCATGACTACAGCATATCTTGGGATTATTACTATTTTATTTTCCAGTTCAGTACTGAGTAACACATTCCCTGATGGAGAAACACTGAATCTCTGTTATTTGGGGGGGTATAGGGGGGTATTTACAGAAAGACAGCGAACACACCACTGACTCTGAATCAATTTACATCCTCAATGCCATCAAACAAACACAGAGAAGCTAAAGTCACATCCCAAGTACTATTCTATATTAACAATAACAAAAATGAGGGAGGGAACAATTTAACTCTGCCACTTTCTCTCATCTGTTTATCAATTGCAGCCACCTCATAAGCACCCATTTCTTGTCCAGGCTAGAAAAGAGGCAGGTTTGGGGCAGAGGGTTGTTTGTTTCCTTTTGGTTTGAAATACTCCAATGAATTGTCAATGGGCAAAATATTTTGTCACTACCTCACTCTGGGGATGGCTGACATAATAATAAACTGAAGAGGATGCTATCTGTCAAACATTAAGGAATTCCAATATTGAAATCTTGCTGCCTTTGGGGGTCAATAAAGAGCAACATTACAAAAGACACTAAAGTTAGCAGTTTGGGCTGCTAATTTTACATGCCTGCTTCACCAACGCACAGCTAAAAATAGATAAAACAGATAAGAGCACAGAACAAAGAGATGCACTGGACAATTATCTTTCTGCTGGCAGTCTAATTTTTACTCAGCTTTTTAACCCTTCTTTTTTACAAAAGAAACAGATTTTCAAAGTATTATTTAATGAAATCTCAATATAAAATTATTAAAGAATGTTTTATTTTTCTTAGTATTTTCTTGCTCCCGTCCTAGTGGGACAGAATAATGAGATTTAAAATATTTTAATAAGGGCATCAGGCTACTTGCCAAGGGGCTCGAATACTAAGTAAGAATATTTACATCTTTTAAGACCCTGGAGGAGGAATCAGCGCAATGCTCTTGAAACACGTACACACATCACAAATATGACAGTTAATTTTAATTTACTGGAAAAGAAAGTACACACTCACTTCAGTTTATTAGGCCTCATTATTTTCAATGAGGCTAAAGGGATTATCTTTAGCTGCTCTAACGTGGCCTCAAAGCAGTCTTCCTCACAAGGACAACACATACTAAAATATAAGGGTCTGTGAAATTGTTCAATTTAAGTTACAACAGGTGAAATTTTAAAAACCAGCACTGCTAACAATATTTTCTACCATTATTCTGTCCATCTCGGTTCTATTTCTTAAATCCTGACTTTTTAATTTAATTTTTAGAGGAAAACAAAGCAGCACAGCAGTCTGACTCATATCTACACTGTAAACAGACTTATTCTATGCTTTGTAGCCTCTTTTTGGTAACATTTGCTTACAAAATGATAATGTTTATAAACACAATCGACATTCTGTCTCCTAATGTCTGGGGGCAAGAAAAAAAAAATCACCTTCAGATTAACATGACAATTTATGCCCGGCAATTCTGGAGGCATCACCCTGTGCATATTATTCATGTTACCTTAAAAACAACACCATAAATGCATGCTTTAAAAAAAAAAAATAAAGCAAGGGAAAGAAAGAAATAGAGAAATTGAGATTTAGGGTGAAGAACCTTACCTCTGACACACAACCCGTCCGCAGCTCTGCCAAAACCATCCCACCAGCCAGGCCTTAAGCACTTTTTTACATCAATAAAACGCCGCTTTTAAACTTCCTGTTTATCCAAACACCGGCCCAGCTCTCCCGCAGCTCGGAGCCGGCACCGCTCACCCCACGAGCGACAGAGGGAACCCAACACCCCAAAGCTCCCGTGGGGAACCCAACACCCCAAGGCTGCCGTGGGGAACCCAACACCCCAAGGCTGCCCTGGAGGGACCCAACACCCCAAAGCTGCCCTGGAGGGACCCAACACAACAAGGCTGCCCTGGGGGTCCCAGCACCCCAAAGCTCACCTGGGGGACCCAGCACCCCAGAGCCCTCCGGGGCGCAGCTTCAGCGCCCTTTGAGTTTGGTACTTCGGGACGACTCGCACCCCCCGCCCCTCCGCCTCTCGTTTTTATTTCCCTTTATATTTTCACCCAACCTCAAAAAGCAGCCACTGGGCAAAGTTGCGCCGGCGTTGCGGCCGCCAGGGCAGCCCCGCAGCCCGCGGCGGGGCCCGGAGCGGCAGTGACGGGCACACAAAGCGCGGCGGCGGCGGCCGCTCGTGTGTGTCCCCCCCCTCCGCCCCGCTCCCCGCCCGCCCCGCACCGCGGCGAGCAGGCCGGATGGTTACCTAGAGGCAAGCCCTTGTTCAGGAGGTGCGAACTTCCCATGGAGGCGCCGCGCTCCGTCCGCGCCCGCCGCGGGGAGGAGGAGGACGGTGAGGACGAGGAGGATGCCGGGGGGCAGCGCCGCTCGGAGCCGCCGCGGCAGCCGCGGCATATGGCGGCCGCTCCGTGGGCGCCCCTGAACTGAGCGGCGCCTCGGTGCGCGCCCCGCCGCCGGGCGCGTCCCCGCCGCCGCCGCGCGCACGCGCGCCCGCCCGCCCCCGCGGGAGGGAGGGAGGGAGGGAGGGGAGGGGCGGGTGGGGCGGAGGGGGGAGCGGCCGCTGCCGCCGCCACCGCCGCGCCCCCCAGGCTCGATCTCCTGGTTCTAGGCGGGCGCCGAGAAGAACGAGACAGCGGGGCGGGCGAGCCTGGCTCGGCCGCGCGCAGCGAAACCGGGACCTGCCCTGGGACGCGATGTCGCCACTGCTTTGTTTTGTTTTGTTTTGTTCAAACTTCGGCAAAGTTAACGCCGGCTGCGTTCACAAGGTCAGCGAATGGGTCATTTTGGAAGGGACCACAGCGGGTCATCGGGTCCAACCTCTCTGGTCAAACAAGGTTTTCCCAGAGCGCACGACTCAGGATTGAGTCCAGACGGGTCTGGAACATCTCCAGGGAGGAGACTCCACACCCTCTCTGGACAATGTATTCCGTGTGCAGTCACTGCACAGCAAAGAAGTTCCCCCGCATGGTCAGGTGGGACTTCTGCCCATCACTTTCTGCCCGTTCCTCCCATCCCAAAACATCAGCACATCTGGTGTTTCGCTGTATTTGTGATCCGGCTAAGGCTCTTCCCTCACGAACTAACAGGAATGAAAACAAAAAAGCCATAACGCTCTAATTTTGCCTCCGGGGAGGGTCAGTGCCTCCTGCAGCTCCCCCGATCCGCCCTGAAGAGCCCCAGAACTAACCCCGCGGTCTCCGCAGTGTCGGCACTGCCGCGAGCGGGGGCAGCTCTTAGAAAAAGAGCAGCGAATTGCCCAAAGTCAATGAATCCAAGGCCGATTTCTTGCCCACGGGAACGCTCCCATCGCCCACGTGGCCGCGGTCCCTCGGGGTCACCCCGCGCCCGCCATGCCCTCCCCGCCCGAACAGCGGCGGCGGCGGCGGCCGACGCGAACCAAAGTGGTGGCGGCGCCCCCGCGGCCGCTGGGTCGGCTGACGGCGGCCCCGCCCGGGCGCGGTGAGGGAGCGGCGGCCGCCATGGCCCCGCCGCCTCCCGCCCCCCGGCTTTTCTCTCCTGAGCGCCCGGAGCTCCGCTCCAGCCCTCCCAGAAACTTTCGGTCTACTGGCACAGCTGCCCCTTTCTTCCTCCTTGCCAGCCGCGGGCGGGAAGCGGAGCCGCGGCCGTTCGCTCGTCCGTCCCCACCCAGAGCCCAGCCCAGCCTGGCAGCGAACATCCCTTCTCTGGGTTTTTCCAGAAATAAAACGATCGTTTCCTGTCAGCAAACGGCCCCGGCATCCCTCAGGGACCCGGACCCGCTCGGATAAGACAGACACTCCTGGGTAGCAAACAAGAGCAATTCACTGGGAGAACGGACAGGGCTGTAGATTTTTCCCCGGGGTTTTTTGGGAGGTGGTTTGCCTATGAGGGGAATATTTGAACCCAGAGGTTATGAAGGGTTGTTTCAGCCTCCGAGTTGTGTGGATTTCAGGAATCCGCTCAGGGCACAACTCAAGGATTTTAGCATAACAGGCAGCCTTGAGCAGCTTGGCTCCAGCTCCCTAAAAACTTGTTTTCCCCCATCATTTTCCCAGGTAGTGTGTCCCTTTCATGGGATTATCCACCGGGATTGGGAGGTGACTCTCAGGACAAGTTTATGCAGCCTCTGATTTATCTTCATTTTCCTCCTGTATTCCTGGGAAAGCCTTTTGTGGCTCAGCACAGACGTCTCAGACATCCCTCAAAGAACAGCTTCCCTAAATTCTCACTGTGCATCACCAGGGCAGCATCTAGCCAAGCGCCTCATGTGGGGTTTGTATAAATAAATTTGGGTTTAATCACTTTAAAGTGGCTAACCACTTTATTGCCATTTATAGATGTTAGCAAAATATAAAAACACATACATATCAAAGCTCTAAGGAGAAAATAATTATTTTTTTCTCCCTCACTGCTTCAGTTGCCATGTGGCAAAGTATCAGGAATGAGCATTAGGGGGTCAAACACGCTTAAACCACAAGAGAAATATCTGTGAATACCAATATGGATATGAAAACCTCCAGAAAAAAAGAAATTACTAGAGGAAAAGGGAAAAAATCAAAAATGAAATTAAGAATTCAGTTGCATTTTTAAATAGAGAGACATAAACAGATCCAGGCACTGAGACCATGTCCTCAGTGGGGTTACATGACTGGGCAAATGTTTAGATCTAAACTGGAACTGCTGCTTTGGGGAGGGAGGGGAGTGTGGCGCAAAATATTATGACAAGGGGAGTGCTCTAAGTGAGGATAAGTTGGCATGATGAACAGATGGAGGATTCAATAACAGGAGGTTATTAATACTGCAGTTTGGTATTCTCTACGCTACTTCGTGAAGGGATTCATATGCTTGCTCTTTTTCCTTTTCTGATTGTACACAGACCTAACAAATACACACACTGGAGGTGACACGGGACTCAGGTCCCTCCTGGCACACCCATCACTAGTTCATGCTTCCTGGGAAAACATCCCGGGCTGCATCCTCAGCTGATGCTGACTGGACCAACAGTGTTCCCTGCAGCAGCAGCAGCAAGCCCAGTTGCACCTGCTGAAGGAAAGAGGTTTATCTGACCCCGTGTCCCCAGCCAAAAGGTCTCTGCACCCTGCTCGACAGCTGCCACAAGGCACCTGCTCTACAGAATAAACTATGCAGACTCTCAGGATGGAAAAGAACATGAAGTAACTCAAGCGAAATTGAAGTTTCCCTTCAGAACACAATGCAGTGCTCTGCTTCAGAAAATGCAGCTTATTTTTCCCCAAATTCAGCCCCTCTGCCTTGCATGGCTGTTAGTGGCCTAGTTTTGGACTGGACATGAGGAAATCCAGGAGCAGAAGAGCTGACTCCAGCCATTTTGCTTCCTGCTTCCTCCAGCAGCTCGCCTCTGGGTCACCTCACATTCAGTCATCTTCACAACTTTTACACCATGGCTCACAGGGCTACAATACATTTTCCACAAAGCCTAACAATCCCCATCCTCTTACTGCATTTGGGCACTGCTGTTACTGCAATCTCTTCTTTCAACAGCAGTGTAACACAGCTGAGTGTCTTCTGTGCCCTGCACTAAGAATTATGGCATTTTTCAAAGCCCCCAAACTGTTTCTTGGCTTCTTACGAGCCAGCTGGAGGAGCACATGTGCTGCAGAGCAAATACATTGTTTTAAGTGTATCTGTTAACAGCCACATGTATAATTTAAGTACAAGTTTTATTCCCCTCAGAATGGGCAACCATAAGGGCATGACCTTGGGCTTTCAAAAATTCAGTGCATTAGGGCTCACTATCTTTAGCAGATGTGACTTTGAAGATACTGAAAGAGGAAGTTTTGCTGTTTTACCCCCTAAGATACATGTTGAATGTTTTCTGAAGCGTATAGTGAGGTTTGACAATTTTCTTACACAAAGATACTGCTATTGTGTGCTTACAGATTTTCTTTGGTTTGTCACAGCCATGCGTGCTGGTTCTTTCATGCATAATTTCGCTTTGTTATCAAACAGACGTCATTCAATGTAACAGTTTTTAAAGCCATAAATTTAAAACCTTTATGCATTTTTAATCAAAATGCAAGATTATGTTTCAATGGAATGTCTTAACTTTTGTCAACAGTAAATCTTGCAGATGCTATTATGAGATCCTAGGAGAGATTTATGTCAGAAGAAAAGAATGGTTGGATAAAGCAGGCCCAACACTTAACCTTTATCCTAAAATAGATTGTTTAAATGTATAATCAAACTAAGTCAATACAATTTATTTAAAACCTGGAAAGAAAACTTTGTTTGGATTTAAATATTTCCTTAATTCTTTCACTTAGATCCTGAGAAGCATTTGTTTATATAACACATAGAGAGATCAGCCTACTTTGATTTTGCAATTGCGTATTTCAATTACAGCTTCTTTTTTTTTTAGTTAAAACTTCCCCTGTGTGCAACTTCCCACTGCAAGAAGTTAATGCTTTCTGGTTCATGTGAAAGTCATTTTGGAGAAAAATCTTCAGGTTTTGAGGGAAAAATGGGAAAAAAAAGAATAACTGACTAAAGAGAACCACCTCATCTTTAAGAAATTGCAGTCATTGCAAGCATGAAATAAAATAGAGGACCTTCATCTACTGTTAGAAAGAAGGTGAAGGATGAAAGTAGTAGATTAAAGTTCCACTTAATGAACAAGAAGTTCAGCTGTGTCAAACATTCAAAGTCATTTTTGAAATGCCAAATGTGCATTGCTCCTTTCTCAGATAGGAACAGCTCTACTAGGTCTATGCTGGAAATACAAAGTGAAAAAGCTTGTAGTGAGCTGAATGAATGGAAGAATAAATTTCCTTCAATTCCCTTCACTGAACACAAAAAACCTCTCTCTTCTGATGTTATCTGTATTAAGTGACTAAGGGATATTCTTCTTGCTCTCACCCTCTTCATACAAGTGCTAAAAACATAAGAACCCAGGGTCAAATTAAATCCTCTGCATTTCTTGTTGTTGTGAAATAAGATATATTATTTTCCATCTAGTCAGGTGGAGTTACCAGACATCTCCAGGATGGTGTGTGTTGTGGCTGAAGAGAAAAAGAAGACAGAGATGAACAGCAGAAGAAACCTATCAAGAACCATTAGTGGATGTCAGCCATTGTCCATCTGTTCACAGTGGAATAAATCCAGACCTGAAGGAACAATTGCAACCTGCCCTATATGGCTCTCTCCCTTCTGCGCTGGCAGGGCTTCTTTGGGGATTTGACATTGGATGAGGTAAAGGAGAAGCAGCACAATCTGTGTTCCCAGGAATGAGCAGCCAATTAACATGAAAGGACAAAAAATGGGTTAGTGACCCAGGGAAGGTTTTCTCCTCCTCACCTGTCTGAAATCTTGCTCATTCAAACTGTGTAACTGGCATAGCTGAGTGTCCTACTATTAATGAAATCTTAAACATTTACACTGAACTACTAACAAAATTCTGTGGACAGTGGGAATCCCTCAGTTGGTGAGACCACAGATCCAGTTGTCTCCCAAAGTGTTAAAGAAGGCATTTAGAATATATTACGCTCACATTCCATTAAAAATTATAATGCACTATGCTTTCAACATAATGAACCAGTGTAACAACATTCTGCATTTACTTTTATAGAACTGGATTATTGAGTAGTAATTTACTTCTCAAGTTTTAAAATCAGTCTGGGCCTGGTCATGAAGCAAAGTGCTATTTTTTAGATGATTAAGGGAAGTAGGCTCTGGCCTATGCAGAATAGTTATGAAATCTGACTGTCTCTTTAGAATTATAATGAGAAACAGATACTCTTTATGATGCTGCATTCTGCATGCAAAAAAAAAAGAGATCTACATATTAAGGCCAACTGAAGGGATCAAAACCCACAAGTCTGCAGTAGATTCAATAACCTGCTTGGTGGTGGCAATTTCACAGGTAATATGGAGAATAATGAACCATCCAATGACCTAAACAGAACCAGTGTTTCCTGAGTGAACTTGCTACCGGGGGTGTCTTACTGGGCTGCAGTGCCATTTGCACTCTAGTATCCTCCACCTGCTCTTGAGTTCTAACACACTTGACATCTTATTTTTATCAAAGTTGCACGACAAGTAGCCAGGGAAAAAAGCAAAAGTTGTATCAGAGATAGTTTTCAAGTTCCCAAACAATTATATTTGCATTTGTGAGTGTCATTCATTCACTAGGTGGCACAGAAAGCATCATACTTCCTTGTTTCAAACACACACCACAAGACTGAGGATGCCCTCAAGAAAAACTAAACATATATGAAATCAAAGCCACATCTCACTAAGAATTTAGCTAGAGAGTTTCCTCTGAAACAGCACAAGTCTTACCCATCTGAAAAACCAGCAAGGATACTAAAGGATGAAAAAAGCAGAACAGTGTTACATGAAACTGTCCATTTGCTGCAAAGGACCTTAGGCACAACCACACACTGGGATTATGTACATTTATGACATTGAAATGAACTCTCCTGCTTTGTCAAATTTTCTCAGGATGATGACAAGTTACCAGGCTTGAATTTCATCCTCTTCCAAACTGAGCACTGCTGTGTATCACCATGAAATACTGCACTACCAGCATTCCACTATCACCTGCTGCTAAGATAAGAGAGTGGTTCATTAGTGAGCAAAAAGTGACCTCTAGTGAATCCCCACACCAGCTCCTGAGACACACAGCACCTCCCTGGCTGTCCCTGACTGATCACATCCCCCTGCAATTAAAATCTGATCGTGCTGCACCCCAACACCAGTCAGCAGCTGCACCCCATCAGCCAAGCACTTCAGGTACCTGCAGTAACCCGCACTGTGCACAGCAGCTGTAACAAGCAACAAAAGACATTGGAACACTGAAAAAACCTGAACACATTTGCCTCAACACAGTATAACCTGCCCACTGATAACTGCTAGATAATTTAATGGACAACAATAAAACATGCATGCTCTACCTGGAGATTAAAATTATTTAATTTAATTTTAAAAGTAATATATCCAGAAATTTGTAAACAAAGTGAGAAAAATATCCTATTAAATATGCAAAAATAATACCAATATTATTTTCAGTCAGTGATCTTTGAACTCTAAGAAAACAGGAAAACTAGAGTAGAGAATCATAGTAAGCAAAGAGATGGGCAGTGAAAATCAATTTCATATTTACAAGATATGGAACAATATACAGGCTAGGCAATCCATTACAATTAATGGTCGATGGTTTTAGACCAGTAAAAAGAAACTAGCAAGGTTTCATGTGTAAAACACGTATCCCATCAGCCAAAGAAACATATTCCATGTTCTCTGCCTCCGTAGACCTGGCGACACACTAATATTTTTAACCTTCTAATACATTTATCTTTTCCTAACAAACATCTATAGGAGGTTATTGAGAAGGCCACCTTTTTGCTTTTATTAAACCAAAATACTCTTGTGCAGGTCTTTTACTTCCTAGTCTCGAGACTTAAAACTGAATAGCTGAAAAGTAAACTGCAACTTATCCCTATGCAAGACTCCCCAAGATATAATTCCCATCCATAAGGGACATCAATTGATATGATTTACAGAGTGATGTGGAAAAGAAAAATTAAAAATATTGAAAACACTCCCTTTGTATAGCTGAATAATGAGAGAGCAGCGTGTTCTCCT
Source organism: Emberiza elegans (assembly GCA_024865655.1). Lineage (NCBI taxonomy): Eukaryota > Metazoa > Chordata > Aves > Passeriformes > Fringillidae > Emberiza > Emberiza elegans. Next base: position 12,609,192 of record JALJVW010000072.1, read on the forward strand.
AGCAGAAAGATCACACTACTTATATTCATGTAACACAGAATTTCACTACAGAAGCAAAGGCGATTCAAAGAGGTGATAATCAGTATCAACAGATTTACTGCTATTTGAGCTGATCTGTACTGCCAAATATCCTGACTTACAGACTAAGGCAGCACTGAGCATTATGATAGGATGGTATTATTTAAAGATTAATGGATAAACTTTCCAAAGGCCTTATCATATTACATGAAGAAGATACTGCAGAGAGAACACATCTCATGGAAATGTTTGCTAAATCATTGTCTTTTTAACGGTTCAATTCCTCTACACAGGAAAACACCATCTGACAGGGATGTTTTGCTGAATTTGTATCACAGCACAGCACAACTCTGGTCCTACAAGTGTCTTCTGGGAACTCCATCATCTCACAACAACCATTACTCTTGACACAGCAGGATCACCAGTGCAATTTTAAACACAGCTCTTGTTGTGCCAGGCAGGCATTGGCAAGGTGGCTGGGCTGACACATCTGCAGCATTTGTGATTCACAATGGCACTGTGGAAAGCCCACAAAGATTTCACCCTGAGCTATAAACAGAATTGTTTGAGATCACTGACTGCAGCCATTAACCCAGCACTGCCAATGCCACCATTACACCATGTCCCCAGGCGCCACCTCTACATGTCTGCTAAATACCTCCAAGGACAGTGACTCAACCACTGCCCTGGGCAGGCTGTCCCAATGCTTGGGCACCCATTCCATGAAGAAATTTTTCCAAATATCCAATCTAAACCTCCCTGTCACAACCTGAGGCCACTTCCTCTTGTCATGTCACTTGTCCAGGTCCTTCCCCTGAGTGAGTCACCCTGTCACAGAAGGAGATCGGGTTGGTCCAGCAGGACCTGCCTTTCATAAAGCCCAGACTGACAGGCCTGCAGCTCCCAGATCCTCCTCCAGGCCCTTCTGCTCGATGGGTGTTGTATTTGCAAACCTCCAGTCCCCAGGGACCTCCCCAATGAGCCAGGACTGCTGGGAAATGATAGAAAGTGGCTTGCAGAGCAAAACAAACGGCATTAAAATAAATTCTGTGACAGTTTTGAAAGGTAAATTTCCTGGAACAGACTATTGAGTAGAAGAGGACTTGGAACATTATGTTCCTTTTGAAAGCAGTTTCAATTAATGCAGACCATGTTGAATATTTTGCTGCTTTTTTTTTTCTCATTTATTTCATCAAGACAATTACTTGGTTTCCTAACATATGCTGTCTTTTTCATGAAGCAGGGTATCTTATACTGCTTTTATGTAACAAACTATTATTTTTCACTACACTGATGTGCCATCTGAATTACAAGATCACAAGTAACACAATAAACATTTAAAATCTGCAATCGACAATTTTTAAGTTTTCATTTTTATCACATAATTCCAAGGAAGATCTTAAGGTGTATAAAGCCTATTTTTTTTCCTTCAAATTCTTTTGGTTTCTTTGGTCTTGAATAATTCTATGAACAGCTGAAGAATCACTGATATCAGAATACTCTCTTATTAATTTGTATTATTTTATGTATCTGGAAGAATGATCACACAGTACAGGCTTGTACATCACCACAGGAAGAAGAAAGTTCAGCAGACATAGACAAAAAGGGAAATACTTCTATGCAAACAGACTGTGTTCTTAATTAAAATGATTTGATATGCCTTATGAACAGTGCAAGTTATATCACAGATGATGAAGTTACCTTAGGAAAAATGTACTTTAAATTAACTACTGGAAGCTAAAGACAACTGAGCTGTAAAAATAAGTAAATGTATATAGATAAGGTATAAATAATTAATTATCTTCTCCTGAAAGACCTGGAAACAAATGGGAACACGCTGCGTATGGCTGTACTGTGCTGATCTCTAACTGGAGTGGCTTCCGAGACCCGTGACCCAGAAAGGTTAAAGTTGGTGTCTTTCCCAGAGGCTGCACCTCTATGATTTACATCACAGAGAAGCCCACATCAGAAAGAACTATCACAAGAGAGGAATGAACAATAATTCATGGAGATAATAAATAGTCTAAGGAGAAAAAGAAAAACAACCCTAGTTTGGTTCAATGAGTATTTTGAAAGTTTTTCCTTTTATGCATCATAACTGTAACTTTTACTAAATACCAAGTACTGAAGGAGATGATTTATTTGTTTTTTGAGGTTTTACAATCAGAAGCAGAATTAAGTGTTCCCACTCTATTCCTGAATCTATCCTGACAAGAGATTTCCAACTCTACTAAAATCTATGGATGTTTTCAGATGCAGACAGATGTCTGAGAGGCCACAGGCTGAGGTCATCAAACTCATCTCATTTGTGACCTAAGCTTCGTCTCTTGGCTCTCTTAAAAAAAAAAAAAAAGGAGGGGGGGGGGCAGGGGGAAGGGAAATGATGGAAGGGAAAGGACACCAAAGAAACTGTTTGCCAATTTATCTAGGAATTTTTTCTAGTTAACTTTTAATCTAATAGCACACACAGAGTTCGGTAACATAAAGCCAAGATGATGCACATTGAGAAGATATATAATATATACTTGGTCATCTATCATACACTGCTCCTCACAGCCTAATTATTGTTTATGGCATTATTAGCAGTCAACTGTCTGTTATTTTCTGCACATCTAACCAACCAGATTTTCAAGAACTCACATTTAAATCTCATTTCAAAGGCCATTTTACTGCACTGAGTTAAATTGCTTAAATTTATATGTATTTTACATAAACCTTCATTTATCAACAAACAGCTCAATTTCTCGGTTCTTGAAACACTCAAAGAAAAAAAAGTACCATGCTGATGCTGACATCATTTTGGCTGCTTAAGGGAAGATAAAATTGGGTCTCTCAAAGCTGCAGGCAAAATACTACAATGGATAACAAATATTCCTTGTGTATACATGATTGGAACGGCTGTCTCCATTGGGCACTGACTGTACATTGTGGAGCACAGAATGGATTCAGAGAATATTTTATTGTTAGAGTCAGTTCATGTGGACATGCAATATTCAAACAGTTTATTTTACAATTGCTGCTACCTGCTCCCTGACCCCAGAGATGTCTTCTTGCTTAAAACAACCATCAAACCTCCAAAACGCTACAGAAATCCATCATGTAAATAAATAAATGTATATACTCATGGAACAGGGGTCTATTTAGAAAAAAAGCAAAGATTCACTGATGGCAAATTTTCTCAATCTTTTTCCCTCTGATGGCTGCAGGGTAGTCTAAATTTTTACATATAATACACTGTTAGGATCAACACTGTTTCTGTTCTGCTCTTAAAATAAAAGAGGAAAGGAGAAAAGAGGTTTTGCACAGGAGCATTAATAGTTCCACTTGCCCTGTGGCAAATGGGGAAAATATGTCAATGTGAATTACTGTACTGTCTCCATGGATCAAGATTTCTCTTAGTGCTTTCAAAATTCCACTAACAGAAACAATTGCTAAGAGCATTTGCTACTTAGCCTGCTATGCTGGAATCAAATAAGACCCTAGGATCAACTAATGCTAAAATATTATCTTCTATATTGATTTTCTCTCCCTACATTAACTGAGGAAAGAAACAGCTAAATAATTTCAGCTGGAAAGAACAGTCTATTGCTCTCACAAGGACATCCAAAGAACTTAAATAATCAAGATAATTGCAAAACAGATTTTTGAGCAGCTTACACTACCAGAAATGTAAGAATATGACAGTATACTACTTATTTCTGACCCAAACAAGTTGTACTACATATATATATATATATGAGACTCACTACATGGTTAAATGCAACATCTCTCTCTCCAGAAACCAAGCTCACCCACACAGATGCATTAGAAAAAATAATCCTAATTGTGAGCAGTTGTGCATGCACATTCAGATTCAAAGGAGTGAGCCAAATACTAATAAATACATTCCAAGTCCATTTTCTCTACTGGAAAGCTACTTTATATGGGGGTTTTACTAAATTCCTTTTTTAATATCTTTTCCCTAATACCAGATTATGGTCTCAATTAATTAATAAACATTATAAACATTAAATTTCAATGATTGTTGAAATTCTTGGGCCATTGGGCACATCTGGTATGAAAATTTATTTCTAAACTCGATCTGGCTAACAAGAATGAACAACTAATGAAATTCAAGACACTGTGTACTTACACACTGTTGATTATTTCTACTAAATAGCAAATTATTTTCATTAGAAATTTATACTCTTAATTCTTATACTACATTCATCACCGGGATTCATAAATATTTAACAAATTCATTTAAGGCAACCATGAAGATGCAACAAATTAGAACTTTGCAGGATGTCCAAGTTAGCACACTACTGACATTCTGGCTTAAGAAGTTAGTGCTCTACAAGGCTGGTAAAAACAAACACATATTTAAAGGATTATGATCAATTATCTTAGGACACATTTGTCAATGAAAAACTCTCTCAGTAAAGATATTTCTAATGGGTATTTGTCATCATCTTCACCAACAATGTGGACATAAATAAAAAATCTTTGCAAAAATTACAGGAACATCATAAAAACAATAATAACTGGCTAAAAAATAATAGCAAAAGTGCAATCACGCAGTCATTTTGGATCACAGATAAATAAAGAAACAAAACATGCTTTAATAAATCCAAGATGGAAAGCTTTGCCATTAGAAAAGACTACTGTCATGCTGACATGATAGGGAATTAGAGCCTTAAAAGGGAGGTGCAACTGTGTGAGCTCCAAGAACCACACCTTGGGAAGTCATGTTTCCTTGAAAAAATCCTTAAATTCAAGTATGGTGGAAATTTTTGCTATTGTGGACAAGATTACCAACATTATAAATAGTGAACTGCTGCTGCCAGCTCTGGCATCCATATTCTGTATGGGCAAAATGCTGCAGAAAGAAAAACTCAGTGCTGGAGAAAAAAATGCCTTGAAGAACACGATGAACTCAGATTGCCAAAAAATGCCTGAGAGATAACGTGATTACACTTTGCAGGGGGAAATACCAGACACTAAAAGCCTGCCTAATCTTAAAGGAAGACATCATAACACTGAGCAGCTTAGAAGCTCATTCAGAAGTCTGTATTTTCTAGCTTTCTGTTTTTGTTGTTGTTCAGCCGGATGTTATTGACTATACTACAAAGGTTATGGTCATGTCTTTATCTCCTGAATACTTCAAATGCCATTCTGAAAGAACAGTCTAATAAAACATCTGGGGCTGAACTGTATCAGATATGTACATGATACAAAGACGGTTTGAGGTAACCTGGTAATTCCTTCCTGATCCCGCACTTTGGGGAGTTACAGCTCCAAAAACTTGAAGTTGACTAATGGTTGGTCACTCCCTCCAGAAATGAACAGAACAGATGAGCTGTCTCTCACAGAGCATCATCTCCTGATATCAGTCTCCCCCTGCTCCTGACGTCCATTAACAAAAAGCAATTACTACTGAGAAGTTGAGATGAAGAGAGATGTCTTACCATAAGCCAGCTGATTTCCAGGAGAGAGCTCATGGTGATCCCACTGAGAGCACCACAGACAAGAGGAGAGAGATTTCTACAGGGCTTCAGTGGGAAGCCCCACATAGCACAGGAAACACTGACTTTAGGGACTTTAGTTCTAAATTAATAACAAGTTCTTTTTACTGCCGTTCAATAACTGAAATAGTCTGGGGCTCATGCACTTGTGTATCCAAGTGCCCCAAAATGGGATGTCTGGAAACCAGTGAGGAATGAATAGATCACAGTGCTGGGTGCTCCAAGAGCAGTCTGGAATGAGATGGAGTTTGTGGCACCTTCATCACCTCTCACAGGGAATGCTGCTGGCAGAAATGTCCTCCAGCAGATAATGGCAGTGAGTCCTGAGGGACCAACACTGCTGCCTTGCTCAGATTTAGCTCAGTCAGTGCTTTTCTATACACATTGTCTCTCAGCACTGCAAGACTATTCTTGTATTCTGTCAAGCAGAACAGTTTGCTGCCCATCAATTTTTGGTATTTAACTTGCTGACATCCTAACTGATGACACAGCTCAGACTTTTCCACTCAAGTCTGCAAAAAGTTGCACAAGACAGAGCCATGAGAAATTCTGCTGGCAGTCTCTTTTGTAAGGGAACAGGGGCACCTCAAAACTGGGAGGAATTAAAAGGATTAATGCACCAACCAAGATTTTGGAAACAAACAATCAGTTCCTGATTCTGCCACCAGTCTCCTATCACCCTTGTGATGCTAAACCACTTCCCTTCTATGTATCCAGGTTTCTCATCTTTAAAGTAGGTATAATATTTGCCTATTAAACACTCATGCTTGCTGTCAGAGCAAATCCATAAAATATTTAGATATCCCACTAAAACTGAGGAGTCATTCTCCATATGACTAAGGAGACCAAGACAGGCACTCATTCATCCATGGTGTTGATCTCGGCTGTGTCAGCAATGTGGCATCATTCTGTTTCACAGTGGATATGGTAAAGATTAGACAGTGCTTGCCTGTAAAGGAACACCCTATGGCACCTGTAGGAGGCTGATTATCTAACCTGCAGTTTGCACTCCCCCTGATCTGTCTCATGTCCATGGACACAGGTCCCCCTTATGGCCAGCAAGTTCCTACTGCTAAAAAAAATACAATATAAACTTGAAGGTCTGTAAAATTACATTTCTTTTAATACAACTACTGTGTTTTAGAAGTATCACATCAGCCTTCCACTGAATCATATTTTAACATATTTTTGGTTGACTTCTGCTAGAGCTGAATGTTTTACTCTTACACGATGAACACAGTTAATGAGAGAGGAGTGGTCCTTTCAAAGGTAGATAAACCTGGCAGGTCAAGATTAAGAAAAAAACTTACTTTAATTTTGAAACAAAAATCCAATTAGGAAGCTAAACTGTAAAAACTGCTATAAGAATTCTGTTGGGTAAAACCTGGAAAGATCACCAAAACAGTAATAAATTAATTATGGCGTACAGAAAGGAGAAATTAAAATCAATAAAAATTCTATTCATGTGCTGCTAAAGCATTTACACCACCAAAAACCTACTGTTGTTAGAATCAAGAAAAGACTGTCAACCCCAGTGTGGCTTATACATTTATTTTTAAAGTCAGATATACCTATGTTGTACAGAAGAATTTAAACACAGTGGGTGTAAGACAATCCTGCTCCCTATGAGATGGCTATCTCTGAGCTTTTAGCAATCTGTGTAACTGTACTCCAATCACAACCACAGCCATCAATAATAAATGTCAGTGCCTCCATCTGCCTGTGCTCTTCTCTCATCCTTCATTTTTACCCAGCAAAGACGTGCACATGTTTAACTCACCATGTCTGTGCCATGGACATCCCACCCCTCAGGTCCAGACACACAGATCCTCTGAATCCAAAATTAAACCAAAATCTACCACAAAATTGACTACTCATCCTCCCCCACAGGGCTACTATTAATTGCACAAAACACTTCTTGGATTAAAAAAATAAAAGTATTTTCCTAGGACCCGAGAAGCACAACACACACTTATCACTTCTGCAATAGTTATGGTACATGAACTAAATGTGAACTGTGTATAGGTCTGCAGTTTCCATAATCAATTTTTCTGTTTTCCAATCTACTGGGAAAATTGAGAAGTCTTTTTTCCTTTCCTTGATGCTCATGAACTCAATGAAGATTTGCCATCCAAGACCTGCATATGCTAAGACTGAATTTTCCAATTAAATCTTTAACTATTTACTACAGAAAATGACATGAACACAAGCTAATTTTTGGTTTTCATAGCTCTTAAAATAGTTATGAACATGAAACAACAATATCACTGTTATTCAGACAATAGTTTTCAGGATGTTAAACTGGAAGACTAGAGGGATTCAATTAAACATTTAATGTAGATGACAGGACAGTTGAGTATGCCAAAATAAACCTCAGCTCACAGCTGTACTAAAACTTTGAAAGATTTTCAGTAAAATAAATCCATATTTTACTAACATGCTTGCTACAACTATTGGAATAACATGTGCCATCATAAAACAAATGTTTAAATCAGTACTGTACCCTGCCCTGGATAATGCCTGCCTTAAAACCAACTGTCTTGGTAACTCATTTTTAGCAAAATAGAGATATAAAGAACAATACAAAATACAAAATAAGAACAACCTTTTACCACACATTCTCTTGGCTAAATTCTCTCTCCTATTACAAATTAGCTATAGGCAAGATGATAAGGGAAAAAAAGTGAACTATAAACAGGTATTAATATTTATATATATATATATATAGGATGAAAAAATGGCCTCTTTGCTGACATCAGTCTCAGAAAGCAGAAGGGGGTGATTTCTGCCATGGAATGATCTTTTCCAGGAAAATCCTTCCAAACTCCAGAGCTTGCTGCTCCTGCAGCCACCCTCCACCAGGATTTACCCATTTGCCCATGGTCAGGTGAGGGCAGCACAGGTGTGTGGACTTGTCCCATCTTTCCACAAGGGCTTAGCAGAACCTGACCATGGGCAAATGGGTAAATCCTGAAGCACCTTCTGGTGACTAAAGGGGCTTAAAGAAATCTGGAGAGGGACTTTTGACAAGGACATGGAGTGACAGGACAAGGGGGAATGGCTTCAAACTGACAGAGAGTAGGTTTAGGTAGATTTAAGGATGAAATTCTTGACTGTGAGGGTGGTGAGACACTGGAACAAGTTGCTCTGAGTTGTGGCTGCCCCATTCCTGGCAGTGCTCAAGGCCTGGCAGGAGGGAGCCTTGAGCAGCCTGCTCTAGTGGAAGGTATCCCTGCCCATGGCAAGGGCATTGGAAGAAGATGATCTTTACTTTTCAACCCCAACCATTCTGTTACGCTGTAAACTAAACAAGTGAAAAACACAAGTGTTGAAATCTGGAGAACTGGTTGTAGTCAAAAGCTGCAGTTCCACTATGGTATCACTGCCTGCCTTCACCTGCTACTGTTAAACAAGCAAGATCTTCTAACACAACAGATCCTCCTCCACTTGCTATTGTCTCCAGAAAATAAAGAGTAGCACTAAACACGACCTCTGAGCCCCCTCATCCAACCAGAGCTTTACCCATCTGCTTGCCCACCTGACACAACCATCCCACCACACACCCCCAGCTTGGATAACACCGTGACAAAAAGCCTTGTTCAAACTGAGGAAGACATCATCCACCACTGTCCCCTGATCCCCAAGGTGAACCTGCCTACACAGCAGCATCTATCTGGGGTAAATTCATGCTGACTGTTCCCAGTCACCCTCTTCTGCATCATGTCCCCAGAAACACATCCCAATCCTCATACTACCCCTGTAGTTGTAGAAGCTATTCCTTGCCCTTGACATTCAAGTCTCAACCTGAGCTTTGATTTTCCTAACACTGTCCCTGCATGCCAGGGCAGTATTTCTAAATTCCTCCTTTGCAGCCTCTCCCCTCTTCCACCCATACATTCCCTTAGATTTCCAAGTTTACTGGAGGCCGTGTAACGACTCTGCAGATCCAATTTACACATATCATTTCCTGAGCAATTTAATCCAATGATTTGCTTGCATGTTTCATTCAAAAAGAAAGGTTTTTTTTTTTTTTAAACAAAGCCAAACTTAAGGAGCATTGACATCTATAATGGGACTTAGAAGGCAACATGTGAGTAGCATTTAAAGGCCTACTGGGAGCAAAATTACAGCTCTTAAGAAGAGTGTGGCTTCTAAAATTTAACTTAACTGTTGCCTAGGCCTCTTCTTGAATTCTTATCTGGACTAATCATTACAAACAATGAGGTGACTATTCAGAAAAATACCCATTTTTAGTATTTTAGGTGCAGTTTGGGCAATTAAAAAACACAACCACCCAGATTAAGCAGTATTTCCTAGAGTCTTCTCTTCCAGCATCCACAGAAATACCATCCTGTGGTACATTTTCATAAATGTGATTATACAGTCATTTTTATATATGACATTTTAACAGTAATTGTACGAGCACAGCTAAGTAATTGTACTTGAAAATTCGATGATGGAAACAAGTTTTCCTGCATTCATCACTGCTGAAATGAGAATGCAGTGGGTCTTTTAATAAATAATAACCTAATTTCTGGATGTTCTAAGTACAAACCTTGTGATTTAAATATAGCTCAGTCTGCTAAATGTTCCTATGAAAAAAAGACAATTTAGACCTCCATCAATTATAACAGATGGCAAACTGATTTCTGTTCTAGTAAAAAGTTTGCTTGGGTTAAATAAAGTTCTAATTTATTTTTTCTACATTTTGTTTTATTTAATTAAACTGCCCTAGAGAGGAAAAATGTGGTCAGGTTATCAAATATTTGTCCATAAATAATGCATAAAAATATGGCCATTTCATTCCTAATCATTTATTTTAGATTATTTTTTTAAAGTGCATGTAACATTAGCGATTTTGATGTTCATATCTCAAACCACATGGACCAAATCACAGGAGTGCAGCCCAAAAGAGGTAAGGTTTCAGATTTAACTCCTTGAATTGAGCAGGCGAATGTAGCAGGGCACTGTGCCAAGGTGGGATTTGTACCTGAAACCACTACACTTATAACTTTAATTTACTGAGATTGCTCTTCAGAGGAAAACATTTGAAGGAGGACTTTCCCCCCATTCCTGCCAGGGCAGGGCAAAGTATTGGGGCTGCTTTGAAAAGAAGTCAGAGAGCTTGGCCATCCTGCCCTGAGTAACCTTGGCTGGTCTCCCCTGACCCTCAAACTCCCTCCTGCTGTTTCCCACATTGAAATTCTAATGGTTTGCTCCTCTTAACTTCCATGGTTAAAATGACCTAATTTTACAAATTTTGACATTTCCATGAGATGATGCAAGAGGAAAAAAAAAAACATCCTGTGGAAAGTAACATTTCTGCATCCTACTTCTGATGCAAAAGAACTGCTAGGTCCTGATGTTACCGAGTTGGCTTCATTTGTACTGATCTGCAGTATCAGACTGAAAATTCTCATGACATTTCTCATAACTCCATACACAGATTTATGTTTCCTACATACTCTGTCATTTGATCACTTAAAAGACCCCAAAAAACCAACAAACTATGTGGCCTTCTATAACAAATTCGTGAGTTGGAATCACAGACATCACAGTCACTTTGGAAAATCCACACAGATTTCCCTCAACATATTAAGAAAACACCAGAGTCGTCTCACAAAGCACCCTTCAAGTTTTGAAGCATATCCTAAGAATGAAAATATCTGGACTTTGATCAGAAAAGGAGCAAGTTCCAGAGTTCAGAACCTCCTGCTGGCTCTTCTCTCCTCCATCCTTTGGTGGCTGCTGGTATCAGTGGGAATTGCTCACACCGATCTGTTACAAACCACTGCTTCTACATTTCAAACTGAACCTCCTCCAGGGAACCCAACTTCAAACTTTTCCACCCCTCTTCCTCCTGCTGTTTCAATGGAGCTTTAACTTTGTAACACACTCAAGAAAACTGGAGCAGAAAAGTCTGTAAGCATAGCAAGCCATTCCCTAGATCCTGCAGGAAGAACTGCACAGCTAACAGCATTTATCACCCCCAAACCCCTTACTGGCGCACCTCATCCCAACATTTAGGTCCCAGATGGGTGCAGGCTCATGCAGGGCACCACTGGAGCAGCAGAACACCACTGCCCAGCTGAGAATAAAACCAACTTACAGAGGGAGATTTGTCTGCTTCCCCATAGAAAGCACACAGACAAGCCCACACCCACTGCTCCCTCTCCTGCACCATCACATCCCAGACAAGGAAAAGCTGAAGATCCTGGAGACCTGCTGCATTTTGGGTCTGTTACCACCACGTTTAAGCCCATGTAACTGAGGTTTATTGATCTCCTGGAAAACAATAAGGCATATTTCCACTCCTGCTTTTACTATACGTACTTTCCAACAGGATTTTCGTCATTTCTGCCTTCAATTTAACAGCACAAATATTTTGATACCAAAGGTTGCAAAGAAGATGAACAGATTTCATGCCAACATGGACCACTGTGAAAACCACAGATCTTTAGGTCATCAGATTTACCTGAATTTTTTTGCCAGGTGTTGAACAAGGAGATTTCTTCCTGGGAATGGCCATTTCATCTTCAAACTAAAGGGAAGGCCAATATAGCTGTGTCATTGATGATTAAAAAAACCCAAAAAACAACAAACCAACACCTCCAGGAAGTAAATATTTACTCTCTGCTGAATAACTGCCATGTTTGGAGCTTAAAATGATTTTAAAAGGGAGTAATCTGCTTAGAAGGTACAACCAGGCATCTAACAATAATTTATATAGTGGCTTTCTACAGGCACAGGACAATAGCACTCCCCAAAACAAGAGCATAAAACACTGTGTTGAATGCTGGGGAAAGCAAGGAGGAAAGGAGAGTGATCTTGGAAGTATTAAAGGCCAAGTTGGAGCTTGCTCTTCCATTTGGTCTAGTGGATGGTGGGACGATATCCCTGCCCATGGCAGGGGGATTGGAATGAGATCTACAACGTCCCTTCCAACCCAAACCATTTTATGATTCATTCTGTGATTAAATTAATTTTATATTTCAGATAAAGCTTTGAAACCGAAATATAAAGCAAAATTAAAAGTGTTCCTCCTGCTTCAGACATTAAATAAAAGTGGAACAATAATGGCCAAATGTTACCTCTCAAATCCATGGGGATTTGAGCAGCTTTTTCTTCTGAAGATGAAATACTGGACTAGATGAGACTCTACAGGTCACATCCACTAACTCCACAGAGCAGATGAAGTGGAACACACTACATACAACACATATGCATACATTTGTGTCTGTGACATGTCAAGAAAACCCCTCAGTGTTTGGGTACCAAAACACAAATTCAATGGATGCAGCCAGGCCATCTCCAGGATGTTTAAAGAGGTGTTTGTGAGTTTTGTATGAGGCAAAAGCATTATGTTTTAATTGCCAGCCTTTATAACCATAACAAAATACTTCTAGCAACTGAAGGCACAAATGTGATGATTAAAATGTTGTCAATCTTGCTAAGTTGTCCTCCAGTTGAATGCAGGGAAGTAATTCTTTTTTTAAAATTATTAAATTATTTACAAAAGGCACTTGTGAGAGGCAATGTGCCCATGCTATTGCCGCTGCAATCTTTGTTTCCTTAACTTAATCCAGGGAAAATCAAGAAGCTAAACTGACAACACACAGAGAAGGAAGAAAATAGTGCTTGCAAAACAAATATCACACTTCTCCCCTCTGGAATCTTATGGGTGTCAGTGCTGTGTTATTTGGAAAACTGTAATTCATCAGACCTTTCAACACGTGTCTTTTGGAGATACACAGCCTGATGCAACACAAAGTGCAGGTGGCAAACAAAAATGCAATTAATCTGTCAAACAGCACAATGAAATGTTGAAATACATATCTCAAACATTCAAACCCTGAATCTCTTCTGACCAGGATGTCAGTTTTTCCCTGAGTGGGCAACATGAGAAGGTTCTGGAATATTGTTTTTATCTGCAACATCCAAACGTGGCAACAGGCTGAGGAATTCTGAGCAATATCAAATGGCAGAGCAGGTGGGGGGTTAAGTATTGACCTGCACACATAAAACCAAGCAGTTTTTCTTTGAAGGAAATAGGAATTACAGAGAATTCCTCATTACAGGTCATACCCAAAGCTATAAATGCTTCACCTAATTACATCTTCAGTGCTACTCCTACTATTTAACTTTTCAGTTCTTCTAATGGCTTACATGGTCCATCAGTCCACCAATACAAAAACCCAAGAGCTTATAATAAGTATTTCAAGAAAAGTAGCGCTGATAGCATCAGAGAAGAAATTTAGTCCATTAAATAAAAATAAAAATGGATGAATGGCAAAACAGTTTTTAAAAAGTACGAAACACATGGGGTAAATAGCATCAACACATTGCAACTTCTGTATTTTAAAAGAGTAATGAGAAATTAAGAATGAACTCATGAATCTACATTTTATTAAATTATTTTAAATTTGGATTTTGCATGTTATATAGAAAATAAAAGTCAGTCACTGGAGTTTGTACATATTCCAAGCTTTTGACTACTTTGACATAAAGTATCTATGTGAAAAGAAACCAATTCAATCACAAAAAGATAATCAATGGTTTCCTTGCCAGAGGCAAAAGTTCTAGAAGAGCAAAGTGGTTTGCCATTAATTTTCTTTTCCTGAATCTGCTGACTGTTACAGTGCAGTGCAAGATCCATTAAACTCTTCCATCCAGATTTTGGTAGGTATGAAGCAAAGAATGCTGCCAACCCAACACACCATTATCAATAAAGCAAAAATCACAAAGCCCAGAAATATTCATCTGAAAGTGCTGAGGGAGGAAAGAGGAAGGAAGAGAAGGAAAACAGTGGGAATGCTGCCATGAAGATTTAGGGCGGAAAGGATGAGGGACAAAGCCATCTTTTTAATTACCACTGAAGGAGGGCTGAAGGCCAGGCTGGGTGGGGCTTTGAGCAGCCTGCTCTAGGGGAAGGTGGCCCTGGCTGGGGCAGGGGGTGGACCTGACCATCTTTGAAGGTTCCTTCCAGCCCAAACCACTCTGGGATTGTAGAACAGCCACAAAATGGCTTTTGAGCCACCGTCAGTTGAAGATGACTCTGCCCAGGCTGACACCCTACTGAAGAAATAAAATAATAAAAAATAAAATAAACCAGCCAATAATAATAAACCAGGACCATCACCATCACCTTTAGACACCCATTCAGTGTGTTCCCCAGCAGTGCTGGAAACACCAGCCTCCCTCCAAAAACTCTTTAACCTGCCCTCAGTGCTTGATTTCCTCACTGCCAATAGCCAGCATGACTCTGGAAAACCTTTAAATCTTTAAAACAGAAACTTGGGAAGAGAACAGTATTTTTAACTGGTCATTTATATGGAAGTGTATGCTTTCAGTTGTTTCATCAGCCCTTTGACACAAAAAGGTTTGTTATAATTTTGCACTTTAACACCAGCAAGTTCATGGAGGAGTGGGGGGTGTTTATCTACAGACTTTTAAAAAAATTTTTGTTTTTTTTAGTAAGGACAGAGCAGCTGAAATTCTGCTTCTTTTCTTTGGAAAAGAAAAAAAATGGAAAGAAAGAGAAAAAACCCTGAAAGAAAACACACTGAAAATTGGCACTACACATCTAATGCAAATTAAGTGGAATAAACAAAATCCTTTTTTTTTTTTTTTTTTTATGGAGTCAGCAACTGCAAGAAGCCAGATGACCCCTGGAAAAAACCCCAATATGTACTTACAAATAACAAGTTTACATGTGATTTTGTTTTACTTACTTAGTTCCTACTATCTCTTCACCATCTGTCTGTTCCAAGAAGGTTTTCTTCTGGCCAACTGAGTAGGAAACATAACGCAGTGGACAGCCTGACTTATTTGAGGTGGGTGATGAGAACAACTTGGACATCCTGACAAATGAGATAAATATCCTGGCATCTGGAGCTTATTTGATTATGGGGAAAGTTACAGTAAGAAGTAAAATATTGCTGCTATTGCACATTTCACCTCTTTCTATTTTGTTGGGTTTTTTTCTGGTAACAACACCTTCTTTTAAAACAGATGCTATTCTCTTTCATTTAATATGAAAAATGAAAAATGTGTATGTTGAAACTGCTACAGGTATACAAAAATACATTTTCTGTATTTTCAAACACATTTAATTATTAACATTATGTGTGAGTCCTCGTGTTGGTCTGTTATGTTTAGAGTGATAGAATATTTGCAGATGGTTAATCCCAAAATAGTTTTATATCAGTATATATTTTTATACTAGTTTTACCTCACTTTTACATTATGTTCTTACAGCAACAGTTTCAAGTACAACTGCAAATCAAGTTTTACGCTCTGTAAATACTTCTGTCTTTACAATAAATAGGAGAAATTTTGTATATACAGTATTGAAATCTATTTTACAAATCACATTTCAGACTTCACTTTCCAACCAGTATTAAGGTGCAACTAAAGCTTTTGCTTATCTTGAGGACTATAAAATGCCAAAAACTACTAAAACAAACTTTCCTTTTTGTTAAATATTTTGAAGAGTGCTAGAGTGAGTGCTATATTTAGTAATGGTGAAACTCAACAGCTTGTAGAATTTCTTACAGTGAATGCATGCAAGACTCAACCACTGCTAACTGTACACTACAGACTTCATAGCTGAAGAGACAGCAAACAAACTCCAAATGAGATGGAGTTTTTTCCCCATTTATTAAATACACCCACATGCACACAATGATGGCATGATTCCATTTCTGAGCCAGAGCTCATCCAATAAAAATGTGCACATGGAGGTTTTTGGGAGGTGTATCTATGTATGAACTCTGTATCGGAGAGAACTGAAGCTTCTGCATGCAGCAAAAGGCACTTCCACTGCAATGGAACCAAAATTATCTTGGAAACCCGTGTTTATTGCTGAAAAGTCAATCCGCTGAGAGATAGGGTATCTTAAAAATTTTCCAAACAACCTATTATTATCCCTATTCTGGTAACATCTAAATGTGCCAGATGAAATCACAGCCCCATGGCCTGAGCTCAGAATGAGCAAATGTCTCCCATTAGAGATGAAGGAGATAAGGCAAAGGGAAGAAAAGGCACAGACAGTTGAAGTCACTTGGTTGACGAAAACAAATCCATCACTGGCCAAGTCAGTAACGTGAAGCCAGTCAGCTTTCCACACCAGAACAGTTTGGAATTTCACCCCTCAGACTGGTATTTACAATAATTCACATCTAGGCATCACACTTATTTGTCCACAGAATTCCCCCTTCTTCCTCACCCCAGCCCCTGAGGACACTTGTGCAGAAACCAAGGAGCCAAACACTTGATTTGTGTTTTTGGAAACCAATGATAAGACTATTTTTTAAATGTTTTTCTTCATTCCTTTCCCCACACAACTGAAAATTTAAAAAAAACATTTTCTTAAAAACATAGAGCAATAACATTTCCTGTGCTTTTCTTATCCTTAACCCTTGAATCATCATGGCACTCCTGACACAGCAGTGTGGGTCTGTACTAGTAGGAAACACAGCAATCCCTCTGAGCCCAGTCACATGCAGAGCCCGGAGTCCCAAAGATGCTGGGACCCAAGGGGGCACACTTGGACCTCTGCGTTTTGCTGGAAATGGTTCCAGAAGGAAAACAGCACTGCTCATGGCACTGCTGGTCCTAATACGAGCTCAGGGAGGGGAGGACTGGAGGAGCAGAGGCATGAGAAGCCAGCTGAGTTGGCTTCCAAGTGATCTTGGTACAAGTGAGAATCAGAAACACAACTGCAGAGCTGAAAACCATCCCAAAAATCCAGCCACCTCCTTCCAACTTGGTAAAACAAAAGCCCTGCAACGTTATGGATCTCTCTCAGTTGCCATTATGGAACCAGGCACATTTGGAGAGGGAAAAAGTGCAAAATTATGTTGCTAAAATATAATTTACATCAATGAAAGAGAAATGAGAAGGAAAAAAACAGTCTCTTTTTTTATTAAGCACAAATTTATCTGTGGCCTGACCAGTGCAAATAAAATATGATGACAGCATATAGAGATGCACATTAAAGATTTAGAAAGTGTCTTTAATGCACAAACTCCATGAAAATCAGAGTGGAAGCATGTCAGGGCTGCTGCCTGCTTAGGAGAAGAACAAGGCAGAGAAGTGGAGCTGGGTGTCAGAAGCCCAAACCTCTCATTTTGCCTCCCATAATTTATGAAAGCCCATTCCAGCTGATGGGAAATGATAATGGCTCTGAAAAGCAGCATCAGGAAGCATGAGTAAATCAGTCTTTCCTAGAACTGATGAGAAAACCAGAATATGTTACACTTCCAGCTCTAAATGAAGAAAATCTACTGACTTTGAGTGTGATAAAAATATTACCATGTACTGTCACTTTTTTCACTGCCTTCAATTAATTTTTATCTCTGTCACATCCAGATAAATGCTGCAATCTTTACTCCTCAAGACTATAAGCTGTTTTTCATTTTTGATATTACAAAGTCTATATAATATGTGTGTGAGAAAGGCTATGATTTAATAGTAGTGTAATACTTTAAAAATGCATTAATATATAATAACATCTTTTATTTAATCCAATATATTTTTTAAATTAAAAACACATCAAATAAAAATCTGTGGGATTCTTGTCCAGAATTACTCAAACCACACAATAAATCCATCACAAAACTATCTTTGTGTGGTGAAATAATGAAATGACTTTGTCAAGTGCACATATAATTGTGAATTTCAACCTTTTGAGGAACAGTAAAATTGTTTAAAATGAACTTATTACATAATTTTGAGAAACTGTGGCTCTATAAATCTAAACATTAAATGAAGCAAAATACTTGTAATTAAATATATGAAAATAAACCATCAAGCCATGAAGTAGAGAAATTAAAGTGAAGCTATGAAAGCATCTAAGGGGAAGATAAATTATTTGTTAAAAAAACCCAGCAGCATAAAGGTATACTTGAAAACATTTCCCAGTTGTGCTTCTTGACCTGAATCTGAACTCTTTGTTGCTTGTCTTCCTCCATTCCTGGAATCCTCCTTTCTTACAGCTGGGATCTGCTCTGATTAAACTGGGCGAAAGTCTTGTCCTGGGCCCGAGCAAGGACTCGGAGCCCAGCATGGTGCCCATGGCCAAAGGTGAATTCCTCACAGCAGCACAAAGATCACAATACCCACACCATAATATTTTTCCAAATGTGGAATAACTTTGTGCTCAGGGACCTCCAAAGCAAGAGTTGATGGCTGGGGGATTAATAATACCCAACATATTTCACTTCTACTTGCCCCAGATGTGCCAGATTAGTCTGGAGCTCCATGTCACCACCAAGGCGCACCTTCCTCCATCCTCAAACCCCACCAAAGATCCTCAGTGACAATTTACACTTTATTCTTGGAGGTGAAAGAAGGGGCAGAAAGCTGAGCAGTCCTGGTACCCCAATGATACATCAAAAGCACAAGGAAAAAACACAGCACCAATTACCTTAATTTAAAACCTAAGAAGTGACCCAGATTCTCAAGCAGAGCAAGTCTGATATTTAATAATAATACCTAATATTTAAGAAAGATAAATTGCCTTGGCTAGTAAGAAGTGATTAGTTCTGGAAATATGTAGAGTTAGGCCAGAAATAAGGAGTTTAAACATTATCTGGTGATCAGGAGGACAGACTGGGAGGTACTTTAATTGCACAGATGAGGCACAACCAAGGCCAAGAAATCAAGTTATAACAGATTTTTTAAAATTGAATTATTCACTTCTTACAAGTCTCTCACTAGAGTCTGTTTTGTTTTCTTTCTTTTCATTATCACACATTTAAACAAGAGGTTAAATAATGGTGAAATTAATTGAGCTTAAAACAATTTTTGGAGCAGGACTCCACACAGATCAAAATCACATAGCCTGAAAGGCCAACTTTAATAATTTTCTACTCTGGGGCTTAAAGGAATCGCAGCACAAGACAACAATCTCTTCACCTGGCAGTAATACACACATAAAAAAAGGAATAAGTTAATTCTCTTCCAAAATTTTCTGGCTAGAGCACAGTAAATATCCAAACAGAAAGAAGGTCTGGCTAGAGATGTCTGTGTAGATTGCATGGTTTCTTATTTAAATTACAAAGGACTCAAAGAGATTTAACACTTTACAAGGCAGATGTAAGCATGGTTGAAAAGTGCTTTTTTTCAAACCTGACAGAGGTTTTTACTCACTTTTAGCTCCATATCTGAGCCTGGTTTTCATGTAAGGCTTTGCCTACTCACTCTGCACTCACAGAACCAAAGGGAAGGTTGTCCACCTCCCAGAAGGATGAATGAATTCAAAAGCCTAAAATCTCAGTGTTAATGTCACAGGTGTTCTCAGAGCTATTAATGCCAAAGATATTTAAAAGAAAATGGTTTAGAGATTGAAATATTGAGATGTTTGATTAAGGTTAAGTGGAAAACTCCAGGGCTGGCACCTCAGCTTTTGCACTTCCTACAGATTTGAAAGGTCACATCAGTGGTGTTGGATGTTTTAAAACTCACAAATACACGACACTGAAACACATTTAGTTTGTTAATGTACAGAAGGACTCGGCTACCACGGCAGATGGAAATTCAGTGCTCAAAAGACAGCTTGCAGCAGTCCTCTGCATGTCCCACCATCCACTGCTGAGTTTGGGGCTATTGGAGGGTATGTCCCCACTTACTGCTGTTGCTGCCCATGGATCAGATGTCCAAGAGCTTGTTTTGCCCATTTTTCCGTCTGTAGAGCAGATATAATCTAACTCCACAATTTCCCAAGGCACCAAGGTCTACATGTTCACCACTTGCTGCATAACTTATTAGTTCATTATTTCATCATCAGGGTTTATGCTGATCTCCCATTGGATTCATTAAATTGCTCCCCTGCTTCAGTATGGGAGGATTTGATGGAACAGCCGCTCAGGTCTGACGTGTATTTACTGAGAATTGTAAAGTGTCTCCACAAAAATTGCACATTATGAGTCAAAGTCCATATTGGAGAAATTAATGCTTTTAAGAGGAGCTGTTGCACACATGGGACTCCCAGAGCCATACACCCCAAAATCACTGCAGCTTGCTTTCTTCAAGCAGAAATATCCATCTCTGGAGAATCACACACTATTCTGTCCAAGTAAAACTGCACATTTGCAGGTACACTGGGATTCAATGACAATTCAAAGAATAACACATTTTTTCCAGCCAAGTGTGGGAAGCGGGTGTGTGCCTATTGCTTTTCCCCCAAGTATTTTCTGGTACACTGCTACTTGAAATGCTCTTTTACAGGGAGCACAGCTTAGATATTTTCATACCTGTTAGTGATGGCTGTGGAAAGGCATGTAAATCTAACAAGAGTACAACACAGTTTGCTATTTTTAAACCTGGAATATGTTATACTGGGGTCTTTTACCACATTAAAACACAATGAAAGCTAGGCAGCTAATTATCTAAGAGGTAACAAAACCTTAAACTACACACAGATGTTGAGCTGCACTAAAAGGACAATTATTTGCCAAAATCACTGCCAAATTAAAGTTCCTATTTGGAAACTTTCACACATTTGTGTTTGGTGCAGCTGCAGCTGTTTAACTGCACATAAATTTTGTTTTCCCTTTTCCGATTGTTATTCAAACGACATTAAAGAGCAATTACAGCAGAATGACAATAACTAGTCCGTTAAAAGTTCAAATTGTAGGAGATCTGTTTTAATTTAAAGTCAATAAAGTATTAGAATAGCGAAATAAAATGGATCTCTCTGTGTGCACATGAATGTTCTTTTCTTTCTGAACACATATTCAATATCTGCAGAGGCACCAGGTGTAGCCCTGGGCTGGTGCTCTCTGCAGGTGGACTCTGACTCCCCCAAAGGCCCTGCAGAGAGACCTCAGCAAATGTGAGGGCTGGGCAATCACCAACCATGTGAGGTTCAACAGGGAAAGGGCCGCATTCTGCACCTGGGATGGAGCAAGCCCTGGATGTACCGGACAGCCTGGGGAATGAGGGGCTGGAGAGCAGTGCCTGGGAAAGGGACCTGGGGCTCTGGGCAGTGGAAAGTTGAAGGTGAGCCAGCAGTGCCCTGGCAGCCAGGAGGGACATCCCTGTCCTGGGGACATCAGGCCCAGCATGGCCAGCCGGGCAAGGGAGGGATTGTCCCGCTCTGCTCGGGGCTGGGGCGGCCTCACCTCGAGTGCTGGGGGCAGCTTTGGGTGCCACAAGGTAACAAAAACATTAAACTGTCAGAGGGTGCCCAAAGGAGGGCACGAGGATGGAGAAGGGCCTTGAGGGGAAGCCGTGTGAGGAGAGGCTGAGGGCACTGGGTCTGCTCAGCCTGGAGGGGACAGAGAGGAGACCTCAGAGCAGTGACAAATTCCTCCTGAGGGGAAGAGGAGGGGCAGACGCTGATCCCTGCTCTGTGGTGACAGAGACAGGACTGAGGGAATGGCCTGAGGCTGTGTCAGGGGAGGTTTGTGCTGGATATCAGGAAAAGGTTCTTCCCCAGAGGGTGGCTGGGCACTGCCCAGGCTCCCCAGGGCAGGGGTCACAGCACCAGCCTGGCAGAGCTCAGGGGGTGTTTGGACAATGCTCTGGGGCACAGGGGTGACTCTGGGGGATGGGGCTGTGCAGGGTCAGGAGAGCTGGACTGGATGATGCTTGGGTGTCCCTTCAAACTCAGGATAGTCTATGATTCTGTTATATATATATAAAATCTAAGTGTAAATGTTGCAGACACCTGTGGGTGGCCAGGTAACTCCCCTGCAGTCCTGGCCCCTGGTTTTGCCCAGGCTGGAGCTGAGTGGGCACAGACTCAGCCTCACACAGCTCACTACCAGGCTTTTCATTTAGCTGACTGCACAAATCTCCAGACCACAAAACTCCACAGACTTCATCACTTCCGTATTTATACTGCACCTAAATACTCCCAATGGGCTTGATTACCTCTTGTACGAAAAACCCTCATAAAAATTTGGCCTTGGAAATAGATCTAGATGACATAAATAAGCAGAACTGAACTACAAGAATGGACACCACCAAAACACATCCTGATACAGCCCCTAAAGGTTCTCTTCATCAATCTGGGCAGACAAAACAGTTTTGTCATAAACTGAATGGATTTATGAGATTTCAGCTGTACAACAACATCAAAGTCTACCTTAAGGGGGCTGATAAAAAGGAGGGGCAGACAGTGACAGGACAAGGTTCTAAGCTGAAAGAGAGCAGGTTTAGATTAGCTTTCAGGAAGAAATTCTTTACTCAAAGGGCAGTGAAACATTCTGAGATCCTGCCTAGAGAAGTTGTGGATACCCCATCCCTGGAAATGCCCTGGCTACTTTATTGGCAAATTAGCTATTTTTATAACATAGCCTGGAAATAAATATTTTGCCTTAGCAGTACCAACTCATTCCAACTCACCTGTCATCTCCCACCAAGAGACTGATGCATCCTCAGACTCCTAAATACTTACAAAATGCATCATTTAAACAACTGAATTACATCCTTATGGGTGAAAAATATTCATTAAGTATAGCAAACCAAATTCCCCACTCTCCAATTTTCTAAATTCTTATCTCCATTACTGATGTCAAACCCTTAAGGAAAGATTTCCCATTTCTTCTCTGCTGAAGAGGAATGAAACCCCAGCAGCACAGCTAGGAGCTCTCATCTGCAGTGTGCTATGGGCTACTCTCCCAGCTCATACTCAGATGAATTATGGGGTTTTAAATTGAAATGCTTTAAGAATAATTTTTTCAGACTCGGCATAAGTTCGGCAGTGTTCCAGTCCCTGAGAAAGACTCTGAAGTCTGCAGATAGCAAATCATTAACATTTTGAAGACTCAGTAAAAATGGAATCAGAAGATTTATCTGCTGAAAATTGGTCAATCTAGTCCACATCCTGACTCTGGAAGTTGTCCAAACACCTGATGTTTGAAGAGCAAATTTTCTGCAAGTAAGGAAAAAATATATTTACTTTTGACTTGCATTGTCAGTCCTCCTCATACCATCAAACTGGAGGTTTTTATCACTCCTAAAATTTTCATTTGCATACCCTGCTTAATTATTCAGTTGTAAATTCTAACCTGTTCTATTCTAAATGGGCACTCATGAAGCAGCTACATTTTGAGCCCAGTCCTTTTCAAGACTTGGCATCAATGCTTTTAGTGATGCTAACAACTAACCAGCTCCAAACCCTCCATTCCTTAGTAAACCTGCACTTACACCAATCAAATTTAGATACTTCTTTCCCAATCACTGCAAAAACTCTCTGCCAACAAATTTAGTATTGTATTGTTGATATAAAAATATCAGATACCTGTACTTAGAGAAACTGTCCTTCAGGAGCTACAAACTGTTCCCTATAAGCATAGCAGGCACAGATATGGAAGCAGGTATTCAGAAAATCAGTAATTTCTCCCAGTCCTGAAATTCATAAAAAAAGCTGTCTTATAATACTGTTTGATCTTGAGTTTAAATGGAAAAAATTGGGTACATAATTTTCCATGGGAAGACAATAAAGCATCTAACATCCTTTGAAAGCATTTATTGTCCGTTTCTGAAACAAAAAATTTATTTAGATTCTTCTTGTGAGAGGACACTGAGAGGAGATAGAGAAATGCAGAATGAAAAGAAATTGAGGAAAAAGGAGAGTATCTCATTTCTTTTAACTCTAGGAATTCTGTATGTGACCTTGAGGTAACATCAGAGGAGAGTCAAAGCAAGGAAAATGCTCTCCTGCACAAACCTGCCTTTCTGGGTATTCTCTGAGTAAAGAACCAAGCCAAGATGAATATCTAAATTGCTTTTCTCTTTTGAGATTCCAGAGATGTGATATACCAATAAGCTTTTTAAGGTGCCAGCCCAAAAGCAGTCACATCTTTCATGATAAGCACATCCCTCAAAGAACAAAGCAAACATCAGCTCTTTTGTATGTATTATGAAATATTATAACCTAGAAGATCCTTTTGTCAGTACCAGTGTAAACAAAGACCTTCCTTTGCTGTTTGCTCCTCTGTTTCAGACCTTGAAGAGATACACAAATCACTTCCTTTCCTTCATAAATCAGAGGTGCCAAATCTTGTGTCTTTATACAACAAATTCATCCAGACATTTAGCAGCACTGTTCCAGGAAAAAAATAATCTGATTTTACTAATGAAGTCATTAACAACTGTACTTTGTGTGCAGGCTTCAAAACCTCTCTGTGAAGATCCAAGTAGAAAAAAGACTGAGCAACACATAAAAGAACAGTGAACCTTGAATTTGTCCACCAAGAGGTCCAGCAGCTCTCAAAAGAGCAGTGGTCACCAGGTGTTAACAGAGGAGCACAGCAGGCCAGGGGCAGAAAGAGCAACTGTGCTCAGTATCCATCTCAGTGCCACCAGCTAAAAACTAAACCAAACCAAAACACAAATGAACAAAACAAACAACCAAAAACCCCAAAGAAAACCAAAACCAAAACAAAATCAACCAAAAGAAACCCAAAAATGCCCAGAAAAACCCCAAAACAAACCAATTCCCCCCCACCCCCCCCAAAAAAAGGTGGAAGAAATTACTTGGAAGGAGGAAGAAATGCTGAGGAAACAGTTCTATAACCTTGAGTGAATCAGAAAATAGAGGACAGCTTGCTTTTGACCAAAACTACTATTCTGCTCACTTCCCTCATTTCTGCAGGGTTATCACAGAGGTGCCTTCTAAACAGCAATTTCTCTTACATAATGACTCAGTAAGTATCTATCCATTGCCAAAGAAGTTATCATCTAAGGCAGAGTTATCATCTAATCTAATAAACAGGAAAACATCACAGAGAAAGTGAGGCAAATCATATGAAACCAGAAATTATGGAAGAATATGCTTTGATGATCAACTAACCAGCTTTCTGAAGTTACAATATTTACATATGAAAAGAGGATTGCACAAAGTTCCAGAAGTTCATATATTATAAGCTCTGATGTTCTATCCACCTCCCATTAGAACTAATTGAAGGATGGGTGTTTTTGCCCTGAGGCATTGGATGGGAGATAAAAGGAAAGGCGAAGTACAGATGAGGCTACCATGGCTATGGCTAGTGAAAATAATGCCAACATCCAGCAGACAGGGACAGCCAGTGTGAGCACTCAGCTCCAGAGAGCAGCTCTCTGTGCCAAGGCACATCATCACCCTGCCCTGGGATGAGGAATTTGATTCTACAGAGAATCAAAAATGAAATTTAAAAAAATTAAATAAATAGATTTGGGGAAATGATGAAGGCAATCAGAATGCCCACTGAAAAACTTTGCAATCAATGATCCATTCTTCAGACCTCAGTCGCTTTAAGCTGACACATTTTTATGAAGTAAAAGCCAGACTGAGTGAGACAGGTTTGGAGAACTCAGACCTCCAGGAGTTCTTCAGAAAATCTCACACTACCAAAAACCCACAACTGATTCTTTGTGTGCCTCCCGACATAAAAAACCCACATTTTCTGCTAAAAGGGCTCAGTTAACTCTAGCATTTGTTGCCACCCATTTTATCCTGCTCTCTGCCACACTGCTTGGAGAAGGATATGGAACATTTTTCACAAACTGTCATACACTTGCAGATCAGTGGGTTAATGTATCAGCCTTTCACCTTTGGAAACCACAGTTCAACAGTCTGAATTACTATGGTAATAAACGTGGTATTGTTTTGGTTCAATACAGACTAGTGTTTGAAGAACTGTAACAAAATATTTTTATAACCTTGTGGAAAAGATAAGAAGTTGGCAATTCTCTTTTATGCCATAGATTTTGTCTGTAATCTCAAGCAAGCTAATTAAACCCAGTCTTTGAAAATAATTACCTGTCTAACACTGATTTTACTAAGTCTGGTTTAAATAAAACTACTTTCTTTGATAAACCAAGCTATGATATAAGTATAAATTATTTCCTTAAACAGGTTCACAGCAGGTAATATAGGTTACAGG
The DNA here is from genome assembly GCA_024865655.1 of Emberiza elegans. NCBI lineage: Eukaryota > Metazoa > Chordata > Aves > Passeriformes > Fringillidae > Emberiza > Emberiza elegans. The sequence goes on from JALJVW010000072.1 coordinate 12,635,593, forward strand.
CCAATAAAGAAAATGTACATCCAACTCAGGTAAGAGTAAAAAAAATGTGATTCTTTCAGAAATAGGGAGAAAAAAACCATTGTTATAAGTAAGATGTTCAGCTTAAACCAGTTTCACATCTCAATAATAAAGCTGTGAAGAATAGAGCTTGCTAAAATACAACCAAGCCCACACTGGGATACCGTACAATTGGTGAAGACTTACTCAGCAGCCTTGTGACAGCTCTATCCAGCAGGATATGCATCTCCATGGATTTAACTACAGATTACTCATGACTATAGATACACAGTGAACTGCGGTCAAAATGGTCTTTATAATCAGCGTGTTTAAGGGACTTAAAAAATCATATCATCCAACCTTCCTAAAAAAGTGGATGGATCTTTAAATGATTGTTTTTAAGAACTGGAGCCTTAGGCAGGATACATTGTTCCTTAAAAGAAAGGCAAAGCCTCCTAAACCCAAACTCACTGCAACCAAGCACGGAGCCAGATAATTTCCTGCTTTCGCACAACTAACGGGCATGTTAATTCTTTTACTGTAGCAGGGATTAGAAAAAAGCCCTATTCTATTGATTTTAATGGTGCTGTCACTGTAGCAGAATAATGCTTTTCCAGTATCACTTTGCATTACTGCTTCAACCTCTGATGACAGATGAAAAGTACTGAATCTTCGCCAAAAGCTGAATACGCCATTATCTGGTTTTGCACAGCTGCGCAGACATACCCTAACACAGACTGGGCCTTGCTACCATTTCGTTTAGGGCTTAAAAAAAAAAAAAAAAAAAAAAAATCTCATATCCTGAAGGCAAAGACAACCTGAAACTTTGCTCAAAGAAGCATGAAAGCACTATTCCTTTGCCAAATGCACCTCAGAATGTCACATTACCATACGTGGAGTTAGTAATGGGCAGCTGAACTCTGAAACGCTGCTTGGGTTTTATTCTCTGTTTGTTCCTGTCAGTTCAGCAGATTCCAGAAATGGGATAAATAAATGCATAAAGGTTTATATTAAGTCAGTCTAAGTTATAATGTAATCCAGATACTACTGGGACTAGAGGCACATAAGCTTGAACAGGGCCTTCTGAATCACTGACTCCAGTTTTCAAGTACCATTCACAATTAGTTTTTTAAAAATAAATCACATTAAAGCCAGCTTGATGTCCAGACCCACTGCATCTGTCAGAGCAATCACTCATGGTCAGAAGCCTCCCAGCCTCAAGCCTGAAAGCAGTAATTGTCAGTTTACATCAATTTATTTCTTATGCTAATGCTGGCATTCAGCTGAAGGAACTCCTCACACTCCCTCCTTCTTTAGTTCTCTGATATCCTTGCAGACAGCAAACATACACACGCTCTTAGCCCACATTTTGCCTGCTGCCAGCCACTCAATCCAACCATCCCAGGACACACATTCTCCTCCACCACCTTAGCAGATCATCCCTGCCCTGTCCTGGTATGAATTCTTCATTTGTAAATGTGATGACAAGAGTAACACACTTTGGGTCTGAAATGGCACAAAAGCCTTATTCAATGGCATTATGATTTTCCTCTCTTCAGTGGAAATTTCTTTCTTGCTCTTGGCCTCTCTCATGGCTACATTTCATTAGTGGCTGCCTGGTAACCTGCAGCACCTACCACAACCAGTATCTTCCTATGCCATTTCCAACAGTGAAATAATGTGAGCTGAGAAGCTTATGGCTAAAAAACTCCAAACAGCAGTATTTCAGCACCTATCCTTGCAGTTCATGGTTGGAAACTATTTGTATTTTACCCATCCTCATTACCTTCCTCACAGCTATTCTGATCCTTTACTACAGATTGGTAATTCCGTCCTACTCCACAGTCTCAGTATATTACATTCAACCACTCTTCCTGCAAGATCCCTACTGAAAATATTAAATAAAACACACACCAGGACCAACTCACACATCACTAAAACTCCTCTTTCTGCCTTAGTTCTTTACATCAAGTCCTCTGTCACACTCTCCATCCTTTAAATAATTTTAATAGTCTCCAGTTTCACTAACAATTTCCTGAAGTGATGCTTAACAAGCACTTCATTGAAGCCCAGACTGAGCAGAAGTATCAGTTACCTATTTTAGTAAACTCAGACTAGACTTTATGACATTTCTATCTACTAGATCAGAATCTATTTATTTCCTGTAACCCCTTCCAAAGGATGTGAGTGAGATGTGACTAACAGGTCAGCAGCCCTTTTAATAGGCTTTGCTTCTACTGTTAAAATTGTGGTTGTTATTTTGCAGTTAGAAATTGCTGTTTCTCTGTCCTCAATGTCACTCCAAAATCAGACTGTTGGGAAAGGAAATAGGCATTTTGGGCATAAGCAGTCACATTCAATCTCAACTTCATCCAGGATTAAGGCAGTCCCACTTTTAGATTAAGGCAGTTCTATTTAGATTTTCTCTATTATCATTTAGTTGTCATTTAAATTTACTTTTGCAATATTAAGTCAGCACAGCTTTTTGGTTACTCTCTCTTAATCACTTCACATCTAACATGCCACTTTTTCCTCATCTGCCCTTGATTTCCCTGCTTAGCCAATGTTTACATTCCATGGGGGCTGCTCATTCCCAGTCCCCTCCTGCAAGTTCCTTTTCAGTGCTGCCTGCCCATCTCCACTTTGGCTGAGAACACAAGATACAAGCAGCATTTATAACCTTGACCTCCAAATTCAAGTCCTCAAGCACCTGGGCCCAGATGACATGACCAAGTTACTCTTTTATCTGAGCTTAAGACCTCACACTACTAAATTCAACAGTCAGATTAGTGCAGTCAAAAGGCCAGAAGAAATTAAAGGATTGTGAAAGACCCTCAAGTCAAGGGTCAAGATGATTGCTATTATAAATTACAAGGGAGCAGCAATCTTATCTCACTAACAAGGATAAAGCAAGAGTATTAACTCCAGGGTGGGAAGTGTCTACTTCCACAGCAGGATCCTGCACTGCTGTAGCACAGCTGCTCCTGTAGGGGACTGCCCCAGCACTCTGCTAACACAGCAAAAACTGCTTTCCACAAATCTCAAGTGTTTTCTCTGTTCAGGTAGGGAGGGATGGAGACTGCTGCCTGGGTGTCAAATGGCACAGAACAAGGGGCAGTGTTTTGTGTAAAAAAGGAGAAAAAATGGAAAGATAAATTAACTGAAATGGAAAATGTAGTGAATGGAGCCTGAAAAGCAAGGCTTTGACAAGTTTCTCTGTCTTCAGAGGGTCTTTACTAAACACTAACTCAGCCTGCTGGAATTTGCTGTGGTACTATAAAGTACCAGCTGCAACATGAGATCTAGGACAAGGGAGAATGGCTTTAAACTGGAACAGAGTAGGCTTAAATAAGATATTAGGAAGAATTTCTTTAGTGTGAGGGTGGTGAGGCACTAGGACAGGTTTACCCAATGAAGTTGGGGATGCCCCATCCCTGAAAGTCACCCAAGGCAAGGCTGGATGGGGCTTCAAGCTACCAGGTCTAGTGGAAGGTGTCCCTGCCCATGGCAGGGGTGGGACTGGAAGGGCTTGAAGGTCACTTCCAACCCAAACTATTCTGTGATTCAAGCTGGGGTTGAGTAAGAGGTCCCAGATGAGCTCATCAAGACTGTGAAACTTATAGATGTATATATACCTTACTACAAGTGATCCATGCCACAAAACAAATGTTAATTCTGTGACTAAAAGACAGTACTGTCACCTCAAGGGCTGCTTCAGTAATTTCTTAGTTGTGTAGCAAGAGAATAAAACCCAAATTCACTGACAGGAAGGAAAATGCAGTGTTTGTCATGGTTTATGCATGGAAAGTCCTCTGCATATCTGTGTTCAGCCACCTGCCTTCAGCAATTATAGTACAACATACGTGTACCCACACAGAACTAACTGCTCCCAGGTTAGCAGCAATAAAATATCACCCAGTGACATCTCTGTCTAAGCACACAGTGCATTAAAATAAATCCCAACAATAGGCTTGAATTACATTAAAAAATCTCAACAAGCCTCCTGTTCTCCATTTTATGTACATGGCAGACAGCTTCCATTCTCTTTATGGAGATATATATATATATATAATCTTATTCTGAGCAAACCCTTTTATTCCACTGAAAATGGTGTTAATGTTTCTGTTAATATTTCTATTAGCATTTCTTTACACAATGAGTGGCCGTAGGGCTGAAAAGCTGTCAGAAAAACCCTGAACACTTACCACTGACCTAGCAGAACAGATTTACAATTAAACCTTCTCCTTAGAATAAAGTGCATTTTTCCTCCTAAAAATAGTCTTAAGTTTGTTGTTAATTACATTAAAAAATAATATAGCATGCAGATTTAATTAACTGAAACATTCTCAGGACAGTATTTATACTTCAAATTTTCTGAAAGCCAAACTCTTCTGGAAAACTGAATCAATCCTTTACCATGGGCATTGTCATACAGAAGTAGACCAGCAAAACGTTTACACAAAAAAAGTGAAGTCAACCTGAGTCCTTTTGGGGCGAAACGGTCATTATGTGAAAAGTTGGAGCAAGTGATGCAGATGGCTATAGGCAGAATGGGAGCAAGATTAGACAGATGGGAAACCATGGCACTGGACAAATACTGAGCATAAAAAGGGTTGAAGCCACTTCCCCTCCCCCAGCTGAGAATGAGTGCATTCAGGATATTTTTATCCGACTATTTATTGTGCTCTTTTGCTCCATCTGCCGGCTCTGCAGCAGCAGGCAACGCATTCCACACCTATTACAATAACAATACCAAATAAAAAAGGAGTGAAAAAATATTAACCAGGGTCAATCTCATGAACTTCTATCCACATACTGTCCTTTGCATTTATAGACAGATAACTAGTTGTCCTGTCTTTAATTAGTTACTCTGGCTTTGTGGGGCATTTTCCCTGCTATATGCTATAAGCCTAAGAGGTATTTTGTCATTTACACTGTTAAGCAACAGAAAGATGTTATTCTGAGTATGAAGAGTTTTCAGAGCTCAAATCAATTTATTTCTCCATGGGATAATGAAAAACAAGAAGTGGAAGGATTTTCTAACACTTAAAATCATAGTAAATCTGTGCACAAATAGATTATCCATTTACAGATTTACATGGACACAGGTGCTTATTTAATAAATCAAATTCTATTAAGGAGAAAGGTCTTCCCAGGGTATTGTTATTACACCCCTAGAGGGAATCATATTTCACCACAGAATCAAAAACTGGACTGAGTGGGGAGTAAAGGGATCCTCAATGCATCTACTACATAGACTAACACCCAAGTCACCCCTTTGAAAAACCAGTAGAGCTCCTAAAGCAACTTATTCCAGGTAATTGACCTCCAGGCATTGAAACAAATTTGCTGAACAGAGTAATAATGTGAAAGCTACAGCTGAACAGTGTTCCACACTCAGAGGCAAACACCACATAAACACGTGGAGTGTTTTTAGGTGGCTGAGAGCACGGAACTCTTGGGCTTGCAGCAAACCAGAAGTATCCCATTAGCACATTAATGGACCAACCTGCAGCCCTGGTGAGCAGAGGGCACCTCTGTCCTGCCCTCCTGCCACCTGCAGCTTGTGGCCCAGGTGCCAGCAGGTGAAGGTGCACGATGGAGATGTGCACGTCCCTTGAATGCCATTCACTCTGGCAGAAAGGAAGACATAAATGAATTGCCACGCTGATAATTTTTTGGCTGCTCAAAGTTAAGCACATGCATAGCTATAGTAAGTATGGGATTGCTACTTTTTAAGTCTGGCAATTTGATTTTTCACTTGTCAAAAGCACATTTAAATGTGACTAGATAAAAGCGTGGTAGGGGTTGGAAATTTTGGTATTCTTGTGAATGAGAGACAGAGGGAAAATATTCCAGTAAGGCTGAAATTTTCTTCCTTTTATAATATGGATAAAGAGAAAAAATAGGAGATGGATAGAGCCAGAATATAAAATCCATTTTGCAACAGGACCTTAACTGAGATAGTAGTAATTTTTATGATATCAAGCTCAGTATTATTCCAAAGTTAGTTCTCCTTACAATTCAGGGCTTGTGGAATAAATGCTTGCTCTGCTTAGAAATTCTTCCCTTACCACCTGATCCCTCTCAGAGGCAAGGGGCCAAACTAGTTAGTACTTCAGTTTGACATGGTGCTGCCATTCATAACATTTGAACATTCAAATACAGCTAAAAGTTTAAGTTCCTGCTTTTTTATTCAGATCATATTAGTCAATGCTTTTCTCAGTGGTTGTGGGAATGCCTCTCAGATCCTGTGAGAGAGCAGTTTAAGATGCAGAAGCTGACAAACAACATACAAAGAACAGTAATGACGTTTTTTGGAAAGTGAAAACAAACATTCAGTATTTCAAATTACACTATTAGATGACTGCTCAACTCAAACCTCAAAGCACATGCAGGCTGTATAAGGTATCACATATCTATCTCTATGGCAGCCAAGTAATAACAGGGAATGCAAATCTAAAGACACCAGAATTGTCTATCTGTTGTCAGTTTAGTGTGATTTCTAAAGAGACAAAAGTCTCTTGAATTTTATTTTTTGAGGCTATTACTGAGGAAAAGACTATCCAACCCCAACAATTTTTTTTCCACTGATGTTTTTATAATGTGCCTAATTTTACACTGTGACAGCTCCCACATCATTCATCTAAGGTCACACAAGAACACTGCAAACAGAACAATGTTCCAGAGGAACACTGAATAAGTGTATTGAATAACAGTCCAAATGGAGTTGTTTAGCAAGATAACAGAGCATGGATGTGGCAGCACAACAGCAGAATTTGCCTCTTCCTGGTACCTCTTGTGTGAGAACAAAATGGGCACCATCCAGAGGAGCATTCCCACAGCACCTCCTGTGCAGGTGTTCCCAAATTCAACTGTAAATTGAATTATGAGCGGTGGGGAAGGGGTGGGGAGTGTGGGTTTGCTTTGATCTGTCCTTTACAGTCAGGGCAGCAGAGGGTCTGTGCTACCCACCAGAGCCCAGCAATCCTGCAAGGGAGAGGGCAGGGAGTGAGAAAAGGGTGACTGAGACAAACTTCAAAATATAGAAATCACAGAAAAGCTTGGAAAAGGCCTCCAAGATCATCAAGTCCACCTGTTCGTACTACCAAGGCCACCACTAAGCCATGTCCCCAAGTGCCACATCTACATGTCTTAAATACCTCCAGGGATGTGACTACACTACTGCCCTGGGCAGCCTGTGCCAATGCCTGCCAACCCTTTCTGTGTAGAAATTTTCCTTAATATTCAATCTAAACCTCCCCTGGCAAGACTTGAGGCCATTTCCTCTTGTTGTCCTGTCACCTGGGAGAAGAGCCTGACCTGGCTGCACCCTCCTGTCAGGGAGCTGTAGGGAGCAGTAAGGTCCCACCTGAGCCTCCTTTTCTCAGGCTGAGCCCCCCAGCTGCTCCTCATCAGACTCATGGTCAGACTCTTCCCCAGCTGTTCTCTGGACCTGCTGCAGCACCTCAATGTCTTGCTTTTCATGCAGGGCCCAAAACTGAACACAGAGACATTAAAGTTAAATTCCAGTCTTCAATAAGATCTTTCATGTTTGTCCTCTGTTCCTCAGTTTCTCATGCGGCAAAAGAAAAGCTCACTGAGCTTTTTATAAAATGCTACATATACACTGCTTACTAATTATTCAATACTTTTATTTATGCACATCCCCAAAATCCTTCTCTGGAATTTCAGATGATGTTATTATAGATGTCTGGCTTTAAGAATTCAGAGACACAGCAACTCGCTACAGGCTTAAATGAAGAGCAACATGTATAGATTCTATATTAATTAGAGACAGCTCATTTCTACAAGTAAAGATTTTTTTCCTCTTCCCTGCAAATATTTATGCACTCATTTAAAACCCAAGTGCAACTGTGTAATACAGCCAGCTTAAACAATACAGTTAAATGCATGGTTAGAATGCAAAAC